>CAWUFW010005705.1:177500-777500 GCA_963921515.1 Calotriton arnoldi
CCCCATCTGGAGTATTTGGTGTTGGGAACCACACAAATGGCTTTGGTGCAATATCATAATGTTCTTGAAGGAATGTAATCTTGATTTTTTGGGGTCAAGAAAACGTGGCCTAGGCTGTGGTATATTTTGTGCATAAGGCAGCAAATTTGAAACATAATGGGCTTCTGAACCAGGGGCCAATACATTTTTTACAATTAAAGATGGTTCCGACAAGGGCATTTTGCATCTTTTGTAAGTGACCAATGTCTTGTTTTGGGAAGACCTGCAATCCAATTTGGATTGCTCAAGGATGTTGGCAACCATGGAACGAGTGAGCCTTAGTTACACTGGCAGTCTCAATATCAAGGTGAGCCTGGAGTCTAGTTTTACTCCAAAACCACAAAATGATACAACTTGTTGAGGGCATGATAAATGACTCTAGCCATAGATTACTCTTACCAATGAGAGTGAGTTTTAATAAAACACAAATAATGGAGTTAAAATAAATATGCAGAATTAATGTGCAAAGCTTAATGCAAATAAAAACGCTTTTAAAATTGTTGAAAATGTACTAAGCATTCACATTTACATGTACTAGGCCTTAAAATGATTGCAGCAATAATGTTTGAAAGCATATTCACTAGTTTTGCTAAAACACACAGAAATGTTTAACTCTTTACGTTTCTATGATCAAATTTTTCCTTAAAAACAAACTGTTGCATAAATTGTTTCACATAACACTGCTAAATGTTTCTACTTACACAGAAAAGGATGTTAAAGTTATGAGAAATTGTCGTTTTTGTAAAATAATGAAGAGAACTTCACATATACTACACAGCATGTAGCATCGAACTTGACCTTTTTAACATATGTGTTTATTGGTATCGTACATACAGGTAATGTTTTCTTTTATGCATAAATGTTTAATCTAAACTATGAAAAATGTTTCTGTTTAGACAAAACTAATCATGAGTTGGCATAGTCTTTATCTTTTAGTAAGGAAAGAAGAAGTTCACGTATTAAAATGCAGCATTTAAACTAATATTGACCTTTTAAACATATTTCGTATTTCCAATGAATGAGTTACTGCCTTTTTTTTTCAGTAATATTGATGTTTCAACTTCTACACAGGTCATTGTTAGAAAAATGTACATCTTGCAATATTTGAAGGTTAGAAGATCTAGTCATACATGGGAAAATAGTTTTAAATGAGCAAATATCCCATGTGAACCTAGAAGTGTTACAACTAAGTTTCAAACCTAACATTGCTGTTTGTAGTCTTTTGTCACAGTGTGAGAAAGAGATGAGAAATCCTGTTCCCAGGAGAGCATCGGAAGATGATTGGACGAGAAAAGAAAAAGAAGCAGCATGAAGACTTCAACATTATTATTCACCTGTCTATAAAAGTGCATGTTCCTAGAGCAGGCTAAGCCATTCGCCTTGTGCTCATTGCTTTATGCTAGACCTTATTATTCCATCCAGAGCCATTCTTTCAGACCCTTACCCTGCGCATTGATTTTTGCCATTGCCCATTTGCCATTCTGATTTGCAGTTGCAAATATTATTGATTCTATTTCCCCATTCTACGCTGCTTTGAAACTCTATTGAGTTTCATAGACCTCTCTTTATAGGAAGTCCTGTTTTTTTTGTTGTTGTCATATTCAGGTCTTTTTATTGAATTTTTTTATTTATTTTTATAAATCTTTTTATTAGTTTCAACAGTAAATGTACATACATATGCCATTCGGAATTTCCAACAATCACATACTGCATCGGTACAATATCTAGGGGACGAAAAGCAGCATTTACAATATGACGACATCTCGTTCACCACTACGCCGCATTTCAAGTTCCACCGATGGGGATATACATACGCTTCCACGATAGACATTCCACTTGCCCCATTTCTTGTCCCATTTTTTGGGACACCCTCGTGTTGTAAATACTTCCTTTTCCGCAATCATACATTTGTCTAACTCTTTCACCCACTGTTGGAGAGACGGTGAGTCCGCCGCCCCCCATCCCCTCGCTATTTCCCGCTTGACATGGGTATAACCTAATGTGGCCAGTTGTTGTTCTACCTCTGTGAGGTCAGTGGGTGTCCAGATGTTGAGTAGGCCTAGTCTCGGTGTAAGGGTTAGTTCTTTCCCCAAAGCAGTCTGGATGTGAGTCGTGGCCCCTTCCCATATGCGCTGTAGCTCAGGGCATTCCCAAACCGTATGATAGAAGGTAGCTGTGTGTTGGCATCCCCTAAGGCAAAGCGCATCTGACCTAGCGCCAATCTTCTCCAAGGTAACCCCTGTTAAGTATGATCTATGTAGAATCCTGAGTTGTATCAGTCGAAAGCGGAGGGTAATAGCCGCTTCCCTGGGGGACATTAGTGCCGTTTGCCAGTCTTCGTCGTCGATTAGCCCTAGGTCTCCCTGCCACTGCTCTCTAAGTTTGTGGAATGTGTCAGGTAGGTTGTTGCATAGTTTTTTGTAGGTCAGCAATATGGCTTTCGAATGTAACGGCCCATCAAGCAATCGGTCCTCTAGCGGTGACGACTCTGGTATGTCTGTGAGATCGGGGAAAGCTGTGGTAAGGGCGTGTCTGATTTGCAGGTACCTGAACATTTCCCCTTGGGCCATTTCGTATTGTCCCCGAAGCTCTTCAAACCTAAGGATCAAACCTTTTTTAATCAAATCCCTGACTACGGAAATCCCAATAGCATCCCATTTGTCGAAGCCAGGTTGGTGACAAAGATAACCCAGTCTCTGGGCATACCACAGAGGCGCTGCTTTTGTGAGAACATTCGACCAGCCCAAACGGGAGTTCACTTGATGCCAGATCGTTATGGTGTGAGAGGTAGGCCCAAAATATCGCCCTTGTTTAACTTTTGAATACAATGCCCCTAGGTAACCTGTTCGCCCAGTTTGATATCTGTCCAGTAGGTAGGCAGGGTCGATAGGGGAGCGGTATATCCAGTGGTTTACTACCACTAATTGTGATGCCCAGTAATAGAGTCTAAGGTCTGGGAGGGCTATTCCCCCATCGTACCATCCTTTCGTTAGCTTTTTCATCGCGATACGAGGGGCCTTGCCATCCCACAGCAGTGTACAGACTTCACTTTCCACTCCTGAGAAGTACGTGTCTGGGACTGGGTGCGGGCAGTTCTGGAGAATGTACAAAAAGCGTGGGAGGGCGAGCATCTTAAAAAGGGCCGCTCGACCTACTAGGGATAAAGGTAGGGACCTCCAATGTTTCACATCCGCACGCAGCCGGGCCAGCGGGGGGGCTAAATTATGATTATAAAAAAGGGTTGGGTTTGAAGTTACATATATTCCCAGATAGAGGAAGCCTTCCGTGGCCACCTCCACTGTGCAGTTCACTGGGAGACGCGGGACATGGCCCTGGAGAACGAACAACACCGACTTACTCCAGTTTATCGCGTAGCCAGAGTATTTCCCAAAATTTGTGAAGATGTTTAGCACCCTGTGAATGGATCTATAAGGGGAGGCGAGGTAAAGTAAAATATCATCAGCGTAAAGGGATATCCGATCTTCCCGACCCTCCGCCCATTTCAAGCCCCTTACCATGACATCGCGGCGTACCCAGGCAGCCAACGGTTCTAACATGAGGGAAAAGATCAATGGGGACAGAGGACAGCCCTGCCGGGTACCTCTCCGTAGCGTGAATGTACGAGATGTGTAGTTGTTTACTCGCACTTGACCCTGTATATCTGTATAGAGTAATTTCACCCATCCCAAAAACTTCGGGCCGAATCCCATCCTTTTCAGGACTTCAAATAAATATGGCCACTCTATAGAATCGAACGCCATGGAGGCGTCTAACGACAGTACGACTGCGTCTTCTTCCATGTATTCTCTACGTGCAAGTACATTGTGGAGACGCCGGATGTTGAGTGCTGTATTCCTCCCTGGCATAAAGCCAGATTGGTCTGGTTGAACTAAGGAGGAGATGATTGAGACCAGCCTTGAGGCAAGTCCTTTCGCTAGAATCTTAGCTTCTACTTTAATTAATGAAATCGGTCTGTATGAACCGCAATTATCTACGGGCTTCCCAGGTTTACGGATCACAACTATGGACGCAAGGCGTTGGTCATTCGGCAGCATCCCCTGCTCATAACTTTCGTTATACATGGCCCGTAGGTGTGGGGCTACCTGAGAGGCAGTTATTTTTAAAAATTCGATGGGAGTCCCATTGGGCCCCATCGCCTTCCCAGAGTGGATTTGGCTTATGGCCTTCTGGATCTCCTCGTCTGTCAAGTCCACATCAAGGGCTTCTTTATCAGTTTAAGAGAGTGTTGGTATGTCGCTATCAGAGAGGAATTGGCAGGAATCCTCTGCTGTGTATGTAGTGGAGGGGGAATAGATCTGCTCTAAATGATCTGCGAATGCTTCCGCTATATCCCTGGGGTGTGTAATTGTTGTACCATCTGTCAAAGTCAGTCGCGGCACCCATCTGTCTCCTTGCTCTCTTTTCTCTAGCCAGGCCAAGGTTTTACCGGCCCTATCGCCCAGTTCATACATTCTATGTTGAGTATGGAGGAGTTTGGCCGTCATGTGTTCCCTTGCTCTGATCTTGTATTCCTCTTGTTTAAGTGTGAGACGGTGGAGAGTGTCTTCCGATGGCATATTGGTGTTATCGATTTCCAATTGGTGGAGCTCGTTTTCTAATTGGACTAGCTGGTGGCGTTTATTCTGAATGTAACCCATCTTTAGAGACAATGCCTGTCCCTTCAAGACCACTTTAAAGGCTTCCCATATAGTTAGTGCCGATTCAACAGAACCAACATTCTCTTTAAAGTAATTGATGGTTTGCGTGTATAATTCCTCTTTGATGTCTGGGATTTTTAATAGCCATGGGTTTAGAGTGATCGTGGCTCGCGGCTGCTGTTCCCAATGTGTAAATTCGACTCTAACCGGGGAGTAATCAGAGATACCTCGTGGCAGAGCTTGAGGGTTTCGGAAGTTACCAATTGAGGCTGTGTGCGTTAGAAAATAGTCAATACGAGATGAGCTTTTGTGTGCGTTAGAGAAATAGATGTACTGGGTTCCGTCTGGCTGTAGCGTACACCACACATCCGTCAGACCCATAGCTGTGGTTAATTCTTTCATTAATACGTTTGGCCGCGCCCCCGGCCGTTGTGGGTGTCTGTCTATTCGGTCGTCCATGGTCATGTTGTAGTCCCCTCCCAGGATCAGGGTGTCTATTGGAAGGCCTGTTAAAATTTTACCTAAATCTGTCAGCGCCTCCTTGCCCAGTGCTGGCGGTAAGTACAGTGAAATCACATTAAGCGCCCTTCCCTCTCATTGGGCCTCTAAGACCGCAAATCTGCCCCCAGGATCCGCCCAAGTACGCTGCACGATAAGAGCCAGGTTCTTCTTAACCAGAATACCCGTTCCCCGAGATCCCGTGGTGTAGTCTGCATGTACTAGGAGTTTATAACCCCATCTTGTGAGGGCTTTACTTTTACTGCCAACCATGTGCGTCTCCTGCAATAATACCACATCAGGTGCCTGTCGTTTTAGATACTGCTGGACTATTCCACGTTTAATTTTGTCCCCCATCCCGTTCACATTCCAAGTAAGTACAGAGAGTGACGATTCCCTTTTACCCCCCGTCATCCAGTATTAAGACAATCAGAGTATGACATTCCAATATTGTCGTGTGTTCAGCATTCTCAACCTGCATAACTTGTGTATTGCGGCCCTGCGATTCTCCCCTGCAGCTGAAGTCAACAATGAAACCTGTACATGGCAGTATGTGGTTATTAATTTGTAGATCGAACAAACCTGGAAAAGGTAAACACCCATCCCCCCACCCCCATCCATCCCCCCTCCCTGCCCCCCTGCCCGTGGATTTAAAACTACCCACTCCCCAACTAGGCAGAGTGCCTCTCTCCCCCCCAAAAATACTGAAAGGTGCGGACTGGTAGTCCTCCCACCCCCGCTAATATCCATTTTTTTATGCTTACGATCTGTGGGCTTCCAGCCCAGCTACTAGGAGGCCTAAGTGCTCCAACCCACAGTTGGGTATCTGTGGTAATGACAGTCTGGAAATCAAGTCTACGTGCGACCCACATTTCGGTAACATCTGAAGACCCGTCTCACCACTGCAGCGGTGCACATATGCGCGTCGAATTCCAGGCAGTCCCGACCATTGATATGGTCTTATTATCTGCGCGTTGTCTCTCCTCCATCAGCTTTACCGGAGTCGTCTTCAGATTGTGTCCCACTATTCGCTCTGTGCGACCTTTGTCCTCCATTTCGATCTCGACGTTGGCCTCCCACTCTGCGCCAACCCTCCAGCCAGTCCCAAGTGTCTTCTGGTGAAGTGAAGAACCATGTCTTGCCTTCTGATTCCACTCTAAGTTTTGCTGGGAAGAGCATGGCGTATTTCACTTCGCGGTCTCGGAGCTCCTTTTTCACTGTCAGAAAGCTACGCCGTTGGGCCTGGACCTTGGCCGTGAAATCTGGGAAGAACGTGATTTCATTGTTGTCTAGCTTGAGTGGAGGGTTGGATCGTGCTGTTTGAAGGATAGTGTCCCTGTCTCTATAGTTGAAAACACGTGCGATAAGTGGCCTCGGGGGGCTCCTGGCTTTGGCCTACCTCCTGGCACTCGGTGGGCTCTTTCAATCGAGAAATAGCTTGATAGTCTCTTGGGCTGTAGATGTTTCAATATTAAGTCTTCCACGTAGAGGTCAGCTGCTGGCCCCTCGGCCCGTTCAGGTACACCTAATATACGAATGTTATTTCTTCGAGCCCTCCCTTCATACTCGTCAAGTTGTTGCGCCATCCGTGCCTGTTGACTTTGAAGTTCGGCGACTTGTGTCTGGAGTTGAGACGTATCTGTTTTTAGTGAAGTCATCACTATTTTAAGGTATTTCACTCTTTCATCCATTTTGCGAAAGTCCGCCCGTATAAGGAACACCTCTATGTTAACGGAGTCGAGGGAGGTGCGCACTCCGCTGATAGCTTCCATGATATCGTGGAGTGTAGGTTCTGATGGCGGTTTCGGATTGTTCTGTGTATCTGGTGCCTCCTTCTGTTGCGCTTCGCGATCTTTCCCCGACTTGTTCCAGGCAAATTTGGCCAGTTTGTTGTGCGCATTTACTTTAGTTCCCTTGCCCGTTGCCATATCAGGATTTTGATGCGCCTGGGTGGATACTATGTTCAAGATCAGTCCCGGTAGTCCCTGCCATCTACCCAGCGAGGGTGTCTTTCTCACTGTCGGCCTGTCGGGTTTCCCTGGGACTGTTTTCCTTTAGTCCCACTTTGTCCAGGTGTACTCGCCTATTATTAACGGTCTGGGCCCGCTGAGGATGCCGGTTTCTGTATGCTGCACTAAGTGGCAGGCGGCGTTGTCTTAGCTCTGTCTGTTGACCGGGGCACCTCAAGTTGCGCCCTGTTCCGAGGATCTTGATGCTCCTACACCAATTACCTGTGCCAGGACTTTCTTTACCTCAGGCCTTTGGTCCCACCTCAGATGGGGGTATCTCCCCTGCTTAGCATTTGCAGAGTGATCTCAGCTCGTTCTCCGGGGGTCTTAGTCGCTCACAGGAGCTTGTCCAACCTGTCCGGGCCCCGTCGGGTCTCAATGAACGGGGGGAGGCGGGGGGGGGGGGGCCGGCACGGTGCTGTGGTGAGTTCGGCCCAAGAAGATGCTCGCCGTGGCTGGCAGTAGCCTCGGGCGCCAGCGGTTGATCCGCGGGCCGCCCGTACCCCCGCCTCTGTGTCAGACCTCCGGGCCTTCCTTAGCGCGTGGAGTGTCTTCTCCAGCCTCAGTCGGGACACCTGTACACTGCTTAGCGGCCGTCTCCGCCCTCCGGATCTATGTTGGCAGTTTTGAGTCCCACTCGATTGTGATCTCTGGCCGCAGGGGACGAGGCGATGCGAGGGGGGCCCCACTTACTGGATTCCTCAGCAGTCACTCGGGCCCCAGGAGAGGTGCGCAGATCTGGGCCTAGTAGGCTTCCGAAGCCGGGGCCTCGATTAGCGGCCGCTGCGGTGGTCTGCCCCTATCGTCACTCCCAGGTAGCTGTTTCGGTACAGGGGGCACAGGTTCTCGCCTCACCCCTCGGCAGTCACTCGGGCCCCGGGAGAGGTGCGCAGACCTGGGCCCAGTAGGCCATCGAAGCCGGGGCCTCGATTAGCGGCTGCTACGGTATTCCACCCCTATCGCCGCTCCCAGGTAGCTGTCTTGGCACAGTGGGCACAGGTCGTCGCCTCAGTCTGGCCAGCCAGCGGCTCCGCTCGGATCAGAGGGCCGCCCTTCGCCGATCCGAGAGCGTGCGCCCGCTACACTGACCTCGAAGCTGCAGTCGGAGGTCTCCGCGCCGCCATGTTGCTTCCTGCGCTGTCGGCCGCCGGATTTCTTCACTTCACTCGTCACCACGGGGTTTTAGCGCGCAGTCGCCGGTGGCAGTGGACTGCAGGGCTGGCAAGCCGTCATTTAATCAGATTAGCAGTCTTTATGAGCACAGGATTATGCAGGATAGACGACAAGGGTACGGGAGCCTCTCTAACTAGCCGCCATTCTCTTCGGCTGCTAGCCACGCCCCGCTCGGGAAGTCCTGTTTTAATTGATTATTGATCTGACTTATGAAGCTTTATGCTTTTCTCCAGGGCCGGATTGGGATCGCAAACCAGCCCTTGCAATAACGACCGCTGTTGTGGGGGGCTAGCAGTGCTTTTGTTCCAAGCGGCCCGGCCCTAGTAACAAAACCGGCCCCTACCGGTCCAAAACCGGCCCCCACCCTTCCGGCCCAACGGGGAAACACCCGCTGCCTGCTACGACTAGTGTATTTTACTTAAACATGCTAACTAAAACTTATTAAATCAAGTGGAAATTCTGAACAGTCAGACAAAACTTGCTGAAGACTTGCTCAGCAGCCATTAGAAATCCTTCATTGAGCAGAAGAAACAGAAATTCTTCATCACGTGGTACAAACTCCATAGAACCAGATTGACCAGCTGTCATGGCCTCACTCACCTGAAATCCAGGTCTTCTGTAGGAGTGACGCTGACCCACCCATGCCCCAAGAAATTATAACCAAGTTGAATGTAACACACCACACCTTGATTACAATCCCAAGGGGAATGGGGGTTGGGATAAGAAAAGTGTAAATAGAAATATGTTCGTCATTCCCAAGCTATGGAAATGCTTTGTCTCTTTGCTTTAACAATCTACTTTTCTGGGCTGGATTGTTTGAACAAGTTATTTTCACTGATCTTAGACGCAAAAGGACGGATTACATTTAGTGAAACAATGCGCAAGAAATAAGCCTTAACAATAAGAGTAACTCTTCATATTCCACAATAGATGTACATATGCTATACATTTTAACACACACAAGATTCTGTAGACTACCGAAATGAGGAAAGTATGAGTTTTTAGTTCTTCAAATTATTCGTTTAGTTCAAAACGGGAAAATAGGGTTTTGTGGTTGCCCAGGATTACCCTGCCTAACAAGTCTTAAGTAAAGTTCCTCCTTTCATTTTGGAAAGTTTCTTGTACCTTTTTAATTCTTTAATATTTTTTCAATTTCATAAAATATAAACAATGTCCTTGAATCCGATTTCCTTTTCTGTGCAATAACCAGATCAAAGTGTTTTCAATTAAATATTAAATTTAAATTCACTGACCTTGTATGACGATGTTGATGAGGCGCTCCATTTATCTTTGTTGAAGTTTTATAACCTACTTTTTTGTCTTTTCAGGTAACAAGGACAGAGGACTGTGGTTCTTCGACTCATGGTTGCTGACCTGGACCTCGAGTGACCACCAACTTGAACTTAGGTAAGAGATGCTGGAAAAGATTCCTCTAGCGCTAAAAGTATGAAGCCAAGCAAACTTCTGGAAGCTTGGGTGAACATATATGTAGTACCACGCCACAATGCCCGCTGATATTTCCTGATACGAGTTCTTGCAAGGTTTTCGTATTAAAGCAACTCCCGCTGAATCATACACTCACTGTTGCTATGTAATTGTGCTGAGCGTTTGATGAAAACCTCAATAAAATCTGTTTAACAAAAAAAAAGCAACTTCTGCTGATGCTCGCACAACAAAATCCCTCTTGGCCAGCCTAGTGTGGGAGACGCATTATGCATGTGTTGCTTGTATGGTGGTGTGAGTCTGAGTGTGCTTGAGATTCGTACAGATAGTGGGAATGCTTGGATTTCTGTTTGGGAGCTTGTGCGTGTATGGGTATCAGAGTGAGGGCTAGAGGAAGTGTGAAGGCTCGGTTGCAAGAAAGTTTGGATGTCTGCTAGGAGGCTAGAGTGATTAGGGTGTTCATCAGGGGCGGCCAGCACAGCTTGCAGGTGGGGGGGCAGGTGCGCGGGGTGGGGAGGCCGTGGGCTGCATCGGAACAGGAAGCAGGCAGTCAGGCTCCTACCCCTAAGCCAATCACAACGCTGCAATGCAGCATTGTGATTGGTCTGAGCACCGTGACACGGCGCTCAGCTAGGGGCTGGAGGGGTGGGCATGTTCTACATGCAGGCTGCAATACAGGCTACATGGAGAACAGGGAAGTGCGCATGACTGTTTTGGGAGGCACAAGAGGGCAGACCAAACAGTCATTGTACACAGGAGTGTTCTACCACTCCTCCCCTGCTCTGCAGCCCCGCCCGCCCCCTCACGCACGCTGCCGCAGCAGGAGGACAAATTAAAATGATAATAACATTCCGTTATTATCATTTTATTTTTTCCTTTCTTTTGCTGCTTCCTGGTAGTGGGGGGACACTCCTCCGCCTTAGCGGAAGAGCCGCCACTGGTGTGCATGAGTGTCAGTCTGGGGATTAGGAAGGGTGTCAGCATGGGGATTAGGCAGGTAGCCTGGGGTTTAGGCAGGGTGCCGGTGTTAGTGGCCTTCACAGTCTTGGCAATACTGACACCAGCTCGGTTCCAGTGGCACTATGCTCCTTTTTTTTGTGATCTGTATTTTGAATTTAAAACATATAAAGAACACAGGCCCAGCCAAGCAGTATAATACAATGGCATGGGATAATGCAGAAAGCACCAGATGCAGCATATGGGAAACAATCCGACCAATATCACAGTACTTCCACTCCAATGAGCCGCTAAATAGAGGCAGATAGGAAGGAAGCAGTAAGGGAAGCGAGGGGGAAGGGTGGCGATGGGGAAGACAGGGGAGGAGAGTGAAGAGCCCCGGTAGTGTGCGTGCAGGGCAGTGAGGCCTCCAGCAGACCTCTGTAGGAGGGTGCCAAAAACTGCCCTCGTCGCGGGAAAGGAGACACAGGGTACACTTGGTCGCCCCTGCCCAATCACGCCTCAGTTAGGAATGGAGCCAATACCTGCAGATAGATGTCCAGTTTATTGTTGAGTGTGTAAATGATCCTCTCACAGGAAGCGCTCTTAAACATTTCTGCCAGCCATTCCGCATGTGTGGGTATGTGTGAGGAGCACCAGAGCCAAAGGATGCAAAGCTTTACAGAGGTTAAAGCCGTGACGAAGAACCAGCTAGCGGCGGCTGCTCCATTAAGGCGGAGAAGCGACGCCCCCCCGCCACCACCAGCAAATAAAACAAAAATAAAACAGGTTTTAAACCCGTTTTATTATTGTTTTATTTTAATCCCCTGGATCCGCCCCCAGGACTCTGACGAGTCTTGAGTGCGGGTCCAGGGGATGATACTACTGGTGGGGGTGTGGTGGGCACTCCCTTCACTGCGCATGAGGGTTTGGCCGGCCGTCTCAGGCCGGCCAAACCCTCATGCGCAGTGAAGCTCTCTCCAGCCCCAGATGCGTTGCTGGGGCTCGAGAGAGCAGGCACAGGCTCCCAGTCTGCCTGGGAGCGCAAGTTGCCAGCGCTCAGGTCAATCCTGACGCTGCTTTCATGCAGCTGATCCAGCGGGTTACTAGCAACGAGCATTCATACACAAAATACTCACTTGGGCCCATACATTCATACTACGCTAGCAGTTTCCGCTGGTGGGTCAGTTGGTACTCTTTATCAAAATCCCTGCTACCAATTACTTTTCCGATTGAAGAGTAATGACATACCAATGTCCGATTTTTTATATCACGGGACGGTGACCGTGCTGCTACGTTTGCAGGCGGCGTCCCGCACTGGAGGCGCGGTAACACACATCTACTGTGTTCAAGTATTCTGGGACCTAGGTTGCTGCCTCCCTCCGGTTACGCCGATAGACCGGTAACATCGTGAATTCTTTGGTTTCATTGATTACACGCTTACCTCTGACATCATCAGCTGTATTCTTTCAGCTTTATTTAAGTAGTGGATCTCAGCTATCTACTGTCTGGTACCTCTATTGTCCATCGTCTGGTCTCCTATTTTGGACCGCTCGATTTATACAGTGTACGTTCTATTCAGTTCTGATCTTATTAGACGAAAGAACTTATTATTTTATATCGGCTTTGAGGTCCATCATTATCCCAGAAGCCATCTCTTCTGTGGTACTCCATGAGGTTTTCATTGACAAAATACATGGCTTCCTGATGAAGGCGTACAGCCGAAACGCGCGTAGGACACAGAATCCCAAGAGCCATGCCAATATTGAATGTCCTCTGTACACAATGAATTGATTATCTATTAATTTTGTATGTTTTGAAAAAGGAAAAAAATCCAAACATTGTGAATATCTTCATTTCAATAACATGTATTAATGATACTTTGCAAAATATATTTGATATTGGGTCAATATAACAACTGATTTTTTTAACTTTTTGTGCCTGATCACAGTATAAGATTGAATACAGAGGTCCATATATTTTCTCTTTCAATGTACATAGCTAGTAAAAATCATGTGTAACAATAAAAATAATAAAAATATTTTTGATACCAGTAAACAGAACTTGCATATTTATGGTTTGACATGTAATATCAAGGTCTACGATTATTTAATATTCCTAAACTGTGATATTCACATTCGAGTTACCTTCCCTGAGTTAGGAATTTGCGTCAGGGGTACCCTTGTTTTTACATACATGACATACCAATGAATCCTTTGCTAATTGGGAAGTTTAAAATGAGTGACGTTCATTACAATTCATAATTCTGAAATAATCACTGAGTCAAAAAGTTTTAAAATGTTTATCTAAAATTTTAGCAGAGTAAAATACAGAACCAGATGATACTTAATCGCATATCGAGGATGAAGCATACTAATTAATTATATATCAATGACGGTCCAATAGGAAAGGAGAAGATAGAGACAGCAGTGCAATTAAGGGTTGCATTTATATTTACCTAAAGTGCGAGAACCAAACCCCTTGGCCAAGGAATTGGATAAGATAGGACCCTGGAAGGATGAAGAGCAAAGACCTCCTCCCGGATCAGGACAGGACCGGTGACCTCTCTATCAACGACGCCTGCGTCGTTCCCCTCTCTGGTACTTCGCTTCTCCTCGAATTCTCCTGAGTCTTCCTTCTAAGATGCTCCGCCGCCCCCACTTCAGGACCTCTCTGGACAGTGGTTCAGTCTGCAATCGATCTGCTCATCATGGATCTCGAACCTCTAACTTCTAGTCCGTGTGCTGCGCTATTGCTAATGCCAACGCCAATGCTAACTAATTAGCTAATTCTATATCTGTTATACCCTTCTATGCCCATGTACCTCCCCTTAATGTTGCAGAATTATGGGACCACTATTTATGATTGGACAGGGACAGGGGGTTGATCCTCACACCATATTGATTTAATTCATTTTCTGAAAGCCCTTTGTTTTAAAATACCGCCCATCAATTTTAATACATTTGCTTTATTTCCCACCCGTCTCACGACAAAGTTTTATACATTCTTCAGGTACATTGTTGCATATTAGTGAGAACATTTATATGTACAGCAATATTGGCCATCAGGTCACGGCCTTGGACGACGTCCAGGTTGACTTCATCCTTTTCTCTCTCTGGGCAGCCTTCAGGGAGCATGCGCAGAACCATGGTCACATGAGTTTTCAGTTTACCAACCCCAGGCCCAATTTACGAACTAATAAAAGTCAAAGAAGAGAATATTAAAATCACAAATAAAATGTTTCGCTGAATACCCACTCTTTCTACTCTATTCCCATTTATTTATAAATTCTATCCCGCATTAGTAGCGTTAGAATACCACAGTTTAATTATAACACAAGAGCAAGCTGTAGCACATGAAAACATGAAGCAGCCATTTTAAGGCACACTGCGCAGAAGCAAGAGTTTCCCACCAAGCAAAGAAAGACGTCACACCACGTGATATGGTTGAGACATGCGCCGTAAAGTTCCCGCGCTTTAGCAGCCATTTTAGAATAGACAAGCGTTACTCGTTAGTTAAAACACATAAGCAAGCTTCCTTACTACTTATGTTGGTGTGTGTGTTTATTAGTATGAACAATACAAGTTTAATATTAATACTTTTGAGAAGATTGCATCCGAGCAAGTCTCATTTGTGAGTCCTTGCTCCATCAATCCCCTCTCTGATGGCGTTTCTGAGCCATCAAATACTACCCACAACCAGATGCCAACTTTTAGCATAATATAGTTTCACTTTCAATTTTACACTTTCTATTTTTCACATCTCCTTTCAGTTTCTTGTATAATTCGCTTCTTAAATCTTCAAGTTCAATTTCATCAAACTTTCTCTTCTTTCCTTTTCCTGTCACATTATACGATTCATTCTTTCTACAACATTTGCACCATATCGTTATTGACATTACTATTATTGCTATTCCTGCTAAGGGTACTAATATTTGACCTATAAGTCCTTTCCCTACATTAGCAAACCAGGTACCAATTGACCTAATACAATTGGTCAATCTTTCCCATACACTATCAACTTCCAGTGGTTTCAGTTCCTTCTCAAGTTTAGTTATATTCTGTATATATGTTCCAATTTCTGCACTTTTATCAGGTATGTAAGTGCAACAGTGTTTCGTCTTCAATAATTTACAGACTCCACCCTCTTTTTTTAATATAATATCAAGAGCAAGTCGATTTTGCATAACCATAGATCTAATCGCAACCATTTCCGCATTAATCATTAGAAATCCTCCAGCAGTGTCAGTTGATAAACGATCAACCACTGTCGATAATTTACATATTTTCCTTGAGTTCAGAATTATTCCCACTGAAGGTATCAATGCACCAAATATATCACCTACAATTTCTGAAAAACTAGCTCTTTTTCTACGTGTTAATTCACTAGTATTTTCATTGCTGCCAGTGGTTCCTTTTACGTGGTATATTTTTGGAAATACTATTCCAAAATAACAACTTCCATACCACCGTGCAGGAAGCCTAAAGTAAGCCTTATTCCGACACACATAATAGATTCCAGGAAAAACTGAATCTGTTCCTCCTTTAAGTCCCCAACCTCCAAGAATTAAGAAATTATGTTCACATTCACTGGTACCGATGAAAACATTGCTATACTCCGTCTTTAACCTATGTAGACAAATTTTCCCTGTCTTTACAAAATCTAGAGCCATAGCAGCTTGAGCCTTGCCAGGTGTGTAACTACCTTCTTTCTCAGCCAAAGGTGGCAACTGAGCCTTATGCTCAGAAGCTTTCTTTTGGAAATCTTGTCTTCTACTCTCCACTAAATTCAAAAATATCTTTTCTTCTTCATGTAATGAACATGTTAGATTGCTTCTATGTGCATGTGTTATGTCTATTGATTTCATTGTTAAGAAAAATTCTCCCATAAACTGTGCATCTTTACTACTAAGCACTGGATTCATTTTCTTTCGAATCGGGACCTCAGAAAATATCACATCTATATTTGAATAATAATACTGAAGTCGCCCTGTTCTATAAAATAAACTAGTCAGTACACTACATGATATGCCATAGGTTAATGGCAAGTGATGATACGTTAACCCTTCTGCTACTGATTCAGGTAGTTTCATACAAACATAACAATTACTAACTTCCATGGTGTCTACATACTGAAATAATAACTTTGTGAAAACATTCAGACTAGTGTCGTTATCTGTTACTTCATGATGCAATTCTGGTTCATCTTCTGCCTTTAGTTCTACTCTATTACTTTTCAAGTTATCTGTCCTTTCCTTTGTTTCGTTGTTAATCTTTTTATCTATTATCATAAGGTAAGGAATTGCTACGATCACAACTAACCATACTATAAGCATCACTACCAGATTGCATATGCATATAGCACAGCATCTTTTACAACCCTTCTGCTTTGGTCTCCCAGTAACTCTATCATCAGGCATTTTTGACAAGGAAGATTGCTCTTCTTATCGTATTCTTCAAATTTCTTTACGTTCTCAAGGTGGTTCTATTTCTTTTTCATAGGTCAGTTCCGCACTTGTTCCTTCGGCACCACTTTCACTTGACTCTGAGCTTTCGTAATCTTCGAGAATAATATAAGTCCAATCAGGACCTTTAAATTTGTTGTTCACAAGTTTCAGTCTTTTGCTTCTTCGTTTTTCACTTTTATTTTCTTGTCCCGTTTGGCTTGTTACTTCGTTCACTTGATCTGGATCGTCACTTCTGGTTGTTATGTGGTATTTTACTCTTTTAATGACACTAGGCCAATGATCACCTTTTCTTGTTTTCTCTGTTTGCACTGTCTCTTTATTTCTTTCTTCAGAAATTCTTTTATTTTCAGGTTGTTTTACAGTTTCATTTTCTTCAATTTAAATTTCTTTTTCTATTTGTTCTTTTTCAGGTCTTATTTGTTTCTCTTCAGCTTCTCCACTGTTTGTCTCTAGTAACTGCTCTTGTTCTTGGTTTACTTTTTCATGCTCGAGATTCTCGAGATCTTCTTCTTCTGTGTACTTTTCTAGATCTAACTGGTTCTGATCAGGGCTTATTGACTTTGTACTTCTGCAGCCTGACCGCGTTCTTCTAGACCTGTCTGTCCCTGCTCAAAATCTGTTCGTTCTTCTTTAATTTGAGCACAGTTTCCTCTCCCTATCTGTTCCTGCTCAGGTTCTCTTAACTCCTTCTTCTTCACCTATCTGATCTTCTTCAATTTCTTCCAAATTTGTTTGACTTCTTGTTCTGTGGTAAATTTCAGGAATTTCCACCACCGGTATCCAGTCCTGACTTGTGCTCGGTTGTTCTTCTTCAGCTTCCTTCGAATCTTGTTCCTGAGATTCTTCAGCTTGGCAACCTTCAGCTTCCTCAGCAATCGATGCTGTCTGAGTATTTTCTTCTTCAGGATCTGGTACTCTTTTGGTGTGGCTTACATGAATCCAATTAGGAAATCCTGCACACTTCACTGCTGTGTTTGTGACCAATATGACCTGACAAGGTTCGTCCCACCTAGGTGAAAGACACGTTTCTCTGGTGTGATTCTTCACTACCACCCAGTCTCCGGGACTCAGATCATGTTCTTGTTCAGGCTGCCTGGAAACTGCGTCTTCTCCAACCTGGTGAGAGACAGAACGCACTAGGTCAGCCAATCCTTTGCAATAATCCAGAACCATATCATCAGATATATTCAGCAGTTTATTTGTGGGAACATGGGCTTGTCTCATTGCTCTTCCCATCATTATTTCATGCGGACTCAATCCGGTGTTTCTATCAGGAATGCTTCTGAGTCCCATTAAAACAAGAGGCAATGCATCTGGCCAATCTAATGATGTTGATGCACACATTTTTCCCAGTCTGGATTTTATCGTGCCGTTCATTTGTTCAACCACTCCAGAAGCCTCTGGACGATATGAACAGTGCAGTTTTTGCTCAATTTGGAATGCTTCACAGATTATCTTAATCACTTCACTGTTAAAATGTTTTCCTCTATCTGATTCCAAAGTTACTGGAAAACCAAATCTAGGAATGAGTTCACGTAGCAACAACTTTGCGACTGTAATACTGTCATTCCTCCTGGTAGGGTATGCCTCCACCCACTTTGAAAACAGACAAACTATGACAAGTACATATTTCAGCCCTCTACATGGTGGTAACTGGATGAAATCAAGTTGTAATCTCATAAATGGACCCTCTGCCTTTCCAATTTTCCCAAACCCAATTATTGTTTTCCTTCCTGGATTATGCATTTGGCAAGTTAAACATCTCTGGCACAGACTCTCTGCTACCGCCCTAAACCTTGGATTGTACCAATTTTGTCTGAAGAGCCTAATCATTGCATCTCTCCCTACGTGTGTGTCTCCATGATACATCCTGGCCATTTGTGAAAGCAAACAGTCAGGCATGACTGGTCTGCCATCGGCACAAATCCATACATCATCGTCTGCTCTTTGAGAACATCCCACTTTAATCCATGTACTTCTTTCACTCTCATCAGCATCATCTTGCAATCGTTTCACATCATTCCATGTTTCAGGAGGTACATACAGCATACGTTGGCAGCTGATTCCCATCCTTTCAACCCTTTTATTAACTGACAATCTGTTTTTGGCACAATGTTGAGCCACAAGGTCTGCATATCTGTTGCCGACTACCACCCAGTCATTTCCTGACTGGTGTGCGGCACATTTCACCACAGCCAATTCTTTTGGTGATTGTATTGCCTCTAGTAGTTCCTTTACGAACTGTCCATTTTTAATGGGGGATCCTGAAGAAGTCATGAAATCCCTCTGCATCCATAGTTGGCCAAAATCATGCACAACCCCGTAACCATATTGGCTATCTGTAAATATAGTTACTCTTTGATTCCTCCCAATTTTGCAAGCTTTTATTAATGCGATCAATTCAGCTATTTGTGCAGATTTGAATCCCGGTAAATAGGATGCTTCGACTATTCCAGTTAGTTCACACACTGCATATGCTGCAGTTAGTTTCCCATCTTCATGCCTTTGGCATGAACCATCAACAAACAGCTCCCTGTCTGGCTTCCTGAGGGGTAGTTCCTGAATATCAGGACGTGGTTTTGTGCACAACTCTGTGACTTGTAAACAATCATGTTCTTCTTCATCATCTTTAACTTCCTCATGATATGGGTCTGGTAGTAAGGTAGCAGGATTTACTATCGTGCACCTTACAATGGTCACATTTTCAGCACCCAGTATTATTCTTTCATATTTAGTCAGCCGACTAGGAGTAAGATGCTGAGTTCGGGTTCTTGTCAACAGAATCACAACCGCATGGGGAACAAACACTTTTACAGGGTGTCCCATTACAATTGACTCACTTTGTTCAATGCTTAAACAGGTAGCTGCCACTGCTTTTAAGCAGCCTGGCAACGCGGCTGCCACTGGGTCCAATTTAGCAGAAAAATATGATATAGGACGTCTGTCTAAACCATGTCTCTGGGTTAAGACTGCAAGTGCACAATTCTCTCTCTCATGGCAGAATAATGTGAATTTTCTTTTATAATCAGGCATGCCTAGGGCAGGTGCTGCACACAAAGCGTTTCTTAATTTTACAAAAGCTCCTACGCTTTCATCATCCCACTCAACTGGGTCCTTTGCCTTCCTTTTTGTCATTTGTATTAAGGGCTTTGCTAACAGTGAAAATCCTAGTATCCATTGTCGACAATAACCTACTATTCCCAGGAACATTCTCACTTCTCGTTGAGAGACAGGCATTTGCATTTTCTTTATTAATTTTATTCTCTCAGCTGTTATTCTCCTTTTGCCCCTCTCAATCTGGTGTCCTAGATACTTCACTGCTGTTGTACAAAACTGCAATTTTTCAGGTGAAACTTTATGCCCTTCTTCAGCTAAATGATTTAATAATGCAATGGTGTCAACAACACAATCCTCTCTGGTGTTAGATGCCACCAGTAAGTCATCTATATACTGCACTAAAACTGAGCTTCCTGGCATCACTAGTTTCTCTAGGCACTTTTTCAATATCTGATTGAAGATGGAAGGACTTTCCGTGTACCCCTGAGGAACACGATTCCATACATAAACTTTGTTCTCAAATTTAAATGAAAATAAATACTGGCTATCTGGATGCAAGGGTATTGAAAAGAATGCCTGGCATAAATCAATCACAGTAAACCATCCTGCACTCCAAGGGATCTGGTATAGGATTACTGCAGGTTTTGGCACTATAGGACAACATGGTTCCACAATCTTATTTATTTTGCGCAGGTCCTGAACAATCCTATATTTTCCACTAGGTTTCTTCAAACCCATGATTGGTGAGTTACAAGGGCTACTCATTACCTCTTTTAATATTCCCTGTTTTACCATTCTGTTTATTTCTTCAATGACTCCTGCTTTTACTTCTGCACTCATTTTGTACTGTCTGGTGTTTGGGAAAATCGCACCTTCTTTTACCGTAATTTTAACTGGGTCTATTTTTTCCATAAGCCCTACTTCCTTCCCCGTGAAATCCCATACCATGGAATTCACTGTAGTTTTCAGTTCTTCTGGTAACTCGTCTTTTGTTATTAAAGAAAACATCACATCCACTTCTGTACCTTGCTTTGCAATCATAAATTTATATACATGGTCTTCATCTGGGGTCTGAACTGCCACACCATCCGGCGTGCAGAAAATTGTACAGTTCATTTTGCATAACAAATCCCGGCCCAATAAATTTACTGGACTGGAATCACATACTACAAACTGATGCATTTCTCTAAAGTTTCCGATTTTTACTTCCATTGGTTCGGTAAGAGGTGTTCTAATCTTCTGATTAGCCACCCCCACAACTTGGATAGCTTCTCCAGAGAGAGGAAGGTCTGGGATGTCTGCTGTTCTCACAGTAGACCGGGTAGCACCAGTGTCCAAAAGGAAAGTAATATCATTACCTTTCACATTTCCTTCAACATATGGACCTGACTGATCTACCGGTAAGGATGCACCAAGTATGCACTCCTTCTCCCCCTCTCCCAGGCACCGTCATGAACTATAGGAACAGAAGTCGTCCTGTAAAAGAAATTGTGATGTTACATAATCATTCTTACCACTTCCTCCTTGATATCCGACGTCGGTACCGTGCTTTGCTCTGCTTACGTTACCCTGTATAGGTGCAGGTGGCAACTGACTCTGAGGATTTACACCCTGCTGTGAGTCATTCTGCGTCTGTGGATTTAAATTTTGATTTGGGCCATTATTATTCCGTATCTTTTTACATTCATCCTTCCAATGCCCCAATTTTCCGCACCCGTGACAAGGAAACTTCTTTTTAGCCTCTTCCCTGCTCATTCGTCCTCTCACTTTTCCTCCACTCCCAGTGTCACCATTCGTTCCAGAATCTTTTCCTTGATTATCACTTGGATTATCCAAATTAATTCCCTGTTTCTCAGCCATTTTCACCTGAGCCCACATTACTTTCTCCTGTAATTTCTTGTGCCTATCCTCGATGTCATCTCCACAATATTTTGCATATTTCAGAATCTCGTCTATGGGCTTCCCTTGCCAACATAACAAATGCTGCTTAATCATCTCACAAATCTCTGGCTTCAGACCGTAGACAAATCGATAGACAAACTGACTCATGTTTTTATCTCCAATGTCCTCAAATCCACGATACTGCTTGAATACCTGCAATAAACGCTCATAGTAGGCATGTACCGATTCACTAGCTTCTTGGGTAGTTCTATCTATTTTCACCCAGTCTGTCTCCTTTGGTGGTATTTTCCCTTTCAAATAAGTTATTACCTGCTGATACTTTTTCATTACATCACTTGACGGGGCACCTGTCTTTGGTTCTCTAGGATACTCTTCACTGGGCCAATCAACTGTGATTTTGCAATCTGTCCACAAATCGGCAGGTACCACTATGTCGAACAAACCATCCAAATCTTTCAACAATACCTTTGACACCTTCACAAACCTCTCAACCTGCTTGTACCATTCAATTGGCTTTTCCCTCAACTTTGGGAAATCATTCGTAAATGACAAAATATCCTGTCTGCTCCATGGGACATGTACATATCCCCCTCCTGGAACTTCTCGCATCGGGTACATTTGATCTCCTTTCTCTGTTTCCTTCATTAAATATTCAGAAGTTGTTCTATTGTAGCGTGCCTCTTCCTTTTTCTTTGTCCATCTAACCTTCCACTTATCTAGTTCTCCCCCTTTACTTGTAATTTTCTTCCAGAGGCATTCATGTTTTCCAAGTCCTTATCTGAAAAATCTGCTCTATAGGGTTTTTGTAATACTTTTGACTTCCCTATTTCAATTCCCATCTGTTGAGCTAAGTCTGATAATTTCTCATGAAATATTTTTACATTTCTGGTGATGCTTCTGCATACGAACAATAATTCTGCTTCATCGTAGGTATTTAGGCGATCTACTCCTACATTTCCTGCTATCATTTCTTCTAATTCAACTTTTAATTTATAAACGTCCATGATCTTTGGGGGTGAACTCTGTTTTTCTGATCCTTGTGCCCATCTTTCTAAGTCTTCTGGGGTAACTACTGTGGCACTTTTCGTTCCTGATGAGGTTATTATGTTTACATTTTTGGAGCAACCAGGTGTTACTCTTCTTGGAGTACTATTTACAGAATCTCGAATGGGCAAGTCCATTAATGAAATCATAGACTCACAATCACTAAAGTGATCCTCAACCATTACTACTGCTTCAGGTTTAGGAACATTCACAGGTGTAGGCATAACTAAAGGTTTGGGATAAGTTACTTTGTCACCGTACAAGGGAACCACTGGACCAATTGTTACAGGTATGGTCAATGAATCGGGATGAATACTCAATTGTGTTACTTTCTGAATTAATTCTGCTCTGTTTTTATCTATGGCTTCCTTTTCTTTATCATGAAGTACTCTACTAACTGGGGAGTCATGCAATACTTGTGGTACTAAGGGTGTCCTTAACAAGGGTGCACTTGGGGTGCATCCACTTGTCCCTTCCTGATATGGTGGTGGATTCTTTAATATATCTTCCATAAATTCATCTTCGGAATCTCCAAATCTAGTCAAGTGTTTTGTCTTTTCTGTGCATTTACTCCCTAATGATTCTTCTGCCATTAATATCGGATACAGACCCTCTATAAGCATTGCTCTTCTCCACTGTTTCATCTGACCGTCCCTCGACTCATTTTGGTATCTGGGGAAAAATCCCCGATAACCTCTATTACTTCTGGATCGGTCACGTTCAAATGCCTCAGTTTCCCACTCTTCTAAGGCTTCGTATTGAGTTAATCTAGGTCTGGGTTCTAGGTCATTCATTCTTAATCTCAAATTTTGAAGAATTCTCCCATTGAAAGTACCATTCTCGGGAAATGCTAATATTCCATCATTTTTGGTATATTTCATCCAATTTTCTATCCATACGCAAGTATGATAACCTCTCTCCATCATCATGAATGAAGCGGGCGTTTTAGCTGGTGGAATGATAATTCCTTCCCTAGTTTTGATTGGTTTATCCTTTTTAAAATAATTCTTAATCTTTTGTAGAACTGACATTTTCCTCTTCTCTCCGTACATTTTTGGCAAATTCCGATGTACAAAATTATATCCTACAAAGCCTAGGAATCTCCTATCTGGACGAACTCCAATTAGAGTCGGATCACGTTTTAACATACAATCTCCACTATCCACTAGGATTTCAGCTTCTATGGTAACAACCAATCAGATTCCGGCTAACTTTTGTCTCTGAACCAATCCTAGCGCGGCCTTTTAGTGACGTCTTTTCTGCCAACCCCTCCTTTACAATCTGCGCTTCTCTGTCCCTCGCTGTTTCTACCAATCCCAGCGCGGTACCTGTGATGTCAGTACTACTCCTGTCTACTGACCCCTCCTTTACAAGAGTCTTTCTACGCACGCGGTTTCAACCAATCCCAGCGCGGCGTTTTGTGACGTCAGCTTCCTCTCCGGTAGCTGACCCTCCCTTTACAAAATCGTACGCAAAAACTTTTATTTCTCTATACTTCTTTAAACTTCAGTAACAACATAAAACATTCGCTATCGTGCCAGTTTCTCTAAATTTGAAAAATATATTTTCTCTCACCCTTAGTAAAACCTTTCCGTTTCATTTGTTTAGACAGCTCCTTGAGCGCCTCATCTTTTGGCAACTCTGCTGCATGATGACAGATGTGTCCTCGGAGACCATTGATATCCTGGGACTCTCAGGCCCTCCGCCCTTTGTTGATTCTAGGGCAAGTATTTCCTACCCAACATCCTCCTCCTGAGAAACATGGATGTTGCACAGCTGCAGGTAGTGAGCCCACGCCTCACTAACTAACATCCATGTCTATAGTGTGGTGTTGGCAGCTATGGTGTTGGAAGATGTGGTTTTAAGACCAACCTCGCTGGTGGCCTTCTGGTGGTGGTGGAGGTAGCTCTGCTGGTGACAGATGTGATGTGACGGAGGTAGCTGTGGTGGTGGCCGCTGCAATAGTGGTGGCGGCACCTACAGTGGAGGCAGTGGTAGCTGTGGTCGTGGCAGATGCAGTTGTTGGCACCTGTGGTGGTCGTGATGACAGCTGTTTGTAGCAGTTGTTGTGGAAATGGAAGCAACTCTCCTGATGGCAACTGTGGTGATGCTGAAGGCAACTATGATGGTGATGGTTGTGGCAACAGCAGCCCTACTGGTAGCCCTTGTGGTGATAGCAGAGAAAGCTCTGCTGGTGGCAACTGTGCTGGTGTTGTCAGCTGTCTACCACTAGTATGCAAAGTAATTTCTCGTGTAGGATGGAAAGAGGGGCTGTGGAAGCGGATTATTTAAAACCCACTGGTGCAGGGGTCACCCTTAGTCCACGGGTTCTTAACAAGTAAGGAGGAATCGACACTGGAGTGAAGTACAAACCATAGGTC
The DNA here is from genome assembly GCA_963921515.1 of Calotriton arnoldi. Classification (NCBI taxonomy): domain Eukaryota; kingdom Metazoa; phylum Chordata; class Amphibia; order Caudata; family Salamandridae; genus Calotriton; species Calotriton arnoldi. The sequence goes on from CAWUFW010005705.1 coordinate 202,108, forward strand.
ATTTATTAGCATTCATGAATGGGGGCCTCGTCCGACAAGCACCATAGAGAAACTCGAGGAGAGAGCACACTGAACGATGGTTACATGGGTTTTTATAGCAAAAGATCACAAACAAGGGACGCCCAGAGGTAAATAGAACTTTGGGAAAAACACACAAATGAGGTACCGGTAAGAATCGACAGCCTTGGTGCCTTGTGCAATTGTCGCGTCCTGAAGCTGCACAACAAGATATGCTATCTGGGTAAACTTTACTTGAGGCTTTACCATTGTCTGAAAAACCCCAAGCAGACGCCAGCTGTTCTTTTGAGCTGACTCTGCATGTATACACAGCCTACAATGCCCCAATCTAGATTCTTTACTCATGTTTATACAAATGCAGTGTCAAGGATAGAGCCAGGCTGAAAGCAGGGCAGGGGTGAAAAATGGATGAGGCATAGCTTAATCAAAAAACAAGGGACTCAGATTTTACATTTTAACAGTTCTTCCTTTTCAGCCTATGCTGAATCCATTTTTAAAAGTATATAATTGAATCTCGTATATCAATGTTCATAAGTTCGTAAATTTCAGTGTGCATCATCATTTCTCGATTCAATTCATGAACATTAATTGGGGGAGGTTTAATATTATTACAGGTGGTTATACAAGCTGTACATATCGTAGGGGCACACTGAATGCAACAACAGCAAGTAAGAAAGATGGCTCCTATTATCACTATTACCATCAATATTTTCCAGCCCCAAGTAGAAAACATACCCCAAAACCATTCTGACCAAGTCCATGTTCCTTTTTCCTGGTGTATTTCTGCAGCTATTTGGTGAAGCTTTTGTGTGGCTTAATTAACATTAAGGGCGCTTTATGTAAATATTGAACAAATGTATTGTGCTTATTATATATATTTGGCAGTGTGAGTCCTTAAGAGAGGACAAGGTGAAGTGATAATGTTCAGATGCGGTAGGAGTAGGGGGCACTAGGCTATGAACAGGGTAATATGTTTCAAGCCTCCAAAATAGACCCAAAAATCCCAATACTAACAATAGAAAACATACAAGTATCCCTATTTTTCTCCTTTTAATCCAAAACTGTCAGCTTTTAGCGGGGGCATTCGGGGCAAGTACTTCTATTCCTCCTAATAGGTCAAAAAAACACCTTCCCAAAGGGCCTTAATGGCAGATTGACAACTCTACCCATTTCAACCTAATCTATATACAAATACCTATTTCAGAAGAACACCTCACACTATTCCCTATACTGATCTTTTATATTCAACCTGTATGTTTCTTAACCTTCCTTCCTCTTACTGTAGTATTTGTTGTTTGATTGCCAAGGTACCAAAGAGTAGCGTAACGATCAGCCAGAAACAGAGCAATGTAATCTCAATTTTCCCAAAATTCCCTCACTACTCTATCAGAGAGCATTAAGTCCCAAGTGTCTTTTGCTTCAAAGCCTCACTGGCAAGCTTATGTACCGGTCCGGACGTTGGCGGTCTTGACCACCGGCATGGGTTGCTACCTCTCCAGAGATAGTTTCTTCAATCAAAGTCTATAGTTCTTTTCAGCCCTTGGCCGCATTTTGTATCAGGGCTGAACAATGTCAGGACGTTCAAACAGAATCTGTTCATCTGGGTCAGGCATGATGGCAGCAAGTTATTGTTCCAATGACACCACTTCACCATGTTCCAATAAGATCACCATCCCAAAAAGGCACTTGCTGAGAGATCTGATCATATTCAAAATCAGGTATTCCTCTTGTTATCCACTGATCATATGTCAAAGGGAGTGGCGCTTGCTTTCTCCACATCACTTGCATGGATCCAGTGTCTGTGCCCTGTGCACTTAACAGCAGTCTGAGTGGTGATGAGAACTTGCACTGGACCCTTCTAGCATGGCGCAAGGCTGGACTTCCTCTGAAACTGTTGGGTAAAGACACAGTCTCTAGGCCTCAGCTTGTGACCTGGACCTTTAAGACTGGAAGAGAGACTGGCCTTCACCTGTGAATGGATCAAATGCAAATCTTTAGTCAACACAGTAATCAACAAGAAAAGTATATTCAATGTCAGATTGTCTTTGATCTTGGTACACCCTATACATTTGCCGGCCTCCCCAGAACCACCTCAACTGGTTGCAAGACCTCGAAGGGCAGATCTGGGGGTGCAAAATATCCTGTTGAAACGGGGTACATTTTCCTGTGTTATAAGTATGGCACATCATGCACCTCTTGACATAGAACTCTGCCACCCTGGGAATCAGATTATTAAACCATACATAATCTGACGTGGCCACTATTCCTTTAGCACTGATGTGGGCTGAACTGTGGGCCATGGTAACAATAGCATTCACATAACAATTTGGAAGCATTCATCTTTGCTTTCCTGACAGATCTATCCAACATCCTGTCGCATCCCGACACCCATATCTTTTACACTGTTCCTTCTCTTCCTCCGTAGCTTCTTCCTGTACTTCCCTAATGCAATCTAGAGTCTGATTAAACATAGGCACTTCTGGTGTCCATCTAGCTGTCCCTACAATATACATTAAACTATACTCTAAATAGGCTGTTCGTTTAGCTGTTTCATTGGCAAAAGTATTTCCCTGTATTACCTCATCTATAATTTTCTTGTGGACAAAACATTTAACAATAGCAACTCTTTTTGGTAACATCAAGGTATCCAGTATCTTTACTATTCATTCCCCATACTGTATCTTATCACCATGCAAACTAAAAAAAAAAAAAACTTTTTTCCAGAGTCGTCCGAATGAGTGGGCAACTCCAAAGGCATATATTGATATTTACAGTCAAATCTTTACTTAATTCACAGGCTCTAGTCAAAGCTGTCAGCTCCACAGATTGCGCTGACATTTGTTGTATTTTACATAACTCAACCACAGATTTCAAGGGAGTAACTGTATAGGCCGCTGTACTAGAGCCATCAGGTAGTTTGTAACATGAATCATCCACGAACAGTTCCCCTAGTGGGTCAGATATAGGGGTATCTGTCAGGTCTACCCGTCCCTTAGTCTCCTTCTCAGTAATAAATATGGAATCATGCTTCTCATCTTGTTGAGACTCAGAAAGGGGCAGTACAGTGGCTGGATTCAAAATGTTACAGCATTTCAGAGTGATGTTTGGAGCAAAAAGTGTCAACTCATACCCTGTTAATATCGCACTGGTCAGGTGCTGGGTCTGAAATTTTTTTTTTTTAGATATCCACTAAATGTGGTACCATAACTGTCAAATTGTGACCTTAAATATACATTTCAGATTGGTTTATCCCAGTGGGGTCCAATGTGGAGGAGAAATATGCGCATGACCTATTCCTTCCTGCATGGGACCGTGCCGAGCTGCAACCATGTTTTGCATGCACAAATTTGTAATAACCAGATTTTACCTAAAGCAGGAGCATTACATAAAGCATTTTTCAATTGCAAAAAGACAGCTTCACACTGATTAGTCCAAGGAAGCGGCATGCATACGTGCTTTAATCTTAAAGCAAGCAGGGGTTTTGCAATTAGTGAACAATTTGGTAATAAACGCACAGATATTAGATTGAGTCAGTGGTTTCTGCAAGTTCTGCACCAATTATATCCTATGTTGGTGTAGCGTCTTACCCCCCTTCGACAGGAGGAGACCTAAATAGGTAACCTTCTGTTGACAATACTATAATTGGAAAAGAGATACTTTGTCCCAAGGAGGCTAAGTGATGCAATAATTTCACTGTAGTCTGTTTGCAACCTTCTGCTGCATTGCTATGTCTCCAATGAGTGGCTCGTGAGCTACCAGTAGATCACCAGGTACCTGTGAGTAGCTCTCCTGTGTGCAGTCTAACCTGTATTTTAAAAATAAAACTCATACATTCAAGACAACATTTCTTTTGTATTTTCACAACTCATAAACTGATGTCTACAGAAAAATAGTTGACATTTTGAAAATGTACTTACAGCTATTATTTCAGTTGGAGATATTTATTACTCATAATTATATCTTGGCGCAAGGGAGTATTACAGCTATTGATTATATCTAGTACCCATGTAATATTTCAGTTCAAATTGTCAAAGCCTTTTTTTTTTTCATTACTGCTGAAAACCCTGGCTAATGCACCAATGTGATCACTACTGACACTCTTGGATGGGGTGGTCACTTTTTCATCACTAGTGACTTTTGTTACAGAAAATGTTGGAGACCCTTGTAGTAACATTCAGTTGTTGTGAAATAGGGCTTTGAACGGGATGCCAGAAAATCCCACAGGTGTATTAACTTTACCTTAGAAACAACAGGATATTGAGGGACTACTATCTTGTTACTTTCTCTCAAATCAATCACAAATCGATAAACTTTTATCCTGTATTCCATCCCCTCTTTTAAGGACAGGAAGAATAGGGCTATTACAGACATTAGAGGAAACTTCCTCAAAGCGAGTAAAGAAATCAGGGACGGACTCGCCCTGTCTTTGCTTACAAGCAGTAAGGAGCGTCCAATCTATTTTCCGTGCCAGAATTATCGTCTTTATGTAAGTAAGTATGTTACCAGGAAGATCCAGTATAAGCTGACTAGGTTTCTGACCAGGTTTCCTATCCCTGTCGGCTGCTATAATGGCCGTCCAGTCTCTTCCTAAATCAACAACATGATCCTGTTTCCGGGTGAGTCGCCACATATCCGGCGGTAAGATCATGCCGAAAAACATATCAATGTCAGCTAGCGTCATAACGCAAGAGTCAATGGCTGCCTGTACTTCATCATAAAAACCTTTGGGATTTTTCAGTATATATCTGGTAAAGAGGCCTTTAAAGTGAGTACATCCGTCCTTTTCCAGGGCGTATATATCCAATTATACATGAAATGGGCTCTAGCATCGGCACTATTAGGATCATCATTATCTCCATTCCCTCTCGCGGGGACGAACTGGGGCGCGGCTTCCCTCATGGGTCTTATCCGTGGAGAGGCAAAATGTTCGTCACGGTGCGGCATTATTATTGCTATGGCGGTATTAACCCTACCTACAGGGAAGGCTCCTACCTGACACTGTCGACTAATGGCTCTAACATCGTCGGGACCATTCTGTCCTGTAGTCATCTCCCATTGGACTGTAAGTTGATAGGAAAGCTTATTTACGAGACAAAGGAGCAAGCCCTCAGAAAAATCCTGTATCTGATCTATCATTTCTCTTACCTCCATTTCTAGATCACTCAACCAATTTAATACCATCAACCTTATCGCGTCCTAACGCAACTGAGGGAAAGTAGAACGAAGAATTAGAGGGGTCGAGACAGATACAGAAAGTACGGGATCATCAGTCATTTCAGGTGCAGTGGCCTGGGATGGGGGCGCAGTGGCCTGGGATGGAGGTGGGAAAAGATGTACCGGTACTGGTTGGAAAATAGGGAGCTGGACAACCGCGGGCAAAGGAGGTGGAGCCGGAGGTACAGGGGGAACGACATTTGGCGGTCCAGGGGGAAGGGGTGTTAAAGGGACATATGGGGGCGGGGGTCGTTCAATCAATAATCCATCAATATCTGAATCCCCATCCTCTTGGTGGACCTGAACTGCTACTGTTGGTCTAACTATATATTCCTTAGATATTAATAATCTATGCTCTCTATCTAAACATTCCTTTTTCTCCTGAACTTCCTTATCCTTCAATTCCTTATACTTCTGATACTCTGTCTTCCTTTCCTGTTTCCTTTGTACCTTCTCCGCCTTGAGCTGCCGCTCCTTTACTTCTTTCCTCCACATACGCAAACTGTCAAACATGGCTGGCCTAACTTTCTTTAAAAACAATCGTTTCTCTAAATACTCGAGTTTGTGACGGTCCATTGTTCCCTCTAATGGCCATTGCAACTGGGGATCCCCTTTTGTATATTTGTTCCACAATGCATTATACATGATGGGACAAATACCATATTTAATGTACATCTCAAAATTCGGCGTACCATCTGGTGGCGCCGGCTGACTTGCTTCCAAAATGCTCTGCTTATCACAGCAGCAGCAACAAAACCCAAAGTGTGCTAAATACAGGCATGTTATATAAGATATAAAAACTTATAAACAGAGAGAAATGAAAAAATATTCTCACATTACCTGTAAGAAAAAATGTTAATCAATATCAAATAGCAAGTTCCAAAGAAGGTTCAAAACAAATTCCAAACAAATTCCAAACAGATTCCAAACAAAATTCCAAACAAGTTCCAGACAAATTCCAAATAACCAAAAGAACCGGTTCAATACAAACCTACCTTATTTGTAGTCTTCAACGCCCACCTTTCGATCCTCCCTGATCCAAAAGAATGACCATCCAAGGGCCCCAGTCAAGGTTAGCAGCCGCCAGGAAGATCAGAGTCGGAGAGCTGAAAAAATCACCTTGGACCACGAGAAACACTAGTCTCTTCAGGTGGGGCGCCCCTCAGCGAAGTTCGTCTTACCGACCCGATCTCCTTCCCCTGGTCCGACTGCAAGCCCTTGATGGGGCCCCACGTTTGGGCGCCAATTTGTGGAAGCGGATTATTTAAAACCCACTGATGCAGGGGTCACCCTTAGTCCACGGGTTCTTAACAAGTAAGGAGGAATCGACACTGGAGTGAAGTACAAACCATAGGTCATTTATTAGCATTCATGAATGGGGGCCTCGTCCAACAAGCACCATAGAGCTACACGAGGAGACAGCACACTGAACGATGGTTACATGGGTTTTTATAGCAAAAGATCACAAACAAGGGACGCCCAGAGGTAAATAGAACTTTGGGAAAAACACACAAAAGAGGTACCGGTAAGAATCGACAGCCTTGGTGCCTTGTGCAATTGTCGCGTCCTGAAGCTGCACAACAAGATATGCTATCTGGGTAAACTTTACTTGAGGCTTTAACATTGTCTGAAAAACCCCAAGCAGACGCCAGCTGTTCTTTTGAGCTGACTCTGCATGTATACACAGCCTACAATGCCCCAATCTAGATTCTTTACTCATGTTTATACAAATGCAGTGTCAAGGATAGAGCCAGGCTGAAAGCAGGGCAGGGGTGAAAAATGGATGAGGCATAGCTTAATCAAAAAACAAGGGACTCAGATTTTACATTTTAACAGGGCCCTTATCCCTACCCGTGTCGCGACTGACTGAGTAAAGGCACTTATATCGCGTGCAGAGTCCTACTAGGACATCTTTATAAACGTCACCTGCAAAAGTATCTAGCAATTAGTGCGTGGCATATGTAGGCACATTTTCCTCACTGTAAAACTGTCTATCATATGGAACTGTCAACACTTAGGGGATATGGCTCTATCCGGGTGCTATTATCACCTATTTAATACTTCCATGCATCACAAAAGTTGAATACAGTGAGTTTTGGATTTTACAGACTAGACATATCAGTTTCCAACTTCATACAACCTTTTCACCAAGGATATCCCTACCTGTGGGAACTAAAGGTGTATACTTATGGTACAACCCCTGTTGGCCGGATCATTGATTATGCCTGCAAATACTGTTTGTGGAGAATTTGTCCATTAGTGTTGCACCAACACAATGGATGTTGTCTCCTGATTTCTTTTACAAGTTCTCCATTCCTTCAGTAGCCACCTCCTTACCTTTAAAGGTTTGGGGTGCAGAATGAATGCAAAGGAGTGTCCAAAGGAATCCAAATATGTGCCCTTGTTAAATCACAATATCCCAACAACTTTCTGAGGTGCATAGGGTTCATAAATGAGACTTGAAGGTGTTCATTCATGAGCATTGATTCTGCATTCTGTAGAATTGTATGCTATGTTAGTGCATTTGGTAATATTACAAGCAGAGTTATGGTATGCTCTAACTTCACATGTGGTACAACTGCACAGAATTATCACATGCTGGAATACCAATACTATGCTATGTGATTTTTATGTGTAATCACATTTTTTACATGCAGTTTTACTGTGTGATATCTGTGCCACTTTACTGGAGGACTCAAAATGAGTGGTGCTGTGGGCTACTGCCCATTTTTCACGTTTTCTGTCTGAGATAAGTCCGCCTCTGTGGTTTGTATAATCACCTCAGTTTTCTTGGCAAAGGTGAACTGTCCCCTATTCAATAACTTTTTCTTTTGTAGTGATTGACTTGATGATGACTGGTAAAGCTTAGTGAGAACCACACAAAGTGAGAAGTGGGCACTCTTCGGGCTATCGATTTTATTTCTCCACCCAAATTACACTGGACAATTGGTTCTTGGGCCTGAAATGAATCTCCAAATAAATGGAAAGTGTGCAGTAGACGGGATTGGCATCCTTCCATGGAATTTAGGTTTATGCTAATAAAAGTTGATAGCCAGCATAGCTGATTGGTTAATAACTCCAGTGATTCTGCTGATGGCATGTTGTTTTCAGTGCCATAAATAGAACTTTTTATGCAATTTCCCCAAATTCTATAACAGCTTTACAAGAGCTTGCTAAGGGTTAATCTGTGCTCCTGTCCTTGACTGGTCCAAGCCAAATCATTGACAGGCTCCTGATTCTGTCTTTTGAGAAGCCTCAAACGCATTGTTGGCTTTCTCGACCCCCACTAGGCAGAACAGTATTCAAGCTCTAATTATGTCCCACATAGATTACTGCAATGTCCTATACTTAGGAGCTAACAAAGCTGACACAAAAAGACTTCAGATGGCCCAGAATGGCACAGCAAGGATGCTCTCCTCCCTCCCTAAATGTTGCTCCGCTGCTGGGCTTCTCCAGATGCTTCACAGGCTCCCTGTGGACAAGTGTGTACACTTTGAGACCCTGGGCATTGTCCACAAGATTCTTTACTACCAGGGGGCTCCCATTCTCAAGAATCTCATAACCCCTTCCTTACCATCCCGACCTCTCCGATCTGCCGATCTTAACTTGCCCATTGTTCCTCGGGTTAAGAAGGCAAGAATTGGAGGCCGTTCCTTCCGAGCCTTGGCCCCAATCCGATGGAACAAACTGCCTCTCTCTCTCTCTCTCTCAGGAAAACTCAGAACGATCTTTGCTTTAGGAAATTGCTTAAGACCTGGGTCTTTCCAACTCGATTTCCTTCTTACCCCTTTCTTTCATTTGGTTTACATAGTTTCTGTAACTCTGTTTCGTGTTCAGCGCTGGGAAGCCCTGTTTCTGGGGAAGCTATATGCTTTACAAGTTCATTTAACATAACATAACATAACTGGACGCAGTGAATGTTCTCTCTCGCTCCCTTCTTGATTGCATGTCCAGCTACAGTCTTCCAGGCAAGAGAATCCAATAGGAACAAAGCAGCATAAAAAGAGCAAATATCAGGCTCAAAAGGCATCTAAGGCGGGAGATGAAGCCTCCTTATGTATGATTGAAGCAGGAAAATGGTACCCTTTCCATCTTGGAAATGTAAGGTCTGGCAACACAAACTGGAACGATAAACATCTTGGTGAGGAATGGATATAAGCTTAATTTAGCTCAACTTTTCAGGAAAATGGCAGGCACAAGAAGGAATACCGAATTTTTTACATCCTAAGCTTAACTAATCAGGTGTCCCTGAGCCACCATCCCCCTGCACTTGTTCTTCTGAGTCCTCAGTCTAGACTCATGGACCACGTGCAGAGCAGCTTTCTGTCTGTGGGAAACTACTGAGTCTGTTGCAGAGATGCTGACACCAGCTTGCGGTCCTGGACAAAACTGATGAGGAATCCTCCCCGCACCTCTGCAATGAGGATCTTTCTGAGAGAGGCAGAGTACACAACAGACACTTGCTTCTCCAGTCTACTGATGCAGAGCCAGGTGACCACGCTGCTGCCTTCACGGCACTGAAGCCAATAAACTGTGAGTTCTGTCTGCAGTTGTCTCATCATGCAGTGCTTCATTGTTCAGTGTCATTCCAGGATCATCTTCAGCCTTGCTGAGTTGGGTAGACTCAGTTGTAGTCTGACCGGTAGTCCTTGTCTCTGCTTCTATAGCCCTGAGATATACCAGATATGCAATGCGTGTTGGGGTCGAGTTTGGTTGTTCAGATGTATCCACATCACTTGTAGTTTACTGTTCTGGGGTTAGGTCCTCTCAGAAGGCTCATCAAGTTACTCACAAACCGCTACTGCATCTGTAGGCCCACGTCTAACCCCGGGCGGCTACAATATGATGCAAACCAACCAGGATGCTAGGATTATGCAGCACAAGGTGCTCAGCCCTGTATTGTGTACAGGCCAACAATGGTCACAAATCACGGCAAATCTGCTATCCAGCAGGAAAGTTTATTTGTCATCATAGCAGCTGGGCAGTCAGCCTGCCTGATGCTCTAACACAAGCACTCCCTTTCACACCAGGACTCTCAGAGCGGAACAGGTAATACAAAATATGGGAAAGCAACTTTAATTTCATATTTGAGGTCCCTTTGAACAGCAGCCATTTTGTTGCTTATTAATCCCTAGAAGGAAACCTTCTTTATGCGCATTTTGATTTTACACACACTTATTTATCTATGGATTAGCTCAGGATGTCCTAAGCTCTTCAGGATAAACTGACCTTTATAACAATCATTTAAAAGAATCAGAGCTTAGGGAACATTTAAATTCTCATTTTCCATTTTTATCTGAATCAATGAGTGTTCTAAGCAAAGTGGTCATTGGGTGTTGAATTTTCTCGGTGCCTTCGGAGATATAATTTCTTGTTGTCTTGAGAGATATTATTTCAGGGAGTGAAAGCGTACACTGCCAAACGTAACTATGTACAGAATAGGTATTTAAAATAAACATAACAAAACATAACAAAGTAATTTAACACTGAGGTCAGATGTAATGATCTCCTTGTTAAACTGTCTTCTGTTCTCATTGTTTTATTTAAATATTATTAATTGCTAATTTTCTTCGTGGTATGCGATGAGTAGATTTGGCCTGGTCTGTTTTCTGGATAAAGGGGCCAATGAAACAGAATCTAAACTACCAGGAAAAAAAGATAAACAACACGCTAACTCGGTCTAACAGCAGACTGCTGACAACCCGTAGTGAGTATACCCTGTTAAGCAGTGCTTTAAATGGGCCGGTACTCACCGGTACTGAGTACCGGCACTTCCAAATTTTCTAGCCTTTAGTGCCGGCACTTTTCTTTAGTCAGGGAGAGTACCGGTACCCTGATTGATGGCACGGCAGGCTCAGGTTCCGTATCACCTCCAACGCAGGACAGGTGCCGCTCTGCTTCCGGATCTCGCAATCACACAGAGCCCTGAAGTCGACTTTTGCAGAGACGCTGGTAAAGTCCAGAGGCGCCCCTTTGCATTTCCTCACACTGCAGGGGTTTAAGAGAACTTGCGTCACGCTGTGATGAACAGAACAGGGTCTAGCCAGACCTTGCACTGTTGATTAGGCGTGTAACGACCATTCAGCTGAAAATGCTTCAGCCCTCCCCACCCCCCAGCTCCCTCTCCGTCAGGTGCATGAAATAGCCTGGGCTGGTGCTGCCAGTCAGTACTCCAGTCGCATTTAGGGTATTGCACTGGCCACACTTAAACGAGTGGCAGTTCAACACAATCCTCTACCTTCCCCAAAGCCGGTTTTCTTTTCATGTTTGTTTTTTTCAGCACAGGAGCTGCTTCCCTTTGTGTGCACCATCAACACTAATCACTGTATTTACATAACAGCGACGGATCCATGGGTGTGAAAGTAGCCCTGCCCAAAGAGCAATGCATAGCAGGGAACGCTGCAGCACTCCAGAAAGGAGCTCCCATGACAACTGGCAATGGATTTGGCTGGGGGGAAAACGAGATGATGAACATAGAAGGAAGGGGAGGGAGGGATGTAAAAAGGTGAGGTGACAGCTGAAGTTAGGATTGGCACTTATTTTCAGTTAAAAGTACCAGATATTTGTTCAGTTTTGAAATCGGGGCTTAAAAATGGCATTTTAACACAAATTAGTGCAGAGTTCAAAATCTGCTGAATTTCTTGTTAACTTTCATAATCGTTTATATATATATGCGTCTGGCAGCCAGGACGCGTGGATGTTAAATCGCTCTAAGATTGAATAAACCGCAGTGATTGAACCACAGGAGTGCCAATGTCATCTTTCTAAGCCAAGGTGAAACTGTTCATATATATATATATATATACGGAAATACTTTTGCACTTTTTGAAGTGATTGAATGGTTTATGCTTTTATTTACTGTTATATATCATATTATGTATCATCATGTCTTGGCCTTAGCCCCGCCCCTAGCCCCGCCCACTCGACACACCTCTAGCTCATTTTAATGAGTACCTGCACTTATTTTTTCCCATTTAAAGCACTGCTGTTAAGTTATTAATTATTCGGACACCCAAAGAAGGGCACAAAAGCATTTGAATTGCTTTTTTGCCCGAAAGTCCGTCATTTACCCCGTTCCCCGGTGCTCCACGGTCAACATGTGCACGCGCCATCTTTATGAGGGCCAGCTGATCGTGTGTACTTTTTTATGGTATGTGCCAGGGTGCCTTGATTGCGATCAGCCACTAGGCTTAGCAGCTCTATAAATGCATGGCAGGTGCAATATTTTGGCAAACAGACTTGAACTGTGGATTTGGTACTAATAACTTATTTACTAATATTTGAGAAAAGTTGAACACAATATGAGCTACCTTTATGAATGTGAAACATGGAAACGTAACTTACTAGTTTTAGTCCCCATTCCTATAACGGAAGAAATAATTTGGAATAAATACAGCAGCACTGACTTTGCTTGCATATATGTACACAACGCTGCCACATAAAGATTGAAGTGTAACAACGCGTGGGGCAAAACAAACTATTAAGGGAAAAATATGGGGCAATTTATTTAACAGTTTTGAAAAAAAGTGACAGAAGAGAGTACATAATTATGTACATGGTCAGGAACGGACAGGTGAAACATGAACAAGAAGGTGGGGTGGGGGTGCTGCTGAAACAGTAATGGGGATGAATTTGCCCCACGGAAGATCAACTTTGCTTTGCCATTTGCTTCGTTCAATTAGTGAAAAAAAAGTACGTGCAACAACTGACCTGTGTTCAAATGCAATGCACTGGACATTTGGTGCTAATATCAGTTTTAGGCAGGTCAGTCAGTACAAATGATGTCATGCACTAGTCTTTTGGTGCCATTATCAGAGCAAAATTGCAAAACTCAGAGTAAATCTATGAAATCTGTCCTACTAAAAAGCTCATGCTCTGTCTTGTGAGACATATTAAGGGCTTCCTAAGAACAAATAAGGGCTTGGAGCCCACCCATTGCTTGCCATTGGTTGGCTTTCCTATCACTTTCATTTGCTGCCTTCTTATTCGTGTCCCAGCTTGTCAATCTTGTATATGTGCCTTAAATGGAAAATTTCCCCTTTAACATCACTTTTGATTGGCTGGCTTCTATGCATCCAGTGCTTGCTTTTCAAGCACTACTTTTTTCTTTTCGGTTAAGCACTACATGAGAATGCATGCTTTTTACAGCTGTCTCCATTGTGTGCTACTCTCCCCACGCACACAATGTTGCTCTTTGTCATCCATGCATTTCTGCTTGCGTCTCCATGTTGTGCTCACGCTTGTGTACTTCTCACCCTTACACGTGCGTGTAGATTTTCCTAATTCACTCCATGTTGATCTCTTGCCCGTTGCTTCTCTTCCCCACCTTTGGCTCCTCTCTCCCCTGTTGCTTCCCCTCCTCACCCCCACAATTTCCATATTGCCTGCTCGCCCATGTATTTCTCCCCACCTGCTACACGTTGATTTCTCGCATGTTGCTTATCCTCCCCACCCACACCCTACGTGTTACTTCCTTCACCATGTTGCTTTCGCCCCTGTTGCGTCCCCACCTCCTGCTTTTTTTTTTTAATGCTTTCACGTTTTATTTTTGTTTTAGTTACTGATCCATCTCGAATTGGTAATAAAAAGAAAAAAAAAGCCCCCTTGTCATTTTGTAGGCATGCACATTTGTAGTGCACCTGCCTCTTCAAAGGCTTTTTCTGTTCTTTAGCCATGCTTCACAGCATCCAGGATGCTGTGCAGCCTGGCTAAAAACCACAGGGAAATCGAAAGGAGAGACTTATTGGCATTGCCAATGCTTGTTGATTTTGCTGTAATCGAGTAGAGTTCCCGTATACGAATTGTCTATAAGAAAAGGTATTTGGGTAACAGAATTTAAGCCCGGCATCCCAAGCCCACAAACACCAGTTCACCCCCCACCCCCCCCCCCCCCCATTGCAGGGCATCCTAGAATTTCAATTGAAAAGGAAGTATACAGAAATGTTCTCCTTAAAGTTTAATTAGTTCTTCAAAGTCCACAAAACCACCTCAATCAAATATTCGCTTCCTTGCCAATGTGACTAACAGAAGAAGATGTAAAGGAAGCAAACTAGTGGTATAATCAGGATATTAATAAAAGGGAAACATCGATGAATAAATAGAAGAAAATGAAAAGAACATTTGATTGATGTGGTTTTATAAACAATGAAACTTTAAGAAATGTATTTTTATTTAAGGCCTTCACACAGAGACAGATCTTTGGCTATGGACACATGGCATTGGTTTACACCCACACCAACTCACAAACACCCACCTCTCCTGCAAAAACCTTTAAATCAATTCATGTCAGCGATGCAATCCCTGTTTACATTTCACGTTTTTTTTCATCACCCAGCATTCCCTAAGCGCATTTTCTTTTCTCAAGCTGTTGTGTTTCTGTAGATTTTTTTAGACACCATATGGTTTGTACAGTACTTTGAACTGAGTCCCCTCCAGGTGTCGTGTCGAATGAGTTCAGGCTGTAGCAGTGGTGTAACAAAACTTGAGAGGGCCCCCTTTGCCCCGAACTCAGTCAGGAGCTCTCAGGCCAGAGGCCCGCCGCCCGTGCACAGTGCTGGCCAGTGACTGCGTGCTGCTGACGGAGCCCCCTGGAGCGTTGGTATTCACAGTCATTTTAGCGTCACCCCCTCTGGTGAAGCAAGTCCAGATGAATTCTACAGAGGGCAGCCACACCGGCATACGATTTAGCCCAGTCTCTCATTACTAATCAACACTGAAAACGTGACGTTCTTCTCGGGATGTGACTCGTGCTATAATGAAAACTCACATAGTTTTCATTTTCTGGTGGCTTTAAACTGAAATCTAATTAAACCTTGCAGAACTGTTACTCAAACGAGGAAAAAAATGCATAAGGCTCCCTGACTTGCATTGCTCATTTAGTGAAATGTATATTTTACGATCTTTCCGAAGACAAACGCACAAAAAAACCAGCTAAATGATAGATAGTTCCTTGTTATTTGTCAAGCTGTAGAAATATAAATTTAAGATGTTGCCCGTTGCGGTAACTGGCAAAGAAGCTGCAAACTGTGGCCTGCAAAGCGATAATTCCATATTTTAAGCACCAGTCAGCATGCCCTCGTCACTGGGATCTCCTGTTCCAGTTTGCCCCCTCACAGGCAGTGAAGAACACAGAGGATTCTGCCACCTTCAGTGAAATTTATATGCATTTCAGAAAGATGCAGAATGTCCTAACTGTGCATGTAATGCCGCAAAAGAGAGATCCATACATCCTTCCCCAAACGAAGACCAGATGAGTGTGCACTAAATGAGATCTGAATGTTAAGGTATGAATGAAACCTCGTAATCCTAATGTGAGGTTTCCATTAGTGGCTGGCTTTCAGGATTTCGCCTCAACGAAAGATTCTGGTCCTGTTGAATATGTGTGGCGTGTCCACTGGGGGCCCTCTTCTGGAAATGCTCGTTCACATTCAAATCTCATTTAGTGCACACTCATCGGACTTCACAGTGATAAGGATCAATCTATGGGCGTAGACAGTGAATCTTCCAGCCCTTGATTTGCCCACCCCTGCTGTATTCGATTTCAATAAAAATCATTTTATTGATGACCGGACTTTATCTGTGCGTCTGGAAGTTTTTGTGGCTTTCCTGATGAAGGCGTAATGCACGCCGAAACGCGCGTAGAGAAGATCAACTGAATAGCCACTTTAAAAGCTACCCGTTCACATATTTTTGTTGTATTTTTTTGTCTTTCTATATATTGTATGTTTTTATTTCTTATTGATCATTTATGTCTGTCTATTGTACAGTATGTTTGTGAAGAATGACATCGAAAATATCGACCCATATATGTAATCAACAGACGGATATATTGTGTTCCAGAATGTTTTTAAATGAAATGTGTATTAAAGAAATGAATTTTTTAAATGATTTTGAACATACTCTGAGTCCTATACTATATATGTAATTTTAATGGTCTGTTAACTTGTATTGACTTTGAGTTGCCTAGGGATTTTCCTGTCAATTCCACAGCATGGGGTACCATGACTGTGAGGTCGGTATCGAGTACGAGTCCTGCCGATTGTCATATTGAGACAGCCACGACCGCTCTTAGACAGCTCGGAAGGGCTCATGCGACGGGGTCAAGCACAGCAGAGAAATAAGCACATGGCCGTTGCTTATCCCCGAATCTTTGTGTTAAAACAGAAAGCGCACATCCAGTCAGCTCATGGACATACAACACGAAGCATTTTGTATAGTTAGGGGTACCAAGCACTGGAGCCGAGCAAAGCGGAGTTTTCAATTGCTCAAAAGACTGCTGACACTCTGGCGTCCAAGGCAGGGGCTCATGCACATCTTTTAGTGTTAGTGCAAGCAGGGGCTTAACAAGCAGTGAGTAACCAGGTATCCACTGCCTGCAATGGGATGTGATACCTATGAAAGCGCGCACATCTTTCTGAGTTTGCGGAACAGGCATTTTCACAATGGTACTGATGCACTCAGGGGTCAATCTCCTACCCTCCTTCGACAGTAGGTGACCTAAATAGGTGACCTCCTGTCAACAATACTGAAATTTGGAAAGGATACCTTATGACCATGGTCAGCTAGTTGAAGCAACAATTTAACCGTACTATCTCTACAACCTTGTTCTGTGTCTGAGGCGATGAGCAGGTCGTCAACATATTGGAGTAATACATTACCTGTGGGGAGCGACAAGGAATCCAACTGACTTTTCAATGCCTGACTATAGATACTCGGACTCTCTGTATAGCCTTGAGGAGCGCGACAGAATCTAAAGCTTCTGCCAGCTAGGGTGAACCGAACAGAACCTGCTGTCAGGATGAATGGGGATGCTGAAGAAGGCATTTTTCAAGTCAATGACAGAAAAGAATTCAGCAGAAGAAGGAATCATCGTCAAGAGAGTCGTAATGTCAGGGACCACTGGAAACTGGGGAATCACTATTTTGTTAACTTCACGCAAATCAATCACAAAGCGATACATATCTTCATGATACTCAGAGGGACCCGAAGGTGTCCATTTGAGAATGGGAAGAATAGGACTATTACAAACATTAGCAGTCGTCTCCTCAACCACTCCTTTCTCAATCAAGTCTTCCACAATTTGAATCAAAGCTCGCTCACCTGCCTGTGGTATCTTATACTGAGGAATGCGGGGTAAAATAGCACCTTCCTTGACACGAATTGAAACAGGCGATATCTGCAACAAACCCACATCTGTGTCGCCCGTTGCCCACAGTGTGGGTGGCACATCTTTAAATTCAGCAGGGAGAGGCGCATCTTTAGACAGACACTGCGTAGCGCACACAACATTCGGACTCACTGTCATGTAGACACCCTCCGGGGAGGAATATATCGTGGCATGCAATTTCTTCAATAGATCCAGACCAATTAAATTCATTCCACAATTAGACGTCAACAAAAATGGCGAATCCACAGTAAAAGGACCAATAGTCAACGCAAGAGGTTTGGAAATGGGGCTCACAACCGGTACACCAGAAAATCCTACCGAAACATTATTATGGCCAAACAGAGCCGCCCCAGGGACCAAGGAATGAGAAATAGAGCTGTTCGTTGCACCTGTATTCACCAAAAACTCCTTAGTCGAACCATGCACATCCGCACTGACGTACGGACCACGTTGATCTACAGGTATCGGAACTGGTCCCTCACTCTGTCCCTGGCTGCCCTAGCTGTAAGACATCCCAGTCACCTCATGCGTATCATAGTCATAATGGTGGTACTGTTTGCCCCGAGGGTCGTCCAAGTAGTTCTGATCAGTACGACCCTGCGATGTCTCAGCTGTCTGAGACCTGTCCTGCCACCATCTCCACTACCCGGTCCACGAGAACCCCGTCCTCTTGGGACCGCCACCTTTTGCAAAAGCACCGGACACTCGCTGTGCCAGTGTCCCTCCTCCTTACAATATGCACACTGATTTGGCCTTACCGGCGTAGTATTCCTGCTAGTACGAGGAAGCTGCCGGGCCGGACCATCACGTCCTCTTCCATTCCCTCGAGAAGCCTGCTGCAACAACACCTTCGTCTTCAAATCCTTATTATTTTTCTCCATCTTTTCCTCATCCTCATTTTCCCTGTGCTTGTAGTACTGCACCATGTTCAAGATAACAGAAGGAGAAGAGGTGGACCAGGTGCTCTTGGAAGCCTGTAATCGAGTCGCGATCTCGAGGAGTACATTTGAAACAAATCTACTAACAACCAAACGCATACCACCTTCAATCGACCAGTTCTGTCCACTATAATCCAAAAACACACTTTCAAACCGAGTGAAAAAATCAGACACACTCTCATCTTTCTTCTGACGACAGGCCGATAGCTTGTCCCAATCATTCTTTCGGGGTGGGATAAGGGAATGCATATAAGTGATAATACGGCCAGGCAGAGCAAGTATCTCTGCCTTAGGCTTCTCACCAGGCTTCCTTTCCTGGTCCCATACCTTAATTTGGTCCCAGGTACCACCCAATTCGGCAACGTGATCCTGTGTATGTACCTGTCTCCAAATATCAACAGGAACCAACAAACCAAAGAATATTTCAATATCAACGAGCATCATCACTGTCGAAGAAGCGGCCTCAGTCAATTCCTTGTAATATGCAGTAGGATTTTTCCTAGGGTCAGGTAACTGGGTTTTAAGTGACGGGACTTCACTCCTTTCACATGGAGTATAAACCCACTGTTCCTGGAAACGGGCCTCTACCCTTGGCCTAGTCACATGATCATGCTGATCCCATATCTCTGGTATCTCAGGATGATATATGGGATGCACCTCCTTCATCGGGTACTGAGACACCGGGTTGGGGCTCTTCTCCAGTAGCCTTCCCCGATAAGCAACCAATGTTGCAACGTTACTAAAGACTTGAGCAGACTCCATATCAGTAACATACACATGATCCCTAATATAGTTCATAGTCTGCGGTGCTGCACCCTTGAAATGCTGCTCCCAAAGACCGAGCAGAGGAGCCGACATGTACTTAAGGGCATGTTGCTGTACAAAAGGCTCATAATCTTTCATCACACTCCACAGATCTTCCACACTGTAAATGGGGTTACAAGCCCACTGTGTTGCCTAATTAGCCACCACCTTTTTCTCTGCATCTCCCGCACCAGACCGGATCAATGTCCGCCCCATGCGCTCTTTAAATTTCGTCCACTCTCTATCCTCAGGGCCGCGCATCGGTGTCTCACTACTCAGTGATGCCGGGGAATGGAGGAACACAGTGGGAGGTAACAACCGAGGGAGCAGGCACTAACGTCATTGTTGGCTGCATCGTGGGTGTAAGAGCTGGAGAGAGAGACGCCAAACCAATAGGCGTTGCAGGAGTACTAACAGTCACAGTTGCCACAGACGGCGAAGACAGAGAAAGGACAGGAGGTGCCGTGGCCAAGGCAGTCTGATCAACAGTAACAGAGGCAGAAACAGCAGAGATGGAAGAACCGGGTAGTTGAGCCTGTTGGGGAAGGGCGGGATATACCCTCTGCGGGCATACGGAAGTGGGGGTCGAGCATCTAGCAGTTCCTCTACAAAAGTGTCATTTTCTTCTCGGGCTACATATGATTTATCAATATTCAGTCGAAACCTCCTATCTTCACGTTCAATTCCTATCTCCTGCTTCTCTCTATCATGCGCTACAGCTTTCTGAGTCAATGTTTGCATCCTCCCCTTCCGGGCCTCTTTCTCTGCTTTCAATCGCCTCTGTTTAGCCTCTTTTTACTATGTTCTGAGGGAATCAAACATCGACTGCCTACTAATTTTCGCAAAAAACTTCTCCTGAAAAAAACTAATTTTTTGTTCATCAAAAGTGCCCGTCAACGGCCACTGCAACTCGGCATTGTCCCTCGTATATTTGGGCCATAACGTACTTAACATAATAGGGCCAATGCCATGTCTTACATACATGTCAAAATTTGGAGTGCCTTCCGGAGGCGCTGGCTGACTTTCTTCCAGTAGAGCATCAGCAGAACAACAACGACAACAGGAAACCCAAAATTTACTACACCCGGGCATTTTCAAAAATATACCAAATTTGTTATGTTGCTGGGCAAATGTTCACAAACACTTTGTATCCAAATCGGTCCTCAGACCGTCCCAAGTGCAAACCAAGATCGGTCCTCAGACTGTACCAAAGACAAACCAAAATGGTACCATATCCACAAAGAACCAAAGCAAACTCACCTGGTGCACACAGGTCAAACAAATTTATTCTCCACTGCTGACTCTTTGGACCAAATAGTAAGATCCAAGGGTTTCGCCGTTCAGGACCCCAGTCGGGATGATCGCTGGGCGAGGCACCGACCGGTCAGACAGATGGGGCAGGTGCGAGTTCAGGACTCTCTCATGCAGGGATCCCTGGTCCGCCCGTCCTACCCGACGTGGCCCCGACCTTCTCACCCGTCTGCGGGCGAGGATGGGTCACCCAATGGAGTCCCTGTTCGGGCACCAACTGAAGGAAGTGACCCGATTACGGTCACCCGGGTCACTCGCGACCACCTCTCAGCATTCCATACAAATGAAGAGTCGGTCAGACAGCAGAGAATATAAACCAAGTATATTTTATTCAAGTACACTCGAGTGGAGTCCAATCTGACCAGCCTCCTTGGATTTCTGCAGAGGGACTGACCTTAGCAAGCATGGTGATACACCAGGTACAGTTCAGAACCAATAAAGACATGCCCTGACTGGAAATTTCCAGTTGGTAGCTGGTAAACAAAGGAGATATAGAAGGATGGGTTTCGATCCTGAGACCGGGCACATGCTATCTCAGCGCCACGGTCACTCTGACTGAACCTGCCGCTCTAAGTGTGGGAGCAGGCCTATCAAGTGGGAAAGGTATGTACAGACAAGGACAGTGTATTCATTTAGTACAGCGAAGCTCAACCTTAGAGAAACGAAAACTATCGCAGCTGCTTTCAGCTGGGGCAGAGAGTGAGAGAGACAGAAGTTAGTTTCGATCATGGCTCAAAATGGCGGCTGAATATAAAATGGTGCCGCGAATGCTAACTTAAGACATACAATGCATGGATAACTCAGCTAAAACATTTTTATTCCAACACAGGGTGAAAAAAAAATAAACTCTGCAGCAGTACCACTGCTTAAAGCCTTTGATGTAACTTCAAAGAGACTCGTTTTAGTTCTTTCACAGCCTCATCATTTCAGAACTGAGGCATTGTCAATATTTGTATATAACGAAGCCATAGTTGTTGCTTATTTATCTCCCAAAACTAACACCATTGGCAAAGCCAATAGCCCTGACTTGTTGTAGTAGGTGTAATGTGGGCTGCCTGTGGTCCACAAAGGGGACCCTCCTAAGAGGGCGGCCGCCTTAGTGCCACAGGAAGGCACACGAGTCAGGGATTAGGGTTCCCCGGTCTAGTGGCCAGATGAGCCAGTCAGCCGCAGCACTTCCGGCCATGGTGGGGGGAGGACAGGGGGTACATATACCTTCCCCCGCCCACGGTGCAGCCTCTTGTTTGCTGCCCGTCTCGCTGTTTGGGTCGTCGGTCGCGTCGTCGTGCTGCAGGCCTTGTGGACGCGCGGTCGTTGCGTCGTGTGAGGTGAGTGAATCACCCCTCGCCCGTCCTCGAGGCTTCCCCTTGGGGGCCCGTCCACGCTGCACATTAGGTCCGGCACCAGCAGCAGGCTGCCCTTGGCTGGTTTCGGCTGTGCATGAGGGGTTAGCGGGACGGGGGCAGGGCATCGGGGACCTGGGTCCTCCTGCCTCACGTTGACTTTCACCGGGCAGCACTAGGAGGTAGGAGCGGTAAGAGTGCCCTCAACACCCTCGTTGGGGAGCTACGCCCCGCATTTCGGAAGGCCTCGGCCGGGGGTATAAGGTGCGAGGAGGGACACTGCGTGCCCCGCACGGGCAGCGCAACGCCTAGGGGCCTGCTCAGCGTTGCATTGGCTGCCCGGCGCTCCCCCATGTCGAGCTTGAAGTCGCCAGGTAGCAGCGTAGCCCCGTTGGTCACAGACTGGGTGTAGCTCCTTCCTATCTCTCTCCCCCCCCCATAAGGCTGCGGCCATGCATGACGACAGCGCAGGGGGGGCAGCCCCGATCGAAGGCGAGTGGGGGTGGCACGATGGGGGGAGGAAGTCCTTGCCAGCATGGGAGCCCGGGGGGGCTGGAGCGCGGTGGTGTCGCCTCCCCCCTGCTCCAGCCACTAACACAGCATCCAACCTGGAACGAGGCACGGCTCCGACCAATTGGCGGCGCATGAAGGGCATACGCATGCCAGTTGGCAAGAGCTCGCAGCTATTACGCGGAGGTGCGTGTTCGACCCCTGCGGGGGCCGATGATTGTGGGATATGGAGCGCGGGCATGGAGGTTGGGTGCAAAGGGCATGGGTTGGGTCTAAATGTCCGCCGATGTGGAAGCCCGCAACGGACTTCCAGCCCCGCTGGAGCGACGAGGGTGCAGGGGGTAGGTGTATGGGAGCGGTGCGGGCGCCAGGGCGTGCGCCGTCTCATTCTACTCTATGCACTGCATCCTACCTTTCCCTCTAGCAGTGGTTACAGGTAGATTGCTGCTACCAGCCACATGCTGGAGGGCTGTGTTTGGTACCTGCTGGGATATGTTGGCTGAAAAGTTTACATTTTCCTGTTGGGGCCCTGTTCAGCCACGCTCTCCCTGTGGCCGCTGGCCCATGGGATCCCCCCCCCCCCACACTTTTCACCGTGTGGTGTTACCGGCCCCGATGGATGACCGCTGGCTTGCGGCCTGGGGGCAGTGCGGGGACTGGCTAGGGGGCCGGCGGGAGCACTGTGGCCATGGGGTTGGGGCCTTGGTCTCTTGCCTTGCTTGAGGGGCGTGTTCGGTTCGGGGGGCTCCCGGTTCTCGTGTCGTTAGTTTCTGTGTGGCCTGACCATCGGTCGCCACCTGGTTCGGCGGGCCGGTTGTCTGGTCGGGACAGTGATTGGTGATGGCCGGAGTGATGGAGGCCCGGGCCCTTCAGCGGCGTGCTGGCCGACGTGGGCTCCGGCCGTGGAATCAGAACTCCTCAGTCCGTGCCCATCAGTGGGGGTTATCGCTAGTCGCACTTTGTGAGATCTCTCAGGGTGTTGGGTTGGAATGACCGCTATCTGCGGTGGATGGACGGGCTGGGGGCCGGTGTGAAGGGGGGGGGCTTGTCGTGGACCCTTCGACCGACAGGGAGGCCATTTTGGTCCTTAAGAAGCGGCGCACGGAACGAGCCGGCTGCAGCACGCTCCCCCCCTCACCTCTAGGATGAGACCGCATCGGGGCTACGGCGGATGGGGCGAGGCAGCAGATTATTTCGAATATCGGCAGGGACAAGGCCAAGGGGGCGGTGTTTCAGCCACGAATTCAGATTGGTACGGGGTGCAAAAGTGCAGCATAAAACGATGTGCAAGGTCCAAATGTTGCAACGCGCTCCACGCGGCGGGGGGGGCATCGTTGTTTCGGTGGCACTCGCGCGAATGAGGCACTGCACCTCTACTTACCAGGATGCAGTATGCTACCACCTTAGCCCTACCGCCAACAACAGAACTGTTTAATGTTAATATCAATGAAATATTGTGGACATTCTGTCCAGGATTACCTCGTGAATGGGTTTGAATGCACATTGTTAAAGAGAATGCGGTTGTGGTCCGTGATCTGGGCTCCAGTGAATCTGGTGTCCATTTCCCATCAAATATTTCTCCGTGCTGAAAATTGAAACACGGAACAGAGCATTCTTTCATGTACATGCATTGGCAAGGCCAATAGGTTTGTCAATTCCATGGTGAAGGCAAGGAAAGGTGGCAGTAGATGACAATAATGAACAAGAGGCAAGCAGAACTTGTCTGGAGTATACGTGATCCATGTTGTGGAATCCCGAAGCATGGCCGGTGCTGAATTTTAAAGATTTAATGGCAAATGATTAGAAAGTAGTAGACCTCTAATGATTGTTTTCCAATCAGTGTACACATGAGGGAGAACCTGATTATAAGTGAAAGAAGCAATATAAAACTGCAGGTTTAACACATCTTTGTGTAAAATGAGTCTTTTCAAACCAGCAAAGCAGCCACTCCACGGATGGGCAGTCACAGGATGCAGAGAGCCAGATTCACTAGTTATAGAGCTTAGGGATGGCACAGGTGAGGCTCGAGGCGCAAGCTAGTGGTAGCATAGTGACCGCTTTGCCGGTTTGGCGCCTGCAATGGGTCCCCGGGTCAATTCTAAGCGATGTGACGAGGGGGAACCCTCACTTCCGGTCAGACCGCAGTGTCCAGCCACAGCGTGACGGAACACTGATCATAAGAGAAGGAGGCAAAGTACAACCCCGAGTTTCACACTTCTATCGTGGCGCCGGGCTGACATGCCCTAATGTCAGGATTTATGTTTCGGTTCAACAACTATGGATGACACTTTCGCCATTACAATTGGAACGCAGGATTGGTCAGCAGTCCGGGCGCTTCTGCGTGTTCCCTAAATATGCTTGTCTTCCGCTGGCATGGGTGGTCTGTCGGGGGCAAGTAAAAGGCAGTTAAGAGCATGGTTGACCCTGAATATGCTATCTTTTATACCACCTCAGCAAGGGAAAGGAGCCTTGTGGTGTGCTGAACATACCAATCAATTATCTGTGACTGTATGAAGTTATTGTGCTTCCCACCAGCTAGGATCTTGGGGGCCAAACTGCGAGGTTAGCTGTGAGCAGTTTCGAAGGACACCCCTCGCACTCGAGTTAGGCCAGGATAGCATCCGGACATCCACTGTAATTTGCGAGGAATTGGTCCACCAATGCTATTTCGCAGGATCAGGTTTACCGGGGCTAAATGTGAGCGGGTGGTCCTGGTGCGCGGCACCGTCACTTGTTCACCTCCTGCGCTGGTGACAGGCCACCAGTTGGCGCTGTCGGTCTAGTTTATAGAGAGGACCACTACTATAGGCATTGAGTAATTCAATAACATTGAAATTGCTATTGCCTGCTGCCCAAGCCATTCAAATAGCGGTGGGAGCATGGAATAGTCTGTATTGTCACTCTGGGACAGGTGTCAGGGCTAGGAGTGGTGTTGTTACTTGGGTGGCAGCACAGCAGGAGCAATGTGTGGGGCAAACTGTAGTGGCCGCCTGACGCCAGTCCGGGCGGATAGTTGCACAAGTGTCAGGGTCAGTAGTAGCAATGTCAATAGGTTTGACATCGGCTGTTTGCTGGTGTAGGGAGGATTTGACCGTTGGTCGGTACTGCCTTTCCAATGGCAGCGGCAGTTTGGCTTTTTAGTGTGCAGGGTCAACCCTCGTTGTCACAACTCCTTTTGTCTCTGCAGGTTTTATGGGCTGTCGGGCCAGGATGCGGGATGGCTGGTGCAGGCTAAGACTCATTAGTCTTGCACAGACCCATCACTTCAGCATTGTAGCGGTGCCTTAGTTATATCTGGGCTTAAGAGGAAGGTCAGGCACAAACACACAGGTTCTGAACAAGTACACTCAATCCTGAGCGGAGGATATGCAGGCTAAGTAGCATTAGTAGCAGCCAGCGGACACGTGCTGTACCATGTCAAATAAGCAGATAGGTCTTTAAGTGTGAAGAAGGACCTTACTGGACAGGAAGGAACATTTAGCTATGCTAACTTGCCAGTGCAGACATTTATTATTCCGCACGATTGAGCGCAGATTCAATGCTATGTTAGTCTTAGGCTCTGTAGGTATGTCCCCTAAACCTGGGGGCATGGTGCTCTAACCTGCTCATAGTAAGTAAGTTTTGTAATATGCCATTGGCAGTTAGAATGTCATCTATACCTGGTTAGTATCCAGGCTAAGGGGTGGCTGAGTGACACTCTGGGGTTGGAGGCTTTCAGCCGACGGGCAGGCCTTCTAGACGTAGGTTTCTAACCCAGGCCTGTCCAAGCAAGGGCGTAAAGTGCCAGAAGTCGGCACGGGGATGCAATTTCACAGGCTGTGGAGCGGCAGAACTGAATGGGGGGCTTGTGTTCGTCCTCCTGGTCACGGGTCAGAGCTTGGTAGGTACACTTAGCATTTCATCCTTCAGAGGTCGATAAAACAAGTACCATTGAGTCAGGTAACATTAACCATGTTATTAAGCGCCAAGATACCAAGGGGTGAACGTATTCAAATGCGGCAGAAATGGAATTTTTAAAGGAATTTTGAGAAATGCTGTGGGCTCACTCAACAGGGTAGTAGGCGAGAGTGTTGCACAATTTCCATAGACCGGATGGGTGGCGCTGGTAACAAGTTTAACCCAGCCGAAGCAAAGCAGGGCACTCTGTGTCTGATGTACATTAGACATACATTCGCAATCCAGAGTGACACCATTCAAGTGGCTCCGTAGTTTATCACCAATATTGCCTGCGCTGAGGTCTTGTCGATGCCACTAATGACGGGCATGTTGCTTAAGTTAAGCTATAATAACCTGCCCTTCAGCCTTGGCAGCATGGCGAGTGTGGGGAGTTGTCACCTTACAAGTGCGCTGTGTTTTAGAAAGTTGGGGAAACACCGGTTTAAAGCACTAGGGGCAACTACGTGGTCAGGAACAGTCTCGCCAGAGTCTGGGGCAGGTTAACGGGCCGCATCTTGTCTCTGTGGGTTTGATGTGTGGTCGGGTCATTTGACCGAATAGAGCCATTATCGCTTGGTATATCTGGGCATGAAGGAATGCCAGGCAAGATTCTAGCGAAGGCAGGTAGCGGTACTTATGGGGTATTGATGAATTGTCTCACTGGCAGGCCGCCACGCAAGGGGACTATGTACCTAGGTCACGCACATCAGGCAGAGGTGCCCAGTGGAAGCATGAGGGGACTGCACAGAACAGGACACTGCACAGGTTAGATGCCGGCGAATTGTGGCGGCACTACTGCACATGGCAAAGTAAACCTGGACTGATTCACATGCAGGGTGTGGTGGTGGTGGTCCCTACCTCATTTCACAGGATCACTCCCTGTTGGGTCTATCTAACGATCATCTCAATGGTAGGCCCACTTAGCATTTCATCCTTCTGAGGTCGATAAAACGAGTACCATTGAGTTGAGTAACAATAAACATGTTATGCAGCGCCAAGATATCATGGGGTGAACGGGTTCCCAATCACAGTCAGAAGTGGAAATTGTAAAGGATTTTGTGAAGGTACCAGGTCACTCAGCAGTGTAAAAAGCGAGAGACTGTGTGGTAAATTCTCCCGCCCTATAGACTTGGCAGCCAGGCTGGTTGTGGAAGTTGTCATCCAACAAGTGTGCTACGGTTCAAAAATTGGGCAAACTCTGGGTTATAGCACAAATGGGCCACAAAGTATTAGAGAACATTTGGCATTCCCGGTATTCTAAAAAAGGCAGGTATTTGTACATTGGTTCCCCCTCCTGTTCCCACTGTCTTGTCTGCTCCCTGGTATACTGCAGAAGTTTGGGAGGGCAAGAAGTCACCTAGGGTGGTGACTGGCTTAATTCGATGGACATGCTCCACAAGCGCTATACACAGACAACTGGGTGAGAGGAAGTAAGGCGGGCTTGATAACTCTTACTTCTACCTGCACTGGCACATCTGGTCATGAGTTGCTTGTCAAAGGTATTGCACTTCAGCCAGGCAATGTTAACACCCATCCACACCAAACCGATTGTTTAGGGTCATCCTGGGCGCATACCACAGCCCAGTATTAGGCCCCTGTGGTGGTCAGCGCCATGAATCACTAAATTCAACTGAACAGGAGGCATGACCGTGGTTACACTAGCAGAAGTGTGGGAGTGTAGACTCCACCTAGGGGGTGGTTGGCTGAATTTGATGGACTAGTCAAAACTGTTTCACAACAACTGCATGGGTGAGAGTTCCAATTACCTGTGCGTAGATCATTCTGATACACAGTATCATATTAATTTTGGCGCTCTGGTATACCTTTAGCAAACCTGGCCATGGGTTACACTCGCTGGGGTAGGGACACCAGCGTGGCGACACAGCAGCTGTTGGCAGTTGCCATTATGCTAAATGGGGGGGCCAGGATGATCCTACTATGTCTCTCCTTTTCAGGGCGGCACTGAAGGGCTGGGCGAGGCGAGTGCCCCGGATACTGGGTCCCCCTTCGAGTTTCAGACTCGGCAGGACATGCGTGCAGGTGGGGCGATGGGAATCCCAAGGCGTTAAAGGGTCAGCCGGCCGTAAGCCACCCTGGGGAGGGGCCGGAAGACAGGTTAATGAGATCACGTACAGGCAATTTTGAGTTTACCGAAGGCACCCTGTGATGCACCAGATGCTTGGTGTGGTGCTGTGCTATGGCGCCGAATTAAGGGCCAGCTTGAGTAGTTATATAGAATGGTGTGCAGTGCTACATTATTGGGTTTTGGCTCCTGGCTTTTCTTTAATTTTCCAGGGTCAAATGTATGGGTGATTGGCCATTCATGCGTTCTGAGAGTGGCACGATGGGCGGAAAGCAGGAAATGGAGGCATGGATTTCTCGCCTCTGAGATAATTTGGTTTGGGTTCCTAGGCATGCACGGGAACAGCTTGCTAGAAACTGCGGTACACCCCCTCCCTACTTTCTGGTCTGGTGGAAGGGCATTCCGTGCGTCTTGAGTGGCGTGATGCGCGGAATTTAAGAAATGGAGGCATGGGTTTTCCACCACTGAGTTAATTTGGTTGGGGGGCCATGGCAGGCACAGGAACAGCTTCGGGAGAAGCAGCGGCACGGGCCAGGGCGGGGGGTCCCCCCTCCCATCACTCTGGTCTGACACCTGGGAGGCAATTATTTGACTTTCCAGGGTAGGAGGGTACTGCTGCCAGAATTGAATTCCTCCTGGTGTAAGTTATGCAACCATTGGTGGGCACGTGAGTTTGATGGTCAGAGATACCCCAATGTAGTATGGAAGGGGCCCGGCCAGGTGTTGCCGTGGAAACCTCACGCAGGAGAGTTAATAGTGCCATGTGTATAGGCCCTGAACAGAGGGGTTTGGTTTTATCAGGCATGGCCGGCTGCACGCTGAAGTCCACAGGGAATTTTAAAAAGGATGGGGGCACCTGTCCAGAAGGGGCATGTCTGGCTTCCGGTCCAGCATGGGCTTGGACTTGTTTTGCGGGACCTGGGATAGGCCCTGGAATCATCAGGACGTAGGTAAGAATGCCTACCTTGGTGGGGGGCCCTGGTTGTGACGGTGGCCACCCCCAGAGCTGTGGAGGAGTTACAGGGCGATCCAGATTCTGTAAGGTACAGAAGGGTACTCTATGCAGCAGCACAGCAAGGGTGCAAATCCAAGTATACCCAGGGATGTCCTAGCGTTGTCCCCTGGAAGAGCGACGGCGCCCCGTTAGTCCTACGGGCGGTTGTGGGCCTGAGCAACCGGGGGCTGCCTGGAACGCTCCACCCCACTTTTGGGGGCGGGAGTAAGGGCGTGGACTGGCGGTCCACTGATGGGAGGGGTGGCCCCTCCCAAAATTGGTAACCATCGATTGGCGACGGCCAAGGTGTAATTTGGCTCATCAGGCGGGCAGGCGGCGTAGGGGGGCTTGCCTGCCCTTGGATCGCCCGTAAGATAACCCACCATGTTGGCATATTTGTGATGCAAATAAACCTGCAGCAATTTTCTCCACTAACAAGGTGTTGTGTGGTTTATTTATGTATTTTGCTGTACGAGAACTGAGAAGTGTTGCCAATATTGGCACTATGTGGGCTGCCCGTGGTCCACGAAGGGGACCCTCCTAAGAGGGCGGCCGCCTTGAGTGCCACAGGAAGGCACACGAGTCAGGGATTAGGGTTCCCGGTCTAGTGGCCAGATGGGCCAGTCGGCCGCGGCACTTCCGGCCGTGGTGGGGGAGGACAGGGGTACATATACCTTCCCCGCCCACGGTGCGGCCTCTTGTTTGCTGCCCGTCTTGCTGTTTCCCGCCCTACCGCTTACCTGCGGACCGCCAAGGGATGGGAAGGGGGGCGAAGATTCTAATTTATTGTTTTTGTGTTGCAGGAGGAGTTACAGGGCGATCCAGAGTCTGTAAGGTACAGAAGGGTACTCTATGCAGCAGCACAACAAGGGTGCAAGCCAAGTATACCCAGGGATGTCCTAGCGTTGTCCCCTGGAAGAGCGACGGCGCCCCGTTAGTCCTACGGTCGGTTGTGGGCCTGAGCAACCGGGGGCTGCCTGGAACGCTCCGCCCCCCTTTTGGGGGCGTGAGTAAGGCCGTGGACTGGCGGTCCACTGATGGGAGGGGTGGCCCCTCCCAAAATTGGTAACCACCAATTGGCAACGGCCACGGTGTAATTTGGCTCATCAGGCGGCCAGGCGGCGTAGGGGGGCTTACCTGCCCTTGGATCGCCCGTAAGATAACCCACCATGTTGGCATATTTGTGATGCAAATAAACCTGCAGCAATTTTCTCCACTAACAAGGTGTCGTGTGGTTTGTTTATGTATTTTGCTGTACGAGAACTGAGAAGTGTTGCCAATATTGGCACTATGTGGGCTGCCCGTGGTCCACGAAGGGGACCCTCCTAAGAGGCGGCCGCCTTAGTGCCACAGGAGGCACACGAGTCAGGGATTAGGGTTCCCCGGTCTAGTGGCCAGATGGGCCAGTCGGCCGCGGCACTTCCGGCCGTGGTGGGGAGGACAGGGGTACATATACCTTCCCGCCCACGGTGCGGCCTCTTGTTTGCTGCCCGTCTCGCTGTTTCCCACCCTACCGCTTACCCTGCGGACCGCCAAGTGATGGGAAGGGGGGGGCGAAGATTCTAACTTATTGTTTTGTGTTGCAGGAGGAGTTACAGGGCGATCCAGAGTCTGTAAGGTACAGAAGGGTACTCTATGCAGCAGCACAACAAGGGTGCAAAGCTCAAGTATACCCAGGGATGTCCTAGCGTTGTCCCCTGGAAGAGCGACGGCGCCCCGTTAGTCCTACGGTCGGTTGTGGGCCTGAGCAACCGGGGGCTGCCTGGAACGCTCCGCCCCCTTTGGGGGCGTGAGTAAGGCCGTGGACTGGCGGTCCACTGATGGGAGGGGTGGCCCCTCCCAAAATTGGTAACCACCAATTGGCAACGGCCACGGTGTAATTTGGCTCATCAGGCGGCCAGGCGGCGTAGGGGGGCTTGCCTGCCCTTGGATCGCCCGTAAGATAACCCACCATGTTGGCATATTTGTGATGCAAATAAACCTGCAGCAATTTTCTCCACTAACAAGGTGTCGTGTGGTTTGTTTATGTATTTTGCTGTACGAGAACTGAGAAGTGTTGCCAATATTGGCACTATGTGGGCTGCCCGTGGTCCACGAAGGGACCCTCCTAAGAGGGCGGCCGCCTTAGTGCCACAGGAAGGCACACGAGTCAGGGATTAGGGTTCCCCGGTCTAGTGGCCAGATGGGCCAGTCGGCGCGGCACTTCCCGGCCGTGGTGGGGGAGGACAGGGGGTACATATACCTTCCCCGCCCACGGTGCGGCCTCTTGTTTGCTGCCCGTCTCGCTGTTTCCCACCCTACCGCTTACCCTGCGGACCGCCAAGTGATGGGAAGGGGGGGGCGAAGATTCTAACTTATTGTTTTGTGTTGCAGGAGGAGTTACAGGGCGATCCAGAGTCTGTAAGGTACAGAAGGGTACTCTATGCAGCAGCACAACAAGGGTGCAAAGCCAAGTATACCCAGGGATGTCCTAGCGTTGTCCCCTGGAAGAGCGACGGCGCCCCGTTAGTCCTACGGTCGGTTGTGGGCCTGAGCAACCGGGGGCTGCCTGGAACGCTCCGCCCCCCTTTTGGGGGCGTGAGTAAGGCCGTGGACTGGCGGTCCACTGATGGGAGGGGTGGCCCCTCCCAAAATTGGTAACCACCAATTGGCAACGGCCACGGTGTAATTTGGCTCATCAGGCGGCCAGGCGGCGTAGGGGGGCTTGCCTGCCCTTGGATCGCCCGTAAGATAACCCACCATGTTGGCATATTTGTGATGCAAATAAACCTGCAGCAATTTTCTCCACTAACAAGGTGTCGTGTGGTTTGTTTATGTATTTTGCTGTACGAGAACTGAGAAGTGTTGCCAATATTGGCACTATGTGGGCTGCCCGTGGTCCACGAAGGGGACCCTCCTAAGAGGGCGGCCGCCTTAGTGCCACAGGAAGGCACACGAGTCAGGGATTAGGGTTCCCTGGTCTAGTGGCCAGATGGGCCAGTCGGCCGCGGCACTTCCGGCCGTGGTGGGGGGAGGACAGGGGGTACATATACCTTCCCCCGCCCACGGTGCGGCCTCTTGTTTGCTGCCCGTCTCGCTGTTTCCCGCCCTACCGCTTACCCTGCGGACCGCCAAGTGATGGGAAGGGGGCGAAGATTCTAACTTATTGTTTTGTGTTGCAGGAGGAGTTACAGGGCGATCCAGAGTCTGTAAGGTACAGAAGGGTACTCTATGCAGCAGCACAACAAGGGTGCAAAGCCAAGTATACCCAGGGATGTCCTAGCGTTGTCCCCTGGAAGAGCGACGGGCGCCCCATTAGTCCTACGGTCGGTTGTGGGCCTGAGCAACCGGGGGCTGCCTGAACGCTCCGCCCCCTTTGGGGGCGTGGTAAGGCCGTGGACTGGCGGTCCACTGATGGGAGGGGTGGCCCCTCCCAAAATTGGTAACCACCAATTGGCAACGGCCACGGTGTAATTTGGCTCATCAGGCGGCCAGGCGGCGTAGGGGGCTTGCCTGCCCTTGGATCGCCCGTAAGATAACCCACCATGTTGGCATATTTGTGATGCAAATAAACCTGCAGCAATTTTCTCCACTAACAAGGTGTCGTGTGGTTTGTTTATGTATTTTGCTGTACGAGAACTGAGAAGTGTTGCCAATATTGGCACTATGTTACTTGTTGTGTTGTAGATCAGTATGCAATGACAGAAGCAGCAAAGTACCAGTCGGGCAGCGCACTGTGCTAAGCACAGATTTTTACTGTGCGTATTTTTAAACCGCGTCCTTCATTACATCGGCCACGCCCCTTTGAGAGACCCCCAGTTTTTTCATTCCACTTAAAGCCCAGGTGACAATAACATATCTTTGGGGGTGGCAATGTAGGCAGATTATGCGCGTCTTGTAGTGGCCGAGGTGCATTCCCGGAGCTGGTAAAATGGGTGAACCCAGCTACTTCACAAACCTGCAAAGTCTTATCCACTCTCCCGAGTCGGTGAACTAGAAAGGAAAAGACAATGCAGTTGCTGGAGTTTGTTTTAATAGAGTCAGTGCTGTGCTGTGCTGTGCTGCACTGGGCTCGCAGCCGGTGCGTTTGGCCGGCCTCCTCTTGAGACATCTGTTCTGCAGGTTTCCCGCCTGCTTTTGATTCCTCGTGATCTTAGAAGCCCACATCTACGCTCCAGGCTCCCGGAAAGCCCACTGAGGGTTTCCATGCCGAACCAGTTGTTTCCATTACAAACAAACTCTCCGGGGGTAAAACGACGTGTTTTGCTTAGAAACGGTTTTGCACAATCGATGAAGGAAGTTTGAAGGTACAAAAATAAAAAGAGGGAAGTAAACTGTTACTGGCGCTGTTTCTTAAGGAACATATTGAGCAGTGGTCCATAGAAACGCAGCTTGCTGCAAGATAAGAACCACAGATTAGCTTCGTCTTTTGTATCTGACCCTTATGGCTTGTAGGGCTGACTGGGTTCAGTAGCCGCCCATCTGGAAATGTTGCCTAACGACCAAAGTTTGCAGGGTCTGTGTACTGGCTCCTCAAAAGGAGTTTTCCTGTCCCTGTCGCAAGAATCGGCCTTATTTCCTGCTGAGAGATTGCGTCAAGGCAGCATGTGTTCTTCTGACGTCCTTTGTTGCTCTCTGTTAGCAGATGCAAAAGGCTCTTGAATACAGACTATTGCTTTAAAGCTGGACTCTTTACCCGCTGTCTCCTTATTGAAGGTTCACGCATTGATGAGAGAAGAATAAAGAGATCTTTTACACAAAGGTCCTAATTGTCACGTGTTCCATCCGATGTCCCTTCAAGACCCTCTTCAAAACCCTGCTCCCCAGATCCAAGAGGGACACCATCCGTCCCTTCACTCTACAGGTGAGTAGCATGTATGTCGCCTCCAATATCACATGTTTACTTATTTATTATATGATCGAAAGAATCGACCGTGCAAGTTTTGATGCCCAGTCCTCTCAAATGAGTTACACACTGTGTTCAACAGAGCCAGACTGTATCCCCCCCAGAGCCATCTCTTGCTGAAGTCCCAAAATCGCCTTCTGCTGAGGTGTTGAGGCTTGATTCAAATAACAGGGGACATTAGAAGTGTGGTAGCCAACGTAAGAAGGACATGTTGATACAGTCATCACAGGAAAGGCCAGGCCCTTCGTGCTTGGCAAAAAATGGCTTTTGCTCTGATTTCTACACTGACTGGCCAATCACTAGCGCAAGAGACCTGTGCACTATAAACATTGCGGGATCGCCGCGGAAGCTGTGTTTGTCAAAAGTGGAGGCATTTAATACTGGGAGAATAGGGAAGACTCGTTCACCACTCAAATATCATGGAAACCTGGAGTGCCATTCACTTACTCAGAGCAAATGTATTTATTTCTATGCTTAAATATATCCAATTGTGTAACTAAATCAGGGAAGGCATGTTTAAAACATGGCTATCAATTGTTCTGTCATGTAGACTCACTTGGCCATATTTCATATTTTGCAGTGGAGCATCTTTCCACTGAGAGCATAGACTGCCAGGCTGTTCTGGAAGCACCATCCATTCTGGACCTAATGCTGGGATAACGTGGGATGCAATTTTGGGCAGTTGTTATTTGGCAGGAGGTCCAAGAAGTCTCCTCGTTAGTCTTGGCTGTCCAGTGCTTAATTTGAGCCAGTGTTTTCCAGTGCAGGGACTTAATTGTCAACACCAGCACTTATGATAGTCTGCCACATGGTGGTGCTATTTAACTTAGAAAAGAGCACAACAACAGTTGTTTATTAATTCAATATACATTAACAGTGACTAATACCTGCTGCTCAAGACATTGCTATTGTTTTGGGGGCCTGGAAGAGTCTGAATTGACACACTTGTAAGAGTACAATGCTTAGTAGTTGTGTTAGTACTCTCATTAGCAGCACTGGCAGGGGCAATGGGCGGTGTAAGCTGAAATGGCCTCCTGACGAGGGCCCTGACACTTATTTTACTACAAATTAAGCGCTGTGGATGTCCATCTTGAAAACTAAAGATTCCCAGACAATATAGCCAACCAAAGAATAAAGCAATTTTTGTGTTTCTTGTGAAGACAATAGCCTTTTCTCACCAAGGAAGAAATGATGCTTGCAAATATGGCTCCTTTGTGATAATGGTATGCATCACATTCATACATATGCAAGACCGGTCCCCAATATCTTCTCTTCCGCAGGAGTCGGTCTTGCTTGTAGTGAGTTTGATGTACTATCAGGAAAGAGACAAGTAAAAGAGTTGCCACTCGCCGGCCTCACTAGTAGTGACTGGCCCAGCAAAGCGGGTGACCTGAGTTTGAGAGTAGAAGGGGACAGGAGTGGCAGTAAGTGCCTTTAAGGGGAGGAAGTGTAGGAATATCTAGCCCTGTATTGGCTTACTGTCTCCCAGGTTTAGACCTCCCATAGAGCTTAAGAGATAATATAATGGTAGGACACGCAACCGAAATAAAGAAATCTGGGACCAACACAGACAGCGCACTTTGTGAGTAAGGAATACACACTGTAGAGAAACATAAACAGTGTACTCTGAACAAACTCTTGTCCAAAAATTTTCAGAGGGAAGCAATGTGTAGAGCAAGCAGATAAACAATAATGATATATTCAGCCACCAGGGAGCCCACTACACTCACTCCTTGCCTACCACACATTCCTACCAGGATAGCTTGGGCCTGCTGACATGCAGCTGGGATTCTTAGTGAAGGAGATTGCACCCAAGAAGGGGTGTGCACACTATTCCAGTTAAAGAGCACCAGAAAATTCAGGCCTACTGGTAGAAGACAGAGTGTTGCAGTTTCCCCCTCCTATGCTATCTGTAGTTAACAGTGGGCTGACCACCATCCGCAGATCTACCTGGGTTCCTACAGGGTAGTAGGATAACCTCAAGAGGATGCAGCCTTCATCCATCATCTCCTGCTTCATTCAACTGGTGTCCCACCCAGGGACATCATGAAGCAGGAAATGGTGGAATGTGGGGGTGAGCTGTCCCGCCTCCTCTCCACCATTTCATGTTCTGCAGTGATAGTAAGTAGCCGCTGCAAGGACAGGCTCCCAGCCAGGCAAAGTCTGGCTTTTAAGACCTATTGATGGGCTCAGTGGACTTGTGGAGAGGAGGGCCTCTTGAAGAGCATGTACCCGAGAGAGCAACAGTGCCCCTGAAAGAGACAGCCTAGGAAAGTTAGAGCACCTGAGAAAGGGTATCGCTGAGACAGTCTTCCCTGAATGATAGCATGCCACGGAAAGACAGAGAAAAAGAGGAAATAGGCCAGGAAAAACAGACCCAGGCCCCAAAGTAAAAGGGTCCCCAACTAGTGAAAAAGCTATGAAAGTGGCCCACATTTGCAAACTTTTGACTTTGTAAAAGCATGCTGTATAGGTGCGTTGCGAGGTATGGGAGTCTGCATGCATTTGTTCTTGCTGCACGAAATGTTTGCGGTAATATCAGGGAAACCAACAATAAAAAACAGCCAATCAGGCTATAAAACAGACCCACAAACAGTCAAAAACAGGCCCATACACTGACTGTCTGACTAGCCCTATTGGCACTGCCACATGGCCTTACAGGCCAGTCTGACCCAGAGAGAGAAAGACAGGGAGGGAAAAAGAGAGAGAGAGTGAGAGACTGGGGAAGAAGCCCATTGCTAAAATAGTGACCATGTATGAGAGGGTCATTGGGACAGAGCGAGGGACCTAGAGAAAAGAGAGTGAGCTTGATAAATGGAGAGAGAGAGTAATTGTAACCCTGAGAGTACTGCTGAGAATACTCCTGTGAGAAAGAGGCGATCTGAGAGACATCATCTGTGAGACATAACACCTGTGAGTAAGGAATCCTTGTATAGAGAATGCCTGCTCTGACAGAAGGCATCCGTAAGAGAGAGTCTGTGAAATAAGGTACCTCCGAGACAGAGGGAAAGAGCAGGGTGAAGTGTGTGTGTCAGTGATAAAACGAAAGAGAGCGATTTCTTGTTTCTAGAAATGAGGGTCTGCTTGTTGTTTTTCTAACTTCAGTCCCTGACTGATACATCTTCGGCTCATTGAACAGCTGCTTTTCTTTTGCGATAGACTCATAGGTGTAACGTCCAATCCAGCCAATCACAAAGCATGATATATTAGACCAAAGCCAATCACAAAACATGATATAAATGACTAAATATCAGTCTGAAGTTCTTCACTGAGCAGCACCATTAGTAAGGTTCTTGGGCATGCATTGTCTGCGAGAGAGCTAAAACTGTCAAAAGGCAGACCTAAAAATGAGGCATCTCTGTGCGGTTGAAAGTGAGCCCTATCTGTAACCATCTAAATCAATATTTGGTAAATACTAAACATGCGTATGTTAGTATAATATTGTGTACACAGTGGGAAACATACTGGGTGTGTTACAAGGAATATCGTGTTTTCCTCAAAACAAAGCTGGCAACGTTTTCCCCAGCTTGCAAATCCTGTATACTTAAAGTGCTTATAGCATTAACAGAGCTTACCACCACCATTTAAAGAATCTACCCTCTGGCAGTAATACTCACTGGCGTGCAACAGTAAAAACGCAACGTGCTTGTACACTAAGCAAAAAGCAGTAGACAACAGGATCCACCACCATGAAGGCTCGGGGTGTTATTTTGTTTAAATCTCGGCCCCATTATGCAGAAAACAAGTAGATGCAAATGATACTGTGGAATATGTTGCTATCTCTACAACGTTTGACGGCTTGTATCATCGAATGGGGTTCACCACATGTTCATAAGCACACTCCATGCAGCTCACGCAAATTGAGGTGGCATGTAACCAATCTGCAAATACCCTCACGGTTACCTGCACATGCAGTAGGCGTTCCCACAGCAGAAGTGCAGAGGAGCACACAGTGATGGGGCAGCAGATGTACATGCCAATTCATGACTGTGTGCATCATGGCTCTCTGAGCCATGAGGGGGACCCTAAGCGCCCTGTCGAGGGCCATGTGGTGGGGCGTGCACACTTCCTTCCACCACGCTCATGGCCCCTCATTGGAAACAAATAGGGCCTCTACAGAGGGAGCAGTCAGTGGCCGCACACTCCCTGGAGGGGAGAGAGGGGGCGCTGTTGGTGGATCCCTGAGACCCTGCATCCCTCATCCCCTGAGAATGCTTCAAGGTTTTCAGATTCCAGGAGGTGGACATTCAACACACCCCTCAGAGCCTCTTTACCTGAGTGTAAATTTCAGTAACAGGAGCATCTCTGTAAAGTCCCTCATTTGGATGCCAACAAGACCATACGCAGATGAGGTAACATCCACAGCTGTTAGAGGAAGCACACATTGTGTGTTACAGAAAGGACCATGCCAGTCCCTAGTCTAACTTATGTCTTCCACATGCATGGCAAAAGGGTGCTTGCCTGAGGGTTGCAGGTGTTATAAACTGGCCCAGACTCAGACACCCCCTCCTCCCTGCACTATGTCATGCCAAACCAACGCACCATTCCGGGGATCATATGAGTTACATGGTACAGGCATGTGTAAATTACTGAGGCCTGAATCGCCAATTCTAACCAGTAATTGCATTCTTCCACAGTGCAATTGTGGATTTAGGTTCCTTTGATGGTGAATTACTGAGCCCGCATGTTCATCCCCAAACTGCCGTTTACCACCTTGGAGCCGCGGGGGAGGTGGGAGATGGGATTTGGGTCTGGGGGTGAGTGGTAAAGAGGCTGTCAGTGGCAGGATCGGCTGGAGTGTTGTGTTGGATCCTCCTTACCCATGCTGTAGGAAGGGGTCAGGCAGAGTCCGAGCTGCCCTTGTGCCCACAGCACAGCCCCTGCCCAGCCCACGTGTGATTTTATGAGGTGCGACCTCTCCTCTGCGCCGCGGTTCCCGCAGCCGGTCATCCCAGGGGCAGAAAGTCCAGACCTGTCATACTACGGCAGAGCAGCCTCCCCCTGGGGACACTGCTCACCCCGATGAGTAATCGGCCCCGTGTTACCGTCTGCAGATTGATGTGTTCCAGGCCTCTGACTGAGCTGAGTGTGCAGAAAGTACCTTTACCGGGTTCTCTTTAAAGTTTCCTCCTAATGACTCGTATTCTTTCCCGGTACTTAAGTCTAAAGGAAACCCGTAATTCAAGCTAAGAATGTGTTACTTACACGTGCACAGGCCCCTCGTGCTCAAATGGCTTGTAAATGTTGGCTGAACGGCTGCTTCCGCCTGTACCTGCAGCTGTCTTTAGCTTGCTGACAGACAGACAGTACCAATTTGCCATATAAAGATATGCCGCTTCAGAGGCCTCCCAGGAGAGGTCAAAGTAACATGAAAGCAGAGACTTCTCCGGTTGGGTTCACTGAAGGTTTCTTCCTTGATGTTTTACCTTCTGCCTTCCTCTGACGTCATGCCATCATTTCCTTTGATTAAACAGTCTGGGTATATCTGCAGTGGCAAAAAACGTCAAAAGGGGCCTGCTGACAGGTAAAGTTCTTAAATGTAAACGGGGGTGTCAGGGAGGCAGGACTAAGAACACACTGAAAATAGACTTTAAAAATGCGCATATACCTGGCTCCTGCTGGCAATGTTTGGTCCTTTCTGTTTGTGCCACGTTCAGACGAATGCTCCAATGACACAAAATACAGCCGATGTTTCAGATAATGTGTGAAGCATTCATAAGAGTGCCCGTGACGAAACATTGGCACAGACTTTACAGACGTCCTAAAGGAAAAATACAGTTACGGCTTTGTACTTCAAATACACGTCACCCCCTCATCTGCGTCCTCCTTGTGTCAGTCATTACTAGATGAGGCATTCTGCCTCCGACGGACCATTAATAGCTTCTGGGATCATGATCCAGTTTTAAATAGTCTTCTTTCTATCTCCATGAATGGAGTAGAAGACCGCAAAGTATCATTGCGCGCAGCAATACTTTCTCCAAAGACTAATATGTCATCTCGAAGAAAAAAAAATTTGACTCCAGATAACACATTTGATATTAGTCTCTGGAAAACACTTGCTGCAGACGACAATCCGAAAGGTAACCTGCTAAATTGAAATATCCCCTAACTAATGATAAAAGCAGTCAAATGCTTGGAATGTAAACGCAGTTTCACCTGATGATAGGCTCTTTTAAAGTCTAGCTTGGAAAAGTACCTCCCCCCAGACAACAATAAAATCAGTTTGTTGATATTCGGCAGAGGGAAACAATCCATGACAATGTTCTGCATAAGTTAACACAGAACCTCAATGACCCATCTGAAATTTTTGCTATGACCACAGGAGACAACCATTGCGTGGCCTCGACAGGCTGTATGACCTTGTCCTGAATCATCTGCTCGAGTATACCCTTTACTTCTGCCCTTATCACCACAGAAACCTTCGTTACCGCATGTTTCACCGGCATGGCATCCTTCCTCAATACAAATTTATGTTGACATTCTTGGACCTCTCCGAACCTGCTCTCAAAAACTGAATTGAACCGTTCCAGAACTCGCCTCAGTTCTCCATCATCCACCACCATCACTTGGTTGGCCACTCTTGGGTTCACCACTATGTGCAAGTCATACTGATGTGATCAACCCAAAACAGGCGGACCCTCAACAACCACATACACTTTTCTGATCCATAAACTCACTTTTGGCTGAAACATAGCCCATTACTCCAATGCCCGCCCCTTAATAACCTTTCAATATCACACCAGTAGATTTAAGTCTGCCACCAGGCAAGATGACGTCAAACAATTGCTTGGGTATTAAAGTATATAGTGACCCTGAATCCACCATCAACAAAATCCCTTTCCCATTCACTTTAAAGTCCGCTTTGGGATGTATTTTCCTTTTCATGTCATCGCCCCCCCTCACTTATAGACACATCACCAACCATCAGTACTCTGTGTTCCACCACTTCCTTTGGCTCATCTACTGATGCAGTACGTTTGTTTGAGGTTTTGCACACTTGCGTAAAATGTCCTTTCTTACCACAAATCCGACATTCCTTGCCTATGGCAAAACATTTCTTTGAATCGCTCAAATGGAAAAAACTACCACACCCGTGACAAGAACAGGAGGATGGGCTCCTGAAAAACTCAAAGCTCCCCCAAATTCCAGACATCCTCCTCTGTTATGGTTACTGTTTCTCGCAATACATTTTTTATTAACTTCATTGACCAATTCTTATTCATTATTCACTTCTGCTACATCTGAGCTAGTTTTGCTTTCAGTTTTTTGCATATCCTTCATACATCTCTATGACTCTATACCACCTTGGCAATTTTTAAAGCATCTTTAAGGGGGGGATTACTGGCTGCCCAGAGTCTCTCCTGCATTTATTTACTATGGCATTGGACTGCTAATCAATCTTCTGTCATCAGCCCAAATTGGCATTTTGCCGCCACCTCACGCAATCTTGCTACAAAGTCATCTACTGACTCAAAGGATTTTTGTGGCTGAGTGTAGAATTATTGACGTTTCATCACAATATTCACTGTTTTCGCAAATCGGCTCTGTAATCGCAATTAAGCCTCCTTGTACACATCCTCGATCTCATCTCCACTATCATTGTATACTTGTGGTTGGTATTCAAACATGTGTTGGCCCTCTGTACCCAAACAACCTATAAGAAGTGCTTTTTTTCTGAATGGAGAAAAACGCGTACCCTCGAGTGCCAAAAAATAGTTCTCAAATGTTTCTATCTAATCTTCCCATTCGATCGGTGGTTCTCCAGGTTGCCTAAGAAATGAGCAAGGCATCACAAGAGACTGATTTGTGTGACAATCTCATTCTTCTCCCCACGCAAATATTTGCTTGTGCAGAAGTTCACCTTCTTGCACTGACGGCGGTCTACCTGCAGGGGAGACTGAATTACAGGGCAAACAGTCTCAACAGGAATCTGCCGTCATCTGTGATGTATCATCTGGCAATCTACAAATCCAATTGAATCTGTGCACGATTTTGGACTTCGTGGATAGACCTCTGTACACAACACCATGCTTCTGATATTTTGTTCAGGGACATGGAGTCCTCTTTCTTAGGCAGCAGATGCCCTTTCGATCAGGTGGTCTGAAGGGATCCTCTATGCTTTTACTTCAAATCCCCTCCTTCCAAAGGTGCTTCAGAAGATTCGGGAGGAGAAAACATCAGTTATCCTTGTGGCTCTCTTTCAGCTCCAGAGACCTTGGTTTGCTCTCCTGCAGGCCCTTTCCAAGGGGGAGTTTCAGCACCTGTCAGTGTAGCCATCACCTCTTCAATTTCCAGTCCTACCACTCCGACAACTGCTCACCAGGTAACAGTTGAACAATTAATTCATAAAGTATAAATAAATTATAAGGAAAACAGCAAAAGCACCAACAATTGATTTAT
Source organism: Calotriton arnoldi (assembly GCA_963921515.1). Lineage (NCBI taxonomy): Eukaryota > Metazoa > Chordata > Amphibia > Caudata > Salamandridae > Calotriton > Calotriton arnoldi. The sequence goes on from CAWUFW010005705.1 coordinate 244,710, forward strand.
GCGGGTATATTTTCAGAGATGAGCAACAAGAGCTTAGAAGCAGCATCAACATTACTTACACACTGTGCATTAAGTACATAGTGAACACATAGTGCTCATGGAGGAACAGTGAACAAAACACCTGAAAAGTGAAAAAAGGCAGCAAACGGACATTAATTTAACTGATATTAAATATGAAATAATGGCTTTGTCAAAATCATGACGACAAGACAAAACATCTTTTGACGTGATGAAAAAAAGTGGAAAAAAGTTGGAAAAGAATGAGAAAATAAAATGGATAAAAAACTGATTACTTTGGTGGATGAGTACTACTTTAAGATACCAATGTGTATACGGCTGTGCAACCTGACCATGACCCACTAAACGTGGGACATTACTTTCGAATGTTTGTCAAAATCATGTCATAATTCAGAATCCGTGAGTCTGCTGAAGTATGTCGATGGCGTTTCGACCTTCCTTATTTAGAGGTCATTACCAGGGCAAATAGTGCACATGAAATAATGATTGCTGGCTTAATGGTAAAGAAAGCCAGGGATTTAAAAGAAGGGCCAGACTAAAACAGGGCCTTAAAGTATAAAACCAGGTCAATTGGTGGTACCTGATGGTAATCCAGGAACCTAGGATAAGGAAAGAAAGAGAAGACAAGGTTAGCCCTAAAGTGAAAGGGAACGTGATTCAGTTTCAATAATTAACCCTCGAGTCTCCAAAGGAGAGGATTACACTCATGCTCAATGTATATCAGAGTGGCGTGCCAGAGCGGAATTGGATATTAGAGACTCCACGGGAAGAGGGCATGCCCGGTATATAGTGAGAACAAATTTATCCCGCGACCAAGAACACTGGTGTAGTGTGCCAGCCGGTCACACTCTCAGGAAAGGGGATTTCTGAAACCATATAAGGACACAGTGCTCGATACTGTATTTACCAATCCTCAGGGTGCATGGTGGGCACTATTGTGAACGGGTACTCACCCAATGATGAGTGTAGTTGTCCTGGTCTGATGGTTCGCTTGTGAAAACAAGTGTTGCAAAGTGCCAAAGTCACAACTTGCAGGAAATGGTGGCTTGAAAGTGCATTTGAAAGTGGTGTTGCGTAAAAGTTCTGGGTGAGTGCACGGTGGTAAGCAAGCGCAGCGAGCGAGCCTGCCAGTCATATGGGGAGTTTGGGGGATTCTCCCCGCAAAGAAAATTTTGAAAAAATAGTGGGCAAATGGTGCATTTTTAAGCATATTTGTGAAAGCAAGAAGGTTGATAAAGCAATTGTTAAAGTGTAGTTATGATATCAATAAAGAGATTTCATATGATGATGACGTAGGTAGCTGCTTATTCAATATAACCAGAGAACTTCATAACAGTCTTTGAGATAACAATGCTGAGTATCTCAGAGATGTATTTATTTATTTATATACCTTTACAAATGAAATCTACTGAGGAAATACAAGTTATTGTGATGTGTCGGACTGGACACAATGTTCATGCCATGACAAATTCCTTAAATGTATTGCTTGCATTTGGAAGGGGCTGAAAAGGCTGCTTTACCCAAACCACCAGCCATTGGTCAGGCCATAAACACTGGGCTCAGGACGGGCTGTAAACTACTTTGGACTCTGGAGAAGAAATTCCATGCCTTTGATACACAGCCCAACTAGTCGAGTGAAGCAAACAAAGACGCCAGGGCATACAATAGCATTGTTAACATATCATAATATATCACAGTGAAGAAATGCAATCAGAGAGTGAGAATCCAATGCATTATTCTGCACAACCCTCAATGCACATAACTGAACCGAGGCAGCAGTGTGATGCAGAAGAAACCCAGTTTGTGACGTGCTAGCCCATGCTATATATTAGGCATAGATTTTCCTTGAGTGTATTAAGTCCATTAGTTATCTTAAACACAGAATATTAGCGTGCGTGGAATTAAATCATCTTAACTGTGACTGCCAGGGCAGTGCCCACCAAGCGCGTCACTGCGATTGCGAGGCAAACTAATACATAACACATGATGAACACCATACACAAAACTAAACAGCTCTTCAACCAATGACGCCAGCCATAGTAAAAAAAACACAAAAAAACAGACTCCCTAGTCAACTGACTGAACTTAATTATTTTTATAATTTCTTTTTTTTTTTACACTACGACTCTAAGTGCTTCTGCCTTGAGACTAGGCCCGGACATGCAAGAATGAGAGAGGTGACGAGGTCAGAAGGAATACCTCTCTCTGACTCCACCCCTCTGCTTCCTCATCGTGCGCGGCGTGCGTGCTGCTGACAGTTAATGTTGCAGTGCCATTTAGTATGAGCACTGCCATCGAGCTATTCCTACATGCCTCGCTGTCTCGAACGCCCTGTGCATTTCACTCCCCGACTCACTGCAATCAGTGGAATGCAGTGGTGGTGGCAAATGGCATAATGCGCAGGAAGAGTCTCTTCGACATAGTACCAGCATTGGCAACCTACCCCACCCCTCCAACGTAACATGCATGCTCATAAATAAACACACAACACATTTCTTGTTTGGGTAAAATTGCTGCAGGTTTATTACATACACCGTTATGTAATATGGTGGGTTATCTTACGGGCGATCCAAGGGCAGGCAACCGTCTGGGCCGCCTGCCCGCCTGATGAGCCAAGCAGCACTGGGGCAAACCCCATCTGTGCTGCCACTTCTGGTGATCCTCTTCCCGGATCACGTGACACATGGTTCCTTATTACTCACGCCCCTTTCAGGGCGGAGCGTAGCATAGCAAACCCCCGGTTGTTCAGGCCCACAACCGCCCGAAGGACTAACGGGGCGCCGACACGGTTTTCTAGGAACCTCCCATGAGGCTCCTAGGATTTGGCTCTGGCAACAACCATGGTGCCGCGCAGAGGTACCCTTCTGTACCTCTCTGCTTCCAGATCGCCCTGTAACTCCGCCTGCAACGAAAAAAGGACAACATTACAACATTCTCTGCCTCCTGCCTGCCACGAACCACGCCGGGTATGCGGTAGGGTGGGAGACGGCGTGTCCGGGCGCGCGAAAGAGGACGACAAGATGGTGGGGGAGGCCTATATACCCCTCCCCTGTCCTCGCGCCCCGGACGTGATGCTCGCCTATCGCGCTGCGACAAGGCTTGGGGGACTCCTCCCTGAGTCCCTGCCCCTACGGGGGTGTGGGGTGCCCAGCTGGTACTAGAGGGCTGCCCTCTTTAGTGGCCCCTGCGGGGGCCTCGGACAGCCGCATAGTACCAGCATTGGCAACCTACCCCACCCCTCCAACGTAACATGCATGCTCATAAATAAACACACAACACATTTCTTGTTTGGGTAAAATTGCTGCAGGTTTATTACATACACCGTTATGTAATATGGTGGGTTATCTTACGGGCGATCCAAGGGCAGGCAACCGTCTGGGCCGCCTGCCCGCCTGATGAGCCAAGCAGCACTGGGGCGAACCCCATCTGTGCTGCCACTTCTGGTGATCCTCTTCCCGGATCACGTGACACATGGTTCCTTATTACTCACGCCCCTTTCAGGGCGGAGCGTAACATAGCAAACCCCCGGTTGTTCAGGCCCACAACCGCCCGAAGGACTAACGGGGCGCCGACACGGTTTTCTAGGAACCTCCCATGAGGCTCCTAGGATTTGGCTCTGGCACCCACCATGGTGCCGCGCAGAGGTACCCTTCTGTACCCCTCTGCTTCCAGATCGCCCTGTAACTCCGCCACAGCTCTGGAGGTGGCCACCGTCGCCGCCAGAGCCCCCACCAAAACAGCTCCTTTCTCACCTGCAACCTCTCATTTCCAGGCTTCCTGCAAAGCTAGGGAAGAGATCCCTCCCACTGGTGATAGATGAACCCCATCTGTATCACAATAGCCCTTGCCGGTAGCCTGGATCAGCTAGTGTCTAAAGCAACACAAAGGCCCTTCTGCCCTGTGAATTTGCTAATCTAGCTAACCGGGCAGGGCATTTGACCTTAACTGCAGGAAAAGTCGACAGGCTAGAACCCTCCCTGCGAGAGCCCCCAAATAGGGGGCAGGGGCGTTCACACTGCCCACCCCAGGGCAACCCCAGCGGTGGAAAATTACCTGCTCAGTTAAATTTTGCTTTTTGTTGATCACTGGACATGCCAAATGTTCTTTTACATAGTAGCCTTCTGTGCTTGACACCTTGTGTCCCCATTACTTGGGACGGCAGCCCACTGTTGGCTGACAGCGTCACCACCCAGTGTTGCATCTATTACTGACCTGGCTTGCGTGTGCGTCTAACTGCAGGATCATAGTCAACTGCCCTTGGTTCTGGGGTGCACTTATTTTGCCCTGTTGCCCAGACGTATGCACAAACCCTTTGCTTGCTACCCTGGTGAACACCTTAATGGTATCAAAGCTGGTTTGAAACAATGTATGTCTTGCGCCCACTACTGGAGACACCTCACCCTTTCGTGCAATTGCAACTAACGCAGCGCACCCCGCTTGCCTAACTGCCGTCGGATCACAGATGCACAGTACCTACTGTGCATCTTCGACCCTGGATGCTTTAAACCTGCCACAGTGACGGAAACCAAGCTTCCCAGTTCCCCGTTGAGCTGCAGTACACCTTCAGTGGGTCCGCTAGGAGATACCACAAACAGACACACCTATATGTATTGTGCCCACTATTGGAGACAACTCACCCCTTCGTGGAGTGACAACTACACAGGTGCCTACCCAAGTCACCCAACAGACAAGTTGGCCCTGACTACCTTGTGTTCTGGTGCCAGGTTTGGGAAGAGCCTTGCCTTAGCTAGCTGCCCCCCTGGGAAACAAGACAGTGCTCTGGCCGCAGCGCAGCGATGCCCTCGTGCAGCATCGAACCCCTGGTCAAATAAGAGTGACAACTCCAACTTACTTAAGACTACACCAAGGCCATGGGTGGAGTTTAGCTCTTCCCCAAACTTCTGCTAGCGTAACCCACGGTCACGCCTCCTGTTCAGTTCACTTTAGTAATTCATGGCACTGACCCACAAGGGCCTAATACTGGGCTGTGTAAATGGGGCCCAGGGTGACCTTAAACACTCGGCTTGGTGTGGATGGGTGCTAACAATACCTGGCTGAAGTGCAATCCCTTTGACAATCACTCCTGACAAGATGTGCCAATGCAGGTAGAAGCAAGAGTTATCCAGCCCACCTTACTTCCTGTCCCAGTGATCTGAGTAACTTAGTGAAAGATGCACATTTGAACTGGTAGCGGAAACTGTTACTTACACCTGCAAATGCTCTGCTCAGAGCAGCCCGCCAGACAATGGCTTCCATTGAAAGGCGGTGCCAACAGACCTCCAAGCACTTAAGGCGGTACCTCTGAGTAGGGCTCTAATCTAACAAATGCCCCGTGCATCGGATACCGCCTCTGGCTGTAAGCCGCTCAGTGCTACTGATGCCTTGGCGCTTCCTGACCCACAGCCAGCTCACCCTGATACAATCCGCTCGTGACTGGGACTCAACAGTGCGGCGAAAGCCCGAGACATCCCAGCCTGACCGTGGCTCTTCACCAGGCTCCCACACAAGAGCCATCCACAACCTTGTGGCCTAAAACATTCGCCCTGTGGGGCGGTTGCGAATGGACTGCAAACAACTCCTAGGCATTCTCTACTCATGTTGAAATGGAGTTGCTGGTTGGCTAGGGTATGCGCCTAAGCCTGGCCGAACCCACCTCCCTAGTCAGGAGAAGGGGTTGCACACTTAGGCTGACTCCTGCCCACCCCCTGGGTGGCTAGGTAGAGACTTTGGCTTATCCCAGAGGCAGTGTAAATTTAATGTGCCAACCGCACTCCCACAGTGGCACACTACAGCAGAGACTCCATACCAGGTTATTTTAATTACCCTTCGTATCGTCCACCCACAGCTTTCTAAAACACAGCGCACTTGTGGGGGACAACTTCCCACACCCGCCAGGCTGCCATAGCTAAAGGACGGGTGATTATAGACTTAACTTAAGCAACGTGCCCACCATTAGTGGCATCGACCAGACATCAGCGCAGGCAATTTTGGTGGTAAACTACGGCGCCAATTGAATGGTGTCACTCTGGTTGGCGAATGTATGTCTATTGTGAATCAGACACTGAGTGCCCTGCTATGTTTCGGCTGGGTTAAACTTGTTGCCTTTGCCACCCAGCCGGCCTATGGAATTTGTGCAAAACTGTCGCTTACTACACTGCTGAGTGGGCCCACAGCATTTCGCAAAGTTCCTTAAAATTTCCATATCTGACTGATTGTGAATACGTTCACCCCATGGTATCTTGGCGCTGAATAACACGGTTATTTTACCCAACTCAATGGTGCTTGTTTTATCGACCTCTGAAGGATGACATGCTTAGTGGACCTACCGGGCTCTGTACCTGTGACCAGGAGGACGAACACAAGTCCCCTCTGTTCTGCCGCTCCACAAACATGTGAAATTGTATCCAAGTGCCAACTTCTGGCACTTGAACCCTTGCTTGGACAGGCCCGTCATTACGTCATGTTATCAGTATGTCTATAGTGCACATCTGCCGTTAGTACATTGTTCTGTCAGAAATGCCTTCCCAAGTGACTGTTTGTCTTGTGAATTATGGGTTGCCAGGTGGTGTGTTGCGGTCCATTCTTAAATGTGGATGTTTATGGACTTGCACTGCACATACCCAGCCATTATGCTCAAAATACATGGATTTGTCTTGTATTTTATCACTGCACCAGGCATATATAGTTTGACAACAGTAACACTACTTTCACCCTTTGCTTTACGTTAATTCAGTGTACCTCTGTATCCCGCTTTGTGTGGATGTAGAAGTGGGACGTAAATCTGAAAAGGTTACCCAGGGGCGAGTGTCACACCTCTGCGTCGTGCTTGTCTGACTCCAGAGGCCTGTCACACAGTTATACCTTCCTGTTGTCTGTTAAATTAACTTTTGGTTTAAAGGCCTACAATTTCTGCTGTGTGAACTACTAGACATTGAGCTGTACATGTGATAGCATGACCATAATATTATATGTTTTCACTCTGCTGACGGTATCACCTTTTATCAGCCATTTGTGCTCTAACACAGAGTTTACCAAACTTTTTGAACCGCTGCACACTATAGATGACAACTATCACAACCCGCCTGCTGCCCTGGCTGAAGAGCGGGTGAATATGGCTTAACTGAAGCAACCTGTAACCTGCCCTTGTTTACAGAGGGCACATTTTTGCTGCCTCGACCCGTCATAGCGCGGGAAGTGCTGAATCTCGTGCTTACTACGCTGCAGAGTGAGCCCTATATATTTACCAAATTCCTTTACCATTACCGTTTCTGACTACCATAGTGGGATATTGCCAGCCCCCATCCCACACAGGGAATTTAACCATAGTCCATCAGGGGCCAAGGCCTTGCCTTTGTCCTCTGTGGTGTGGGCTGGGCACCTGCACACTACAAGCCATGGGGACCTGAAAGGAGTGGAAAGCAAGCTGAGCACCATCTGACAGTCTTTATACTAATAACTGCAGCTACCCTTGATCTATTCTGCTCCTTTCAGCCTCCTCGCAGAGTTAGCCTGTGGAGGAAACTGAGGCAGCTCAGAACGACAGGGACCGTCCGCCTGGCTGATGGCTAGAAGTTGTGCGAGAGCTCACCGGCGACCCACCCACCGAGCCGCACACAAGCTGTCCTGGGGCCGCCCGGCTCCACAACTACGCGACGCGGTTATGACCACAATGCACCTCCAAACCGGCCTCCCCGGGGCAAAGGACAACCCCCACTCAGAGCCCCAAGCTCTGAAGTGCCTAGAGGCTGAGGTCTGACACCACCAGGTCGGGGCACAGCGGAAAGCAACCCAGAGCAACCGAAGCTGCAGCCGAGTCACGGCATGTTCATGCTGGGCAGGAAAGGCACGCGGTGTCGCCAAACCGGGGACAAATACACACCCGCCATCTCACATATGGGCTCCTAGGATTTTAAAGCCCCACAAATGACAACCTACATTCAAATTGCACATACAGCTGAAAGACCGGGCCTCGCAAAGAGCGCCCCTCCCAAGTGTGCAAAACGCAAATGGCGGCCACCTAAAACGGACGTAGGGGCCCCGTCCAAATGATATACCCACACAGGACAACATCCGCTGGAAAATGCGTTACACCGCGGGCTGGCAATTTATCCGCATCCCGGCCCTGTGGAATGGCGCAAAGTAAAATAACCCGGGCCGCATCAGCCGGCCGAAATTTCGGCCCGACAGGGCTGCTCGCAACTCAACGCGCTGTTCACCCGCTGCCTCAACACCACTCGGCCGCGCAGGAGGCACCCCTCAAGCGCCACACTAAGAGCCAGGGCCGCTTCTCCAGCACCACTCCTTCATGACCACGGGCCGGAACATCCGCCATGGCGTCCTCACCCCCACGAGCCGCTGCTCAAAGTATCAGGCAAGCCCTGCTGCGCCACCGACGGGCAAAGCCACCGAACGGATCTGTGCTCTGAAAGTGGACAAAGCCCCGCCCTTCTAGTCAAAGCCGATAACCATTTTCTAAATGACATCCTTACGTGCCTGAGATTTACAGTTAGGCAGCATTATCTCCAATATTCCAGCATTTAACTCTGGGGTGGAAGAGTCAACATCTGTCACAAACTGTGCAACCTGCAATCGTATTGGTATGAAAGGGAAACCAGGAAATGCATAGGATATTTTCTAAAGGTGCTAAACACATACTAAAATTGTACGCACCGCGTACACACCTTTCCTTCCATTTCTTAATTGAAAAAGCGTTGGTCGACATAAAATTAAAGGAAAGTGAGGTCGAACCAAGACCCTTTATGCCATTATTTAAAAATTCCCATGCGCAGGAAACGTGAAAACACCAAGGAAGAGCCACTGAAAGCCAAGTAGAGCAAGGCGCTGCTCTCCCACCGGAGCCCCAAACCACCCACAGGTCCAAGCCTAGATGAGCTGCAGCGGCGAGCTAGCACATGGAGGCCCAGCCCTAACACAAGGGAGGGGCAGCAGCACTGCTGAAGCACCCTGCCCCCTATAGGCGCAGGGGCACCAGGCCACCTTAACACCGGGCTCACAACACTCCAGCTTCGGAGCTTCCCGGGCTGGGCGACCACGATTAGGCCCTGGCAGCGTCAGCCACGTGCATGAAGTACCTAACCCCCCACCGGGCCTACGGCCCCGCTTGCTGCCCCTTACAGCATGACCTCGAAGCCCCTGCGTGTGCCGATGCCGGGTGAAAATATCGCTGCCTGTGGACCGTGCACCAATTCGAATTGGGCAAAACGGCCAATACACTCTGCATAATCCCTTCACATATCGGGGTGAATGCCCCTGACGGCCCCACCGGGCAGCATGACCGCAGAAATCCCGTGGTTCGGGCCAGGGCCGCACAACATGCGGCTGAGCGGCATGCACCGCCCCCCCTAGCCTGCCCCCAACCCACTCCCTCATCACAGACCAGGGCGCGGGCAGCCTCAGCGGGCATCCGCGGGTCGGACACTCCGATGCAGAAAATCAAGCGGTCTGATTCCAGCGTGTGAATTCACTTGACCCACTCCATCACAGCCCCCCCCCCCATGTGCATTTACAACCCTGGGATACTTACTAGGTGTGTCCCTAGCCACCAGACACACAGTCTTATCCTTGACCATGGCTCCTTAAGCGCATTGCCCTGTCCGATGAGCGCTGTACCACCCGCTGCGGGCGTCCTGGCGACCGGCTCCTGCCGCCTAACTGATTCATTGTCCCGGGGGATATATGTCAACCGGGGATGGCGCCCGCGATCACTCGAGGTCTGAGGCTACTCTGCCCTGCGAGTATGGCCCACAGCGGGCCACGATCACGCAGCCAGAAGCTCAACATTTCTGCGATGCGCGCTGTACACAGTATCGGTCGCAATGGGGGGATCCTAACCGCCGTAGCATTTACCATGAGGTCCCCGTGCGTGCAGCGGATAACGCAATTCAAGGAGCGTGGTCCCCCGCTGGGCTGGTGGGGGGGGACGATGTATGCGGCCTAGCATAGCGAGCAGGATCCGAAAGTATGCATGGCCGCCTCATCTGTGGCGCATGGCAGCATTGTCCGTGACCAGTTACGGGACCCAATAAATGTTAGGCACGGGGGAGATTAGGCACATCAAATTTAGCGTAATACTCAGAGACCATGACGCTAGGTCGCGGTGGCACATGGGAATCCGGGAGCCACCCACTCACTTGCCTTGTGAATGCTCCCACACTTACGAGCATTGCACTACCTCGGTGCACCTCTAACACTGCCCTCGTGTCCGCACCCCGCTCGCCGAGTTCCCGTACCGGCAGCCTGCAGGGACCCAGTAAAACCGGATCCCGCTGCTACCCTGTCTGCCACCCTTGCCTCCGATCCGGCACTAGCATAGGGGGGGGTGGGGTGGTTGCACCGTGCCATGCGGCCTTCGTAAAATGGCCGAAAGTGCCCCCCCCCTCCAGCGCACCTCCTGACTTGGGGCCGCACGTACCCGAGGGGAATGTGATTGCGAATACGATCGGACTTTGGTAGCGGTGGGATCGAACCCATGCTTCAGGTAAGACTGGAGCTTTCACACTGCGGCTTGGACCACTCAGCCACGATGCCTTCTGTGCGCGCCCCCAAGCGACCGCTATTGAACGGGCCCAACGCAGGCCCGGCAAGCTGGGCGCCCCGCTGCGCGACCGGAACCCCCGAAAGGATGATCCCTCGTCGCCACGCCACCGCGCAAGCCGAGGGCACCGATGGGCCGTGGCAACGCTCGCGCCCCAGGCCCCATACGGGCGGCCTGCAGCCATAGATCTCGTGTCAGTGCCCAAGGATGAGAGGTCCGCTTAAAGCGGAAGGCTGGCAACGGGAGGAGGACCGCAATGATCAGCATCCCGCTCACATGCGGGGCAGCCACCCCCATCGCCATCAACCCCGGGGGCACCCCGAGAGCCATCGCGCGCATACCCTGATCCCCGCTTGGGCCAACAAGCCCTGCCGGGGGTGCGCATGCGGGCAACCTCGGCTCTGTGCCCACTCGCTGGTCTACACGCCGCCCGGTCCGGGCGGGGTGACGCCGTCCAAGCACTTCAGGAGCTGTGGCCCCCCCCCAACGGGCGGGTCGTCGCCCAGCCTAAGCTGGTCGCGCCCGACCCAACTGGGAGTTGTAAGGATGTAAACACTCACCGCAAAACAGCTCCCAAGGGGTCTTTACGACCGGCAGACGGCGTGTCCGGGCGCGCGAAAGAGGTCGACAAGATGGTGGGGGGGAGGCCTATATACCCCTCCCCCTGTCCTCGCGCCCCGGACGTGATGCTCGCCTATCGCGCTGCGACAAGGCTTGGGGGACTCCTCCCTGAGTCCCTGCCCCTACGGGGGTGTGGGGTGCCCAGCTGGTACTAGAGGGCTGCCCTCTTTAGTGGCCCCCTGCGGGGGCCTCGGACAGCCGCAAAGAGAGCAGCATACCATCAGCAGAAACAAACTAAGGGCAAATCATGCGGTATTTTTTTATTTATTTATATAGTGCAAACTCGACTTGAAGGTATCGGCAAGCTTTACATGAGCCCCAGCTGCACTGCATTACAGACAGACACATTTATTTTTAGGCACAGAGAGATGTAAGTGATTTCAAATAGGCTGTTGAGCTTCCCGCCAAGACTAAAACACTTTTACACCAGCTTTAAGGTCAGCCTCTCTAGCCCTTACACCGCATCCTCTCTGCAGGGCTTAATAATAAAGCAGCCAAGTCATGCAGTGTTTGCCAATGCCAACGCTCAACGTTCAACCAGTGACCACAGTCAAAAACACTCAATTAAATAAAAGGCAATAAATACATTAAGTAGTCTGTCTGAACGTAATTAATGTATTTATTGCGATTTATTTAACCTCTTTTTTTTAACGCACTGCACCTCCACTCCAAGTGCTCCTGCCTTGAGGCCAGGCTTGGCCATGCGATGTGAGAGAGCGCGGAGATTAGGTGACGACTCTGACGAGGAGAGGAGGTTAGAACAATGCCGTAGTTGAATGGTGGAAAATGGCCATAAAGAGTTATGCCAGCACCAACGCCAGAAACAAACTAAGGGCCAATCACTGCCATGCCATACAGTGCTTGCAAGGCCAACTGCTCTTCACTTCAACCAGTGACCAAAAACACTCTACTCTGTATGACCTGAATGTAATTAATTAATTCATGTATTGTGATTTATTTTACCTTTCTTTCTTGTTTTTTTAACACACTGCGTTTCCAACTCCTAGTACTGCTGCCTTGAGCCCGGGCATGCGGTGCGTGAGTGAGAGGTGACGATTCTGACGAGGAGAGGAGGCCAGAAAGAAATAGTCTCTCTCTCCGACACTCCACTGCTTTGCTTCCTGGTCGAGTCCTGGGGCCAGGCACGCCATGCACTACAACTACAATGCTGTGTGCTGGCAAATGCGCACTTTTCGGCATGACGAAGAAGGACAAGAGCACGCCCCATCAACAGCACAGACCAATCATTGCATGGCTTTACAGTGATTGGTCAATCCAGACAATGCTCTCTTTCTTATATGTTATCAACACAGCGTGAGAGCATAGTCAGGATTAGCTTGGGCGGGTGAAGGTACCGCTCATTAGGAGACGGGGGGCTGCAGCTAGGATTCCCCCCGCCTCACTAATTGAGCATGTGAGGGAGGCCTCTAGTGCGCATGTCGGGCTGGCCTCAGACAGGCTGCCGTCCAACCGACATGCACACTGACTATAAGAGTGAGTAACTGGTGCATAGTCTGGTCTGTGCATTCATGTTTACTCTGTCACAGTGACTGGCAAGAAGTCCCTCCCACCTTCCTCAGAAATCTAAACAACTGGCCCATGGCAAAAAAAGCTCACTGCTGCGGCCAGGAAAAAACTTTATAGTGTTTTTAACATTTGATAATGGGGATGGAGGACATAAACGGGCTGGGGCGGAGGACACAAATAAAGGGGGGCAAAACCCCTACGTCCTTTAAGAGGAACCGCAGCTGCGTGCGGCTGGGGCCCTATCCGGGCTCGCTGAATTACAGGAAGCGCTCAGGAGATGCGCTGAATACTGAACACGGCTCAATGTGGCAAAGGTCACATGGAGGGGGGACCCAGTCCAATTTGCTGTGGTTTGCAGGACGCACTAAGGGTGGAAAGTAAAAAGCCAATGAATGAGATGCTGCACAAATGTGGCAGAGGAGGGAACAGTTGTTATGTCCGGCACCAACTCACCTTTGGAGACTGAAGCACCCTCCAGGCGGGGGCCTGAATCAAGGCAGAAACGAGAAGTAACTGGATGCAGACTGCGCCGGTAGGAACGATTAAGAATACTGCAGTGGCTCAGTCAATGTGCAAGGAACAAGACCTCTGCCCGGTGTGGGAAGGGTCTACGGGGCTGTGTAGTTTCCGTGGGGGACTGAAAGGAGAATAAGGCCCCTGGGGAGCAACAAGGGTATATTGAATAAAAGATTGTCCCAAAGAGAATAGAAAAAGAGACGAGAATACCAACATAAGTTATTCTGTCCCTAAAAGAAGGGCATACAGTCTAACTATGGACACTTGTGGGCACAACACAGCGGTGTAACAAAACTATATACATCATCCGGCCACATATGAATGAACAATAGACCGGAAATCAAATAAAAAAACAAGGTTTGGGGTTTCTATTAAGGATATTTCATTGGAAGGGATAGAAACCACTTCTAATATGAAGGAGGAATTTGTAACAAGCATCATGGCAGTTATATTACAGTGAGGCTGTGACCATGCTAATACATTCTTCAAAGGTGTTCATAATAAATGAAATATGAAGGAAGAAGTGACGTGCCAATTATATGACAGTTAGGCTGTGACCGTATTATTCCACTCTTCAAGGGTGTTAAGGCCGTTATTAACAGAGCCACAACGTGTGATCCAGCGCCATTCACAGCGTTGTAAAAGTTGAGGAAAGTCACTGCCCTGTGGTGGAAGACTGAGTTGGTCAATTACCTGCAAGGTAAAGTCATTCTCAGTGTGGTTGAGGGAGGGGATGTGAGAGACCAATGGGCCGTTATCGACTTTACATCTGATCTGGCTTTTGTGCTGGATGATACTGGCCTTAACCATTTGTGTTGTTTGCCCAAAATCAGGTCACATGTGCAGCGAATTCCATAAATAACATTAGAGGTGTGGCATTTGCTTAGTTGCTTAAGGGGATAGGAGTGAGTGCCCACGCAAAAGTTTTTTTGTGTTGAATGTTTGGGGACACACAGTGCAGTTTTGACACTTGAGATGCCCTACAACAGGCGGTAGTCCTCATGATGTCGTAATTGATTCATTAGTGTTGGTCTTAGGTGTCCATGTTATAACATGTACCAGGTGATCCCCTAGATTGTTGCCTCAAAACAAGGGAGCTTGTCAGAGGGAGCCTGGTTGCGAAGTATGTCCCAATTTTTCTTTATCACTTTGCTCACTTTGTTGCTTGAGGGGCGGAAGGTAGACACAAATGGTATGCATTTGTTCTGTCTTCTAGTTTTGGGAACAGGTAGAGTTTCCATAGGGCAATACCAAGCACGTCTCAATGCACTGTAGGCTAAGCGCTGTGGATAATCCCTGGATATCAATCTGTCTGCTAGAGTGGCTGCCTCCCTGAATGCCTTCCCATTTCTCATATTTTCAATTTTACTTTTGGTTTGGTCCTGTACCATATGTGTACACTTGAATTTGGGTTCGTACTTACCTCTTTCTCTTTTCTCTCTCCTTTTCTCACTCTCCTATTCTGTCTTGTCCCTAACATGATTATACATTTTTGGTTGTTTCATGTTGTATATTGTTTCAAGGTACAAATTTATTTATCCTCTTTTATGATGCCTACACTGTCAGTCTTGAGAAAGCGCCAGGCCTGCACATCGAGAACGGGCAAAACATGTGGGCCGCACCAAGAATCTGGAACTCGCTGCCGTTTTTCATCAGAAGAAATCCCTCTCTGTCAATATTTAAAAAGGAAGCCAAAACCTTCCTGATGGTCAAGTTTCTCCCCTAAATCATGCATTGCACACACCGCTCAGCAGCTTTGCTTATTTTTGTTGCTGTTAGAGTTTGGACTGACTGGCTGCTATCCATCTTGTACTGACCCTGTACTCCCATAAATGTAATTGCTGGATTTCTCTGCATTATGATCTGAATATTGTATACATCCTGTTATTATTCCCCAAATGTTTCACTTCCTTCTACCCCTACTTATGTTTTTTTTTTTTTTACTATTTCATACTTGTATTCAACGTAGTTATCCCTGTAAAGCGCTCTGATACCCTAACGGGCCACGTTCGCGCTTTATAAAACACTAAATAAATAAATAAGCAAATAAATAAATGTATTGGCTGTGTTCTATGCATTACGGTTCTTGTTTTGAAACCTAGATAATTTTGAGAAGAAAAAATAAAAAAACACCCTACACTAACCTATGACCACTGAGTCTTTGAACATATTGGAACTACAAAACAAAGTACCATACAGCAATTCAGCTCTGTCCCTTATCTCCTACTGTATGGCAGCGTGCCTGCTGTGCAGTATGACTAAAAATAATAATAAAAAAGGACTATGTTGCATCCAGCGTTAATGCACTTAAAAAAACAACCGTGCATTAGCCCTCGCTGCATCATAGCACTTTTTTAAATAAGTTCAGCCACACTACAAAGCATCCATGCTGCTGGCTCTCATAGGCAAAACCTATTGGTTTTGCCAGTGCTTGTTCCTGTCCGAGAATCTGCAGCAGGCCTGACCATCACAAAAATGAAAACAAAACATTAGGCCTCACATAAAGGGCAAGCACTTCCTATGGATCAGAACCACAGATTATTTTGTGGTGCAGAAATAATCCCCCATTGAGAGGTTTGTTTCTGCAAAGCAAAAAAATAATGCTGACCAGGAGCCATCACATGGCGGAAAGCCGGAATTGCCAAATGTGTTTTCCCCAAAACAATCACTGCTGATACTGCAGGAATCCCCAAGTATGCAGGGCAGTCACCTGCTGGGAAGGCAGAGGTGAAGGCCTCCGCTGACCAAGCGGGTGCTGGACGCCCATCATTCTCTAATTGACCCCCTTCATTAGCCAGCATGCAGCAGTTAAACTAACTTCATTTTTATATACCTTTTTTATTGTACAAATCACTCAGTTTGGTGGGACACATTTCAGAAATTTGCATCTGTTTTAAACACATTGGGCCCAATTCACAAAGGGGCTTACGACTCGTAAAGTTACGAGTCTGGAGACTCCAGACTCATGGTGGAATCTCCACACTCGGGGTGGAATCTCCACACGGCGCACTGCAGAGTATGCTGTGCTGGGATTCCGCCACGAGTGTGAAGACTCCGCTTTGAGTGCGGAGACTCTGCACTCGTAACTTTGCGAGTCGTAAGTCCTTTTGTGAATCGGGCCTCTGTTCTACTTTTCTAAAATTTTTGGCCATTGTACTAGTGCTAGTGTGTGATGTTACAGGACACTGTCATTTTGTTTGAAAAAAAATTAGTGTAGTATGAAGTATGAGTAAGCTCGGTAGGTGAAACCTGTTGAACCATATGCCTCATGCTGTTACTCCTCCTTGCTCCATCTTGGCAGGTTCAATGTGATCTGTAGATGCTGCGAGCGCTGCTGAATAAACGTTCCCTACTTGCATTATTATCGTTTTGTTCTTACAGCTTTTTTATTGCCCTGGCTCGGATGAGTGTTTCTCAATTTTTCCATTCTTTATTTGGGCCCACTGTGACCCATTAGAAGCAAATAATTTCTAGATAAATTAAACATTCTCAAGACCTCAATTTACAAAGGAGACTTTTAAATTTACTATGATTTGTGTCTGCAATAAGTAAGTTATGCTGCATTTACAAATGTTCCAGAACTAGCATAAGTAAGTGGCAGAAAAAAGGCTTTTGAAAGATATTACAAAATGTGACATATTTCTGATCGATTGCGTATTTAACTTTATTTGTGAAGTACGCATTTTTTTGGGAAGGAAAATTGTTCTAAGTGTGTATGCTAGTACATTTGATAGACATAAGACTGTTCTCTATTACTGTCATATTCGGGAAGGGAACTTTCAAGTATGATAAAAACACACACACACATTCAGATTTTGCAATCATGTTATCAATGATGTCATAGAACATGTGATGAGTGATATAATATGGGAGGTACTTAGCAGTGAATGCGAGGGCACGAGTTATAGTTACTTTAGATCCAACTGTTTTCCAAACATGCAAAGTTTGCAGTTCTAGTACATTAACTAATCCTGGTAGCACATTTCATCATCAAAATTGTTTAAAAGTGAATTTCCTCTCAAAGTAAATAGATAAGTAATAATTGGGTTTTAATTTAACCCTATAAGTATAAGCTAAAGACTAATGGGGTAATTAGAGATTTAGAGCAGCCAGTGGAAAAGGCAGGTATGGGAGTAAATGAGACAAGAAAGGCACAAACAACAGACGTAGAGCTAAAAAGGCATCTAGAGATAAAAGATCACTTGTGCAGTATCATCTGGCCCAGGGTTTGCAGATAGAACGTGGGGCATGCAGTGTTTTCTATAGAAGAAGCCAGGGCAGCCCTGCACACCTGGGTACCATATTCTAGACACAGCATAAGTGCTTGAACTGATGATGCTCTTGCTCTGTCTATTGTGTTCATGTGAGAGAAGATTACACTGCAGTAACCCATGATGTACTTATTTCATGTGTGTTGTAAGGCTGCAATGGTTGTCATGTGCATTTGAGGTTGTGTGTGACTACTGAAGGCTGAGTCGTGGCACAGGGTCGTGTGTTACACCCTCACCCTGGGGGGCTATATTGGGCCACTGGGGTTGTGTCTGCTCATGGAGGACGATGCCTGGACATTTTAACCTGTACCTTGTCCTCTGACACTGTGCCTAAGCATGTGAGACTGTCTTTGGGAATGTGAAACTGTGGCTGAGCATATGATGACTACCTGACACACGCTGGCTGCGTAACCAGGGGCGATTGCTGCAACCCTGACATATCAAGAGAACACACCTAGTACAGGATAACTTTCATTATGGCGTGTGATGACAGCACCCTACGTCATATATTAGTGTTGTAAATTTGACATTTGATGTCACTTCATCTGTCCTGGCATTTTCGTGAATCAACATCTATGATGCAGGGTAGTAGCTACAGAGCAGTCTCTCTCCATTTCTGCCCAGCAGTAGTACGCTGCATGAACCAAGATATGTCCTCATACATTCCTGTTGCCACTGTGCATCATGATAATAGAATAAAGTGACCATGTTCCATTCCCTGTCACAAGGGACAATTGTGCTTCTTCCCAGAAGTCTGGATAACACTAAGTTGTCAGCAGCCACAATCCCACCAACACTGTGTAGCTAATTATGGGATGTTATGTGTAACTCACCAGTGAGGGTATCCCGGCGCTGAAGCAGGAACTGTATGGACCAAGCCAGGGTCGGAGTTAACTGAGGAACCAAGCGTTCAGGTTCTTGCAGAATTCAAGAACTGATATGCAGGAGCGCAGGTCATTCTAGGATTTAGGAGAAGGCACGATCATTGGATCTGGTTCTGTGTATGCGGGGGGGGCAGTGGGGGTGTGTGAGTAGGAGTCTGCCTGAGCACCAGTGTTGTATGTCTGTTTGAGGAGTTTGAAGAGTGCTTGTTTGTGGATTGGGAGCCAGTGGAGTTCATTGAGGTGCAGGGTGATCTGAGTGCAGGGTGGGAGGTTGAGGTTGAGCCTAGCGGCTGCATTTTGACTGGTCTGGAGTCTTCTGGTCATTTGACCGTTGATCCCAGCATAGAGTTAATTGCTGTAGTCCAGCTTGCTGGCAATAAGGGCTTGAGTGACGGTTCTGCGAGAGTTAATAGGGAGCCATTTGAAGATCTTCATGAGCATCTTGAGTGTGTGAAAGGAGGAGAAGGGGACTGTGTTCACTTATCCGGTCATGGTGAGTTGGTTGTCAATTACAGTTCCGAGGTTATTTATGTGGGTGCCGGGAGGGGTGTGGGTCCGAGTTTGGAGGGCCACCAGGTGGAGTCCCAGAGCGAGGTGTCTTTGACGAATATTACTACTTTTTTCTTGTCTGTGTTGAGATTGAGGTAGTTGGTTTTCAACCATCTGGTGACTTCGGTCACGCAGGTTTGGGTGTTTGTGATCAGAGAGAAAGAGTATGTACATATAAAATGAGATGGAGAGGGTAAGGATGAACATAACTGGGACAGAAGAGAGGAATTTTTGGCAAAAGATAGGCAAGTAAGTGTTTATATTGGTACTGGAGAGAATGACGGTGTGACTTGACCAAATAATAGGGAGACAGTAGCAAGAACAAGTAGAACGAAGGCAGACTTTCTGCACCAAGAATCTTTCTATTTCATTCAGCTTGCTGAGGGGCTGTCAATGGAGTGCCCTGTGCCCTCCTGATAGAATGATAGTGAACTAAACCATCATGTCCTCTGACTTCCAGACTCAGTTTTGTTCCTGCAATGCAAGGGAGCTGCAGTGAGGGTGGGGGTATGCCACTCCACTGTATAGGTACTAAGGCTGGGTTGGCAGGATGACAGAAGTGAAGCAAAAGGCAGAACATATTGCATAAGCACCAGATCTGTCAAGTCTTTCGATTCCATGCATTAGCAGCTTAGCCTCTCCAGATATTTTTTGCATTCTGGTATCTGGAGTCCTATTCTTTCCATTATACATTTACAACTGCAAATACCACAATGCAAATGAAAACCTGTACTTTATGAGCTACTCATATGTAAAATCAGGAAACCCGAGAGCTCAAGTGCTGCACCTACGGCAAAGGCTACTCATGCAGTTCATTGCAGATCCAGAATTTTTAATGAGGGAGGTTCTGATATCAAAGTAATGGTGTTGTTGGAAGCAAAAATAGAAATTGGTTATGTGCCCCACCCCCAAATGATTTCAATGAAAATATTAAATATCAATACAAAGAACTTCTATGCTGAGACCTTACATAGCAAAACTAACTCATAGGCAAAGTATGGGATGATATTACTTTATTGTACAGATTTATAAAATCAGTTATAACGACATGAGTTCATTTAAGAAGAAAGTAATGACAACTTATAGATACCCCTATAATCATACATTTTAAAATCTTAAGCTTTTTAAGAAGAAAGAAATATATATCTATTTATATATACATACATCTATATATACATATATATACATATATATAGACATATATATATAAACATATATATATATATATATATGTATATATAGAGAGAGAGAGAGAAAGAGATATATGTATATACTGGAGTTGGACACGAAGCACCCAGGAGGCCTGAACACTAGTGAGGATCTGCATACATACTTGTGATAATATGTTTTAGGTTTTCAGGCACTCTAGGCAATATGGCAGTAGGGGTTAGACGTAATGTAATATATATGTACATGTGTACACATATTTTATTACTTTAATTGGATGTGTTTTTACTATCAAGGGACATCAGTAGTTTGTAAGCTGAATAAGGTTTTAGGATTCCTAGGTTTTATGTGACATATTTTATAACAACTTTTAGATGGATTGTATTTATCTAGAAGGATGCACTTTAACTGATAGGTAACCGTGTACAGTAACAATTTATTGATAATTCTGAGATGAATTTATTCATGGATTTTGAATGATGCACTTTAATCAATTGGACCTCCATCTTGTTTTGCACTTCAAGCACTTTATTAGATGCTGCTAGTTAGCCAATAATACATTAAGTTAAAATAGGTATCGGCGGCAACAGTAAACACTTACCACTTTTTCTTATTATTATGCACTGTAGTTAAACCTGGCTGGGAAGGATTTTATGAGCACTTAGTCACTTTATTCAGTAATTGTTATTTGCACACAAAGATGAAAGCATAATGAAATGAATAGACAGGAAGAGGCGTACATATCAAAATGGTATTTATAAAAAAATATTTTTACCCTGTCTAGGCTAAAATTGCAATATGCAGATAAGATTGTATATAATAATATACGGAAAAGGAATGTATCGAGCACTAGTCACTTTTTGCAAATACTGAAAAATGTCGTAGTAATCGGAGAAGGATATGATTGGGGAGTGTGTAAATTAGATATGTGGGCACAATAGTTTAATAAAAACCATTAGTGTAGGGTGAATGAAATCAACAGGGAAAAGAGGAAATAAGTATTTGAGCCATGTAATATTTATTATGATCAATAAGGCATTAGCCTGTATAAAATGGAATTATAGTATGTGATCATATATATGTAATGTATTTTAAATAAATTTAAACAAATCTTATTGAATTTCATTCAAACAGGCCCCATGCTTAGATACATTTTACAGTGAAATCAAATAGTTATTACTTGGATTGTTACAATCAGCCATATAATACATTGCATATCTAGTAATAATGGTGATAATCATCTATCGTCTGAGACAGTCAGAGGACGACATCGGCGCCGACCGCACCGGTGTTGCCATCATGACTATAAATTATCTTGTTGTGCCACTTCTTGTAACCAACTTAACTCCCCACCCCCCTCCCCCCTCCCATCAGCCCTGGAGAACCACATGCTTGTAATTGCTTTTTGTTTTTTGCAGCTCAAACCAGCACTATCCAAAAACCATATCTGTTGAAGAACGAGCAATATTTCGACATAATAAGCCAGGTTTACAATGCATACATCTCTCGGTTAGTGTGCTTATGGAGTCTTATGGTTGGGAGATCGGGGTATTATCACTAGGGTCCAGATCGAGTTTTTTAAGGGCTTCCAGCATAGTGTCCCATTCCATGGCTATCAGGTTTTTCCGTAAACCTCTAGCTTCCTCTCTACGTATTGCAGCACTTTCGGCACTACCCCATCTAACTAGTTCGCTATGCCAGTTATATTCCGTGGGCGGTTTCCTTGATTTCCATCTCATAGTGATGGCTCTTTTTGCTAGTATTAGGTCAAGGTCCATAAATCTATTTTGTACCTTGCATTTAGACGATCTTTTGTACAATCCCAAGATACATTCCTCTACAGTATTACCTATTTCCCTTTGTGTGGCTGCCAACGTATGTTTCCTGATAGAGTCCCAGAACCCTCTGTAATGTATTTTATTGTTATTGGTATTTATACTTTTATAATGATACATTTGAGCAGAGAGGAAGTCTGTTGTCATTTTCCATTAATGGTTTGATGAGCACTGTCACTTTAAAAGGGGCGATCTGTAGAGCCAGCGTTGTCATGTGATCAAGGCCGGCAACGGCCGAAACGCGTTATGGCAGACAGAGTTAAATAAATATATATACTTGCACAGATTTGCGGCCCACACTCGTTATTCTCTTCTCCACGGAGGAGTTTGAAGTTGGCAAGATTCTTGGATATATATATATATATTATCTACTGGCGGTCGCCAGTAGATAGTTATAGTTAAAACCTATTATCCATAGGAAATCCGCGACATTCTATTTGAAATAACGTTGGCGCCGGTTGACGAATCTTCGCGAAAGTTTCCAACTTGTTGGGGCGCTCCGGTCCGCTCCTATCCTGAAAGTCTCGGGGTGATACGTCAAGCGGGGGCCGAGAAAAAGGGGGTCCCAAAACGCGTTTTCCCCATTCATTTTTCCATAGGAACCTTTAGTCGCAGCTACAGCCCGAACTGCTGAACGGAATTACACCAAATTTGGCAAAGAGGTAGCCCTTGGTTCAGTGTCGTGCCTTTTGCTTAAATGGTGTAAATCCGTTCAGTAGTTCCTGAGAAAATCAAAAGTAAAGTCACATATATATCTGGGCGGAGCCTAACCACACATGTCATCGTGAGATCTGATTGGCTGTCAGCACTTCATCCTGGAATTGCTGGCAGCCATCTTGGGACCAATATAAATGATAGTACCTCATTGAAATGCATTGTAGTGAATAGAAGATTTTGAGGGTCACCAAAAGGAGAACTATAAAGGGTGATAACAGGCTTTAGTTATATTAGAATTTATTTGTTGATGGTACCATACTAATTTTAGGAATTGTGGTGTATTCTAAGGTGATTTTACCATGTGAAAAACCTTCTGCTGGGATATCATGAATCATGTTTGAGAGAACACTATTTTCTCATGCTTGTCCCATGGAGGTTTGGAAGGTGCTCCAGAAGCTAAAATGAGAGCATATTTTCTGTAAATTCACATTATCTTTCTCACTCATGTGAGAATGAAGTCCGACATTCTCAGTAAAACATGTACATCCAGCAAGGGCAGAGACTGTCAGTTGATTCCTTTGTGTTCTACTGCAGCTTCCCAGAGTGTTCTAAAGAACAACTAGAGTGCTAACAGCCTTACTTATGACAAAAGTATGGCACACCTGAAGCCATCTTGATTGGAATAAACTGGTAACACTTAAACAATTTAATTTAAAAAGGAACAAAATGATGGGGTTCATTTTGTCATAGAAATTATTGTTAGTGCTGTAGAAAGAAAAATTAGGACATGTTTCAAGTGTGATCTCAAATATCTTCCTGTTATATTTCAACAGGAGCAGCCTGCCAGTTGATGCCTTTGTGTTCTACTGCAGCTTCCCAGAGTGTTCTAAAGAACAACTAGAGTGCTAACAGCCTTACTTATGACAAAAGTATGGCACACCTGAAGCCATCTTGATTGGAATAAACTGGTAACACTTAAAACATTTAATTTAAAAAGGAACAAAATGATGGGGTTCATTTTGTCATAGAAATTATGGTTAGTGCTGTAGAAAGAAAAATTAGGACATATTTCAAGTGTGATCTCAAATATCTTCCTGTTATATTTCAACAGGAGCAGCCTGCCAGTTGATGCCTTTGTGTTCTACTGCAGCTTCCCAGAGTGTTCTAAAGAACAACTAGAGCGCTAACAGCCTTACTTATGACAAAAGTATGGCACACCTGAAGCCATCTTGATTGGAATAAACCGGTAACACTTAAAACATTTAATTTAAAAAGGAACAAAATGAGGGGTTCTTTTTGAAATAGAAATTATGGTTAGTGCTGCAGAAAGAAAAATTAGGGCATGTTTTAAGTGAGATCTCAAATCCTCTTCTATTTCATTAGAAAATTCTGACATGCAGACTGAAACAATCACTTTCAATACCAGCAGCAGACCACCAGTTAACTCCCTGGTGAGCAGTAGCTTTACTCCAGTGATCTAATGAGCAACTAGAGTGCTAACATTCTGAATTTATGGCAGATGTGAGACACATCTGAATGCCTTCTTGATGGAATCAAAGTAAAAATCTGAAAGCATTTCCTACTGAGGAGACTGCAGTAAATGAAGAAATTAGGAAACTTCATAACAAAGAAGTCTTCCAAGATGGCCACCAGTGAAAAAAGAGCCCAAATGTAGCACAAATATTACCCAGATGTAGCCCACATATAGCCCAATGACAAAAGTGTGCAAAACACTTTTTATTTTTAGTTTTTTGCAGTTTTATGTAGTGCAGACTGGTCAGGTATTGGAGCATTGCATCTTAAAACATGACCCCCTACACTACAAAAACACCACTGCACTACCTTAAACCCTAAAACACTACCCCCAGCACGACCCCCTACACTACACAAGC
This sequence comes from Calotriton arnoldi, assembly GCA_963921515.1. NCBI lineage: Eukaryota > Metazoa > Chordata > Amphibia > Caudata > Salamandridae > Calotriton > Calotriton arnoldi. The sequence goes on from CAWUFW010005705.1 coordinate 269,202, forward strand.
ACCACTGCACTATCCTAAACCCTAAAACACTACCCCCAGCACGACCCCCTACACTACCCAAACACCACTGCACTAACCTAAATCCTAAAACACTACCACCAGCACGACCCCGTACACTACCCAAACACCACTGCACTAACCTAAAACATGACCCCCTACACTACACAAGCACCACTGCACTACCCTAAACCCTAAAACACTACCCCCAGCACGACCCCCTACACTACACAAGCACCACTGCACTACCCTAAACCGTAAAACACTACCCCCAGCACGACCCCCTACACTACACAAACACCACTGCACTACCCTAAACCCTAAAACACTACCCCCAGCACGACCCCCTACACTACCCAAACACCACTGCACTAACCTAAATCCTAAAACACTACCCCCAGCACGACCCCCTACACTACCCAAACACCACTGCACTACCCTAAAACATGACCCCCTACACTACACAAACACCACTGCACTACCCTAAACCCTAAAACACTACCCCCAGCACGATCCCCTACACTACACAAGCACCACTGCACTACCCTAAACCCTAAAACACTACCCCCAGCACGACCCCCTACGCTGCCCGAACACCACTGCACTGCCCTAAACCCTGAAACACCAGCCCCTGCATGACCCCCTACACTGCCCCAACACCACTGCACTGCCCTAAACCCTGAAACACCACCCCTAGCACGACCCCTACACTGCCCGAATACCACTGCACTGCCTAAACCCTGAAACACCACCCCTTCACGACCCCCTACACTGCCCGAACACCACTGCACTGCCCTAAACCCTGAAACACCACCCCCAGTATGACCCCCTACACTGCCCGAACACCACTGCACTGCCCTAAACCCTGAAACACTACCCCCAGCAAGACCCCTACACTGCCCGAACACCACTGCACTGCCCTAAACCCTGAAACATCACCCACAGCAAGACCCCCTACACTGCCCGAACACCACTGACCTAAACCCTGAAACACCACCCCCAGCACGACCCCCTACACTGCCCGAACACCACTGCACTGCCCTAAACCCTGAAACACTACCCCCAGCATGACCCCCTACACTGCCCGAACACCACTGCTCTGCCCAAAACCCTGAAACACCAGCCCCAGCACGACCCCCTACACTGCCCGAACACCACTGCACTGCCCTAAACCTTGAAACACCAGCCCCTGCACGACCCCCTACACTGCCCGAACACCACTGCACTACCCTAAACCCTGAAACATCACCCCCAGCACGACCCCCTACACTGCCCGAGCACCACTGCACTGCCCTAAACCGTGAAACACCAGCCCCAGCACGACCCCCTACACTGGCCGAACACCACTGCACTGTCCTAAACCCTGAAACACCAGCCCCAGCATGACCGCCTACACTGCCCGAACACCACTGCACTGCCCTAAACCCTGGAACACCAGCCCCAGCACGACCCCCTACACTGCCCGAACACCACTGCACTGCCCTAAACCGTGAAACACCAGCCTCAGCACGACCCCCTACACTGCCTGAACACCACTGCACTGCCCTGAACCCTGAAACACCAGCCCCAGCACAACACCCTGCACTGCCCGAACACCACTGCACTGCCCTAAACCCTGAAAAACCACCCTGTGCATGACCCCCTACACTGCCCGAACACCACTGCACTGCCCTAAACCCTGAAACACCATCCCCAGCGCGACCCCCTACACTGCCCGAACACCACTGCACTGCCCTAAACCCTGAAACACCACCCCCTGCACAACCCCTACACTGCTCGAACACTACTGCACTGCCCAAACCCAGAAACACCATCCCCAGCACGACCCCCTATACTGCACGAACACCACTGCACTGCCCTAAACCCTGAAACACTACCCCCAGCAAGACCCCCTACACTGCCCGAACACCACTGCACTGCCCTAAACCCTGAAACATCACCCCCAGCAAGACCCCCTACACTGCCCGAACACCACTGCCCTAAACCCTGAAACACCACCCCCAGCAAGACCCCCTACACTGCCCGAACACCACTGCACTGCCCTAAACCCTGAAACACCAGCCCCAGCATGACCCCTACACTGCCCGAACACCACTGCACTGCCCTAAACCCTGAAACACCACCCCCTGCACGACCCCCTACACTGCCCGAACACCACTGTACTGCCCTAAACCCTGAAACCCCACCCCCAGCATGACCCCCTACACTGCCAGAACACCACTGCCCTAAACCCTGAAACACCCCCCCCCTGCATGACCCCCTACACTGCCCGAACACTACTGCACTGCCCTAAACCCTGAAACACCACCCCCAGCACGACCCCCTATACTGCATGAACACCACTGCAACACCCTAAACCCTGAAAAACTACCCCCAGCAAGACCCCCTACACTGCCCGAACACCACTGCACTGCCCTAAACCCTGAAACATCACCCCCAGCAAGACCCCGTACACTGCCCGAACACCACTGCCCAAAAACCTGAAACACCACCCCCAGCAAGACCCCCTACACTGCCCGAACACCACTGCACTGCCCTAAACCATGAAACACCACCCCCAGCAAGACCCCCTACACTGCCCGAACACCACTGCACTGCCCTAAACCCTGAAACACCACCCCCAGCACGACCCCCTACACTGCCGAACACCACTGCTCTGCCCAAAACCCTGAAACACCAGCCCCAGCACGACCCCCTACACTGCCCGAACACCACTGCACTGCCCTAAACCCTGAAACACCAGCCCCAGCACGACCCCCTACACTGCCCGAACACCACTGCATTGCCCTAGACTCTGAAACACCAGCCCCAGCAAGACCCCCTACACTGCCCGAACACCACTGCACTGCCCTAAACCCTGAAACACCAGCCCCAGCATGACCCCCTACACTGCCCGAACACCACTGTACTGCCCTAAACCCTGAAACACCACCCCCTGCACCGCCCCCTACACTGCCCGAACACCACTGCACTGCCCTAAACCCTGAAACACCACCCCTGCACGACCCCCTACACTGCCCAAACACCACTGCACTGCCCTAAACCCTGAAACACCACCCCCTACTCTGCCCGAACACCACTGCACTGCCCTAAACCCTGAAACACCACCCCCTGCACCGCCCCCTACACTGCCCGAACACCACTGCACTGCCCTAAACCCTGAAACACCACCCCCAGCATGACCCCCTTTACTGCTCGAACACCACTGCACTGCCCCAAACCCTGAAACACCACCCCCAGCATGACCCCCTACACTGCCCGAACACCACTGCCCTAAACCCTGAAACACCACCCCTGCACGACCCCCTACACTGCCCGAACACCACTGCACTGCCCTAAACCCTGAAACACCACCCCCTGCACGACCCCCTACACTGCCCGAACACCACTGCACTGCCCTAAACCCTGAAACACTACCCCCAGCACGACCCCCTACACTGCCCGAACACCACTGCACTGCCCTAAACCCTAAAACACCACCCCCAGCACGACCCCCTACACTGCCCGAACACCACTGCACTGCCCTAAACCCTAGAACACTACCCCCAGCATGACCCCCTACACTACCCGAACACCACTGCACTACCCTAAACCCTAAAATACTCTCCCCAGCACGACCCCCTACACTACCCGAACACGACTGCACTGCCCTAAACCCTAAAACACTCCCCCAGCACGACCCCTACACTACCCGAACACCACTGCACTGCCCTAAACCCTAAAACACTCCCCCAGCACGACCCCCTACACTACCTAAACACCACTGCACTGCCCTAAACCCTAAAACACTACCCCCCGCATGACCCCTACACTACCCAAATACCAATGCACTACCCTAATCCCTAAAACACTACCCCCGCACAACCCCTACACTACCCAAAGACCACTGCACTACCCTAAACTCTAAAACAATACCCCCGCACGACTCCCTACACTACCCAAAGACCACTGCACTACCCTAAACCCTAAAACACGACCTCCTACACTACACAAACACCACTGCACTACCCTAAACCCTAAAAAACTACCCCCAGCACGAACCCCTACACTACCCAAACACCACTGCACTACCCTAAACCATAAAACACTACCCCCAGCAGTACCCCCTACGCTACCCAAACACCACTGCACTACCCTAAACCCTAAAACACTACCCCCAGCAGTACCCCTACACTACCCAAACACCACTGCACTACCCTAAACCCTAAAACCCTAAAACACTAACCCCAGCACGACCCCCTACACTGCCCAAACACCACTGTACTACCCTAAACCCTAAAACACTCCCCCAGCACGACTCCCTACACTACCCAAACACCACTGCACTACCCTAAACCCTAAATCTACCCCCAGCATGACCCCCTACACTACACAAACACCACTGCACTACCCTAAACCCTAAAACACTACCCCCAGCACGACCCTCTTCACTACCTAAACACAACTGCACAATTTGTTACAGGCGTTGCAACGCAGACCTGTGGTGCTTACTGGAAGTACCTGGTGGGCTAGTTGGGCCCCAGGGACTCTCAGGATTCAAGGTGACCTAATCCCCCAACTTAAAACGCGCCACGGGCGCGTTTGCACAGTGGTGAAGGGAGGGGCGGGGCCTCAGGTGACATGTGCGCAAACACGCCCTGTGGTGCGTTTTAAGTTGGGGAGTTAATTCCCTTTGAATCCTGGGGGCCAACTAGCCCACCAGGTACCTTCAGTAAGCACAACAGAGTTGCGTTGCAGAGAGGTGAAAAAGGTGCGTGGCCTCGGAACGCCTCTCTGCAACTCAGCTCTGTGGTCCTAACTGTAGGTACCTGGGGGGCTAGTTGGGCCCCAGGGACCCTCAGGATTCAAGGGGACTTAATCCCGCAACTTAAAACGCGCCACGAGGCGTGTTTCACACATGTCACCTCAGGCCCCCTCCCTTCACCACTGTGCAAACGCGCACTGGCTCTGGTTAGTCAGAGTCAGTTACCACCAGTACCCGTCTGAAAAAGTTGTGGGCACAGGATGAGTTTGCAACAAGGCCTCTTTCTGCTCCTCTGTTGGTTCTTTCTGCACATCTTTTGCTTCTTTCTGTGCGTTTTTTCTTCTTTCTTCACATGTCCTACCTCTGTTGGCATAGTTAGAAACTATCATTTAAAAAACCTTTGAAATTCACTTAAAAAATCATAGGTTTCAGGCACGTTATAGTTAGAAATTAGCATTTAAAAAATCTTTGAAATTCACTGAAAAAACCATAGGTTTCAGGCACGTTATAGTTAGAAATTAGCATTTAAAAAACCTTTGAAATTCACTGAAAAAACCATAGGTTTCAGGCACGTTATAGTTAGAAATTAGCATTTAAAAAACCTTTGAAATTCACTGAAAAAACCATAGGTTTCAGACCCGTTATAGTTAGAAATTAGCATTTAAAAAACCTTTGAAATTCACTGAAAAAACCATAGGTTTTAGGGACAGTTATAGTTAGTTGGACATTGCACTCGTACAAAACCCATGAAATTCCCTGTTATAGTTAGTTCAGCTAACTATAACTCGCGCCCACAATGCACTGCTGATGACGTCACATATTACATCACTCATGACATGGTCAGTGACATCACTGATGACATCTCAAATGACATCTCAAATGACATCACTGATGACATCATCCATGTGATAATTTCATGCATCTTCTCACACCCTAATATAACTTTTGATACACCCACTCTAAATTACAGACTGCCATTCTCAAAACCATAGACACTCCAACACCAAAAACTACATACCCACTCACTGATTCTTAGGTCTACACACACATCCACTCACTCACCTGTACAGTCACTCATACTTACAGTCACTCAGTACAGGACTATCATATGCACTCATACACCTATATAAACACTAACACACCGCCACTCATCCATAGAGGTACTCACACACCTAGTCAGTCATGCAAAAATTAATCACACACCCATTTACTCACCTATACAGTTATACACACACCAGCTCACTTACTCATACAAATACTAGCACATTCTTACGCTCTTATACAATAACTGATACAAGCACACACGCATCCATACAGCCACTCTCACAATAACACACTCTCACTTATAGCCATTTAAATACTCTAACACACATATATACTGCCTTTTACATATGTAGTTACTCGCACATGTACCACTGAGATATACATTCACTCACTAACACACCCATACACACACTCACCCACCCAAGCAGTCCATCACAGATGCACTCTTGAAATCATGCACCCAGTGAATCACCCACTCACACATCTATGTATAGAGTCACACACACCCCACCCACACAAACACTCAGGCAGCCATACAGATACTCAGAGAACCAATCAATAACCCATATAGACACTCATGTAGCTATTCGCAAATCCATGCATCCACTTACACACCAACAAACAGACAGATACAGACATTCACACAGTTTAGTCACTAACCCATGCATTCAGTAAGATACGTTTAATCACTCACTTGTAGAGTCAGTCACTCACGTACTAAATCATCCATTCAGACACTTATACACCCACTCATTCTTCAATACGCCTTTCCCTATATATATTAAACATATTTAAACTTTACAGAAACACACAGTCACTGGATGATGTCATCAGTGATGTCATCAGTGATGTCATTTGAGATGTCATCAGTGATGTCATCAGTGATGTCACTGACCATGTCATGAGTGATGTAATATGTGACGTCATCAGCAGTGCATTGCGGGGCGCGAGTTATAGTTAGCTGAACTAACTATAACAGGGGAATTTCATGGGTTTTGTACGAGTGCAATGTCCAACTAACTATAACTGTCCCTAAAACCTATGGTTTTTTCAGTGAATATATATATATATATATATATATATTTGCATAGGATTATCCCGAACAAAAACAATCATCCAGCACTCCAAGAGGTATTGGTCACTCAGTAGTTTATTTTATGACGGTTACATCAAAGCGTTTCAGCAGTCTCACGCTGCCTTGTTCACGATGCCAGAGCGCCATTTCGATCTCATTAAAATACTCATTACACTGACGAGGGACTTAATTCACAACGACCATCATGCAGCCCACTTTTACTTGCAAAGCAGCTGCCATCTTAAAACATGTCTTATTTGAATGAATAATAGTTATAAGAACAGTTCAACTTATTACATGTCCTTCATAACATTCCTTTTACAGAAACGGATATTTACTTATTACTAAAATAACGGGACATTAATGATACAAACAGTCAACATATCTGGATTCCTATACTTCGCAGAAACTTACATTCCTTGCGTTCTCAGTCCAGTATTTTAGTTGATCAAGTTATAGTTGCATCATTGCCCTTAAGTTTTGATTTCATACCCGTTTCATATATTCATTCTTTCGGCGACTAATTTATCAATCAAAGTGCATGTGCAAACCTCGTTTGACGATTATTATATAAAGGTGCCAGTGCATATTATATACAGTACAATTCTTGATAATAAAGTGCTAGTGCTTGAGTGCAAGTCAGTCAGTTCCCTTAACTGAAATCTGCATATTCTTCTACAGTACTAGACTTTTTAAAGTGCAAATGCTTATAAGTATATTATATTTCAATCCTTCAAGGAAATATAACCTTCATATACCTTAAAATGCACGTGAAGGAAGAGGACAATTTCTATTATTACACAATATCTCTTATAACCCTATCCTGTAAATAAAGTGCCAGTGCTTTAGTATACAAGAAACAATTCATTTTCTCATGAATCTTGAATACTTATCTACAGTACTAGACTACTGAAAGTGCAAGTGCTTTACAGTATATTGTTTCTCTAAAAAAAGGGGAATCTTTTTTTAAAAACATATTTCATATACTTAGTAAAAACACTTAAAAGATATTTCAAATATCACTAAATACTTTGGTTTAAGAGGTCTCTCTCTCTCTCTCTCTATATATATATATATATATATATATTTTATTTTTATTTTTTTATAAAGCAGCCAAAAATTATTAAGAACAATTATGGAGTCAGATTAAAGATTGGTTAAAGTATTTAATAAAAAAGCCTATAAATTTGTGCTAAGATCCTTTAACGCAGAAATTACAAGCCTCTTTGATTGATCTAATGCCAGCCGCTCTGAAGGATGAGCACATAGATTTCTTACATACGTTAAGTAAGACGTGATGACTGAAGCTACATTGTAGATCATTTTTCAGTGTATTATCATTTACTGTCATACAGTCGCAGAACAAAATGTCATTAGCAACAATCAGAGAAGAACCAATTATAACCTCAACCTGCAATGAAGAGTTAATGTTTTAAAATTTTGTAAATAACAAATTTTTCTTACAAATAATTTTTTCCAGCATGTAGATGTCCTCTATGTTAAAGGCCAAGAGTCGTACAGTAAAAGAACAACTAATTTGGTTTTGGCTGTGGCTATGGTAGGTCCAATTGCCCCCCCTCCATAGTTCGTGGAAAATACATTTTTGGCTATTTGTAATCTCTGTGCTTTTGGTGTCCACCTTCATGATATGATTTTTCCAATGTCATTTATTATCGATGACTACCTCAGATTTTGGATAACTAGAAACTTGCTCAATTAACTGTTTTTTTACTGAACAATTTAGTTTTATATTCTGACATACAAATGTCAAAATCTTTGTTTTGGCAAGGTTGACTGTTATTCTTTTCATGTTATTATTATCAGTTACATGGTTTAGGTGTCTTTGCAAACCTATTTGTGTCCATCACAGGATAATCAACTGAGTTGTCAATATATGTAGGATGAATGGTTTTTCTTGTCCAAGTACAGGTGCATGTTCATCAAAATGCAAAACAAATCAGGCAACTCAGCTAAATATAATAAGGAAATAATGAAAGAGCTACAATGCAACCTTGTTCTTCGACCCTCGGACGCTGTGTTTCTGTTTCGTGAGGCCACATTGGGCCCTGGGAATTACCCCACTTTTGCTTCCAGTGTAACTGCCTGGAGTTGCAACTACATCGTTTATCTTAACTGACCATATTTTCCTGTTATCAGAGCTCCACATTGAGAGGCCAATACTGGCTCTTACTCTTGCCTGTTGCGCCCGGCTGCGAAGTCCTGGAGCGCGATTCTGTTTCTTTCCTTACTTAAGGACCACTGCTACATTCAGACCCTAGGCCGGACAAGGCCCTTATTTGACTCATATTACGCGCAAAAATCTGATTGTCGCGTTCATTCAGATTTAAATTATAAATGTTTGAGGGTATTTGCCCTCCTAAGCCCTGACGAAGTTCTCTATGAGAGAACGAAACGCATTGGCTGTGTTCACTGCGTGTTTATTATATGGAAAATAAACATTGAAAATAAAGACTTTTTTGAAAACTCTACCAATCTCTGGACTTCATTACCTGGCGCACGCCCACCCCATGTAAATGTTAAGGATGTATCAAACATCTTATCTTTACTTTAGGATTGATATGTTGCCGATGATTATCACTTTAATTTTCTTCTATTATCGAGAAATCTTCACATATTTCAAAATCATGAATACAGCAATCAACGGGGAAAATGTGACCAGTCAACAAAGTTATGCCTCCTGTACAGCAATTTTAATAATATTAGCTAACTTTTAACTAGACAATGGTGGATTATATTGTAGGTGGAGAAAAAGTGGCAGCTAAGGAAATTATTTTTCTTGTGACCCTGAATAACACTGCATGTTAATGCAAATGCTCTCTCGATGGAAAGGTGTGGAAGAGGTGTTGTGATACGGATTCAGGTATCAGTTGGGGAATACCAATACCCCATTTATGATTGGACTAATTTCAGAAGCCTGCCAGACCTGGTTTAGGATTATGAACACTATTGACTGATGGGAAGCCTTACATGGCCAGTAAATATGGAGATTGTTGCTATCAGCCTATGGAATCAGAAAACCAATGTTGAATATGATACAAAAGTCCTGATGAAGTTCAATTGGCTTTGAATGAAACACGTTGGCTGGATGTTTTGTTGCTGGATTTTATGCACCAAATTGGAATCGAATAAAGGAAGAATATTTTTAAACAAAACTGAAGATTTGTGGACTGTTATATGTCTGGATACACCATTCCATCTTGTTTTGCATATTCTCTATCACTCACATCACTTTGCTTCTATCTCTCTCTGCCTCTCTCTCTTCTCTTATCTCTTTCACTTGGCCATTGACTGTGTCTCACAAATCTCAGCACTTGCGCTATTGGGGTGTACAAACGTTGTTGCACCACTGCATAGAGAGTGTTTAGTGTACTGCCTTTTTTCAAATAAAGTGCCACTGCCCACTCCTCCTTCCCTCTCACCCGCCTCATGGGCCACGTCATGAGCTATTCATGCATTTGCCTATCATTCCAACCTTTCTGTGTTTGACTGAGTATTGAGATGATAGGGTAACTAGTAGCTGAGAGATAAGACATAAAGAAAGGGGTGCAACTAAGCCAGACGTGAGGAGTAAGGCAAATGGTAAATACAGGTGGGGTAGAGAACAAAAGGGACAGTAGAGAGAGAGAGAATGACTGGAGGAGATAGATGATAGGAAGATTGAGAGACAGAGATAAGGACATAGTCTAAAAACAAGTTCAATCTATTTATGTTGTCATTTCTTGGGTGCCATGCCTCTATACTCCTGTCTACAGATCTAGGCAATATGACTTGCTTCTGTGAGGTCGTTTACTGTGTAGTATGTGGTATAATAATGAAAAACATGAGATTACAAAATATGAGAATCCAAAATGTAGACAAGAATTTTGTGGAAAAACATTTTTGGGGAGAATGCCCAAAATGACATGAAAACAAAAAAAACACAGACTGGTATCAAATACTGGGATCGAGAAGATAATACAAATAAATTAAAAATACACAGGCTCACAGCGATTCTTTAAAATAAAGGGGAATTTGACAGAAGGGAGATAGTAAGGTGCTGATTTAGAGCCTGGTGGAGAGGGTATCCCATCAAAGTACCCTTTCCTCCTAACTCACGATCCACGATTTAGAGGCAGTCAGACCTTAAGTATGGCAATGAAATAGAATACCCCGGCTCCATCACCGACATACTCCGCCAATGGTCCAGAGGTTAGCCATTCGACCACCTCCCAAGTTGGAGTGGACGATCGACCGGCTTTTTTTTGCTATCTGTTAATGCCCCTATACCACGGGATGAAATCCATTCTTTTTTAATGTTTTCAAAAACAAAACTCCCACTTTGGGTGTTTGTTTTTGAAAAACGAAAAACTTTGTAAAAGTTTGGCAGAAGGCCGCCCTGTTTGACAGGACTATCTGTCTAACGTTTACAACATTGCCAGGAAGCGCTGTGGCAGCAGTTCCAGGGCCGGTGGAGAACTCTAGATTTGGGGGACGAGATGTCTCTGAAGGCAACAGACTAAATTGACCCATCTCCATGACAGACATTACTCAATCCGAACAAAATCCAAATCAGTCCATCAAGAAAGGCAAAAAATAATGCAGGAAAAGAAATTCCCTATCCTAAGAGAAAGAAATTAGAGATAATAGTGAGTGGTTAGGGGTGAAAGGTAGTAGGTAGGAAATAAAGGAAAAGAAGAATTTATGTTGCATCATCCTTTAAGCAAAAAAAAAAAAAGTGTAGATTATGGTTTCAAGATAAAAGGCTGTCACAGAATTTATAAAATTTGATGATTTCCATATCCTGGACATTAATAAAAAGGTTCTCAGATATCATCTACAAATATTTTACTTTGCTTAAAATAAGCAGCATTATTGCTACTATCAGACAAGATCATTTAAAGATTCTACAATGAGCCATAGAACAGTAAAATGCATGAGAAGTTATCTGGCTTGAAAGGGAAAAGGTTTATCATGCTTGAAGGGTATTTAGCTACTGAAATATGCTGCTTAAAATCCACTGGGGCTTCAAATGGAATGCATCTGAGCCATGCACATGGCACACACTTACAAGAAAGTATTCCTCAGTGCCTAAGGTGTTTGAGATGCAGTCTGCTCTGCCTTTACTGTAAGAGCCATATTTAGTTAACGCCACATGCAAAGTTATATTTTATTTCTCCCTTTCAAGCAATGCAGCTCAGCAACAGTGTGGATTCTCCTCAAATCTGAGCACAGTGCTACAGAAAGTGGTGCAACTGCACCAGTCACACTCACTTTCATAGGGTGGCTCTAGGGAGGGAACCATGTTGTGAAAAGCATTTACAACTAAAGAGAAAAAAAACGAAAATTTTAGCATTCTACTGAGTTCTTAACCATATACATGCGGAATCCATGAAGTGTTCACAAAGGATGATGGAAGGTTTTTGATTTCCTGAGTTATTCCCCATGAAACGTAATGTCCTGCAAGGTTCAGCAGTTTTCCACCTTGGTATAATGTGAACCCCTCGCACAACTCTTTGAAGAGAGAAGATTCTGCTTCGAAGGCTGATGGTGCTTAGTTTCTAACGGAACCTAGGTACATTTCGAGCAAATAGCAACACCAGCACAGCTACCAGCACACATATCTCGAGCAGTGGAGGGGCAAAGGTCCTCTTTCACTTACTTTCAAGAGTTCAAGAGTGAAAAACAGGCATAATTGGTGTGTGAGAGGTCCCTAATACAAACAACCACAATGTAACAGCATAAAAAAAATCATAAAATCGCATCTTAACTTAGTAAACAAATCTAACAAGCATACCAAACATACTGTCATAACACTAGAAACAATCGCAATATACCATAACATACACACAATCATAACATGTCAAACACAATGGCACCATCAAAAACAGTCATAACATCACTTCATATAAATGGATAAATGACACAAAAATTCATACACAAAATGTAACGCAAACAAACTCAACGCAAAAACATTCACCACAACAAAACAAGACATAAGCAAGAAATAACATAAGCTAGTGTAATACAGCACCATTTTCATTCTGCACCACCTCAGAGCGCTACGGCTTGGACCGTGCCGTCTTTGCTCGTATGCAGCCCTCTCCAAATACAGGTTCCTCATTAGTATTCAGAACTACACACAGTGGTCTTCACTTTTCAAAGAAATCAATAATAATGAAATAAATAACAGTAAACAACTTGTTTCCTGCAGGAGATAATGAGAGACATGTGGGGCCCAAGAAATCACCATTAAATGTTGAAAAAACATTATAATTCCAGTAATGTGCTCACAGTATGGCACACGTTAAAGCACAGCAGACTGTCTGAATGAATAATGCACACAGCATACCACGATGTCCACAGTACAAAGACACGTATGGCGCTGCTGAATGTTTACATTGCGAGTACAAGTATAAGCAGTTGCGTCATATCCCTTAATTTGTAACATCCTGTACCAACCCACACTAGGAGCCAGACATCTGGCATCTAGCAATTGATGTGGCTAATGATTGATTACATGTGTTTTAGGCTTTTAATTGCTCTGTGTCTTAATTAATATATGCTAACAAAACCAGAAGAACAACATGCAAAGGAAAGCAGGCTGGGTACACCCTTGCTGCAAACACCATGAAAGCTCCAGTGGCGTGTTAGGGTTGTATGCTTGCTTTCTCAACCATCTCAAAAAGGGAGCAATGTCACTCATTTGCAGCTCACGGCATCTCTTCACCCATGAGGGGTAATGAGTGACGTGCAACGCATGCGCACTGCTCTCTGTGGTTTCTTGTTCCGCTGATACGCCGCTGGCTGGCGCCCTATATTTCCTGTCAATAATTCTCCATGACTTTGACCCACCTGAAGATTTGTGCTAAAAAGAATCAGTCTACTAAACGTGTTGAGGCTCTCTTACCAGGGTGCTCTGCCATATTTCCAGCCCATCACATGAAGGTTGTAGGTGCCTTAGTGGCACCAGGCAATCCTGTATTGTAGCGAAGAATGAGAGGTTAGCTAATTTGGCAGTGCTCGTGCCCTATCTGAGTGAACACAGTGTGTTGATGCCACTGTAGGAATACGCTGACACCTGATGCCTCATCACAATACAAGGTCCACACGTGTTTGGAGAACGAGCACAGAGCTTTGTGTATATTCACGTCAGTAACTAGATCATATGCGCAGTGTTAGTGGAATAATGTTTTCAGACTGCACGGTGTACAATCCTCCATCGAAGGGTGCATCGTTCTAAACAGGCCCTAAGGATTGAAGCAAGCTGCCTATCTCTCAAAGAGTTGCAAACCACACTCGTAATTCATTTCAGCGGTTATCTACTCTCAGGTATCAGGCAGAAGCCACTGAAGACCAGCTGCAAAGCTCCTATCTGCTGTGAGCCACTCGGGAATAACACTTCTGGAGAGCTCCACCAGCACTTCTATTCATAACCTTCTTACCCCAAGAGATCATGGAGACCAATCAGAATGGACTTGGGCTGCATCATAATGACACTCCTCACACCAGAAGTTCCAGGACACGGCTATGATTCCTGCTCTATTGGCTCTCCAAATATATCCTGCCTATTCCAGAGCACTCCTTACAGAAGCCAGTGATCTCCATCATTGAGAACTCGAGCTTCTCATCTTGCCGACAAATAGACAAGTACACCCCCATCTACAGCTCCATTTAATTGCATATTGCATACCACAGTTCGATTGATCAGTAGACTGATGTTCAGTAGGTAGTGGCGTAGCTAGATGGTGTGCTGGTGTTTCCTGTGACGGCGCCGCATGTAAGAACGGGCGGGGGGTGATTCCTGCGGCGGCCGCATGTGCGGGGTGGCGGGAAAGACTCGTGCTGCCTGGAGCAGACCGACCTCCCCCCCCACCTTGCTACACCACTGTCAGTAGGAGTGTGGTGTCCGCCTTAAGTGAAATACCCAACATGTCTTGCTGCCAATATAGCACAGACTCACCTGGACGGCTTTTTAATTAAGAGCACTTTTCCAAGTTTAGGACAATCCATCCTTAGCAACCAGTGCACACAAAGTGATCCCATTCTACTGCAAAAGGATGATGACCTGCGGTATAACAACGAAGTCAGAAGGTCAAATTGATGACCAAGGCAAACAGTTACACATTACCATGAGACTAAAATGTGCCTAAACCCAGTCACCTGCTCCAATAGACTAACATTGACTTTAGCAAGATTCATAAAGCTTTACCAGTCCTCTTTACCAGTTACTGTCATTTTGGTGCCACTTTAATTCTTGCATTTTATATCTTTTTACTAAATTTGAGAATGTTGCCTGTTTCATCTCTTAATTTAAATGCTATTCTTGTATTACTGAAATACTTCACACAAGTTTCTATGACGGAAGCACAGTTTCGAGGGTTAAACTCATGTTTCCCCCCAGAAACTTGCTTTTCACTTGTGTTTGGGAACTAGGTTAATTAACTTTGTGGGAGTCTATCCACTGGTCTCTCTCTTTCAGTTAATAATCCAGTGTCTCGCGTGCGGAGATCCAGCATCCTTTGAAGTTGCAGACATATTTTCAAATCATAAAAGGTTATCTTATACATTATGTCTGGAAGGCACAATCATTTGTACATTTGTTCTGATATCTCAGGGAATTTACTGGCATACTGGCAGATGACTTTGAAACACGCCCATCAGAACTTTTGTTTCAACAGCTATATATTTTTATTTAAAAGCAAAAGAAATATTTGTGATCCAGAGGCAAGAATTCTTGCAATTTTGCACATAGAGATCAGCACAAAAAAAATCTAACAATGTACGTTCCGACTGATGGAAAGACTTTCTTTCAGTCAGCGCATAAAACATTTTCCACTGGTTGGTCTTTGTAAATTACTTTTTTTTGCACTATTTGGGCCGTGCAGATGCAGAGCACCAGTGCAAAGTGTATACAGTCTCTCTCTTGGTTTAATAATGTAATCAAGTAAACATGCAAAAGATTGTGTGGACATTGAAGAAAAAAGGTTGACCAAACTCAAATATGATTTTATAAAAAACCTTTGTTAAAAAGTAATATATAGTAAAAAACTTGTATAGTTTAACAGTAAAAATACAAAATATTGATTTAACTGTTGCACTACGGCACCGTTGGCTGGTGCAGCAACAGCAAAGTATCAAAAGGTAATAAAGAGAATGACAATAACCATAAAACAAATAAATCTGCAGTTGTAATATTTGCCAAGCTATATGTATTCAGTTTTCTCCATATGTACTGGTGTTTCAACAACACACAATAGTACAGAGAGCACAACTGCATTCTTTCAAATGACAGCAATGTAAGCAACTGCCCATTTTCTTGTTTTTTCTTAGTGGAAAAAATATTTTTTCCTGTGGAGAAACCTATTCCTATACACACCCACAAAGTCTGGTGGTGTCCAATTCCCTCCATGTAAAGGAATGTTCTCCTGTGCTTGGCTGAAGCAAATCCTCAACAATTTCCTGGGCACCAAAGAGTCAGAGAGGAGCTTGTGAATGCTCACAACTCACATTGGTGAGCATTCAAAAACTTACAACGGCAGAACACAGCTTAAAATGCCCGCTCCCCTCCCTGTGCACGGGATCTACTTCTGTCTAATTTTACACAGTGATGGTGTGATTGTCGAGAATTAGGGATTTACGCAGACTTGCGGTATCACTTCAGGGACGGATTGTCATAGAAAGGTTGGAAGGTTGTGGAGGACTGGTCTGTGTTGGCTGGGTCATCAGCATCACCACTGATGGAGGCCATGGGGAGGATCTTCCAGGTTATGAGTGGAAGCAGAGCTTTATAAGAAGTCCGCTCCTATTGGTTCCTTCACTTTGTTCACTGTTGTTGCGTCCCTCACTTTTGTTGTTTTGTTTCCCTTCTCTGTCCCCTCTGTCCCCTGATATTTGTAATTGAACACTGACCTGCTCTCATGATAATGACTTGATAATGTTTGCTGACTTGGTACCTGAACCTTGACTTGCCTTTTGGGTTATGATTTGGTTGTGCTTGCTGAACCATTGCCTGAACTCTGTCTTGCCTCTGGATCAGTGGTGGCTGGTGACATTTGAAAGTTGTGGGGCGTAAAATGATTTTCATACTGCACCCCAGCGAGCGAGCGTAGCGAGCGAGCCGGAACACCTAGGGGGGTTTCGGGGGGATTCTCCCCCCAAGAAAATTTTGAAAAAAAGAGTGGACACATGGTGCATTTTCAAGCAAATTTGAGAAAGCAGGAAGGTTAATAAAGCAATGGTGAAAGTGCAGTTATTACATTAATAAAGATCCCTCCCAAAGACATGTCCAGTACAGAGCCACAAGTGGGCAGGCTGTTCGGTATAAACTTCAGAGGAACCCCCAAGACTTAGTGAGGAATTTCCACTACTGTAACTTAGAATGACAGGACCACCTGCGCTTGTTAGCATCACTGACTGCGCTTGCTTACCTTGTGACACTGCATTTGAGCACAGAAAGCAATTTTTTTACTTTGCTTTCTCGCTGGTGTTAGAAGAAACATCAGATCAAGTGCATTCATTTAAAGTTTGATGCATTTCCACTTCCCTCTGCCTAGCATTCCCCTAATGGCCCGCCGCCTCTCCGGCCGCACTCACTTTTACATTACTCCCCGACACTCTCTCACACTGTTTCTGCCTGCCTCTATTTTTCTCTATCATTCTGGCTGTGTCCTTCTGTCTTATTTTCTCTCCCAATGTCTTTCTCACTCTCTCTCTAATTCCACACCTTCATACGGATCTACGGAGTTGGAGGAGAAAACAAATGTAAGATTTAATTCCTTTTGAAAACATTCAAAATAAACAAAAAACAAACACACAAAATAAAACTCCACTTTTCCCCCAGGAAAAGCAATACAAAATGTGCAACTGCGGCGAGCAGAAAAGCCTGAGTGTGGCATTTATAGTGACCTTTCCATTATTTGTCTCAGGATCTCACTATCTCGAAAGTGAATTGAAATGATTGGAAAACAACATTAATGTGCAGGCAAACACAACCATCTAAATAACCGATGTCGGAACGATCAAACACTTTAAATATTTGATACATCTTGGTAGCTCAGGGCTGTTTCATTTGACAAAACAAAAATATACAGCCGGTGATAGCGTTTTGTAATTAAAGGTGCCCCCGGGCAAAGCTGTTCTTCACTGAATAATGCCATAATCTTTACAAATCCTCCTGCATTCTTGAAAAGACGCCACTAAGTCAAAGGCAAACGCGGAGCAAAAAATATAAGACCAAGGGCACTCAGGATGCAATAAAAGAGCGGATTAGATCAACATTACTTTCATTACATTATATTGTATTTGTGTTATTAGCCTGGGCCTGGCACCTATCCAGGCAGGGGACTGGAGCGTGAGTGTGATTCTGTCTCTTCAGCCAGTGATGGGAACCACACTCGTGCTAGACCGCCCTCTGCTGTGGTGTTCGGGAGATAAGCTGGTGTCACTTCACAACGTCGCCTCCACTGGTGTCACTCTGAACACCTATGAGAGGGTCACTTCTGCCGCCTCTGCTGGGCCTACAAGTGTGAAGTCGACCATCTGTCTGAGATAGTTTGAGTTTTGGCTGTTTACCCCACTTTTATCTCAGAAGTGAGCGGCCTATATGTGGTGTAGGAAACCGCATACAAGGACGTTTCAGCACGTTTAATTCCATCGAATTTTCGTAAAATTGACCGCCTTTTAAAACATCATAATGCAGTCGCGGCTCGCGCTCCCAATACTCGCGGGGGGAGGTGGGGGGGGGTCGGGCAGGGAAGATTAAAATTAAACAAGCAAACAACTTACCGGGTCCGCGCCGCCTCTGTGTGCAATTAGCAGCCGGTGGGCGACACAGGCAGTACCTATAGTCCGCTGGTCTGGGGCCAGTTTGGGTTCCGTATTTGTGTGGCCAACCACGTTGCAGACCAGAAGGATGGCTGCAGGGAGCGACCTAGTTCCGACCTCCGGTCCCAAATCCCGCTGCACGTTCCGCCAACCAGTTCAGCTGCTAGGGCCCCATCTCAAGGCCTGCTTCGCCTAACTGCAGCCGTCAAATTTAAGGCGGCTGCGATCGTTGTGTAGAGCCGCCAACTGCCTGGGCGAACCTCGGCTCATAGAAGGCGAAACAGCACCACCAGCCCAGTCCCGCCGTCATCTCTCAGGGTGCAAAGTCCAGACCCATCACAGCACCACACTGGGGCACCGCGGGGTAGCAGGCCTCATCCGTGAGTCACTATGCAGTACGCACTAGGAGGAGGACGAGGTCTCTCACTAACGATGGCCAATCACAGTGCGGCAGTGCCACCCACCCACGCGCGGCATCCAATGTTTTAATGCCTGCCCTCAGGCTCAGGCTGCGCCAGGATTGGCGAGGGCACGGAGACGGCCCGCCCATTAGGAGACCGGGGGCTGCTGCATGAAGCAACCCTCAGCGTCTCGGGTCCCGACTCCCCCCCTCGCTCTCCTGGCTACAGGATGGTAGTAGGAGGTGGCTGTAGTGCGCATGTTCGGGCTGGTCATAAAATGACCAGCCCAAAATCGAGCATGCGCACAGTCGCACTATTGCAGCTGCGCTTAGTAAGCGCTGCTGTCACTCAACCTTTGCTGCCGATTGCCTGAGACTGTCTGCCAGTGCAGATTCCGAATGGAGTGACGAGCGAGTAGTTTTTATTACTTAATTATGAACTCAACTACTCTAGTTGCTTGCGACTGTTAATGGGGCCATGTGGCTAGTGGGGCAACGCCCCAGCGCCCCAATGGACGCACCGCCCCTGCTCTGGATTACATATTGGTATTGGTGGTTGTGTTTGTTCTCTCTCGTAGTCCCTCAGTTCCAGGTTCGCTATGGACAATTGCTGTTATCAGCTTTCTTCGTTTGAGCTTAAGTTCCCTGAAGCCCTCCATTATGAAGGCAGTAAGCATAACTAACGATTCCTTTATTTCTCAGACTATTTCAGTGTTAATGCAAAATAGTAAAACTTTGTTTTATTTACTTTAGTATACGTTTGGCATTCACCTTTGAAAATGCTACTGATAATCCCTTGAAGTACAAGAGATGTGTGATTGACAAGACAGTGCCATTCCAGCTGTCTCTTCTCTCTCTTCCTCCCATTCACATCCAGGGTTTGGTTCTGCTGTCTGTGTTTGCTCATGAATGGTTGGAGCGTGCTCTGGTGAGTGGGGCGGATTATCTTCAGACTCAATCAAGACTCACGAATCCTGACAGTTTGCCAGGCCACCATACTTTTTGACATGAGTTCTAAATCCAGACCACTCCAACTC
Source organism: Calotriton arnoldi (assembly GCA_963921515.1). Taxonomy (NCBI): domain Eukaryota; kingdom Metazoa; phylum Chordata; class Amphibia; order Caudata; family Salamandridae; genus Calotriton; species Calotriton arnoldi. The sequence goes on from CAWUFW010005705.1 coordinate 289,322, forward strand.
ATGGCACAGGCCATTGTTGATATTCAGGAGGATAGAAAGTTGCCTTTAATGAACAGGCCTATTTACTGAACCTTTTAAACCAAGTTTCCCCACTGTGGGAGAGTTCAGTAATCCAACTCCCAGTTCTTCCAGTTCCCATCGTACCGTAAAGGCGCTGCTAGTCCCCGAATCCTACATTTTTGGGAATTCTAATTTGGCACTCCCTGACACATTCGCTGGAGACCCCCATTTCTTCCAGTCCTTTTTGGCTCTTTCTAATCTACATTCCTCACGCTAACACAATTTGCAATAGACACCAATAAGGTGGCTTTTATTTCATGTTATTTGTCCAAGGATACATTAATTTGGGCTACACCTTTAATTCTTAGTAACAGTCCTTGGTTTCAGCAACACTTAACATTCCTCAAGGAATTTAAAACAATTTAAAGCAGCATTTGGTCAGAGATAGATTACGCAAGCTGCTCACTCTGGCTTATTAAACCTGCAAAGGATATTATTACTTATGCCAGTGTTGTATTCCGCTTTAGGTGTCCGTATATAGGTTTTCCTGAAACATGTCCTTATATAGGCACAATTCGCATTGCCCTTATATAGGCATAAGATCCCAGTCCTTATTTAGGCATTAGCCATGCTATCCAAATACAGGCATGGTCACCTACATCCGTCCACCACAACGTCACAACGAGTTCTTAGAAACCAGACCCTTAAGCTCTTGGGAGTTCCCCTAGCACAGGATTATTGATTTCTCCAAGAACTCATTTATTATGCATTAACCGCTATTCCTTAAGGGTTCATTCCTGACGTCTTCCTCTGCCCGACTTTACGTCAATGCTAACATTCCAAGGCACCTACCAGGTATAAATATACCTTCCCTTGCCCAAGCAAGTAGGAGGAGACCTCGACTTTAGAGGAGCCCGTGTCCCGGCCTGACGCACTGAGAAGAGACGCTGTCATCCCTGCTCGCAGAGAATCCAGCTTCCAGTGTTCTGACTCCCTTCGCGGGGTGTTAGAGTTCGAGACCCGGAAAGAGATTCCCACCTCTCTCATTCTCAAGGTATGGAGCTGACTAGAACCTAGAGGGACTCTTGGCATATCAGACTCTTAGTATACCATACTATAGAATACTTCACCTACTTCTTACCTTGCCCTACACCTAGGTTAGGTTAGGTACACTGGGGTAGAACTAGCGTAGAGAAGCATCGTATGAGTACTCGCATTTTTAGCTTATGTTATTTATGTATATGAATATATGTGTCATAGCTAAAAGATAATGCTAGCGCAGTATTATTTCTTTCTACTGCTTACGCTGTACATTATATATCTTGCATACTGTCTTGTGATCATAACAGCTCATATCTCTTACACGAGAAACAAGACTGTTCAATAAATCCTTTTATTGAAACGCCCATCTATTCTTTCTGTGTAACTCTGAAGAAACTAAGCATGCACGATTAGCTGAGTGAAACTGTTATCTATTGTTTCCACGATTCTGAGAGTGTTCCGATTCTAAAGGGAAACAAAGTTGTCATGTTTATGCGGTTGCCAGAAACTACTCCCTTCTTGTTTACAAGGAGTTTCTAGTGGCCTCTGAGTTAGCTGGCACAAAGTAATTAAGTTTAATATACTCGATAGGGACATACTGACCTCAGTCCTATGTCAAACCTATATGGTATATTATTCCAATGCGCAGAGCCTATTAGGGAAATAGGAACTACACTACACCAGCCTGTTTACGCAGTTACAATCAGATGGATGAGGCTTCAGCCACTGTCTTTACCACAGGTTAAGAGAGGAACTTAATAATGCTCTTTCCTTACTTGCAGAGCTACATTCTGGGGAGTGGGCTGGATTGTCTTCAGACTATGACGATCCAGAACCGCAAACACTGGTGGTAATATTACGAAGGAGTAAAAGAATTTAGGGCTTTAAGGTCACTTTCAGTGGATTCCTTGAAGCAGTAATTCATGCCATTTGTGCTCAGAGGTCAGATTTAAGAGTACAAATAACTTTGTGAATCAGGCCAAAAGACTACTGAAGCCAATCGGGGGCAATGTAGTCCATCAGGGGCACGCCTTGGCTTGTAGGCATTGCAGAGTGATCCCACGTCCACCAAGTCCTTGAAGATGATCCTGTATTCTACAGCAACGAGTATCTTCAGTGCAGCCAGTCTCTTCATTGGAAATGGTGCTATGTTCTAACACCTTGAAACCAGGGAAGTCCCCTAGTTATGATTAGCTATGCAATTACAACATGTCCACACCCCAATGGAATGCCCATGACCTCACTTATTATATAATCACTTAAATCAGTGGTAACATCAATACATAGCAGTACATATGACAAATAAACACAGTCAGACAGTAGATAGCCTCTCACTAGGCAGAGGCAAAATACAATTTGACCTCCTGGATGTTCTTATAGACCCTGTAGCACTAACAACAACTAGATGCCATGCTATACTTTCTAGACATAACCATCTTTTCTGGAGCCAGGATAGGATCCTGCAATTGTGCTTACATGTACTAAAAAGTCTCACAGAATATTAAATGTAGATGTGAGTCTGCAGCATCACTGTCATCAACTTGATGTTTTTGCAGAGACAACAGACAGATGAAAGACTTCTCTGGTTTCATTCAGAAGTATTATATAGACTCATAGATGCAGATGGAACACTCCAGAACCAGTGTCATCCAGGGCTGGACTGGGAACCCAAAGCAGCACTGGCAATTTTGTCGGACTAGCCTTTTTCGGTGGGTTGCAAGTGTGAAGCACTTTTGTTACTGGGGGCCGATATTGCAGCTGTAAAACCGGCACCCAGTAACAAAACCTGCCCCCACCTCTGCAAAACAGCCCCCCACCTTTCAGCCTCCCGGGGAAATGCCCAATACCCGGCCAGTCCGGCCCTGGTGTCATCGCCTACATGTCATCACCGAGATTATGTAGAGAAGGATGGCTGCTAAGGTTACACCCAGAAGTAACAGGTAACCTTGCAGACATTAAATCGAGATTTAAGACTGCAATACCTCTGTGGGGAGCTAGATGTCCTTTCAAGAAATATTTTTATAGCTGTAGATTAATGTCTGCTGCATTAAAAAGGGAAAGTGTGACGTTGTGTGCATCTCTGTCCTTGCCCTTGTGAATGCTGGCCTGTATCCAGTGAAACGTCTTGTGAAATGTCATGAAATCCGGTTCTGAGCAATGTCAAATAGGAGCTGCTTCTAACGAGCCCTGGGGATGAATACAGTAACATCAATGCTCCTATTGAGGGTGTAATGTTATGGACCAGTAACTGAATTAGTAACTTATGTACTTAAAGAATAAGGCATGCATCCAGTATGTGTCACTACTTTTATCTGTGTGCAACAATTCAGTACCAAAGTCAGAAACTAGACTCCCTTGCACAAATAATATTGTAATATCTGGTTTGCTGCAGGCACAGATGCAAGCTACGGATACCAGTAAACATGTACCATTTGTCTCTTAGGCTGCTCTACCATTGTTAGCATCGACATGTCCTTGCAAGGATTATCTACAGAAAAGGTTGTTTTTTTCTGTCAGAAAACAAATGTGAAAAAACGCAATAGTTTATGGCTTCTGTGATGTCGTAAATGATTCCATTGGTGTACGTATATGTGATGTTGTGATTGATGTCACAGAAGACGTCATTTTAGATATCATGTGTGAGGTTCAATCAATCAATCAGGGACTTGTAAAGCGCGGCTACTCACCTGTGGGGGTCTCAAGGTACTGGGGGAGGGGGCTGCTGGTCGGACTAGGTGGAGGATCATTCGAAGAGCCAGGTCTTGAGGTCCTTCCTGAATTGGGTCAGCGACGCTGATTGCCTGAGGTGCAGGGGCAGGGTGTTCCAGGTCTTGGAGGCGAGGTAGAAGAACAACCTTCCTCCTGTTCTGCTCTTGTGGATCCTAGGGACGGAGGCAAGGGCAAGTTGGGAGGATCGGAGTTGTCTGGCGGGTACGTGGAATGTGAGGCGGTTGTTCAGATATGCTGGTCCTTCGTCGTGTAGAGCTTTGTAGGGGTGAGTGAGGAGCTTGAAAGTGACTCTCTTGTTGACTGGAAGCCAGTGGAGTTTCGGAGGTGTTGCGTGATGTGGCTGCGGTGGAGGATGTCGAGGACCAGTCTCGCTGCGGCGTTTTGGACGTTCTGTAGTTTCTTGAGCTGTTCCTGGGTGACGCTGGAGTAGAGTGCTTTGCCAAGTCTGAGGTCGTGAGCAGTGCTTTGAGGGTGGATGCACAGCCAACCATAACTAGGGAATTATTCAATGGATTGTAAGTTTTTCTAGGCATTTGTAGGATTTTATTCGTTACATCCATTAGACAACCATGATTTCTCTAAACAAAGATTATTTTCAGAAAAACCATAACAACACTCATAAACTAACATTACGCAGTATATGTTGCCATGTCCTACTTATTACTTTTCTTGAGTCAGCATCTAGAGGTGAATTATTTGCAGAATATTTGTTATGAATTCTCCAAATAACCAACAAAATAATATAAAGCAGATAATCATGCAGCAGATCCATTGAGCAAGATGCATTTTCACCTTTGCTTTTCATATGCAATGTTTAAAATCCTCTTAAAATTTCCAAGTTATTTAAAGTCGAATGCTAGCCTCAGCTCTTAATTGCAGGGTTCTTTCTATCTTCTACCTTTGTCTTGATATATTTTCAGAGTCTAGAGACCTTTTTAGGTCAAGCCTAGCGAACAGCACAGCTGTCTGGTAGCGAAAGACGTATTGCGGGCTTACTAAAAACTAAGAGGAGCTTGCAGCTCGCCCATTGGTTACCTTTAATGTCACTCTCATTTGCCTGTTTTCTTTTTTTTTAAAGTTTAAGCAACCAGAAATGTACAGTGGTAAAAAGAAATAAGTGTACAGTAAGAAAGGCGGGTTACATTGATGGGGAGAGAGAAAGGCTGTGCACAAGATGAGACATAATTCGGTTATGCAATTGATACATATCAGTTCTCTGCCTCTGAACAATGTACAGAAGAATTATGCATGAATATCATATTGGGTACATAGAAGGAATTTACATTTCCGGGAAAGTGGTACAATCATGACCATCATACATGTAAAACAATCTGATACTAATGAACAAAAGCTGCAGACCGGTTAATATACCATGACGTCCATAAGAAATCGAAGATTATATCTTTGATCAGTAACATATGTCGTTGGAGATATTTAGCCTCAGCATGAATAAGCAATGTGTTAATTCTGTACGGGACCCAGAGTGTAAATAAGATGTGCACAGGTGTGAATAGAAAAAAAGTGTTTGTCTCACGTGAATGAGGGAAGATGGCTAAGAGGGTGACCTTGGGAAATGGTAACATGTTGGCGGAAGTGGATTTTATCTATCGTGAAAGGAGCTCTCTAGAGGAGAGGTGGTTTTCTCAGAGGGAAGATCATGGAGGTTTGTGCGCAAAGGCTTTTGCATCTAGCGCCCTCCATATTGAACAACGAGAGGTTCTCCACGGGGAAAGTTGTAGTGCAATGTTATCAGCACCTCTGAGAAAAGTTAACCAATCTTGCCACATAGGGAATGAGACCGCTTTGAGGTTTTTCCAGTTGTTTAGTACTAGTTTGCAAGCTAGAGAGAGCATTAGGTCTAGTAAAAAGCGGTCGCTGTCGTTCTCGAGTTGGGGTCCAAAGGTCCTAGGATAATATAGGAGAACTCATTTGTTGGTAGGATATCTAGGGTGTGCCTGATGCAGTCTAAGACTTTATTCCAATAGTCTTGGAGAAGGGGACATTCGAATAACAGGTGTGCTAGGGAGCCTTCATGTTTGTAGCAGCACCAGCAGTTTGGGTCTTGCTTGAGACCAACCTTAAAGAGTCTTGCGGGAGTCCAGTATGTCCTATTCATTATCATATATTTAGTTTGTGATAAAATAGGTAAAATTTTATAAGAAAAGGGAGATTTGTTGATGGCTGTCCAGTCAAAGGCTATGTCATTCTTGTTCGATTCAGCTTCCCATTTCCGTTGATTGCAAGAAAGAGTTTTATTTTGGCTCGGAAGGAGAGTTTTGTATATACTAGAAACCAGGTGACCTGCTTTGAGTAGGCGGTTCATGAGGGTAATGAGAGAAGGAGTGGCAGCCAAGAGATTCTTTTTAGCGAGTCTTACTTTAAGCTGCAGGAATTTATAAAAATCTAGATTCGTGAGATTAAACCGCTTTTGTAACGATGACTATGGTAGAGGAAAAGTTCCATCGAAAATATCATGCACTAGGTTAATGCCTTTGTGTGACCAGTCCGCCCAGAAAACTGAGGAGCCGTCAATTTTGAGTTTGGGGTTATACCATAGAGATGACAGGTGGGAATGTTGTAATTTGATCTCCAGCCGTGAGTCAAGGGTCATGAGAGCTCTTTTGGTGTTCTGTATGATGTTTCTAGAGTGCGGTAGATGGATTGTGTCCATCGTGGCTAGTGCAGCTAGAGGGGTGTTCTGTATGAGGGACTTTTCTATCGCCACCCAGGGGGGTGCATAAGTTGGGTTTTCAATGAACCAATTAGCTCCCTGTTTACATAAAAAAGCTGTTTGATCATTCCTGAAAATGGGTAGGGAGAGGCCCCCTTTGTCCTTGGCCAGCTTTAGCTTTTTCATGGAGATTCTGAGTTTTTTGCCCTGCCACAGGAATTTACTAAAGTTCTTGTCAATCTTTTTTTAAGAATTCCTCTGTTAGGGTCATGGGTAGCATGCTAATAAGATAGTTGACAAGAGGGGTGATCATCAGTGTCTCAGCTCTACCCCACCATGATAAAAACTTAGGGGACCAATTATCTAAAAGGGCGTCTATTTTTTTGGACAGTATTTTTTCGTTAGTATGTAAGGTAGTGATTAGTTCATTTGTGAACTCTAGACCTAGATACTTGATAGTATCCTGTTGCCAAGTGAGACCTGAGGAACCTAGGATACTTTTGTCACCACAACGGCTGAGGAGTTTTACCTCAGATTTGTCCTTATTGAGGGAGTATCCTGATACTTCTGAAAATTGGTGTATGGTATTCATCAGGGCTGGAATGGCTGTAGGGGCATATTCAGTGATAATTAGCACGTTGTCCGTGTATGCAGCCAATTTGATGTTTGTGTTACCGAATGAGACGCCGGTAATGTCTTTACTTTCTCTGATGTGTTGGTGGAAGGGTTCCAATGCTAGAAGAACAAGCATTGGCATAGCCAATAGGTCTCGCCTTTGGGATCTTATAAGTGTTTAGCCATGCAACAGTTAATGTTGTTGCTCCAAGGATATTGTGCTGCATAACTAAATACTTATAAGGTCCCAAAAGCGAGACCTATTAGCTATGCCAATGCTTGTTTTGAAATAGCCACATCTGATGCTGAGACCAGAGTGGCCGGTAAGACTGCAATGTGCAGAGCTTCGTTCAGTCGCATGCCATTTTGCAAAAGAGCCCATCAGCTGTCCAGCTGCAGCCATCACTTCAACCAATGAAGCTAAAGCAGACATTTGTCAGAAGTGGCATCTGCTTGTATGTCTCTCTCTCACAGCAGCTTCAAAGAGGCTCAGAAGTCTGCCACTGCAGAAGGCAGCATTGGTGTCTGCTCCTGCACGGTGCTGCAGAGACAGCATCAACATCTTTCCAGAACTGTTTTTACGCACTGAAGTGTGTTTTCTTTCTTATAGGTACAGATGGCTGTTATAAATATTTCAGGACGGAAGTGCGATAACGTGCTGCATCTTTAATACTTATATGGTCCCAAAGGCGAGACCGATTGCATTGTAAATGCTTGTTATGTGACAGGCACGGGGAGGGTAAGTGATTTGCCCGGAATCACAGGAAGTGGAACAGACGCCGAGACTGGACCCAGTTTCCCATTTCCAGAGTCGGCAGCTCAGGCCCTCCCACAATTGCACCGCAAACAGAAGGAGGGAACAAAACCCCTCACTCAGTAACTTCCCTGGCTCCATTTATTTTCCCACGCTGGCAACTCACCTGCAACAGATCACACGGCGTGCTCACTTCCCAGCACTTAGGGATGAAAATAAGTGAACTGTCTGCGTCTGGCATCCAGGGCTGGTGTGGTCGCCCCGCCATTACCAGTGACGTCAGAGTCGCTTCATCCAGTGGGGGTGGTCAGCCGGGGGAGCCCCAGAACACCCTCCAATCACCTCCACCAGAACCGATGATGAGAGATTGCAGGACGGAGGGATAAGGGGCGAAAAATAGCCACATCTGATGCTGAGACCAGAGTGACCGGTAAGACTGCAATGTGCAGAGCTTCGTTCAGTCGCATGCCATTTTGCAAAAGAGCCCATCAGCTGTCCAGCTGCAGCCATCACTTCAACCAATGAAGCTAAAGCAGTCATTTGTCAGAAGTGGCATCTGCTTGTACGTCTCTCTCTCACAGCAGCTTCAAAGAGGCTCAGAAGTCTGCCACTGCAGAAGGCAGCATTGGTGTCTGCTCCTGCACGGTGCTGCAGAGACAGCATCAACATCTTTCCAGAACTGTTTTTACGCACTGAAGTGTGCTTTCTTTCTTAGAGGTACAGATGGCTGTTATAAATATTTCAGGACGGAAGTGCGATAATGTGATGCATCTTTAATACTTATATGGTCCCAAAGGCGAGACCGATTGCATTGTAAATGCTTGTTATGTGACAGGCACGGGGAGGGTAAGTGATTTGCCCGGAATCACAGGAAGTGGAACAGACGCCGAGACTGGACCCAGTTTCCCATTTCCAGAGTCGGCAGCTCAGGCCCTCCCACAATTGCACCGCAAACAGAAGGAGGGAACAAAACCCCTCACTCAGTAACTTCCCCGGCTCCATTTATTTTCCCACGCTGGCAACTCACCTGCAACAGATCACACGGCGTGCTCACTTCACAGCACTTAGGGATGAAAATAAGTGAACTGTCTGCGTCTGGCATCCAAGGCTGGTGTGGTCGCCCCGCCATTACCAGTGACGTCAGAGTCGCTTCATCCAGTGGGGGTGGTCAGCCGGGGGAGCCCCAGAACACCCTCCAATCACCTCCACCGGAACCGATGATGAGAGATTGCAGGACGGAGGGATAAGGGGCAAAGCCTACAACAATGTTTTTTTTATTAAAAAACACAATCCAGGAATAGGCGTTTAGATGTCATTATAGATACATTGTATACATTAATGCAGATCTTTTAACACGCCGCCCCAGACCCCCTCACAAACACTGATTGACAGGAGTGAGTGAGCCCTGATCATTTCTAAAAGAGAATCAGAGATATGTTCGGCTGCTCGGGGGGAACAGAAACAAGAAAAGCTGAAAACAGACCCCACAGAGCGCTTCCTGATGACGGATATTTTACCATCTCACAGCTGCAGCTCTGCCACGGACAGTACAATACTCCTGGCTGTTAGAAGACGATACAAACAAGCATTGGCGCTGTGATTACAGACACTGTAAAGACAGGGCACGAGCACTGGGGACTGTGCTGGTATTTATTTATGCCTTTTTATATCGCGCAAATTTCACCCAGAGGTGCCAGAGCGCTTTATAATAGAACGAAGTAAATTACATAAGGAATGAGAGTAGCGTGGAAGTAGGTGCAACTACTGGTAGGTACTCACGGTGAAAGTAACAAGTTACAGATACATCCAAGACTTTAAGATACGAAAAGGTGACGTGAATAGGGTGGCACAAGTACAGAGTACTCTTTACAACAAGCATTGGCCGCGCGGCCATAAAAGTAACGGCTGCGCGGCCGTGAAAGCGAAAGTGATCGCGATCGCGGTGAAAGCGAAAGTGATCGCGGGGACGCGCTCTGTGGTGGGGGAGGAGCGGAGCGAGGCGCACTGTAAGGGTGCCGCGAGGAAAGCCAGATGGCGGCTGGGCGCATGCTCGCGCGCGTAACTGCAAGCTTGAGGCCAGCAAAGCGTGTGGTCGGACTTTTAAAAGCCCGCTTACTAAATGTCTCGCCAGAGCAGCGCATGCGCTGGCTCAGGCGAGACCTAAAAAGGGGGGGGGTGAAAGAGGACAGCCTTGCCTTGTCCCTTGTTTTAGGATATATATGTAGAGGAAACTATGCCTCCAGCTCTGACTTTGGCAGATGGATTATGGTAGAGAGCCATTATCATTTTGATCAAGTTATCACCCAGGTTATATTTCTCCAGAACAGCCTTAATGTATCTCCAATCAACCTTATCGAAGGCTTTTTCCGCGTCTAGTGTGATGGCTACGGTTGGTGAATCAAGGAGTCTAGCCTTTTCTATGGTATGACATAATAGACGTGTATTGTCACTGCAGAGCCTACATTTTAAAAATCCTACCTGAGATGGGTGTATTAGTTTGGAGATGTGTTGTTGGACCCTATTGGAGAAAATCGTGGTATAGATCTTGCAATTGAGGTTAATTAATGAAATCGGTCTGTAGTTTTTAGGCAAGAGGGGATCTTTACCTTCTTTGGGTAGGACAGTTATGATTGCCTCAGATGGTGTGCCAGTTACCTGACCAGTTTCTGCGAAGTGGTTAAAGAGTTTCAGAAGTGGTGGCAGTAGTGATGATGCAAAGGTATTAAAGAATTTGGCATTAAACCCGTCAGGGCCTGGGGCTTTACCAAGTTTCATTTTTTTGATCGCCATTTTTACTTCATTTTCTGTAATCGGACCATTTATTGAGGCTTTTTCTGTATCAGTGAGGCTAGAGAGAGAGATACCACTTAAATAGTTATGACATTTTGAATGATTTACATTAGTATTGTCTTCATATAAGTCCTTATAGAATTCCTTGAAGATATCAGCTATCTTTTGAGGGTTAGTATTAATGTTCCCCTCCTTGTCCTTCATAGCATTGATGGCGTATTTCTGTAGTTTGAATTTTAGGTAGGATGCAAGGGATTTGCCTGCTCTGTTCGATTCACACAATTTGATGCTTTTCTGTTTATTGACCCTTATTCCCGCTCTGTTACTGATGATTTTATTGTATTCGTACTTCTTGTTGAGGATTTTATTAAGAGTGACATTGTCTTTATTAGTAATGTGTATTTTTTCTAGGTCAGTGATTTCTCTCTCTAAATTAATTTAGAGTTAGCGTCCTTGTTCATTTTTGATCTTATCTTGATTATTTCCCCTCTTACTGTTGCTTTAAGGGCCTCCCATCATGTCAAATTGGATGTATCACCAGCTTTGTTTTCATCAAGGAAATTATGAATCGTATCCTTTTTTTTTTTAATTTTATTTGTCAATTTCAAGAAGAGAAATACAGACAATAGTGTTGAATGATGCAAAAGAATAAGAGCATACAAACCCTACAAACACCCCTCCCCCTCCCAGGCAGAGCAATAACATCATTGTAGTACATTTCAGAAAAAACCTGCAAGCAAAAGATCAGCATATGTAAGGCAATAGCCAGGACAATCGTGAACAAGTTCTTACCTATAGTCCACCCCTGGGGGCCAGAAACCGCAATCACACCAAATCCAAGGTATCGCTTTGGGAGTGACAAATGCCATGACAGCCAGCAAGCACCTCCACAGGGCTGTTAGATTATGGAGGAAATAGGGGGGTGCAGTACGGGAAATTCACAATAGGTCAGGGTGGGATAGTAAATAGGCTGTGAAGGGGGCCCAAAAATCTTTGGGGCGGGACTTCTCAGGAAGCTCCTCCTCATATAGCCGTAGCTGGTCCCTACAATAAATCAGGTCATGGAGCCATTTTTTGACAGTAGGAGTTGTCTTAGCACCCCAGCACTGCACAACTGCTCTTTTCGCGAATAGGGTGGAAATTGCTACAATGCGCCTGTTACAGGGCTTAAGGCACTTAACATAACCCAGTAAACATAGCACAGGAGTGCAGCACACAGGCTCCAGCACAATATCAGTGAGCACGGACGCCACAACTGTCCAGAAAGCAAGGACACCAGCACACAGCCATGCAACATGGATAAAGTCTGCATCCGCCATTCCACACCGTACACAATTAGCCGTCTCTCGCAGACCATACTTGTACAACTGCAGGAGGGAGTAGTATACCTGATGGAGGAATTTAAAGTGAATAATTCGAAGTTTACAGTTAGCCGTGAGGCGACCCGTGAGTTGGCAACACGCTGTCCAAACCTCCGGTGCAATGGGTATACCCAACGCTGCCTGCCAGCGTAAACAAGAGGGATGATCGCCCTGTTCCCGCTCGCGCATAGAGGCATTGTAAAGTTTAGTGATTAACCCCTTGCGCCCCTCTCCCGACAGCATCGCCTGCAATGCCCGTAGAGTAGTGGGCTCCGTAGGGTACTCTGGATAGGCCGCACGGACAGCCTGACGAACACGGACGTATGTAAAGCCGAACATAAACCCACGATCTGCACCATTCTGCGTCTCCCGTAGTGTTTTAAATTGACCCCCCTTGTAGAGGTCTCCTAGCCGAGAGATGTCCGCTGCAGCCAGTTCTCGTATGGCCGTCGCCTCTCGTGCCGCAGAGATATCCGGGTGTGAAGCTAGTGGTAGCAATGGAGCATATAAATATGACAGTTGAGCCCGTGACCCGAGCATCCGCCATGCCCACGCCGTGCACTGTGGGGGGTTAATCTCGGTCCGTGGACCACCCGAGCCACCCGAAAGGGTCACCGCCGGCAACGCCATTGGCAGAACCGCATCCAATTCGACAGCCACGTGGGGTTGGAAACGCTGGGGGAAATGCCAATAATGTGCAAATTGCGCCTGCGCACACAGGTAATAAAGACGAAAGTCAGGAGCCTCGAAGCCACCTCGGTCGAAAGGTTGAACCAAAAGATCCCACCTGCATCTGGGTTTCTTACCGCCCCACACAAACGTTAAAAGTGCAGATTGCAGAGTTCGGAACAATGCTACATTCAGTTTGATAGGAATGTTTACAAAGAAGTATAGCAGTTTAGGCAAAAAGACCATTTTCACTACCGCTATCCTGTCCGCTAGAGAAAGGGGTAAGTGCGTCCATCGCACAGCCTGTTCAGAAATACGCGCAACCGACCGTCCATAATTCTCAGAAACGACTGTGTCTGGGTCCCTATGCACCCAGACCCCAAGGTACTTCACAGGGTCAGATGTCCAGGACAATGGAAAGTCCATCTCCACTTCCTTCGTGTGCGCAGTCAGGGGAAACACCACGGATTTCGACCAGTTTATCCCAAGGCCGGAGAACCTTTCAAACCATACATACTCCCTGAGTAATGCAGAGAGATGCACAGCCGGATCGCGGACATACAGCAGCATGTCGTCCGCATAGAGGGAGACAATCAGTGGTCGCTGCCTGAACCGCAGGGCAGCCGCGGCATGCCTCTGACGCAGTTGACAGGCGAGGGGCTCCAGGGCCAGAGAAAAGAGCATTGGTGACAGGGGGCACCCCTGCCTCGTGCCTCTTTCGATGCAGAACAAAGACGACACCCACCCATTCACCCGGACACGGGCAACAGGACCGCTATACAACACCCTGATCCACTGGAGGAAAAAAGGCGGGAAGCCCATTCTACCCAGTACAGCGAACATAAAAGGCCACTGCAGAGAGTCAAAGGCTTTTGCTGCATCAAGCAGCACAGCCACCGCCTGAAAGTCTGGTTCAAAGTAATGCAACGTAGAGAAGAGCGTGCGCAGGTTATGGGTCGTGGAGCGCTCCGTGACAAACCCGGACTGATCTGGCAGCACCAATAGGGGTACTAGAGGTTGCAACCTAGTAGCAATCATCTTGGCCAATATTTTGGCGTCAATATTAATAATCGAGAGAGGTCGATATGATCCACACTGATTTGGGGGCTTATCCGGTTTGAGCAGTGTAACAAGAAGAGCCTCCCGTAGGGAAAGGCGGCAATGTCCCCCTCTCATACGCTTCAGCGTATACATCCAACAGCCGAGGGGCTAGGTCCGACGCATACGCTTTATAAAATTCGCAGGGCAGCCCGTCAGGCCCCGCAGCCTTGCAGGTCGGTAAAGACATTATGGCCTTTTTAACGTCCTCTTCATCAAACGGTTGTACAAGGTACTCTCGATGAGAGTTGGACAACCATCCGAGTGCCACATCGTCTAGATATGCATCAATCTCCGCAGTCTGCGGGGATTCTCTGGAGGCATAGAGACTGGTATAGAATTGTAAGACGGTATCACAGAGGTCCGTTGTCGAGTAACGGGCTACCCCCTGATCATCAATGAGTTCGGTTATATTTTCCTGGCTACGCGGCTCTGCTAGCTTTTGCGCAAGGGAGCCGCCTGGACGGCCACCCTCACCATAATACCGCGCTGTTCTACGCCGGGAGCAGTGCAACAGTTCCTGATCCGCCGTTTCATTGTGATCCGTAACAAGTTCCCTTATCGCAGCCAATTTAGCAGTAGAGGGATCTAACTCATATTCCCGTTCTAATTGAGAGATATTAGATGCTAATTTTCTTATCCGGATTGGGCCCCTATACATGAACCCCTTATGGTGACTTTGAATGCTTCCCACAGCACTCCAGCGCTGTCTACTGTCCCCTCATTCTCCCTAAAAAAGTTTTGGATTGCCTCGGCTATTGACTGCCTGAAGACCGGGTCCCTGAGTTCCGAGGGCTGGAGCCTCCATGCAAAGGGTGGTTTCTTATAGGTAGGAATTTGCAGTGCGAGGATTACCGGGGAGTGGTCAGACAGAGTGCGCGCCTCATGTGACACCGCAACCGTCCAAGTACAGACCATCTCCGAAAGTAGCCAAAAGTCAATACGAGACCAGGACCCGTGCACTGAGGAAGCAAAAGTGCTCTCCCGACCAGCGGGGTGTCGACTGCGCCAAATGTTGTGTAACTGACCGATGTCCAGCAGTCCCAATAACACTTCCGCAGCCCGTTTGGGTCGCATCTCACTGCTGCCAGCTCTATCCAGCACACTATCCAGGCACAGATTAAAATCCCCCCCCCCCCCAGATAATGGCGGCCGGAGGGAACAGCGATATCCTGCGCCACACATCCAAGTAAAAGGAGGGATCATCCACATTCGGCCCATACACATTCACAATCAATACACTCTTGCCACTCAATTGCCCATGCAAAATCACCACGCGCCCACAGTCATCTGTGTCTGATCGAATCATAGTAAATGGCACACCCTTTTTTACCAAAGTTAAGACCCCCCTAGAATAGGTAGAGAAAGATGACGCAGCCCTGGCGCCCGCTCAGCGTGTGCCCACTTTGCGCGCCGATTCAGTGGTTAGATGCGTCTCTTGCAAGAGGGCAATTTGCACTCCCATGCGATCCAAGCATGCAAACACCGATCTTATCTTTTTAGGCGTGTTCAAACCACGTACCTTCCAAGTGAGGAACTTGAGTGTATTATTCGGATCACTGACAGAATATAGAATGCCAAAATATCGACCTGCCAAAATATAGTGGATAAAATATAGAATGCCAAAATATCGAATTTCTATCTACAAACAGGTAAGTACAAAAATATCGAATCCAAAATATAGTTTGTAAATAATATAGGGGCCCATTAGGATGGCGGGCGGAAGCACCACCGCCGTGCTGGCGGATGCAAAAACCACCAGTTACCGCCCGCATGCCGCAGCCCACACGCCCGCCAAATTACGATGTGAAAAGGCAGCCAAACACCGCCGACAAGCCAGCGACGCCGTCCGCCATCAAAGTGCGCCCGCTCACGTAGCGGCGCAGCCCAATGGAGACACACCGCCAGACGAAATCACGTACCGCCCGGCGTACAAATTACGATGCCGCAAACAAACAGCTCCCACGGCTAAGAGACACCGCACGTGAAAGTGAGGCGGAAACCCGAACGCCGAGCACAGACACCGAAGAGGCGACCCCCCCGAGCATGAATCCAGCACTGCAGGCCCTCCCCATGCTATACCTGATGCACCACCAAGGAGGCAACGTACCGCGGAGACGCAGGTAGGCACACACACAACAAGGGCACGCAAACAGCGCACATAGTGCAAGTGCGGAAAAGGAGGACATGGCACCCCCCAACACCCCTGCGTGGACAAGACACATCCACCACTGCACCCACAAATGTAACACAGGGCAAAGTGCAACATCTCGCAACTATCATGGGCACACCACCTGGGACCAGGAACTAACGACCCCGTCACGGCACCGCAGCACAGCGGCGATGACGCAGCCACACATGCGCACAACTCAGCGCCCAACCATAACGCCATGTATGCGTCGCACACAAACAACACAGGGACACAACCAAGCACCACACACACCAGCCACACCCAGAACGCACATGACACGTGACAGGCCTGCCACAGTCATGTCCCCAACGCCAATTCACGGACAACACCCAACGTCACACAACCGACGCCCACATGTCAGTGAAGTCACGCAACATCAGGACACACCCCTGTGTGACAAACATGGCGAAGCACACAGCGGCGGCAACACCACCCAGTAGAACATGGGCCCCGTCGGGAAGAGGTACGCCAGTACCACACAGAAACACCCATACCACCCTGCACCCATGAACCAGACATACAAAACGGAACACCAAAGAGCCCGGGGACCGACAACAGGTGGACCCAAGAATGACACCCACACACAAGGCCCAACGCATAGCGGAAACACAGCCTGCCGCCCACACACGGGAGAGCAGACAGCACTGAATGACCTTCCATTCCAACTCCGAAACCACAACCCGACTAAACAAGCCGGAGAATACAGCCATTGTCCCAAAAAAAGACCAACACAGGCATGCAGAGGAAACCGACCACAGGGCAGATAGCGCATATCACCTAAGAACATACCGAACGGGAAAGAAAAAATATAAAACTCCCCCATGCCGTTCCCAAGCAAGTTATCTGGAAGGAGTCACACACCACTGACCTTGAACATTCAGAGAAGCACGTGGGATGAGGGCCCGTGTCCTCCGCACAAGCTAACAGAACACAAGTCCTGCCCCCTACGACCATCACAGACCTCACAGCAACCTCGGAGCTTGCACACTGCAGACTGCACACACAGCCGGAGCACGCCACCACATCGCCCCGCAGCAAAATGGCACCTACAACACACCTACCCAACTACGCCAGACAGGTCAAGCTGTACAAACACAACCTGATACAGATAATGGGATGCGAACCCCTATCCCTGCTGAACGTAAGTTACCGACTGACTTACCGCATCGCATTGTTCAGCTGCGTCATACCCGTCTTCTACTGTCGGAGGTGTCCCTTCCACCATCCTGTGGAGTTGTGCCTCTCCAACCCGGCATGTCCAAGGGCGGACCTGCTACCACTATTCCACCCTCTGCACGCACATGACAGGGTCTGTTCAGCCTATGGGGGCATGGCGTATGTGGCGAACATCGGACCCACACTGCAATGGGACCACTGTGCCTCCACACGACGGATCATGGATCACAGCTACATCGAATGTCACCCAGCATGCCCCATCATGCTCCTACATGTATACCACCAATGAAATGGAAGCCCTGCAGGAAGCCATCGCATACCTGTCAACCTGTCAATTCGTAGGACCCCGACGCAATCCCCCAATTGAGCCATGATGTCCGACACTGTACCCATGCTTAGCTTCCGCACGGACTGGCCAGTAACCACTACAACAGCCATACCAAACGACCTGCAACTGATACCACACCATCAACGACACTGCCATGACATCGGATGTGTCCAGGACATGCACTCTGTTCCCCATCACATCCAGGAACTCTGCATGTATCGGGGGAGGCAGTGGCATGGGATATGTGTATCGCACCCACATGGACGGAACTGCACGTACAACTATGCCATGACATGGATCCTGCGCACATGGACATATGCACCGCACAGTGGACAGGAATCGCCCGGCTGGAGTATGTGAGAGCTGCACCCCTTCTCCCCCTCCCCGGAAATCCCGTAACAGGACCTTTGCATGGACGACAAGTGCATACAACAACAACACGACCCCAGTGACTGTGACATGTCCAGTAGCCACCATATGGCAACAACAAGTGGGACGCCGTTGCATGCACGTAAGCCCATGCCCTGATGTCAACTCACACGCACGCGTGCATGAGTAACAACAGCAGCACACCTGTCACATGGAACTGAGATGGACTGTGCCCATGATGCCAAGCGGTCTGGTAGGCTAAATGTATACCGTCTGTGTCACAGTCCGCAGCACCGCAGCTATTTGCAAATGAACATTAGCACAGCAACGGCCAAGCAGATGTAACTCTGAAGCCCACATCCCACATGCAACAGCTAATCACATGTACCCCTACACCCATAGCTATGTGTAATCATGCTCAGTATATCCTCCACATGCATACCGCTGCCAGTAGTGTCCACTATACTGCATCACAGAGGACATAAGTCACAATACATGGTTTGAAGAAAGAAACTGTCTCTGCTGATTCCTTTCACAAGTACGAATGTGAGATGATGAGAGTGTGTGATGTACACAGCAGTCGTGACATGACTATGTAGTCCACTGTCATTGGATGTCAACGCAAATGAGTAGCACAACTGTGAAAGACACACATGTGTCGTGTGAAGCGGGAGTGACGCTTCGCTCAGGTGGGTGGGTGTGACGGGTAGATGCGCACATGCAAAGTTGAAACACGCTGTGTCGGGAGGGGTCCGGAACCGCACATTACCGCTTCCCTGGGCAATGTCAAAGGCCACCTGTCGGGGGGGATGTGAACATGTGTGTGCACAGCAGCCGGGCACACGAACAATGCGGTATCAGACGTACACGTCAGCCCACCCTCTGTGGACAAGCTGGATCCTGTTGTGCGCCCGCCAGGCCCTTGACAAGGCACACACAGCCCCTGCCGACCAGGTGTATCCCCAACATTGTCAACCTGCACAGGCAATCCAGGGCACGGGATGGCAGTGGAGCATGGTGGGGGAGAGGACTCAGCGCGCTCCTCCGGGACACATCACGCAGGCAAAACATCCTCAATGTGTAGCATGGCTCAAGTCATATGGAAGTATTGGGGGGACGCACACATCACGAGCAGGAGTGATGTCACGGAAGGTGGCTCGCACCATCCCACCCATTGCCTACATCTCCACACACGTCACATGCCGTTGCAACAGAGAAGCCAGCGCATGCGCAAGCACCTCCGAGCCCGCCCCAGTGAGGCAAAAGAGTGAATGTGGGGGTCCATCAGCCCCAGATGGACGCGGCATGGGCCGCTAGGGCAGCTACAGCCTCTGTGTGTCGCAGGTGGTGTATCCGGACTGCGGAGACTGCTATGCATTGTCTATGTTGCCCGGGTCTCGAGTCGGGGCACCACGCAGGTGGACGGCGTCCCGCCACACATCATGCCGTGAGACAGACCACTCGTTCAACTGGACCCACACATACACTCCTTGGTCTCTCCGGGGCGAGCTTGGGGCTGCATCTGCATGCGCTAGCCCCACAGGTGCAAATGCATATTGGGGGGAGCGAGGGGAGGCCATGAGGACAGGGACAAAGACGACTGTATTACTGTCAGTGAGTTCAAGGAATGACCCTGATGTGGACAGGAAAAGACGTGCCCCGTGTGTATTGCAACTAGTCGCTAATCCGATCACCCTCCCATGTCCTGCATGTAAGCCTGCACCTAGCCCCGCCCACCCACCACATTGAAATTAGCACCAGCACAACATCATTCACATTCGAAGCACTGACTGGGGGTGACAACCATTGGACACACTTGTTGAGGCCACCCACGCGTACACGTGGGCCCTCCATGATCCATGTCACCTGCGGCAAAGTGATGACATGCGCAATGACGGAAGTGAGGAGAGCTGTCCGCCCCACGCACAGATGGTGCATCAGCTCCACAGACCCAGCAGCGAGTGCAGCAGGGGTCACATGTGCAGGGGCAGCTGTGCCTGGTGTGAAGGCACATTCAAATTGACAGCACATCGACCAATGTGTAGTCTGCCCACACCTACAGTCCATCATCATGCGGACATAGAAAATGAACATAGGGCTCCACATCTGTGTGGGTGCACCCACTGTGACCAACACTGCGCAATAATCGACGTACTCGCCCTGTGCATGGCCCACCACGCAAAGGAGGTCACATTCAGTGCCACCATCCCACACACACATCCCTATCAGGAGACATGGTGTGTCCAATAGTCAGTACTGAGTTAGCGCCCATCTGGAGGGTCCTGAACAGGAGACACATGCAACCCACTAGGCAGTCGGTGCTGTCACCTACTGGCATTGTGCAGTCAATGTGCAGGCCAGGCTTGCTGGGACTGAGAGGGGCAGCATGGCCCAGCCTGACATTCACACGAGCAACAAGTGCACTGAGACCTGCATTGGCAATTGCAGACGTTGGCCTGCACCCAGCTGGCCCGGGACGCCTACCTCCATAGTGGAACACGCAGGGTGCAACCGCAAGGGTCATCGGAGTTGGCCGTAATGGCCTGGCCCATGTTGGTGACAGTCCGCTGATGCCATGTGCACCACACAGTATGATGTGCGCACTGCATCTGCAGGTGTGGCCATGATGTGCGTGTGGGTGCAGGTGCACAATGGACGGGGCCACAACATGCCGTGTGCATAGGCAGGGACGGCCAGTGGCCGGCCCCCACATGTCTGTTAGCATGTCATCATCTGCACATTGGCATGGGTGCATGGTATACGCATATGCACACGCATGTCATCTCTCACTATGTACATCTGCCACTTGGCACGTGCAAGGTTACGTGTCACATGTGATGTGTATTTGCAAGCACACAGCCGTGTTGGCATGGGGCTGTCAATGTGTACACCTGACAATGCTTCTGGAGGTGTGATCCGTACAGTGCTGCACATAGGGTGCAGTGGTGACACCAATGACTGTCTCATATCCCCTCGTGCCACAGGTCCCACTTGTCTTGGCCGCTCAGCCTGTGCCCACATCGTCGTTGGTGTGTGCCATACTCATCCAGCCTCGGAAGCAGTGTGATGCACAGCAGCCAGTCATGTTGCTGTGGTGTTGCCGCTTGCCGGATATGTAGTCAGTCCCCATCAGCACGCCTCACAGGTCATTGAGGCCTGGATCCCCATGTGCATGCACATAGCAATGATTTGTGTCACTGCCCATTGCTATTGGTGGGAGACCTGTGTAAGTGTATTGTGGCTGTGCTGTCCCTGCATGACAGCTGTTCTGTGACTCATGTTCTTGCTCTGTCATATCAGTTATGTGTATGTGAAAATGCCATGTGGCGTGTTGCTTTGACATGTGTCCACTTCCATCTTTCCTAGGCGGAGACCAAACATTTACCGCCCTTAGCAATTGTTGGCGGACATGGAGGATTCTGAGGTCATCCGGAAATTTCGTCTGGATCGACCAACCCTGCATCGACTATGTGCCATGTTGGAACCCCACCTCCGTCCTCGCAGGGTGTATCCGACAGCATTCACCCCCACGGCTAAGGTGATGGCTGCACTGCATTTTTTCGCCACTGGGTCATTCCAGCACACAGTGGGCAGTGGAGGTGGGATGTCCCAGCCCATGTTCAGCATGGTGCTGAGGGATGTACTGGCAGCCATGATGCTGTACAGGAACAGGTACATCCGATTCCCCAGGGCACGTGAGTTGGCGGCAGTGAAGGGTGCATTCTATGCCCTTGGACGGATCCCACACGTCGTTGGTGCCATTGACTGCACCCATGTTGGCCTTGTCCCACCACAGGCCACTGAGCAGCTCTTCCGCAACCGGAAGCACACGCACTCCCTGAATGTGCAAGTGGTGTGCCTTGCGGACATGGTCATCTCCCACGTGTGTGCAAAGTTCCCAGGCTCGGCCTATGACGCGCACATCATGCGAAACAGCATATTACCACGACTGATGACCAATCTGCAACAGGACCGTGGCTGGATTGTCGGTGAGTATGTGGAGTTGTGTAGCGTGCTGGCTTAAGGATGCTGTCTACTGTCCTGTTTGAATTGCAACGGTTCTCTGTGTCCCCCACGCCCAGGTGACTCGGCTTACCCGAATGGGCCCTGGCTGCTCAGTCCATTACGAAATCCTCAGACCCCAGCAGATGACCGCTACAATGAGGCACATGGGAGGACCAGACGTGTGGTGGAGCGTACCTTTGGCCTCCTCAAGTCCAGGTTCAGATGCCTGGACCGCACCGGGGGGGTGCTGGCGTACTCCCCACAGAAGGTGTGCCAGATAGTGGTGGCTTGATGCATGCTGCACAATCTGGCCATTCGAAAGCAGATCCCCCTAACTGTGGATGACGGAGATCAACCAGGGCCCCAGCCTCCACACCAGGACAGCTCCAGTGAAGAGGACAGTGGAGAGGATGAAGCTGTGAATGTGCGTCAGCAGCTCATCGCCCGCTACTTCACTTGACGGTGAGTGACCATGTACGACGGCTGATGTGGCTGTAGTTGTGCAGGTGTATGTGTGCTCTGTTACTGGAGCCTTTTGTTCACTGAGTGCTGCGTGTCAATGGTCCATGTCCAGGTTGGTATGCCACTGTCAGTGGCTGTAGCATTGTGCCCTGTTGCTCTCAGAGATGTGTGTGCATTGCTTGTAGTTGGTGACAAGTACTGTGTGATGAGTGTGTGACACACTCATTGAATGTACTCTTGTTCTGTTTTTCACCCCTAGGTCCCTGCAGCCTCTCCTGTCCCATCGACATGCCACACAGCAGATGCTATTCTGCTCATAGTGGCGATTGCACATCGTGGAATAAACCCAGGACACATTAAGCCGATTGTGATCAAGGTGTATTTATTAACAGCGGTGACATGTGATTGTGTGCAAGGTGATGACAAATGTGGTGCATGCTGTGACAATGAGTTGACGGTCATGGCTGCGTGATGGTCAAGGTGTACCCATGGAGTTCTATGTCCACAGTCCAACAGACACATGCCATTCACATGGCAGTGTGGGCTAGGATCGTATTCCAAGTCAATGCAGTAGGTGGTCAAGGTGGCTGGCTGACTCACTGGCGTTTGGTGCGGGCGAAGTCCTCTCTGGACACCTGTTTCCACTTCGGACGGCCCCTTCCACGTTTGGGAGGGGGGTGTTGATGTTCCGCTGGTGGTGGTTGAGGAGTGCTCACTCGCTGTGGACGCAGGGGAACGCGATGCTGCACGAACCTGCGCCACAGCAGGTGGTGGCGGAGGTGGTGTTGCTGGCCTTGCTTGTGCCCTCCCCCCACCACCAGCTGGCCCATGAGGTCCGCGATTTGGGCCATGTGGGCGTCCATGGACCTCAACACCGCAAGGACCTCCCGCGTGTCGCTTGCCGACCTGGCCCATTCGCCTTGGGCCTCCTCATAGGCCCCAAGGACTCTGTCGATTGGCGGCAGGGCTTGGCTCCCAGGCACAGTTGGCGTTGGCCTGGCCCTGCTCCTCCTACCAGTACTGCTGCCACCGACCTGCCCACTAGCCACATTGCTCACCACGGTCCTCGCTGTGGCTCCCAGGGTGGACCCAGTCGGCCGGACCACCACTTGCGCTGGGGCTGGGGCCAGTGATGACGTGGTGGTGGTTGCGGCAGTGGGAGTGGCCGCAACGACCGTGGGGGTGGCCGCCACAACAGTGGTAGTGGCCGCTACGACAGTGGCAGCAGGGGGCTGTGAGTGGTCATCAGCCCTGGATGATGGGTTGGTGGGTGGGAGGGTGCCTGGGGTGCGGTTGGGCCCTGCCACACCAGATGGGCCTGCTGGGTGGTCCGTGTCCGAATCGGAGGACAGATCCTCCACATCCGTGAGTCCTTGTTGGGGGCTTGCAGGCTGGCTGTGCTGGCTGCTGTCTCCATCTCCAGCATCCAGCAGTTCGTCACCTGTGGGGGAATGAGATATGTTATTGTGTTGCACATGACAAAGTATGTATAGGTTGTCTGACATCCACAGTTCGTGCACAGTCGTGCACAGGTTTCCCGGAGCCGTGTGTGTGGCTGTGCTATTTGTTGTTGTGTGGGCATGCCAATGGGACTGTGTGCTGTGGACATGTGGCATGGGACGGATTGGCAATGCCGATGGGTGTGTTGCTGTGCTCCTGCTTTTTGTGGCTCTGGTGTATGCAGACTCCAGACCCATCGTGGAGGTTGGTTTGTACTATGCTCTTGGGGTTCAAATGTAACGCTTCGAAACGCAGATGGCAAAATGGGGGTCAGCCCCTGAAACGCATTTGAGATGAACTATGCTTTGGGGGTTCATATGGAACGCTTAGAAACGCAGATGGCATAATGGGGGTCAGCCCCCTGAAACGCATTTGAGATGAACTATGCTTTGGGGGTTCATATGGAACGCTTAGAAACGCAGATGGCATAATGGGGTCAGCCCCTGAAACGCATTTGAGATGAACTATGCTTTGGGGGTTCATATGGAACGCTTAGAAACGCAGATGGCATAATGGGGGTCAGCCCCCTGAAACGCATTTGAGATGAACTATGCTTTTGGGGTACATACTGTGTGCCATGGGTGCAGAACGTGACATGTGTTGTGGCAACATGACAGTGCATGGTCTGAGGTGTGTGTATGTCTGACATACCCTGCATATTTGCTGTCTGTTGTGATTTCTGGCCATGTAATTGGATGCATTGTTATGAGTGAGTGATGGTTGTGTGCCACACGACGTATTGCAGATGGTCCAATTCCTTGGTGTGCGTGCTGCCTTGTGCCATGTGCATCACTGCAGTGCTCGGGGGTGTGTTGCCCATGTTATGTGTGTAGTTGCTCACAGTGTGACGTGCGCTTCATTCACTTCTGGCACATGATTTATCATGGGCATGTTTCTTTGCGTGACTACTGTATGTGGACCAGATGTTCGGATGACATACCTTTCATGTGACTGGGGCTGACGGATGAGATGGATGGTATGTTGTATGTGCATTGTGTGTCTGTGTGTTTGATGGGTCCAGTGGTGTTCGTGTGCATTTATGTTGTTCCACGCTGTTGCGTCTAGTGTGGTATGTCTTACATGGGCGTAGTTGTGGGATGTGTGGTTGACAGGCAGTAGGGGCTACATGGACAGGACTTCGATGGTGTTGCAGTTGTGTGTGATGTGTTGCACTGTGCCTGCCGTGTGGTTCTGTAATCAGTGTGACTTGTGCATGCAGACGTGGCTCCTTGGGTGTTGCTGTGTCTGTGATGGGTCATGTGGGGTGTGACTCTGTGGTTCATGTCCGTGTGCACATTGTTCACATGGTTGTGGCATGGAGCAGTGCTGCGTGTTCCTCTGCTACTTGACATGTCCCATGTGTTAGTCGTAATTCAGTCCTCATGCCTCCAGTCACCCCGCCCTGTCCAGTTTCCCACCTGCAGGTTGTTTTTGAGCGTGCACTGGACTGGATGCAACATGGTTATGGGCGGGGGGTGCTCCATGTTGCAGGTCTGTGGGGGTGGGGGCGGTGTTATGGGTCGTGGTGATGGCTGGACACCCACTGACACCGTTTGTCCTGGGGCGGGATGTCTACCTGTCGGCTGCCGGTGTGCACTGCAGTGGCTGCTACGTGGGTGTGGGGTGTGGGCTGTGCTCCTCCTTGCTGTGCTGTGGGACTAGGGGCCTGGTGTGTGTTGTACTTCAGCTGTCCCCCCTCCCACCCACTGCGCTTTGTGTTGCTGCTACTTACCTGTTACTTGTCGGTTAGTGCAGCTACGGCTGCCACATGGGTGTGGGGGTGCTCCGCCTTGCTGTGCTGTAGGACTAGGGGCCTGGTGTGTGTTGTACTTCAGCTGTCCCCCTCCCACCCACTGCACTTTGTGTTGCTGCTACTTACCTGTTACTTGTCGGTTAGTGCAGCTACGGCTGCCACATGGGTGTGGGGGGTGCTCCGCCTTGCTGTGCTATAGGACTAGGGGCCTGGTGGGTGTTGTACTTCAGCTGTCCCCCTCCCACCCACTGCCTTTGTGTTGCGGCTACTTACCTGTTACTTGTCGGTTGGTGCAGCTACGGCTGCCACATGGGTGTGGGGGTGCTCCGCCTTGCTGTGCTGTAGGACTAGGGGCCTGGTGGGTGTTGTACTTCAGCTGTCCCCCTCCCACCCACTGCCTTTGTGTTGCGGCTACTTACATGTTACTTGTCGGTTGGTGCAGCTACGGCTGCCACATGGGTGTGGGGGGTGCTCGTTGTGGCTCTTCTGGAGTACTAGGGGACCTGTTGGTAGTTACGTGGATGGCTGGGTGTACACATGCCCCCATGGTTTTGTTAGTTGATATGTTTGGGCTGTGTGTGTGGGGGTGCCTGTTGCATGTGTGAGTGATGTGTTGTGTATTGTGTACTGGACATGGGGGTGTTTGTCCCTCAGAGCTATGGCATGGTGGTAGTGCATGTGAGTACATAGCGGTGTGCTGGTATACATTTGTTTGTACTTACCAGCCTCCACTCCCCCTGGTAATCCGGTGAGGATCTCCGGATGGATGATGACTCGCACCTTCTCCTCCCACGCTTTGAAGGTCTT
Source organism: Calotriton arnoldi (assembly GCA_963921515.1). Lineage (NCBI taxonomy): Eukaryota > Metazoa > Chordata > Amphibia > Caudata > Salamandridae > Calotriton > Calotriton arnoldi. The sequence goes on from CAWUFW010005705.1 coordinate 315,642, forward strand.
GTAATGCGCGGGATTCCCTCCGCCAGTCGTGGCAGCCAGCTCTCGATTTTTGCTCTCCTTCTTCTTGACCAGGCTTTTGATGTCGTTCCACCGTTTGTTTATCTCTCCTCTGTTTCTGGGTACGGTCCCGACTGCATTGACCTGGTCTACAATTCTGTTCCACATTCTGTTTCTGGTGGCTAGTGGTGTGTGCTGGACCTGGTTGCCATAGATTTGTGTGTGCACCTTGACGATCTCGTCGACCATGACCGTCAGCTCAGTGGAAGTGAACTTGGGCATTCTGTGTGATGCCATGGTGTTTGTGGTGCTGGTGCGGTGTGTGATGTGTGATGTGCAGGGGGTTTGTGGTGCCGGTGTTTGGTGGTGGTGGTGGGTGTGATGTGTTCGTATCTGTGGTGTGCTGCTGTCCTTGCTGTGTCACTGTGTCCTCTCCTCTCCTCTCTGCTTTGCAATGTTGCAAGGGGTTGTGGTCTGTGGAGGGGCTGCTTTTGTACTTACCTGTTTGGGTGTGTCCTGATGGTCTGTTGTTTTCAGGTGTGTTGTGGCTGGTGTTCTGGGCTTTGTGGTTTATTTGTTTGTCCAGGGGTGGTGTGTTTTCGGGATGTGTACTTTGTCTGTGTATTTGTGCGTGGGTTGCTGTGTGGACTTGTTTGCCATGTTGTGTGTGTTTGTTTGAGTCCGCGGCTGTTTCTGTGCAGGGACGTGGCCGCCATGGCTTCTGCCGTGTCCATTTTCTTCAGTGTTGTTTACGCTGGCAGGCGGTGTATTTGTTGTTTTTCCGCGCTCATGTCGGTGCGATCGTAATTTTACGTGCGGTGTCTCGACCGTGAGGGCGGGCGGTTTTGTGTTGTCGTGCGTCTTTCCGTCTGTGGCGGGCGGTTTGACTCCGACTCGGGCAAGGGCGGGCGGTAGTGTGTGTGTTTTTTCCGCCGCTGGCGGTTTTCGGTTCGAGGCATCATGATTGCTGGGTTGGTATTCAGACGGTGTAGGCGGGCGGATTTTTGCCGCTTTCATGGGTGGCGGATTTTTTTACGCCCGGTATCGTAATGGGCCTTATAGTTTGTTAAAATATCGAATTTTTTAAATGTATTAAAAGTAATGTAAAATTAATAAAATAATAAATATAATTAACTGAAACATACTTAAAAATACTTAAATAACCTTAAAATTAATAAATAATTAATGTAAGTTATAAAAAAATAAACATACATTTTTATTTTTTAATACATATATATATTAACTTAATATTAATAAAAAATATTCAATATTTTTTGCGTAGGATAGCGTAGGGGTAAAAATTACTATTTCCACTCCAGTGAGTGCAACAGTAGGGAAAGCGTTGGATAGCGTAGGGGTAAAAATTACTATTCCCACTCCAGAGAGTGCAACAGTAAGGAAAGCGTTGGATAGCGGAGGGGTAAAAATTACTATTCCCACTCCAGTGAGTGCAACAGTAGGGAAAGCGTTGGATAGCGTAGGGGTAAAAATTACTTTTCCCACTCCAGAGAGTGCAACAGTAGGGAAAGCGTTGGATAGCGGGAGGGTAAAAATTACTATTCCCACTCCAGTGAGTGCAACAGTAGGGAAAGCGTTGGATAGCGGGAGGGTAAAAATTACTATTCCCACTCCAGTAAGTGCAACAGTAGGGAAAGCATTGGATAGCGGGAGGGTAAAATTACTATTCCCACTCCAGAGAGTGCAACAGTAGGGAAAGCGTTGGATAGCGTATGGGTAAAAATTACTATTCGGACTCCAGTGAGTGCAACAGTAGGGAAAGCATTGGATAGCATAGGGGTAAAAATTACTATTCCCACTCCAGAGAGTGCAACAGTAAGGAAAGCGTTGGATAGCGTAGGTGTATACTATTCCCACTCCAGAGAGTGCAACAGTAAGGAAAGCGTTGGATAGCGTAGGTGTAAAAATTACTATTCCCACTCCAGTGACTGCAACAGTAGGGAAAGCGTTGGATAGCGTAGGTGTAAAAATTACTATTCCCACTCCAGTGAGTGCAACAGTAGGGAAAGTAATGATTTAATATTTAAATAAAAATAAATTAATTATCAATACCAATAAAAAATTAATTAAAATGAATTACCAATTACAAAATATTTAATAATTAATTAATTATAAATACCAATAAATATTATTCATTAAAAATTAATTACCTATTAATAATTAAACAACAACCAATTAATTTCCAATACCAAAAATGTAATAAGTAATAAAAAATTACCAATTAATAATTAATTAACAATAAATTAATCAATACACAAAAAGATTTTCAATAATTACTTAATTACAATTAAATTACTTCCCACCCTATTCCCCTATAAACCCACAACCCGCTCCGAATAATAAATTAATACAATTAACATAATTATCAATTAATCAATTAATACAAATTTATTACCAATTAATAAAAATTAATTACCAATTAATAATTAATTAACAATAAATTAATTATCAATACCAATAAATAAAACTACATATTTTCTTAATTACAATTAAATTACTTCCCACCCTATTCCCCTATAAACCCACAACCCACTCCGAATAATAAATTAATACAATTAACATAATTATCAATTAATCAATTAATAAAAATTAATTACCAATTAATAAAAAATTAATTACCAATTAATAATTAATTAACAATAAATTATTTATCAATACCAATAAATAAAAATAAATATTTTCTTAATTACAATTAAATTACTTCCCACCCTATTCCCCTATAAACCCACAACCCGCTACAGAACTAAAACGCAAAATTAAATTAAAAATAATTAATAATTCCTAAAAATTAATATTTAATTTACTATAATTAAATTACTTCCCACCCTATTCCCCTATAAACCCACAACCCGCTACGGAATTAAATTACGCAAAAATAATTTTACATAAATTTCGTAACTTTAAAAAATATTAAACATACATTACAAAAATAATATACATTTTTAACTCATATACTAACATACAAAACACTTACAAAAATTCGATATTATTAAAAATTCGATATTTTTTAATGCCTATATTATGTACTTCTATATTTTGAAAATCGATATTACTTACCTTCATTTCGATATTATTAACCACTATATTATGTCCATTCGATATTATGTCCATTCTATATTTTGAATTCGATATTCTGTCCATTCTATTTTTTTTTTTCGATATTATGTCTATTTACCGTATTATTCATAGTTTAAGTCCAGCCATAAGTGAACACATTGGAAGCACGACAGGTAAGCTTCACCCAAGGTGCCATTACATACCCACACACGTATTGATCAAACTAGTATCCACATCAGTCTGCCTTCCCCAAACTAACACCCCCAACCCCCCTCCCACTTCAGCAGCCCCAACATGCCAAAGCCAACCCAACCACCCACCCACTTCGGCTTCCCCAACTGGCCAAAGCCATCCCAAAAAACGCCCAAATAAACCCCTGTAAAACAACTACACAGTAACATGAAATGGGGAACTCCCATACGGGGGGCGTCAGAGAGCTACTGTCCTCCCACAACATGGGAGGTGGCTGATCAGGTCTAGAACCTGCGTTACAATATACTGGCGGAGTCTAGACCATAAGGCATCACTCAGCATACATCTATTATACGTATGAGACAATAGTACTGTCTGGGACCAGCGAACAGCATTGGCAACGTACATATGCATCTAGTAAGCAGCAAGACTGCGACATGTAGAATTCTAAAGGTGAACATTACAACAGCCCCCTGCAATCAATCTCAATCATCCTCCCCATGTTCTGCTTCGGCCTCTCGCCTGCGTCTCTGAAGTTGCTTGGCATGTTCCATCACTGCCTTGGGAGTGGAGAAAATCTTAGTATGTCCCTCTGACCCCACCCTAAGTCTAGCAGGGTATAGCATGGCGTAAGGAATACTTTCAGCCTGCAAAAATTTCTTAACTGCACCATATTCACGCCTTGCTGCCTGGACAGCAACAGTAAAGTCGGGAAAAAAGGACAAGTTGCTCCCCTGATGAGTAACAGTACCTCTCTCCCTGGCCAGGTGCAGGATGGTATCCCGGTCCCGATAATTCAATAATCGAGCAATTATGGGACGGGGCGGGGCTCCGGGGACAGGGCGCGCCGCCAAGGAGCAATGTGCACGCTCCACGACGAACATGGAGGAGAGGTGTTCGGCGCCGAATATTTCCGGGAGCAGGGCCTCCATGAAGTGCTCCATTCTCCCAGTGTTCGTCGACGCAGGCAGCCCCGTTATGCGAACATGGTTCCTCCTTGAGCGGGCCTCCAAGTCCTCATTCTTTGCCTGTATGAGAGATAACACCTTCTCCATGTTAAGGGCTTTGCTTGTGACTTCCCCGAGGCCATCCTCAGCGTTTGAAACCCTCTGCTCGACCTCACCCATCCTCGCCGACTGTTTTGCAGCTGCGAGGGACATATGGTCCAGCCGGTGATTGATAGTGGACATACTGCCCTCTATAGCTTGAAGACTCCTCTGCATGGCCAGTAACGTGGATTCCAGGCTAGGCGGGCTCTCACCATGACCATCAGCCTCAGAATCAGAGGCCGCTTTCTGTTGCGACCTACCCGACTTTCGCGCCTCAAATGTGAGACGGGGCTGCGTCTTGTCCGGCTTCCCCATGGTTAGTGGTAGATAGGGCAATACCTCAGGGACCCCACAAGAGTACACCAGAAACGGTAGGTTGCAGGCGGGTGAAGAGATAGTGTGGGGCAGTGAATACTCTATATGCCAACGATCCTCTGATCAACCGATCATAAGCAAAATGTGACAATTATAGAACATGAGAGTGCCCACACATCCACAGCAGGCCCCAGTACAATCCCACCATGCCAATATTAATTCTCCAGCGACCTAGAGGGTCCGATCACAGGGTAGCAGGTGGACACCGCCAGGCCCCCCAGCAGCAGGCAAAGGCACCACAGCTCCCCCGGATTAGAAAGTTGCAGCATACAGGGTGAGTCAGCACCGCACGGGACCACAAGGAGCTGCGATCAGTAGTCAATAAGCCACCAACCTCCGACCAGGCCTCTGCGGCAGCACCAACAGGTCGCACACGAACAGTGATATCCCAGAGCGTGGGGGTCACATCCCAATCGCCGCGCAGCGGTAGACTAGCGCCAATGGACACCTGGGTCGCCACTATCCATCCAGGAGCAGAAGGCCACAGTTCCCTCAGGTTTACTAGGATTCCACCAGCAGCACGACAGTACGCTGCAGACGGGCAGGATCCAGAGCAGCACTCACTCCAATTCAACCCCGCTCCTCCGGGAACTGAAAGCAAGCAGCGATCTTCACATCATGACCGGGGCACCCGCCCAGGGCCCCCACCCTGGCATGTCCTCCGGGCCCAGCAGCCACCACTCGGCCTCACTCTAGGCGCAATCGTCTCGGGGTTAGTACCAGGAGGCCCAAGGCCCTGACCTGCACGCGCGGGCCGCAGCTCGCGAGGCGCCGACCGCAGCCCGGGCCCGCTCCACCACCGCAGCCGCGGACCCAAGCAGTCTGCACCCCACTCACCGCAGCCCGCCGCTGACATCCGCGCAGGCCTCCAGGCCCCTCAGGTGCGTCCGGGGTCCTCAGTAGTCTCCCTCTCAGGTCAGCCCCCACCGGGCGCCGTGCAGGATGGAGCGGAGGCAGTTGCCCACCACCTCCGATGTTGCGGAGCCTCCAATGGACGAGTCGCGGCCTCTTCAGCAGGGATCACGGGCCGCGGCAGGCAGCCAGCGGCTCTGCAGACCGCCTCAGACGGCCCGATGTGGCAGCCGCCTGTGTCTTGCCCCGCAGCGATGTCCAATCTCGACCCAGGATGGCTCCGAGTGCTGCAGCGATATAGCGCGCACTCCCAGCTAGGAAGGCGAAGGGCAGCACAGGTTCCGCCGCCTCAGCGCGATCCACACTTCAGTGCTACGAGGCCGCGGCCGCCATTTTACCCAGCCGGTCCACGCCGCTCTCAGCGGCCGATATCAGCCACACCAGGGTGTTTCGCCTGTCGAACACAGCATCAGTGGCAGCAGAAGGGGCGTCCCATACGAAACAGCCGTTTCGAGAGTGTCGACGCCTTAAAATCGCAAAGATCTTGGGCGGATAGGAGATCAGCCAGGCAGAGCTACACTAACGTGCGGCCATCTTGCCTGGCGCCCTCTAGCGCCCCCATGAATCGTATCCTTAATAGCCTGAAGACTACTTTGTTCAGTTAGTGTCTCGTCATTGAACCGCCAGCTTGTTTGTCTTTTGTGTGGTGCAGGGTCAGAGATGGACAGAGTGATACAGGAGTGGTCTGAGATTACCCTAGGTTCAATTGTTGTTTGGTCTACATTACCTAAAGAATTATTGGAGACCATGATGTAGTCTATCCGTGAGTATGATTTGTGTGGAAAGGAGTAAAATGTATATTCTCTTTCTACTGGGTTCTGGATTCTCCAGGCGTCTACTAAATTGTATTTCGAGCAGATTTTCTTCAAGACTTTGTGTGACTTATTTGGATGGAATGGGAAACTAGAGATTTTGTATAAATGTGGGTCAAGAGGTAAGTTAAAGTCACCCGCTAGAATAATGGAAGCTGTATCAGGGATTTTTCCTAATTGTGAGTATAGATCATCCCAGAAGGACGGATCGTTACTAGTAGGAGCATAAATGTTAGCTACGTAAAACTCAACCTTATCTTTAATAAGCTTTGAGATGACCCATCTACCTTGAGAGTCAGAGGAGTTCGAGATTAAGTTGATTCTGGTGTTTTTTGTGACTAGTGCAAGTACAAAAGAAACAATTGATGGACGGAATGCTGGACAATGCAAACATTCACCCCCAGTCACAAGGATCTGGGTTTAATCCATCATTCTTTTGCTCACCACACCACCCCAGTTTGGACCCAGCCATATGCAAATCAGTCTTGACCCTGTTCCTTATGGGAACAGTCCAGCCCGAACTGCCAAGCCAGGTCCTCCCTGGACCGGAAACAAGCATCCTGGGACCGGTTTCAGGGCATCACCCTTCATCAGCCAGGCTAGCTTGAATCCAGTGGTGTAGTGAGCACGGGACCCACGTCTAGGCATACCCTTCCCACTTAGGGCGACAAACGCAAAAGAAACAATTGATGGACGGAATGCTGGACAATGCAAACATTCACCCCCAGTCACAAGGATCTGGGTTTAATCCATCATTCTTTTTCTCACCACGCCACCCCAGTTTGAACCCAGCCAAATGCAAATCAGTATTGACCCTGTTCCTTATGGGAACAGTCCAGCCCAAACAGCCAAGCCAGGTCCTCCCTGGACCGGAAACAAGCATCCTGGGACCGGTTTCAGGGCATCACCCTTCATCAGCCAGGCTAGCTTGAATCCAGTGGTGTAGTGAGCACAGGACCCACGTCTGGGCATACCCTTCCCACTTAGGGCGACAAATTCAAAATAAATAATTGATGGATGGAATGCTGGACAATACAAACATTCCCCCCCAGTCACAAGGATCTGGGTTTAATCCATCATTCTTTTGCTCACCACACCACCCCAGTTTGGAACCAGCCATATGCAAATCAGTCTTGACCCTGTTCCGTATGGGAACAGTTCAGCCCGAAACCCCGAAACCGGTCCTAGGATGCTTGTTTCCAGTCCAGGGAGGACCTGGCCTGGCAGTTCGGGCTGGACTGTTCCCTTTCGGCACAGGGTCAAGACTGATTTGCATATGGCTGGGTTCAAACTGGAATGCCATGGTGAGCAAAAAAACGATGGATTTAGGCCCAGATCTCTGTACTGGGGTGAATGTATGACATTGTTCTGCATTCTGTCCATCAATTGTTGTTTTTCTTTGCATTAGTGTAAGTACCCCATTCTTTTTCCCGATGGCTGCTGAGAAGGCCCCGTCTGGAAAGCGACAGTTTGCAAAGTTCTGGGCTAGTGTGTTGTCCAGTTTGGTTTCTTGGAGAAGTATTAAAGTCACTTTTTAGTCTGTTCAGATAATCTATAATCTTTCTCCTCTTTACCGGGTGATTCATCCCTTTCACGTTTAATGAGATTAGTTTAAGGCATTGAATTAGACCCGCCATTTGGTACGTGAGAGAGATTTTCTACAGCCCAGTGTTACCCTTCCGTGAGGTGGCGATATCAAAAGCCACATCTCGTTATGAAACTTCCCTTTGTGTGTGACAGTTTGACATGAGACATAAGGAACGCAAATCAATGGGCAAGAGTGCCAACAAAAGAAACAGTAATACAAACGGAAAACCCAACCCGTATCAAACCCCCTCCCCCTCCCCACCACCCGATGTCTTGCCTTGTCCATCTTGCATCTGTTGCGCCCCTGGAGCAGCACCAATTTACTTATGTCCATCCACTGCTCACTTTTAGGGAACTACTTTTTTCTTCTGTTTTAAGCACTCCAAAAGAGTGTATGGGTTTTACAGCTGTCTCCCTATCGTGCTTCTCTTCCACCCTCCAGGATTCACATCGGTCTCTCTTGCCAGTGTGCTTTATCCTGCCTGCTTTGTGATGTGCTCACCCTTGTGTGCTTCTCCCCTCATGCTGCTTTCTTGCCCATGTGCTTCTCCCCCAGCTCCACATTGCTCTCTCTCTCTCGCCCATTTGCTTTTCTCGCCACCACCCTCTCCACATTACTCCCTCCTCATCCCTTTGCTTTTCTCTGTCCCAACCAGTGCCCCCTGTCTTGCTTTCACCAACCATGCCCTTAGTAATGAATCCCTCCACCAGTGTCCCCTCATTTTGCTTCTGCCTCCTCTGGCCCCTCGTGTTGTTTCCCCTGTCCGTTTTCAAGAAAAAAGCATCATAGCCTTTTTTTATTCTTCTTTAGCCATGCTGCACTGCATCAGAGATGCTGAACAGCATTTCAAAGGCAATACCTATTGACTTTGACAATGCTTCTTTCTTTTGCTACTGAATATACACTTTTTTTTATAGGAAATGCGTGGCTATGTCCACACATTCGAGATATAGGGCAACAATAATCCCTGCATTAGTCTACAGCATGGATACTCGCAAACATTTCCCCGGGGTCTGCAAAGTACTGTCTGTGGCATGCCCGAGGGCCGCACTGATGCCAGCAATGCGAGAGTCTTGGTGATGAAAGGTGGGCATAGGGGGACGCAAAGCAGATGCATGGTGTGGACTACAAACCAAGCCTTCACGTGATGTCTGTCTGCCACCAATGCTCTATTCTTATGCACCAAGAATTAAAGTCAAAGCATTAACTTCTAATCTAAAACGTGAGAGGGAAAGAGATACTCATCTGGTGGCTGAATTGCAAAATGTGAAAACAAAATATCTGGGATCAGTCCTGGCTTCCCTACTTGACAAAATTGTGTGATCCTAGGCCATTGGTTAAATTCACTTTGCCTCCTTGTTCTTCCTTACCACATATGAGAGCCCCTTAAAATGTATGAGTTCAGGATGTGCGCTGTACAAAACCTTCTCATGTGTTTTATTTAATAAACTAGAATGTTATTCCAATTATATAACAACCAAGGCTACACACAAGGTGCACTTGACAAATGACTTGCCTCTTGGTTTACTAATGGCATTGTTTCCAGAATGGGAGCGACATGAATGTTTCCAAGATAATGTTTGAAAACTATCACTGCTAACAAATGCCTCTCAATGCAGTGATATAATCTGATCTATTAAGGTGAAACGCTCATGCATTTTAATAAAATACACTTTTTTGACGTTTGCAGAGAGTTTATCATGTTTTTACATGTTTAGTGCAAGATGTCTTTAAAGCTAAAGGTGTTCCTAAAGATAAGTTGTCTAGGACACTTTCTTTTCTTCTCTACTGTTACATTAGTTACATGCGGCCCCGGGCCGTACTTCGAGTATCCCTGGTCTTCAGGATAGTAAGTTACTAGTTGATTAATCCTATGAAGAAGTCATTGCCACAGAATTAAACTCATTTTCAAGTTCAAACTTGTTGCATTAAATAAATTGATGTTGTACAATATTAAATGAGCATAGTAGCAAATCTGCCCTTGAAGAAAGTCCGGCATCTCACTCACACGCCCTTTATTCTTGGTAATACCAGATCTGCCTCAGGCCAATCACTCAGATGCAGGTTCATTTCTTGAATGGCTGTCTCTCCACGCCTATAGAGGTGGTATATAATATTTAGATTATGCCAAACGAGAATCGCATCAAAGACCACTGTTTTCAACAGTGGGACCTCTTCTCAAAACAAACTGAGTAGCAACGTCTGCAACAACATATGTACTAATGGCATTTTCGTGTTCATGTTACCATAGAAACAGACAAGAAAATAATAATGTGGGTACATGATCTAATCACGAACAGGAGAGGAGAAAAACCCCGAAAGCTCCGAGGTTGTGACCCGCAGATGCCAAATAAATAGGCCTGGGGCCTCGGCCTTTTATTATCACATGTCTGTCTGATACGTTTCGACAATCGGTTAAAGCGCCCAAAACTTTCATGAAGTTCATGCTACTCCATGTGTTTGCTAGAACATCTAGCTGCCAAAGTAGAGCATTTTATATTTCATATTTTGGGCATTTCTGTTCCAAAAGTTAACCGATACTAAATACATTCCTAAATCCTTTCAGTGAAACAATTTGTAAATGTTTGTCAACCCAGTACACATACTTTTCTGGATTTAAGAAACGATGTTGCTATCTCCTCTTTTCCACGTCTTTCTGCTTTCCCTGTTCTTCTTCACTAAACAAGTCCAGACGCTCCCATCCTGCCCATGCCATTAATCAGCATCCCTGACTAGCACTGTTAAGGTCATTAACATTCCAGAGGGCACATCAATGGGCATTTCCTTTAACCAGCTGTCCAGTAACCTCCGCTTTTAGTTAGATTTAGATTACAGACAGCTTTGGCTGATTGTTGGCAAGACCTTTTGTTTGCAATACATTAAATAAACTTATGGTGGGCGTTGGGTCAGGCAGCCCCTTGCTCATGATTTGATGAGCGTGTTGCCTATTTGGTTGTTTGCTCTTCTCCATACATTTATTTTTGTCCTGCCCAGTAGCATTCAGTCACACAATGTTCGCATTGGATTAATTGTATCCTTCCACTGTATAAATGATGGACTCCTTCCACTGTATAAATGATGGACTCCTTCCACTGTATAAATGATGGACTCCTTCCACTGTATAAATGATGGACTCCTTCCACTGTAAAAATGATGGACTCCTTCCAATGTATAAATGATGGACTCCTTCCACTGTATAAATGATGGACTCCTTCCACTGTATAAATGATGGACTCCTTCCACTGTATAAATGGTGGACTCCTTCCACTGTATAAATGATGGACTCCTTCCACTGTATAAATGATGGACTCCTTCCACTGTATAAATGATGGGACTCTTTTCTATTTCTATTGAACACTCCACAAGAACGCATGTGTTTCCTTGCTTTATCCCCCTGCATTTTTGGCCACCCTCACGCTTTCTTAACTTCACTCCCGCTGATGCTCCCCTTTCCCTATCCCGCTCCCCGTGTTACATTTTATTTTTTACTAATTAACATTTATTTTGCTGACTCAGTAGCTGCAAAGTGCTATCAGTTGCTCAATTCCCTTTTCTGCACTTTGCACACGCTCGTTTTTTACCTTTTGAACATTTTATTTTACAATTCTAACATGGCCGTCTGTCAAGAAAGAAACGTAAATAAAATATTGCGCCTGTGTCTTGACGCATGAGCAAAAATGGGTCATGATGCATGTGTGCACTCGTGTCACAACACACACATCACAACGAATGGATGCGCGTGCACCATGAAGCATGCAAGCGCATCAGTGGCCATTTTGGAAAGAGTTTATTCAAATTTTAAAAAAACATTTTAAGATTGCGGGCTATGCGCCCACGAGCATCTTGACGCTTTCGTTTGTATGTTATTGGCAAAGAGCAGTGGCAAACCTAAGAAGTCAGCCTTTTACAGCTTGCTCCGTTAACTCATTTTTACAAATATGAAAATATACGCCTGGCTGTACCATATTCGCGATTTAACAGACTACATAAAGCGAGAAACGAACCTATATGGCTTGACCAGCACTATTCTCTTCAATTTGAGCATGCAGGCAACCAAACTTAACCCTCCCCACCCGGACATAGCTATCTGCCCAATCGTTACAATGATGAAAAACGCGCCAAATTGAAATCACTGTCTCCAACGTCCAGACACTCAAATCCCTAGTCCAACCCCCAGCATTTGATGCACCTTCAAGAAAGCAAATAACTTGGTAGTTAAATAAAGAAAGAACAAATAACCAAAGGTGTCAGTCAGTTAATTCAGAACTCCCATGTATGTCGCATTAAAATATTCGTGCTACACGAGAAAATTTCGACTGTATACATTTCCTGCACATAGTCTGCTTCTGGGGATTCTCAGACTCCGGAAGCTGATTAAATTAAACCTCCGCTGCTGAAGTATTGCACTTTTAAAGCATTGCTTTAAGGCTCTTCTGTTTCTTCATATTCATTTCATATGCTGAATACTGTTCTGAATCATTAGTTTTGCTTTGCAGGAGTCTGCCCCACCCAAATGGCTGCATCAATGTACGTTAATGTGTGGTGTGTTATAGGACGTGTGTTGACGTGGCGTGTGTTGAAGTGTGAGTGAAGAATACAGCGTGATTTTTTTCTTAGGGACAGGCAGCAGGGTAGATGGTGGTGCGGAAACAAACCAAATCTACTCAAGCTAAAATCACCCAGTGGCGGCTCCTCCGCTAAGGCGGAGGAGCATCGCCCACTACATTTTAGCAGTGAAATAAAGGAAAAATAAAATGATAATAACTCGACGTTATTATCATTTTATTTGTTCCTGCTGCAGCGACTCTGCGGGGTGTGGCTGCTCTGCTCTCAAAGCAGGGGTAGGAGTGGTGGGCACACTCTGTAAGTGCGCATGAATGTTTGGCCGGCCTTCACTTTGCATGTTCTCCACCCCGGCTGTCATGCCATTCTTCCATTGCCTGTCTGGGTGCCGAACCACAGTGCTCAGACCAATCACAATGCTGCATTGCAGCATTGACATTGGCTATGGGGAGCATGGGTATGTTCTGGCTGGAGCGAGGGACTACGGAGGAGAGCCGAGGAGAGGAGGTAAGATTTTCCTTTTTTTTTTTTTACACCTGCTTCCCCTTGCCCCACCCCTGCCCCGCCTCCCCCGATCCGTGCCAGCCGCCACTGATTAATCACCCACATTTTTGTTTGATCCACAGTTCGGTGAAAGCTTTAACTAAAGTTAGATTCGAGGTTTGAGGCCAGGTGCCCATGTCCATTACTTGCAGAGCTGTGCCTTTCATGCAGTTACACTGCTGTCGTAGAAAGGTGAACTGTTACAAGGCCCTTGCAGTGGCGTAGCTAGGCGTTGTGCCGCCCGTGGCGGTCACTGCGTTTGGCGCCCGGCGGCAGCATGTCAGAGCGGGGGGGTGCTGGCGATTCCTGCGACAGCCGCCCTGCACGGCCGCAGGTAAGATCGGGGGGTTACTCTGTGTGTAAGTGCTGAGTGTCCGGAATGTTGCTGACAGATTTGTAGTGGAGGCTGTGCTGACCTGTTGACTAGTATCTAGTGAAGTCAGGCATGTCAGACGTTTTATGGAGTCCAGGTCAACCAATTCAAGCCATATACAAGGATGACTTGTTTTGAAGTTTTAAAATACTGTCCTGCAAAGAAACAGATAACTCAGCAGATTCAGCATCTAGTGCCATCTCATGGCAGAGGTCATGTTAGCTACCTCGTCATTGAAATATAGGCCCTGAAAAAGTGTGAGAGGCATGAGTGATGTGAGAAGTTCTTCTGAGTCTGGCTGGGCACTGAAGTACACATTTTGGGGCAGTGCACATCTATCTGAATCACAATGGTTTGTGTTTTCTATTGGGGGGGGGGGCAACATGTATATTTTGCACACATTGTTCTATGCTGCAAAGGCTGTAATTTACCATCAGACCACAGAGTTTTAAAATGGTTTGCTTTGCACTGTTTATGCTATAATGTTTATTTGCTATGCTTTCAGCCACGAGTAGCTCATCTACTCCTGTTTTTTCTTTGCTTTCTGGACCTTGTATTCCTGTATTTGATTTGTAATGCCGAAGGCCAAACTGAATTTAAAAGACAGCAACAAATGAAAACAGGACTGAAAAGGCTAATCAAGCATGTGTGATGTACACAACCATTGGAGACTTTTTATCCTACATTAATCTATATCAGTTTCAAGCTGATTCATCAAACGAGATCAGCAGATTTACAAGTACATGCATGCTAACACTCTGTGACCAAAAAGAGGTGGGATTTTTCAGATTTCAAAACGAGTGATTAGCATTAGAATGCTGTCATAGAAAATATATATGACCTTTCATCTAAAAATGACATCACAGAAAATCACATCACATTACCCACATCAAAACTTGAGAAATAGAGTCTATAGAAGTGACTTCACAGGAACTGTCATCACAATCCATGACCTCACAAGGAGTGACATCAGATCTTAACACCACACACATATGTTTAGCAGGTCTATCATGAGTATATTTGAACGTATTACAAGATTTAACAAATGAGGTTTTACATTGGGGTTGTGCCAAAAAGTGACACAACCCTGATGCAAAATGTGGGCCTCAACTTGTACATCGTTTTTTAAACTCTGCCACAAAGAAATTGGCAACAGTGAGAAGCTTGGCAGTAAATCTGTTCTGCTTAATTGGTTGCAAAGTCTGCGTTTTAAAACATCATATGGGGTTAAGGCACCTGCTGCAGAGATCATTGTGTGCCCAGTAAATCTCATGAACAATAATATAGGTAAGATAACTCTGAATGAATGAAAAAATGTATGGAGCGCGCATATGCCCATGGGTGTCTTGGCGCTAGCGAGCTGCCTGAACCAGAAATGACTACAGATATGTTAGTTTGTAAACAGCCAAGTTTTGAGGGATTTCCTGTAGTTAATCAGATTAGACTGGGTTTTTAAGTGGAACGGTAGCCTATTCCACCTCCTTCCAGTGGATGAGATAAAGCTTCTCCCTCCCCGAAGTGTCTTTTTAAATTTAGGGATTCACTATATTCTTGAAGAAGGTGGATCGTAGGATTCCCTTAGGGACATACCATTGAAATCTGGATTTCAGGTATTCCGGGCCTGAGTCATGCAGTGGTTTGTGAGCGATGCAGAGAAACTTAAATAAAATCCTTTTATTTATTGGCAACCAGTGTAAGTCAACTATTGTTTGGGAAACTAACTGGAATTTTGACGAATCTGCAGTTTATTTAGTAATCATTGTTGGATATCAACATATAAAGCATTGTAGTAGTCGATTCTGGATAACACTAATGCCATAATTACAGTTTTCTGAAGCTCGAATGGAATAAAGAGAAAATAATTCTCAGTGTTTTTAAAAGAAAAAAAACGTTGAAATGACTTGGTTAATTGGGTATGTAAAAGTGAGCATTTTTAACTTTCCTAGCAGGAGAGAGGTGTTTCAAAGTCATGAGGCCACCAAATAAGGGAGCAGAAAAAGTATCATTCCCAAACAGAAAACCTCAGTTTTCCCTGAGTTTAATTTAAAGCAGTTGTTTTTCATCCATCTGCCTGCCTCAAGCATACGATTGTGAAATCGATTGTGAAATCGTTTAGGTACCTCAAGCAGGTCAGTCGAAATCGAACCACTAACTGGGTGGCATCAGCATAGGAATCTATGGAGAACCCAAAAGAGCGAATCAGTTTTGCCAGCGGTGTGACACAGACATTATAATAGTGTGGGACTTACTGATGACCATTGTAGTACTCCACACGGAAGGGAGAAAGCTTGGAAATAAACTCCCCCAGAGAGACTGATTGTCCTACGTACGTGTGACCAAAAATGGTCTAAAACACGGGTGTTTACTGGCGCCCCTACACTTTTCATTATATATTGCTGATTTGCCGGAGTTGATGAGCTTTTGTTGGTAGTGATGCCCCAACGTTAGGGTCCTACCCTACTCTATGTGGATGATATCATCTTACTGCATTTGACACCATAAGGACTGCAGAAACATCTTAACTTTTTATCAACATATGCAGAGACCCATTATTTGAAAGTCAAAATAAGTAAAAGTAAGATTATGAAGTTTTGAACCAGGGGTTGTCAGCCAATTGCGAAATATAGTTGGCATCTGTGCAGTTTACCTTTGGAAATATTTAAACCATATCTCTATTTAGGGAAAATCTTTTCAGCAAATGTAATAGAGCAAGAGCACATTGCACATTTGATGAATAAGGCCCTGATTCATGCTAAAGCACTTAAAGCACTTTATGTCGCAACCGGGCAAAAGTATTTTAACCATTTATTAACCGTATATAAGATGAAAATCCCCTCTACATTGTTGTATGGTGTACAAATCATAAAAGTAGATCATTGGCATACCGCGACTAAAACATTCGGGACTACTGAGTCATCTCCGACCATGCCGCCCATATTATAGACATGATTTGGAGTACACCCCTCCCTCCAGTCCCCACCTGGCGACTACCCCTAGAAGTCCTGGATGATCCAATCTACTGCGACACTATACTTACCCTATCAGTCAGTACTTCGCTGAAAACCATGCAGCGGCCTCCTTACATGCAGTTGAGTGGGACTCCTTTAAGGTGGTCACCAGGGGCATATGCATCCAAACCATAGTAGGTATCTGCCGAGAGTTGGACAGGGACCTCAAGGATGCTGAGGAGTTTCTGGCCGACTGTTGTATCTTGTATAATGTATAATGCATGGCTGACATCAGCAAGGCTGGGCAATTAACATCATCATTACTGTCAGCCCTGGAACACCTCGTTGTTGCCATGGGGTTGGAATGTTTATGCATAATCTGAGACTGGACTTGATGAGTTGAGCAGCAAGCAGTGTCCCTTGGTGGCTGAGGCTAGTATTGAGGAATACTAATAAACCACGTTTGGATTCCACCTTCATTGAGTGGAGTGCCTTTTCTACTTTGGCGTCAATCTGGGATCGCTATGTGTTTTTTCCTCTGATTGCCTGTCAAAGTATCATTTATTTTGACATCCTTGTACCGTTGGATCTGTGTATCTATCTCTACATCTAAGGACCAAACTTCCCTGGATTTAAAACGGTACATTTTTGGAGCATATTCTGGCGTGCACTGTTTAATTTATGTGGATTACATATTTTGAGCAAGTCTATGCTTGGCTGACATCGTCATCCACCCCACTTTTATTGCCCTGGGTTTAAATGGTGTGCTGTAGTGGTTTAAGTATTTGTTTGCTATGTTGTATTGCTGTGATGTATTAACATTCTGTGCTCGTGCGTGGAGTGTGCATCCTCGGGGATTCGATCGGCGACTGGCAGTTGCTGACCGAGCCTCTGAGGGTGTGACGCTCCTGGCCGTGGCTGAAGAGTTTACCTTTAATAAAACCGATCTTCTACGAATTCATCTCGTCTGAGATCAACCTTCTTTACATATTGGCGACGACCGGGAACTCCGTTTTCAGCCACACGCATCGGATTAATCGTCGAATCCCACGCAGTATCCAGTTCAGCTTCGACTCTCAGCCCTGAGTTTCCTCAACTGAGCTGAGATCGACGGATCCTAAGGGACGTATGAGCGACAACTGGTAGGACCATTTTATTTATAATCAGCGAAAACTTGAGTTTTGGCCAGGGCAGGCGTTACCCTCATCCAATAGACCGCGCGCCGTCAATCTGAACACGGCGCACGCGCTTACTCAGCGCGCTCCAGTCCCACGCGCAGATTCAGCGCGTCATTACAAAGAGGCATAGAACGTTGGTTTCTCAAGCGGAAGAGCGCTTCTTTAAGCTGCGTCGTACCCGTTCAAGATCCATTTTGCTTTGGGCAATTCAGTGCGTTACACTGCTTGGCTATCAGCTGATTTCAAGCCACGGTGATACGCACACCTTAATTTGATTATCTGGTTTCAGATCTCCATTACGGAACCTTCATTTGTGCGTCACGGTGATACGCACACCTTATTATTATTATTATTAATTTATTATTATTATTTATTTATTTTTTTTAAATATTAAAAGTGATCTATTTCACACATTCTGTCAAATTAAGTTGGTAACTTCCCACCAATTTAATTTTCTTCTTCATTTCAAATTTTATTCTTCTTTTATTAATGATGGCTACTCCCAATCAAATTACTCAGCCGCCTCCTTTTCTAGCTAAACCAGGCAAACCTGGTTTACCTTGGCAAGAGTGGTTCTGTTTATTTGAAAACCACTTAGTGGCTATTGATGCTGCGGAGTATTCACCTGCTCGTAAGTTCGCCCTGCTTTTTGGCAGTTTAGGTTTGGCAGCACAGCGCATTTTTCAAAGCCTACCTCCTATCCCTCCTCCTACTGGTCAATCAGGAGACGGTCAATGGAACACTTATTTGGAGGCAATAGCTAGACTTAAGAAGCAATTCTCGGAATCGCCTAACATAATGTTGGAAAGACATAAGTTCTACAAACGTAAACAGTGTGAAGAAGAAAAGGTGGAGGAGTATATTTCAGCGCTGAGGGTTCTAGCTACTACTTGTGGGTTTGGTCCTTTATCAGATGACATCATTCGTGATCAGTTCGTCTTTAATTGTGCATCACAGAAAATTAAAGAAAGGATTCTAGGTTGCAAAAATCCCTCACTCTCCGAAGTAATAGACATGGCTTTAAGTATAGAACGTTCTACAATTTCTACTAAAGTTATACAAGCTAACCCTATATCTAAAGTGAATTCGATTTCTGAGTCGGTGGAAGCTTACGAAGAAGATTTGTTGGCTGTGGCCTCAAGAGACAGAGGGTCAAAGACTTCACAAAGTAGTAACCAACCATATTGCTACAGATGTGGGTCAAAAATGCACATTGGACATTTTCAAGGGTGTCCTGCTTTAGGCAAACGTTGTTCTATCTGTAAAAAAATGGGACATTTCCAAAAACTCTGCAGAGGCCGCAGGAAACCGGTCACAGTTCGAAGTGTAGACTTTGAAACAAATTATTGTACAGAGTCTTTAGATAATCTACTCCTGACAGTGGATTACACAAAGGATCCCTTGGAGATTAAAGGCCCCTTATGTACTGCATTAATTGATGGTAAAGAAACCAGTGTCATGGCGGACTCAGGATCCCCAATTACAATTCTTCGTGACTCTTATTTTTGGAGAAATGGGGAGGAAGAGTTTCACTGTCAAAATCCGATGTCAATCCGAAGGCCTTTGGCGAGAAGGACATAGACATGTTGGGATTTTTATGTCTGATGTCGTAATTTTAGGAAGAAAAATTAATACGAAAGTTTATGTAGCAATTAAGGGAAAAAACATTGTGGGCTGGAAAGATCTGTCACGTTTGGGTTTGTATTTAGTCCCAGGGGATGTAAACCCTATAAGAGCTAGAGAAATTCCTGTTTGTAGTCTGGATGATCTAACTTTAGATTTGAAAAGTTTGATGTCCGAATTTAAGTCAGTGTTCAGTGAGCAAATCGGTTGTGTGAATGAGTTCAAACACATGATCAGGTTGTTACCTGATGCAATACCTGTGGTTCATAAGGTCAGACCGGTCCCCTTGAGTGCCAGAGAAGAATTTAAAAAAATGTTGGAGGATTTATGTTCACAGGGTGTAATCCAACCCTCGGAGTCTTCACAGTGGGTGGCCCCCATCGTGGTCGCATGCAAAAAGACAGGGGAAATTAGACTCTGTGAGGATTTGAGGGGCCTCAATAAAAACATTGTAGTAGACTGCCACCCCCTCCCCAAGATTCATGATCTACTGGCAAATTTGGGGGGTGCTCAGTGGTTCTCTTTAATCGACCTAAAGTCCGCCTACCATCAGATCCCACTAGCTGCGGAGTCTCAGGAACTAACAACATTTGTCACACCTTTCGGTGCCTACAAATTCCTGAGACTTCCCTTTGGCCTAGCATCCGCAGCTAGTGTTTTTCAAAGATTGATGGATACTATGTTTAAAGGGATAAAAGGCGTTCAGGCATATCTGGACGATATACTGATTTTTCGAAGGATCCAGTTGAACATGTTGTGCTGTTGAGAAAGGTATTATCTGCTCTAGGCAAACATGGTATGACCGTAAGAGCAGATAAGTGCAAATTTGGCGTGAAAGAGCTGGATTACCTAGGACACACAGTGTCTTTTAAAGGTATTACTCCGAAATTTTCTGTGGTCAGGGCTCTCAAGGAGGCAAAACCCCTTCAGACAAAGATACACTTCGCTCTTTTTGGGTCTTGCTGAATACTATGCGAGGTTCGTATGCAACTATGCACAGATCGTGGAGCCCTTAGAGTGTTATTAAAAAAGGTCAGAAATTTGTTTGGTCCCAAGATCTTGATGGGGTGTTTGCCAAGGTAAAAGATCTAATCATTTCAGCTCAAGGATTACATGCTTTCCGTGATGATTCCCCATCAGTCATCACAGTGGATGCTAGCATGAGTGGTCTGGGAGCAGTCCTTAGTCAGAGAGTTAATGGTAAAGAACAAACAGTGGCGTTTGCTTCCAGATCTCTGAAATCTTTTGAGAAAAATTATAGTACTATTGAACGAGAAGCTTTGGCTTGTGTTTGGGCGGCTCAGAAATTTAAGATGTATATTTGGGGTCGAAAATTCAGAAATTCTTACTGATCACAAGCCACTTACGTTCATTTTTTGTAAGGTCCCTAGTAATAACATGTCAGCAAGATTGACTCGCTTAATCTCTAAATTACAGGAATATAATTTTGACATGAAGCATATTCAAGGGGCAAGAATTTTCAAGCGGACTGTTTGTCAAGGATGCTGATGGAAAAAGACGATGAGGATGATGTAGAGGAGGATGAAGTAGAATGTGTTGCTGTGCTTGATGCAATTGAAAACTGTAATACAGTTATTTCAGAGTCAGAATGGAAAATTGCATGTATCAATGATGCTATTTTGTCAAAAGTTATAGAATATTCTTCATCTAAATGGCCTGATGCAAGGAATTTGTCAGGTGAACTAAGAAATCTGTCATTAGTAGCTGATGAAATTTCTGTCAAGGATGGTTTGGTATTACGAGGAGATAAATTTATACCCCCAAGTTCTTTAAGAAATGTTTTAGTCAAGATCGCTCATGAGGGGCACCTCGGGGTAGCTAAGACATGCATGAAGATTAAGCTGCATTATTGGTGGCCTGCCTTAGATGCTCAAGTGAAAAGTATGGTGGATGGATGCGAGGAATGTTTGCTCTCAGACAAACACTGGAAACCCTCACACACCACAGACTTTCCTGATGGTTTGGTATTACGAGGAGATAAATTTATACCCCCAAGTTCTTTAAGAAATGTTTTAGTCAAGATCGCTCATGAGGGGCACCTCGGGGTAGCTAAGTCATGCATGAAGATTAAGCTGCATTATTGGTGGCCTGCCTTAGATGCTCAAGTGAGAAGTATGGTGGATGGATGCGAGGAATGTTTGCTCTCAGACAAACACTGGAAACCCTCTACACCCCACAGACTTTCCTGAGAAACCTTGGGAAAAAGTGGGACTGGATTTTTCTGGGCCATACAATATCCTTAATGAGTCATCAAGATTTTTGATTCTAGCGGTTGATTACCACTCTAAGTGGATGTATTATAAATTTGTGGACGCCCCCACCACTGATAACACTATTTCTTTCCTGAGCAAAGTATTTACCTTAGAGGGAGCTCCTAGATCTCTGGTTACTTATAATGGGACTACTTTGTTTCGGAAAAAATGTGCTCATTCTTGATGAATCACGATGTCAAACATTTGAGGGTAGCCAGGTATTCGCCAGCTTCCAACGGGCTGGTTGAAAGGGGCAACAAAGAACTTAAAGAAGGGATCCAGACAGCGCTGGCCACTGGTCATGATGTTAAATCATTTTTGGGAAAAAAAGTGTGGAGTTACAACACTTCTCCACACTGTACCACAGGTATCACCCCTTTCGAGCTCCTGAGAGGCAGAAAGGCTAACACAGCCTTGCTACCGTCTTGGTTAGATAGTGGTAAACTGACACGAGTTGACACCGGTTGTAAGGATTTGGCAAATAAAGTGAGGGTAAGTCAAGAGAAAATGAAAAAGAAATTTGACGGAGGGTGTTCTTCCACCAATGTTGAAATTGCGGTGGGTGATTGGGTTTTATTTAAAAACCATTTAAAGTTAGAAAAGGAGAGTCCATCTTTTCGAATCCTGTTCTAGTTTGTAAAGTCAGTAAAGGTGCCGCGTTTCTCCAAGGTAAAGGCTGGTGGAACAAAAGACAATTGATTAGAGTAAGTAAGGTCCAATCGGACTTAATTAGGAACAGAAAAGCTTCAGTGGTGGAGGGTGAGCTTGATTGGTCCTATTGGTTACATAATCAAGAAAGACAAGAACCTTCAGAGGAGCAACATTTTTTGCCAAGTAATGCCCCTGTAAGTAACGAATTGGAAAGTAATGTAGGTTGTTCACGGGGATGTCGTGTTAGAAAGTTACCTTCGAGATTCAAGGATTTTGTTACATTTTAATTCTGAAATTTATAATTTTTGTTTATATAGGGGGGAGGTGATGTAGTGGTTTAAGTATTTGTTTGCTATGTTGTATTGCTGTGATGTATTAACATTCTGTGCTCGTGCGTGGAGTGTGCATCCTCGGGGATTCGATCGGCGACTGGCAGTTGCTGACCGAGCCTCTGAGGGTGTGACGCTCCTGGCAGTGGCTGAAGAGTTTACCTTTAATAAAACCGATCTTCTACGAATTCATCTCCTTGTCTGAGATCAACCTTCTTTACATGTGCCCACTTGGTTAGTACAGTCTTTGCAAAATCCCTGACACATTCCTGCATCAGGCCTGGCAATGGTTACTGCTTAGCAACACTAAGTTGACTTTCAAAGGAGGCCATTCTTGGGCTAACGAGGCTTCTCTTTGAGTTTGAACGAAAACAACTCACAGGGTTGTGGAGTTACAGGAAACATTTTGTTGCATGTCCAGAAGCTAAAAGCATTCCCGAGCGACACTGCTCTGTCATCTTGCTTTGTTCCGTTCTTCTGACACTGACGAGTGTGTGTTTCTCACGTCAGGCCATAAGGCAGTGTCCAGGGCCGGACTGGGAACTGAAAGCAGCCCTGGCAAATTTTGACAGACCAGCCCCCGTCTGGCGCGTAGCGAGCGAGCGCAGCGTGCGAGCCCGACCACTACTAGGGGGGTTTGGGGGGCTTCTCCCCCCAAGAAGATTTTGGAAAAAGACAGACTAAAATGGTGAATTTTACAGCACATTTTTCATTACATATTCAATTGTATCAACTTTCAAAGCACAGTAAATAGTAGATGATGACCTTAAAGAGCACCAGGTTACCCACCCAGTCATATGTACCCATAGACATTCTTTCAGAGAGCACCAAAAATAGACACAAGTAGTGAATCAGAGAGAACAAAGTAAAAGTGAGACCAGCCCCACATGGTGTGTAGCGAGCAAGCGCAGTGAGCAACAACTATTAGGGGGAGTTTGGGGGGTTGTCCCCCCAAGAAAATTTTGGACACAGAAAGGCCAAAACAAAGCATTTTTCAACACATTTTTCATTACATATTAGATTGTATTAACTTTTAAAGCATAGTAAATGATTACCTCAAGGAGCACCAGGATACCCAGTCATAAATCACAGACATTCCTACAGAGCTTCCAGGTCACTGAGGCCAGAAACTATGGAAATAGCACACATAAGCACCCAGGCCAGAAAGCATGGAAACTTCACACATAAGCACCCAGGCTGCCAGAAGGCATGGAAATGTCTCACATGGCACCCTAGCCAGAAAGCATGAAAAATTCACACAAAGGCACCCAGGCCAGTGGCACTGGAACACGTTTCACAGTGTGGGTGCTGCCATCAATGTTGCCAGTACATCACTGAAGTCATGGGATTGTGAAAAATTCAAGAATTACACAAAGAACAAGGGTAGCAATTCAGCCTTGCCTATTCCGGGACATATAAAACTTAAAAGTATATGCCAAACTATTTAAATACACTGCACGCAGCACTCTGCCTTAAGGAAAGGGCTTGCGCTAGTGGTGACATCCTGGTGACATATGTAGTAAAAGGGAATATTTTTAGGCCTGGCAAAAGGTTCCTTTTGCCAGGTCAAAATGGCAGTTTTACAACTGCACAGGCAGACTGCAATGACAGGCCCTGGCCTTGACACGTTTAAATAGGCTACTTACGTGGGTGGCACAATAAGTGTTGCAGGCCTACTAGCAGCATTTAATTTACAATCCCTGGGTACATGTAGAACCACATTTCTAGGGACTTACAAGTAAATTAAATTTGCCCATTCGGTGTAAGCCAATTTTACCATGTTTAAAGGAAAGAGCGCAAGCACTTTAGCACTGGTTAGCGGTGGTAAAGTTCACTGAGCCCTAAGAGCCAACAACAATGGCCTCTTTTGATGTAATAAAGCAGATCAAACATGAATTTAATTTCACACACACCAGGCTGCATGGGACTTTACACATCAATCCATCCATGGTAATTGGTAAATCAGTCGTGAAGTGACTTCACTACTGATTTACCAATTACCATGGATCGATGTGTTTTGTGTTGTGTACACCCTGTATGAGTCGCGCCAATGTGATGCCCTATTTAGCAGGGGCTCTGACTGCTGACATTGTGCACCACTTGCCTGCTCTGAAAATTAGCCGCAATGTCACGGTGAAATTTGAGGCGGGTCCCCCCTCACAGAGGAGCTGCCGCGACAGCCCGGGATTTCCCACAGTCCGTGCGCTCCACCAGTGATGCCCCACAAAGCCTTCAGCACCGTGAGCAATGGGCCAGCTCCCGGCGGGCCGGCCGCCACCCATAGACCGGGCAGGCCGCACTGTGGCTGACAGACACCTACCAGCCAGCGGCTAATTCCACGTCAGGGGTCACACCCACGGCGAGTGAGAGGGCTCACAAGACCACATGGGGAGGCCATTGTCTGCGCACCAATGTGGCCTAGAGAGGAGGGGATGGACAGAGAGATAGATGGAAGGGTGGGAGCAAAGGTGCAAGGGATGGATGGATGGATGGATGTATTGAGGTATGGATGGATGGGTGGGTGGCTTGATGGATAGATGGATTAGGTAGGTAGTCATGTAGGTAGATAGACAGACAGATGAAGAGACTCCGGCACCACCAATAAAATGTAACTTTAAATGTGGATAGACACTAACGTTTACATTTAAATGTGGATAGACGGACAGACAGAAAGACAGGCTGACTGACTCCGTAGAATCCATAGCATGGAAATGACCTTATATGCGTACAACAGAGTATATCGAAGAAAGAACGTGTGAAATCAATATTAAGGTAGAAACAAAAAAAGAGGGAGTAAACAAAGTTAAACGAAGTAAAATCAGGTCTCGCCAAATCAATGCATATAAGTGTTACTAGAGAGACAACACAGATCACACAAACAGACCAGCCTGTAACACAGAGAGGGGGGCACGCAGGACGTCTTTATGGAGGTAACTGGGAAAGGATGCGCTCCTAAACAGTCAGACCCCTGTGTTTAAAAACAGACTAATTGGTGTTTACCCTGAGCACATCTTCAAAGCCGTGAGTGTGACTCAAGCAAGTGATGGAGCAGGGAAAATAAAAAAAATTTAACCCCTAACAAATTTTATAATTAATTAAATAAAATGTTCGTTTAAATGTATTAATCAACACTGTATGTGTGGGAATGGTAACATGCCGATGTGTGTGCTAAATAATCTATTAATGGATGTCCGTGTGTCTAATTATAACGTAAAAATAAATGCGTACTAATTAAAAATAAATGCATGTTTGTGCTTCATAGAAATAAAACATGTCGTTGCAAAAACAATAGTGATGGTAAGTAAGGAACAGCTTAAATGTTGCTTTCTGCTAGGTAATAACTAATTGGGGTACGTAGATGACGGGAGGGAAACGAAAAGGGCTATTTTTCTCTATTTTAATTATGTTTTGTTTGCCTCAAATTAGTGCTTCTAAAGTATAACCGAGTGGCGATATAAAATGGCCGCCAGTGGGAAGATGTGCGCAGGCGCAAGGGGACACGTGATACGGGATGAAATCGGAGAAAAACTAAACCTCGTGAGGTTACTGAGACGCTAGGATGCGAGAAATGGTCAAGGCTGATGTGACCTAATTGAACTGATAGTGTGCCGTGATGATCAGCAGAAGACCCGTGGGAAACAAGTTTAAGAGAAAGGACAATGACTGCGGAGTTCTCGAATGTATCGAAAGAAGTTACAAATGTACTGATCGAAACGGATGAAAATATGTTTGAGCGTATGGGAAAGGAAATGATCCAAGGACCCTTGAATCCAAGAGAACTTGATTAAAAGAATGAATAAGATGACATGCATGGACCAATGAAAGAAAAGCGTGTTATTAATGTTGCAACAGTTAGTTAGCAAAGTTAGAATTAGGGTATAAGAGGGCCTACTCTTAGTGGGAGGGGGTCAGTCGCGGTTGCAGTCACAGTCAGGAGAGGAGTTGGAGAGTCGTGTTGGTGGCTTCCAGTGCTGGGTGGTCCTGATCGATCCCTTACTGAGCGGGAGATGCTGAAAGACTGTTAGATGAGACGGGTTGCAGGTAGCTGATGCTGACGAGCTGAAGTTGCTGTTGCTGTCTTAATTTTCCAGTTGAGTATGAGAATCAGGCTATTTCTAATTCTTAACTTAGGTTAGAAATCATTAGGCTAAATTAGGAAGCTAGGCAGGTAATTAGGGTTTTGGCTTCATGACAAAAATTTCCTTTCTGCAATAAATTGATTATGTTTAATAAATATTTGAATTTAAGAATGAATAATTGAATAAAGTTTAAATTCTTTCTCATGCTTTTAAAAATTATATAAAATTTAAGATTCTTTAAACCCAAAATGACTCAGTGGTTATTTTCCTAAATGATTGTGACATCAGTAATTGGTTATTGTGATTCAGCTGGTCTTAATCACTATGAACTAATTTCTTACATGAATGATTCATCGACAAAACAATGAGCAGGAATATCTTAAGAAATAACTAAAAGAAAGTGACAAATTAAGGTAATAAGATATCCCGGCTCCTTCCAGCGGTACATAAATGGTGTTCTCCATTTAGTTCTCATGCTTCTCCTAGGAGTATAGAATTTCATAAAGGTGTAAAGGAAATCCAGGAGTGTGCATGTGTGTTAGGCGATGTTTATGGGCCCCATCGTCATGTGGATATGAGAAATATAGTTTGCCCCTGGATGACCTATAAGTGACCTGGGAGGAGAATAGTTTTTATTGTACGCGCTGCATCAGATTTCTTGGTAGCAGAGTTATGGTTTTCTATAGATTAGTTTAGTGATTATTGTTTATTGATTATTGATTATTTTATGACTAACACTATATGTTGAGTCGCGTTATGTTATATGTGAGTTTTCACGCTTCTGGGATGTAGGAAGTGGAACACGTGTGGCAAGAGAAGTCACAGGGAATTTGGTACATGGTCTGAATTCATTTTGGTAATAACGCAAGTTGTGTTATGTTAGGGATTTCTGTGCGAAAAGTGTGTAAATTGGAATAGCAAATCACGTTTACTTGTGAAACTTTGGCCTTAATTCTCAGGAGCCTAGTCTCCACATGTGTCTTATCCCCAGAGAAACGAGTAAATTGTTTGTTTGAAAGAAGGGTAAGGTAGAGGGAAGTGCTACTTTATCGGCGAGAGTACATAATTCTGTGGTAGGGTAGAGGTAAGCGCTGCCTACTGGAAATACAGGATTCTTGTGTAAAAGGACAAAGCTGTCACTTTTGTTTAGCGAATCAGACTATGGAATTGTTTTAATTGTTGTAACTAACGAAGAAAACAGCGAAAAAGAAAAATTGCCGATAAATTTTGTAAAGGAGGGGTAAAGAGTAGAAGTGACGTGGAACAGTGCCGCGCTAGGATTGGATAGTGCGCTAGTCACGTGAACACAGAGCAGGAGTGACGTGGAAAAGTGCCGCACTAGGATTGGTTGGTTTGCGGACGGAGGGAATTGTTCTGATTGGTACGTTAGTGTGAGTCGCGCTGTAATTGGTCGAAGTTCCGTACACAGAACAGCGTTAGTGTAAAGAGAAAACAAATAAGAAAACATGCCGTATTACGAGTATGAAAGGGAGAGAACGTCATGGACGACGAAATTGAAGAATTTCTTTAAGAAAGACAAAAAGGTTGTGACTAGAGAGGGACAAGTGATTCCTCCGCCGAAATCAGCAGCTTCACATATGATGCTGAAATATGGATATCATACGTGCATATGGTTGGAAAATTGGGCAAAATATACGAAGAATGATGGTGCTTTAGCTTTCCCTGAGAATGGTTCATTTAGTGTAGCGGTTTTGCGAAATTTGCGAGAAAAAATGTGTAAGTTGGAACCTAGACCTAGACCAACACAGTTTGAGGCTTTGACGGAATGGGAAGATGAGATGTATGAACGACAGAGATTCAGAGGAATGAGAGATCATAAGTTTATGCCTGGAAGATTGTGGGGAGTAAATCATGAGGACAGAATAAAACGATGGAGATGTGCTAACATGACAGGAGGTTTGTTTCCAGCTTTTACAGTTGAGGAAGGGACTAAGAAAAAGCGGACTGAGAAAAAGAAACATATAGAGAGAGAAAAGTATATGCATGAGAGCGAAACGGATGACGAATTGCTGGAAGAAATTTTAAATAGAAATCCACCTCCGTATCAGCAGAGTTCTACAGTGGTGACACCAAATGCGCCGCTAATAGAGACTATGCAAAATAAAAGCCCAGAAAAGAGAATTGAAGTAAATAGGTCACCAGAACAAATGAGAACTTCTCAAAATGAAGGAATAGAAAGCGACAATGCAAGCGAATTAGCAAGGACAACAAAAGAACTAACTGAGAAGATTAGAGAACTAACGAAAAATATGGAAGCAGTTACTGTGCCTGTAACAATAGGTCCAGTAATACCCGTTTTTGAGAATCAGAAAATTGATGAACGATCTTTGGTGATTCCCATGAGTTCACAATTTCAGAGAGAAAAAGAAAGGATGGAACAAAGTGCAAGTACAAGTAATTTGGCTAGTACTTACAGACCAAGTCCACCTACAAATTTGACGGTGAATGAGTGCAATGGTAGGAAAATGCATATGGTAACAGAATCGGCAACAGAAACCCCTGAAAAGAGTGGTAATTGGATAGAACTAAATAATACACCCATAGGTCCGACTCCTGATGAGTTAAATGAGTGGATGAAGGCATTTAAAATAAAGGAACCAGAAGAAAAACCATTAGATGTAATCAGATTAAAAATAGACATGGAAGAATTAATTCTAGGAGCGATTGGTACCGAAAAGATAAAAAATTATCAGGATGATGAAATAATGTTTCTGTGCAAAAGTATTACATGGAGGGCAAAGAATTTACATGACAAACTAGAAGAAGTGGCCAATGAAATTGGAATAGATTTTGCGAAAGTGAAAACGTTGCAGAAACCATACAGAGTAGACTTTTGTGAAAAGGATATTGAAAATTTGAACACGGCAGGAAGGCTGACACAGATAAAGGAGTTAATTGTGTTGTTGAGAAAATGGGGTGATGTGGACAGATGGAAGGTTAGATGGACAAAGAAGAATGAGAAAACTACAGACAAAGGTTCATTGGCTTTTATGATAACTGAAAAAGAATCTGTTGCCAAAGAATACCCCATGAGAGAAACTCCAGGTGGTAGTTACGTGCATGTTGCCTGGACTAGGCAGGACATACTGTCCTTTACCAATGACTTTCCAAAGTTAAGAGAGAAGCCAGTTGAGTGGTACCGACAAGTAGAGAGGTTTGTAAAAGTCTCAAAAGTGTTGTGGATAGATTTAGATGGATTGTTTGACATAGTGGTACCAACAGATTTGTGGTCAGAATGTAAGATTACAGTTGACTGGCCAACTACAGAATATCCAAGAGATCCTAAGACAGGAGCTCCAGGTCCTGATGTGATGAAGAAGTACGATAAGGTGATTACCTTTTTGAAGAATAAGATTCCTCCTAAAGAGACAGATTGGGTAAAAATTGATAGAACTACACAGGAAAGTAAGGAGTCTGTACATGCATATTATGAGCGATTGTTATTGGTTTTCAAGCAGTATAGTGGTTATGAAGAATTGAGTGAAAAAGACATGAGTCATTTTGTATACCGATTTGTGTTTGGCCTGAAACAAGAAATAAGTGATATGATTAAGCAACACATGATAAACTGGCAGAATGGAAGTGTAGATGAAGTACTGAGATATGCTAAGTATTGTAGTGATGAAATAGAGAGTAAACAGCGTAAGTTGAAAGAGAAGGCAATGTGGGCACAAGTGAAGGTGGCTGAAAAACAAGAAGCTCAATTGGACAATAATAATGGAAATGAATCAGGACAGAATAAAATGCGACCAAACATAGGTAAAGGAAAGGGTCAAGTGAGTCTAGAAGAGGCAAAGAAGAAATGGCCATGTCATAATTGCGGAAAATTAGGGCATTGGAGAAACGAGTGTAAGTTCCCACCTAAACCTAATTCGGAACATCAATCATTAACTCCACAGGTGCAGAATGAAGTAGTTGTTCAACAAAGTCAGGTGCCACAACCACCACTTCCCAACACTGTTAACCAGCAAAGATACAGTACAGAAACAGGATTCTACGGAGGAGAGCAGGTAACACAGTTGCCGCGAGCAACTAACATTTCTCAGTATTTGTTGCGTCAGAGTGAGGATGATCCGGATGAAAGATTCTGACGGTGCGCAGGAGAGGGGAAAGAGTGCGTGCTTGGCGCAACTCTAGAGGTAGATCAGTCTGGTCCCTTTGTGGATGGAGAAGTGAATGGTGCAAACGTAACATTCCTTGTCGATACTGGAGCTACCCGTTCTACTGTTAGATCAGTGGAAATTCCAAACCTTCCTCTCTCAGGTGAATACATCCAAGTAGTAGGAGTAGCCAATCAGCAGATTAAAACCCCACTTACTGAATTGGTGGAAGTAAAAATTGGTTCTTTTAGCAAAATGCATAAATTTGTAGTATGCGATTGTAGTCCTGTAAATCTTTTAGGTCGTGACCTCTTGTGCAAGATGAATTGCACAATTTATTGTACGCCAGATGGAATTGGATTTCAGACTTCAGATGAAGATGTTTTGTATAAGGTAACTTTGATGAATCAGGAACCTGAAACAAATGGTTTGTTTCCTGCATTTGATGCAGAAAAACTTCCAGAAGAACTAAAAAGTGCAGTAAAAGAAAGTGTGTGGGATTTTACAGGAGAAGACATTGGATTAATGAGAGAAGTTGATCCCATAAAAGTGACAGTGAAAGAAGGGACAACTTACCCGAATACGCCACAGTACAAATTAACTCCAGAAATAATTGAAGGAATAACTCCTGTGATAAATAAGAGGATTGAACAGGGAATTCTAAAAGAAATCATGAGCAGTCCATGTAATTCACCTATTATGGGACTGAAAAAGCCAAATGGAACATATAGAATAGTACAGGATTTGAGAAAGATCAACAAAATAGTTGTACCCTGTTGTCCAATAGTGCCAAACCCTGCAGTAATTCTATATCAAATTCCACATGAAGCTGAGTGGTACACTGTGATAGATTTGTGTCACGCATTTTTCTCTATTCCTTTGCATCCAGATAGCCAGCCATTATTTGCGTTCCGGTTTGGAGAGCGTATTTTGGCATGGTGCCGAATTCCACAGGGGTATACAGAAAGCCCCTCAATCTTTAATCAGATTCTAAAGAAATCTCTGGAAGATTTGAAAATGCCAGAAAAATCAGTGATGGTGCAGTATATCGATGACCTATTGGTGGCATCGAAAACCAAAGAAGCATGTGTAAGTGACACAATTGCTTTACTGAACCATTTAGAGAAAAGAGGACATAAAGTATCTCCTTCAAAATTACAGTTTTGTCAGAAAGAAGTCCAGTATTTAGGGCATAAAATTGAGAAAGGAGTGCGAAAAATAGCGACAGAAAGAGTAAGAATGATTCAAGGAATGAGAGCACCAATGACTCAGAGAGAGGTAAGAATGTTTTTGGGAATGGTTGGATATTGTCGACAGTGGATAAGTGGTTTCTCTTTGATTGCAAAACCCTTACAAAAATTGACCAAGAAAGATGTAAAAGACCCTTTTGAGTTAAACAAAGAAGAAATGAAATCTTTCAAAGAATTGAAAAAGAAACTGTGTGAGGCCCCTGCTTTAGGCATGCCTGATTATGAAAAAGATTTTGAGTTGTACTGCAGTGAAAGAGATGGATGTGCATTTTCAGTACTGGTACAAAAACATGGCACAATGAAAAGACCAATCGCTTACTTTTCAGCTGTTTTAGATCCTATAGCAAAAGCATTGCCTGGATGTCTGAAAGCAGTTGCTGCTACTTGTGTAAGTCTGGAACAAAGTGAAGGTATAGTGATGGGGTATCCACTGAGAGTATATGTTCCCCATTCAGTAGAAATTCTTTTGACAAGAACAAAAACACAGTACATGACACATAGTCGGCTGACTAAGTACGAAAAAGTCATCTTGAGTGCTGAAAATGTGACCATAGATAGATGCATGAATGTAAATCCTTCTACATCATTGCCAGATGAGGAAAATATAATTGAACAGGACGAAGTAGATCATGATTGTCTGAACGTGCTGGAATATTGCACGAAACCAAGAGCTGACATAAAAGATGAACCGTTAAAGGAATCTGATTATGTCATGTTTGTGGATGGCTCATGCTTGAGAACAAAAGAAGGAGTTTTAAGCGCAGCTTACACAGTATGCACAGTGGCAACTGTGATGGAAGCGTCTTGTCTGAAAGGAGTTAGGTCTGCACAAGTTGCGGAACTGATTGCTTTGATTCAAGCATGTAAATTGGGAAGAAATGTACGAGTCACGATTGTGACCGATAGCCAATATGGTTTCGGCATCGTACACGATTTTGGTCAGATTTGGTCACAAAAGGATTTTTGACATCTGCAGGAACACCTATCAGAAATGGAGATTATGTTAAAAAACTGCTTGAGGCGATACAGTTGCCTAAACAAATAGCTGTAGTGAAGTGCAAAGCGCATAAGAAAAACGAAGATTACATAGCGGTCGGCAATAATTATGCTGATGAGATCGCTAAATATTGTGCAGAGAACATGGCGTCCATGAACAAAAATAGAGAAAGGGAGCATGTCTCTTGTCCTTTGCTTTTCACTAATACTGTCGAGACATGGGATGAAGTAAGGCAGTTACAAGAAACTGCAAGAGATGAGGAAAAAGATTACTGGATAAAAGCAGGATGTAGAAGACAGGAAAATAATGGTGTGTGGGTATACAGAGATAAAAGACCAGTTATGCCTGATAGCATGATTGCAGACATGGCACGGATGTACCATGGACAAGCTCATATTGGGAGAGATGCAATGATCAGACTTTTTAGACAAACGTGGTATAACCCAAAATTCAGAGCCATTGCTGAAAGTCTTTGTCAAAGATGTCTTATTTGTCAGCAGTTTAACCCAGGAAGAAAAACAGTAGTGAGTCTAGGAACAATAGGACGAGAAGGAGGTCCATTCACTAGAATGCAGTTAGACTTTATCGAGATGCCCCCTAGTAACAGACTACGATATGTTCTAGTGGTCGTCTGTTTGTTCTCTCGTTGGGTGGAGGCATACCCCACAAGAAGGAATGATGGAACAACAGTGGCAAAACTTATGCTGCGAGAGTTCATTCCAAGGTATGGTTTTCCAATCACGGTTGAGACAGATAGAGGAACACATTTTCAAAATGAGTTGATCCAATTGATTTGTGAAGCATTGAGTATTAAACAAAAACTACATTGTGCTTACAGACCAGAGGCTTCTGGGGTAGTAGAGCAGATTAATGGAACAATTAAAAACAGATTGGGAAAAATGTGTCAAGCTACAGGACTCAAATGGCCGGATGCACTGCCTCTTGTTCTGATGACCATCAGAAGCATCCCTGAAAAGAAAACTGGACTCAGTCCTCATGAGATGATCATGGGACGAGCAATGAGACAAGCACACGTACCTGTCAACAAGTTATTAACTATAACTGATGATCTAGTACTGGATTATTGCAAAGGACTGGCTGATGTGGTGCGTTCTGTGTTTCATCAGGTTGGACCGGATGCGACCACTCTTGAAAGAAAACCAGCCCACGACTTGAATCCAGGAGACTGGGTCCGCATAAAAGTCCACAGGAGAAGAAACTGTCTAGTTCCTCGTTGGGACGAGCCACGACAGGTAATCCTGGTGACAACGACTGCCGTCAAGTGTGCAGGAGTGAAAAACTGGGTTCATGCCAGCCACACAATCAGAGTTCAAGAACCTACTGATCGACATGTGAGTCGACGTCTGGAAGTGTGGGATAAAAGTTTAACGGCTGGGACAACAAGGATAAGAGAAAGGGTGCCAGAACTTGAAGATCGACCTGAAAGTCGACATCTGGAAACCCCAACTGCAAACACCTCTAGAGAAGAAGAGGAAGAAGAAGAAAGAAATTCAGAAATTCCAGAACTTGAAGATCGACCTGTAAGTCTACATCTGGAAATATCTGACACAACTTCAGACTCTGATGATTCAGTTGAAAACCGAGAAGAATTCCTAAGGAAAACTTGGGGTTATAAACCAATTAGAGAAGAAACTGAGCAAGAAATTGAGTTAGATGACCAACCAAGTACAAGTTATGGTGGAAATCCTTCAGAAACAATATTAGTAGATAAAGTAGGAAAGAAGTACACAAAAAGTTAGAAAATCGAGAAGAACCCCGAGGAGCAATAGGGACAGATAGAGAAACAGAAGAACAGGGAAATTTAGAAGCAGAAAGGGAGAAAAACACCAAATCGGAAGAACACCGAGGAGGGACAGTAATAAGGGAAAACAAGAAGGAGAAGACAGATTCACCAACGACTGCCGTCAAGTGTGCAGGAGTGAAAAACTGGGTTCATGCCAGCCACACAATCAGAGTTCAAGAACCTACTGATCGACATGTGAGTCGACGTCTGGAAGTGTGGGATAAAAGTTTAACGGCTGGGACAACAAGGATAAGAGAAAGGGTGCCAGAACTTGAAGATCGACCTGAAAGTCGACATCTGGAAACCCCAACTGCAAACACCTCTAGAGAAGAAGAGGAAGAAGAAGAAAGAAATTCAGAAATTCCAGAACTTGAAGATCGACCTGTAAGTCTACATCTGGAAATATCTGACACAACTTCAGACTCTGATGATTCAGTTGAAAACCGAGAAGAATTCCTAAGGAAAACTTGGGGTTATAAACCAATTAGAGAAGAAACTGAGCAAGAAATTGAGTTAGATGACCAACCAAGTACAAGTTATGGTGGAAATCCTTCAGAAACAATATTAGTAGATAAAGTAGGGAAAGAAGTACACAAAAAGTTAGAAAATCGAGAAGAACCCCGAGGAGCAATAAGGACAGATAGAGAAACAGAAGAACAGGGAAATTTAGAAGCAGAAAGGGAGAAAAACACCAAATCGGAAGAACACCGAGGAGGGACAGTAATAAGGGAAAACAAGAAGGAGAAGACAGATTCACCAGTAGGAGATGACGAGATCATAAGTTTCAAAATAAGAGACAATAGTGAAACGGTTGAAACAAAAACAGAAGAAAGTGGAGAAGAGGAAAAAGCAAAAACTGAATCAAGAAAAAGAAATTGGAAATCAGAAAGAGAAGAAAGAGAAGGTGAAGCCAAAAGGCCAAGAAAAGGAGATAATTGGCCCAACAGCTATATAAGAAAATTGAGATATAGAATAATAAGAGCGGGAGACGAAGGTGCTGAACAAGTAAATGAAGTAACAAGTCAAAAGGACAAGAAAAACCAAGTGGAAAAAGATTACAAAAGTCCAAAAGAACAAAGAAAGTGAATGCAAAGTATAAGTCACCT
Organism: Calotriton arnoldi; assembly: GCA_963921515.1. Taxonomy (NCBI): domain Eukaryota; kingdom Metazoa; phylum Chordata; class Amphibia; order Caudata; family Salamandridae; genus Calotriton; species Calotriton arnoldi. The sequence continues at coordinate 351,480 of CAWUFW010005705.1, forward strand.
GAGTGGCTGTATATTGCACTAACAGATTACAAAGAAGAAGAAAACACTCACGAGAACCAGAGACTGAGAAGTCGGATGGGAAAAGGTGAGATGCAACAAACTTGAAGTGAAGACTTATAGTGCTTCTGCCGGACATGACAATTTTACTGGATGTGACAAATCACCGGATGTGACAACGAAAGAATTCTGGAGAGAATTAAAAGAAAGTACCGAGCAAAGACTTTTTGAGAGCAGAGTGGCATCTAAGTCATTTCTGAGGTGTAGTGACACAATTTTCTGAAACTTAACAAATAGAAAAAAGAAAAATGGAAAATAATAGGGATGGAAGAGATAAATGTGAGTTTATAAAAAGATGGTGCAAAATGTGCTGCTTTTGTACAGGGTTATTAATGACCATATGGATAGTTTTAGCAATCACAATTCCTATTAGTATAGCTGTGATAGAAGCAAAAAATGATACTAAACCAGAAAAAGAAACTAAAATTAAAGAACCAGTTATTTTAAGAAGTAGTGCAGAGTTGCATAAGGATAAGTCAGTAACAGATTTTTCTAAGAATGTTTTTACAAAATTGTTGTATGAATATGTAGAGACAATGGATGTGAGAGATTGTTATGTTTGTATGCAGTTGCCTGCATCAGTGTCAGAAGGTGTGACTTATCATCACCTACCTTTAACTTATGGAATAACATGTAGTGTAATAGCAAGTTTATTTTTATAAAACAGGTAGATTAGAATCTTATTATACTGATATAGATAAGATCTTTGCAAACATTCCAGTAGTACCAGAACTTAACAAAGTAAAACAAGCAAAAGTTTTAGGGAATTCTTTTTAGAACATAGAAAATTAACGTTAGAAGAAATAGTTAGTAACAACCTTACCTGTGAGTTAAAGAAAGAAGAAAAAGTATTTTTAGAAATGGTTGAAGACAGAAGAATGAAATTTCAAAAAGAAGCAATAAAGAGGAAGGAAAACGCTTATGGACGTTTGAGGAAGGAAATCATGAAGGGAAAAAGATAAATGCAGCAATGACATTAGATTGGCCGCAAACAGGAAAGTTGTGTATTAGGAGAAATAAGACAGTCTATGACAATTACTTTGTAGGTTCCAGTATCTGCCATGACAATTATCAAATTCTGGGAGGTTGGGGATTCAAAGGTGGAAAAGATCCAATATTTCCAGGTATCTATTATATTTGTGGGAATAGAGCTTATTACAGGTTACCGGACCATTGGTATGGAACTTGCTATGTAGGCCTGGTCTTTCCAAAAATTTCACATGGACAGAGAAGAAAAGGGAACATACAAGATGATTAATAGATTTACACGTAGAAAGAGGGAAAGTTTTTCAGAAATTGTAGGTGATATTTTTGGAGCATTGATACCAGCAGTGGGAATATCTTTGAATGCATTTAAAATTCGGAAGTTATCCACAGTAGTAGATCGTTTGTCTACAGATACTGCGGGAGGGTTCTTAATGGTAAATACCGAAATGGTTGCCATGAGAGCCATGGTGATGCAAAATCGGCTTGCCCTTGATATTCTTTTGGCAAAGAGGGTGGAGTCTGTGGAATGTTGAAAGTCCAACATTGTTGTACTTACATTCCTGATAAAAGTGAAAACATACAGAAGTATATTACAAATATTACAAATTTGCACAAAGAACTAGTTCCACTGGAGGTTGAAAGTGTTTTGGGAAAACTTGGTAGAGGGTTTTCTTCAGTAGCAAATTGGTTGACCAGAATGAGTAGACTAATGATAGGGAAAGTTATAATAATAGCAACTGTAGTAATATTGTTAGCCATGGTATTGAAAATAGTAATAACATGTATAAAAAGAAAAGTAAGACAAAATAAGATAAAAAGAAATAACAGAATAATGAAGAGAGAGAGAGAGAAATGGGTGAAATTGAGTTGGAGAAAATGAAAGAAAGCATGTATAAGGAGACTAAAAGGCAAGATGAAGAAGAAACAGATGTGTAGATAACAGAAGGCAAAGGATGAAAGACATGCTGCCTGAAAAGAAGTATGACTTGGGTTTTATGTGGTGATTTAAAACTCACCAAAGGGGGAGTTGATGGAGCAGGGAAAATAAAAAAATGTTAACCCCTAACAAATTTTATAATTAATTAAATAAAATGTTCGTTTAAATGTATTAATCAACACTGTATGTGTGGGAATGGTAACATGCCAATTTGTGTGCTAAATAATCTATTAATGGATGTCCATGTGTCTAATTATAACGTAAAAATAAATGCGTACTAATTAAAAATAAATGCATGTTTGTGCTTCATAGAAATAAAACATGTCGTTGCAAAAACAATAGTGATGGTAAGTAAGGAACAGCTTTAATGTTGCTTTCTGCTAGGTAATAACTAATTGGGGTACGTAGATGACGGGAGGGAAATGAAAAGGGCTATTTTTCTCTATTTTAATTATGTTTTGTTTGCCTCAAATTAGTGCTTCTAAAGTATAACCGAGTGGCGATATAAAATGGCCGCCAGTGGGAAGATGTGCGCAGGCGCAAGGGGACACGTGATACGGGATGAAATCGGAGAAAAAACTAAACCTCGTGAGGTTACTGAGACGCTAGGATGCGAGAAATGGTCAAGGCTGATGTGACCTAATTGAACTGATAGTGTGCCGTGATGATCAGCAGAAGACCCGTGGGAAACAAGTTTAAGAGAAAGGACAATGACTGCGGAGTTCTCGAATGTATCGAAAGAAGTTACAAATGTACTGATCGAAACGGATGAAAATATGTTTGAGCGTATGGGAAAGGAAATGATCCAAGGACCCTTGAATCCAAGAGAACTTGATTAAAAGAATGAATAAGATGACATGCATGGACCAATGAAAGAAAAGCGTGTTATTAATGTTGCAACAGTTAGTTAGCAAAGTTAGAATTAGGGTATAAGAGGGCCTACTCTTAGTGGGAGGGGGTCAGTCGCGGTTGCAGTCACAGTCAGGAGAGGAGTTGGAGAGTCGTGTTGGTGGCTTCCAGTGCTGGGTGGTCCTGATCGATCCCTTACTGAGCGGGAGATGCTGAAAGACTGTTAGATGAGACGGGTTGCAGGTAGCTGATGCTGACGAGCTGAAGTTGCTGTTGCTGTCTTAATTTTCCAGTTGAGTATGAGAATCAGGCTATTTCTAATTCTTAACTTAGGTTAGAAATCATTAGGCTAAATTAGGAAGCTAGGCAGGTAATTAGGGTTTTGGCTTCATGACAAAAATTTCCTTTCTGCAATAAATTGATTATGTTTAATAAATATTTGAATTTAAAAATGAATAATTGAATAAAGTTTAAATTCTTTCTCATGCTTTTAAAATTATATAAAATTTAAGATTCTTTAAACCCAAAATGACTCAGTGGTTATTTTCCTAAATGATTGTGACATCAGTAATTGGTTATTGTGATTCAGCTGGTCTTAATCACTATGAACTAATTTTTTACATGAATGATTCATCGACAAAACAATGAGCAGGAATATCTTAAGAAATAACTAAAAGAAAGTGACAAATTAAGGTAATAAGATATCCCGGCTCCTTCCAGCGGTACATAAATGGTGTTCTCCATTTAGTTCTCATGCTTCTCCTAGGAGTATAGAATTTCATAAAGGTGTAAAGGAAATCCAGGAGTGTGCATGTGTGTTAGGCGATGTTTATGGGCCCCATCGTCATGTGGATATGAGAAATATAGTTTGCCCCTGGATGACCTATAAGTGACCTGGGAGGAGAATAGTTTTTATTGTACGCGCTGCATCACAAGACACATCATCACATTTAATTAAGGTCATCAAACATATGCCCTTAAAACTACAACTAGAGTAGTCCTCCTTGTGGCCTGCTTGGCGTGAACGTGCGTGCCTTGAGCGCCCGCACCACCCCCAGGGTTTTAAAGCGCTATGTTTTGGTAACGCGATAAGAAATGGTGTTATTGGCATTTCGCTCCGTTTTATCCCTTTTTGTTCTCAATTCTCAGGCCCCATTCAAAGTGCGGATAATGGGCTCTGCTTCCTTTGCCCTCACAAAACAACTTCAGCTGTATCTGCCGTGCGTGCCGCTCGCCTGGTGATCATCAGACCCAGGTTCTGAGTACTGTACAAACACGGATGGGCGCAGACAGCCTTGCCTTTGGCGCCCCTTCAGTACTTCAAAATTTAAAACAGGAAGAAATTGGTGCAGGATAAGAGGCTATCTTCCAACTGACTTCCAATTGCCACTCACTCCAAATTCCCTCACCATTCTAAATTCCCAAAATCAACCCATATTCATTTTCACTTTCCCTTTTCCAGTTAGGCAACATTCCAACGACAACTCAACTCAAACCTACAATTCTCATCATAAAAATGAAGTGCTTTGGCTCTTGGTTATGCACAGATATAGATTTAGAGCTCAGGCATGGCTGGACTGGAAGATGTTTAAACCAGCTCTAAACTACAGGGGGTCACAACTGGAATTGGGATATGCGGCTATGTGCAGGTCATGGGAGCCCATCCTGCTCTGAAAGCAGCCATCTAGCCTGTAGTCTATTTGGAAAATGACAGAGTGGTTCTGTGTTCAGCTCAGCCCGGGCTCAGAATGTTATCCTACAGGCCGAGTGTACTTATGAGCACAGTCAGTTCCCTCTAATCTGAGGGTGTGAGTGGTCGCCTATACTGTGCTTTTAATCCGCGCAGTGAGCCTGGGGAAGCGCAAACCACACTGGATGCTCTGACTGACAGCCATAAATTACTTCATTAGTCCCTATGTAGTGCAGAGCGGTGATAAAAAATCTGAGAGTGTATTTTTTTTTCAGCTAAGTAGTGCACAAGGCCTACATAGTTGATTGGGGAAATAGAGAAGTGGCTGCTAGGGACCGTTTGTTTGTAGGGATGTGACCAGAGGGGGAAGCTACAGCATATATGTATTGCCATGGCAGCTTTAGTTGGTGATTCTACATTTAGACATGCAAATAGGGTGAATGTGAACACCTGGAGTGAAACACAGTCCTGACTCAGCAGGAAAGCATCCCCAAATGACTTTAATGGAGTCCAAGCTAGTTGCCAGTTTTCAATTAGTAGTGAGTACAGTATGGCAACAATCCAAGCCCAAGCCTCATTAGAATGCGCGAATACGACGCTGCGGCCTGCTCCGAGTCCGACCTCATAGCCTAGAGCCAGGAGGCCAGGCCAGCCAGTGCAGCCACCACTTCCCTGAACAGTCGCCGGTAGCTTCCTATTGGCAGCCTCGAACTCAGAGGGTAGCATGCATCCGTGGATGTGCCTGGAGTGCACAAGAGATAAAAAGAGACACTCTTCGGTGAAAAGGATGAGGATTTTGGACTGAAATGCCTTACTAAAACCCCACAGTAAGGCCGTGTAAGGTGCAGGGTGCTCTGAAACATGTACAACACCTTTTACCATAGACTCACAATGGGAGTTTAATTCAAAGGAAGCCATAATGTCGTTTATTTGGGAGCAAAAAATGCTAATTTGCCGTTGCTTGTGGTTCAATTCGCAGAGTGCCCGTGTTTGTCCAGTGGGGGGGGGGGGGAGGGGATTTAGGAGTCAAGTGGCCCGTCTAGTGCTGTCTTGAAGACACAGTCCGACACCCTACGACCATCTTCACAACCCCGATGTGCAGACAGTCCGGTCTCAGCCAGTGGGCCCCACACCCTTCTGCTGTGAACTGTCATCATATTACAGACATAAACATGCTGTAAAATGCGTCCGTTTTACTAGTACAGTGAGATAGCTCAGTGTGTTGAGCGTCTGCGGCAGGAATCTGTGCTTAACGTGCGGATTTCCGACGAGGCCGGCCTTCATTCACCCAAAATGAGCCCCTGCACCGAGTTGTCCAAGTTCACCCTGTTTGCAAACCTTTATAAAGATCATGTCACTGACCTCACAGACAAACTGATTAAAAAACAAATAATGAGAGCATGTTGTTTGAGCATGTGGGGACAGGTTCCCTCTGATTCCGGTTTAGATTACTTTAATTTAAGGTGTTTCAGTAGAGATTAATTTGACCAACTCTAAAGAGTTCAAATGGGCATGGCTCTGTTCAGAGAATGGGTGTTAGAAAGCAATGACTGCATGTGAAACAAGACCCTGACCGCGTGAATCTTCAATTATACCAACAAAGAATAGTTTATATTCTCAAAGCTCTTTGGAGAGCATACCACTATATTCCAAGAGGACACTATGCTATCACCGAACTGTACAAATGGCAATAACAAAACGTGAGGGTTTGTGCCAGAGACGCTAAAGCTACTGGAACAGGTTTTCATTGAGCACAAAGGGTGGAAAAACTATGGCATAGAAACCAGACCAAAATAGACTCTGTACTCTGATACTTATAAAATCTGTTCGCAAACTGGTCGGTAGCAATGCAAGACCATGAATTAATCTGGATCACTGAACCGTGGCAGCAGATTTTCCCAGCTTATAGCAGAGCTCAGTCCCATTATCGGGAATTTATTACAAACATTTATACACTGGCAACAGCTGAGACGTTTTTCAAGCAAATGTTTACCCCAACAAAAACGCAGAATAGAACACGCGGTTAGAAATGACACTTTTAAAGGGACACAATATCTTATTAGAGGAGACAGTCCCCTCCAAGCAAACGTGTCAAAAACAACAAGCATTGGCATAGCCAATAGGTCTCGCCTTTGGGGCCTTATAAGTGTTTAGCCAGAGCTATTGACTTTGCCAATGTCTTCAAGCTGTGCTGTAGAGAAGTGTGGCTGCTGTGCAGCATGCTGAAAAGTTATAATAAAAAAGTGTCAGAAGCATTTTTGTTACTTTATATAAGACCAAGAAGGCATTATGTAAAACTGAACGACCATATTAAAAAAATATTTACAATAAAAAATTTCCTCAGTTTTCTTTTGTTCTTGCAATGCTGGCAACTTGTTTCTGCCTATTGCAATGGTTGCTTGTTAAAGCTTTTTTTTTGAGGGGGCATAAACAATCGGAGGGTGAAGGTTGGGAACTAGTACCTGTATTATAACACTAGCAGCGGCCAGACGCTAGGGGAGAATCAACAGATGCCAGATTCCGAGAGCAGGCTGAGGTGGTGCTGAGTGATGCTGAGGTGGTAGTGGTGGTGGTGGTGACTGTTGCGGAGACAATGCTGAGGTGATGCTGAATGATACTCAGGTCTTGCTGAGTGATACTGCTGTGGTGCGGAGTGATGCTGTGGTGGTGCTGAGTAATATTGTCTTGGCGCTGAGTGATGCTGTGGTGGTGCTGAGTGATATTGTCTTGGCGCTGAGTGATGCTGTTGTGGTGCGGAGTGATGTTGTGGTGGCCCTGAGCGATGCTGTGGTGGCCCTGAGCGATGCTGTGGTGGCACTGAGCGATGCTGTTGTGGCGCTGAGCGATGCTGTGGTGGCGCTGAGCGATGCTGTGGTGTCGCTGAGCGATGCTGTGGTGGCGCTGAGCGATGCTGTGGTGGCGCTGAGCGATGCTGTGGTGGCGCTGAGCGATGCTGTGGTGGCGCTGAGCGATGCTGTGCTGGCGCTGAGCGATGCTGTGGTGGCGCTGAGCGATGCTATGGTGGTGCTGAGCGATGCTGTGGTGGTGCTGAGCGATGCTGTGGTGGTGCTGAGCGATGCTGTGGTGGTGCTGAGTGATGCTGTGGTGGTGCTGAGTGATATTGTTGTGGCACTGAGTGATGCTGTGGTGATGCTGTGGTAGTTCTGAGTGATGCTGTGGTGGTGCTGAGTGATATTGTTGTGGCACTGAGTGATGCTGTGGTAGTTCTGAGTGATGCTGTGGTGGTGCTGAGTGATGCTGTGGTGGCGCTGAGTGATGCTGTGGTGACGCTGAGTGATGCTGTGGTGGCGCTGAGTGATGCTGTGGTGGCGCTGAGTGATGCTGTGGTGGCGCTGAGTGATGCTGTGGTGGCCCTGAGTGATGCTCTGGTGGTGGTGAGCGATGCAGTGGCGGTGCTGAGCGATGCAGTGGCGGTGCTGAGCGATGCAGTGGCGGTGCTGAGCGATGCTGTGGTGGCGCTGAGCGATGCTGTGGCGGCGCTGAGCGATGCTGTGGTGGCGCTGAGTGATGCTGTGGTGGCGCTGAGTGATGCTGTGGCGGCGCTGAGTGATGCTGTGGCGGCGCTGAGTGATGCTGTAGCGGCGCTGAGTGATGCTGTTGTGGCGCTGAGTGATGCTGTGGTGGCGCCGAGTGATGCTGTGGTGGCGCCGAGTGATGCTGTTGTGGTGCCGAGTGATGCTGTGGTGGTGCTGAGCGATGCTGTGGTGGTGCTGAGTCATCCTGTGGTGGTGCTGAGTCATCCTGTGGTGGTGCTGAGTGATCCTGTGGTGGTGCTGAGTGATGCAGTGTTGGCCCTGAGTGATGATGTGGTGTCGCTGAGTGAAGCTATGGTGGTGCTGAGTGATGCTGCGGTGGCGCGGAGTGATGTTGTGGTGCTGCTGAGTAATGCTGTGGTGGCGCTGAGTGATGCTGTTGTGGCGCTAAGTGATGCTGTGGTTGTGCTGAGGAATGCTGTGGTTGCACTGAGTGATGCTGTGGTTGCACTGAGTGATGCTGTGATGGCGTTGAGTGATGCTGTGATGGCGTTGAGTGATGCTGTGATGGCGTTGAGTGATGCTGTGATGGTGTTGAGAGATGTTGTGTTGGTGCTGAGTGATGCTGTGCTGGCTCTGATTGATGCTGTGCTGGCTCTGATTGATGCTGTGGTTGCGCTGAGTGATGCTGTGGTGATGCTGAGTGATGCTGTGGTGTTGCAGAGTGAGAGATAGAGTGAAGATATAATGCCCAATTAGAGAGGGTGGTGAGAGAGAAAGAGAGAGAAAGGGTGTACATAGAATAAAGAGTGGAGCGGGATAGAGAGAGAGAAAGAAGGGGAGAGAGAGTGAATGAAGGAGTTTGAAAGAGAAACAGATAAAGGGGTGAGAGAGAATGAAAGGCAAAGAAAGATAGAGAGGGGAGAGTTAATTAAGTAGAGAGAGAGATTAGAGAGGGAGAGAGAGAGAGAAGGAGAGAGACAATAAGAGTGGGGGGTGTGGAGTTTAAATAGAGTGAAGAAGTGACGCGGAAAAAGTAACCTTAAATATAGCTTTGTGCTTTGCGCGAATAAATATTTAAAAAAAAAACAGAGTGAGACAAAAATACTGGTAATTAGGTTGTGACTCCCAATATAAAACAAATAGCGATATAAGGTGAAATCAACCCACCGAAGCAATATTTCTAACTAGACAAAAAAAAAAGCTTGCATTTCAATGCTAATCGCTGTTGTTTTTCATGTGACTGTAGTCCAGGTCCGTCAGTTGGTAATGTGAGCTGCTGCTGCGATTGAAACATCAGAGTCCAGAGAGTTAATGAGCCATGACGAGGAAATGAGGAAGAGATAGGAAACCCAGATGGCAGCTGCGCGCGTGCACGCCATCGTGAACTCAAGCTGGTCGCCAGCAAAAGCCACTGCTGTTTGCACTTCCAAAACCCGCTTACTAAAACTCTCGGCCAGACCAGCACAAGAGCTGGTGCAGGCCGAGACCTAAAAATGGCAAAAACAAGATAACTCATCAGTATGATCTGGTGTGTGCGTATAAATGTTGGTATCTATTATTATGTTCAATGCAATACGCACAAGAAAAAATAGAAAAACAAGCATTGAACCGGCCTGCTATGTGGGCAAAGTCAAGAAATATACATACGGGTAGTCAATGATCAAAGAGCATCCCGACAGCACCGATAATGCTCACTGTGTTCCTAAGCACTGGAAAGTGCAAGAGGCATGATTTCTGTTTGACTCGACAGAGATTGGCCTGAGCTTGAAGCAAAAGAATTAAAAATATTGCATGTCCGGTCATGGAGGTATCACCGAGCCTCCTCCGTCCGCCCTAAGCCTGGTTACTACTTCGGGGCCTAAGTACTACTTAGGCCCCGGCCCGGTTTCGCGACCGCAGCGCAGTGGATTTATTCAGGATTTATTTTGTGAGCACTGCACTGCTCTCACTCAGGAAATCCACTGCGCTGCGGTCGCGGAACCGGGCCGGGGCCTAAGTAACCACCTGCCAACCAGGGTTTTACTTTTTTTAGTTCCGGTCAGGGTCGTGACGCCCCCAGCCCACTAAGCCCAGTCCCAGGACCCAGACAGTGCCTGCTGCCTGGCCAATGGCCATGAATTGATCAGGGTCAGGGATCCCACTAAATCAGGGTGGCATCATGGCATGCAAGAAATGCAATTATGCAAGCGAAACAATCACAACACTCACCTGCGGGCACCGGGCGGCAGACACACAGGGAAATAATTAAATTAAGGGGTGCCTCCAGGCGCCGCTACAGCTTCTCTTTCTCTGACGTAGTGGCCGTGGTCTCCTCTCTCTGCCTCGCAGTCACGCGCACCAGACCCCACCCTAAGGGTGAATGTTTACCGCGGCGCGCAGACGCGGCGGTGAAATGACATCACTGCGCGCTGCGCATCAATCATAGTGCATGCAGGCAGCCACTCAACCAGTGGCAGTGCGTGCCGGTGGATTTTTTAAATAATACATTTAGTCATCCTCCTGGCAGTGGCTAGAAATAAAATTTGGGTGACATGACATGCAGCATCACGGACACGGACGGCACCAGCAGCTGCTGCATTTTATGGAGATAAATGTGCTTGTTTGCTCGTCGGTCAGTCACGCCGCCCTCAGGGTCCAAATCGGCCCCATCAACAAAACCAGCCCCCTGCCACAAAACCGGCCCCCACACCATCCAGCCTACCGGGGGATTGCCCGGTGCCCGGCATTACCAGTCCGGCCCTGGCAGTGTCACGCCATATTGGATTCCTTCTTCGAGGAACACTTAGTGTGTTTTTACGGGCCTTGGATCTACGCTGTAAGTTCCGTCACACAGACAGCAAAGAAAACAATGTGCCCTAGTAGTTGTGATTTTTTGACGCATTTCAAACAGCTTTTCTTCACGGATGTCGGAGAGGATTTCAGATTTCTCTCGGATTTAATCTCCTCTTCACCGTACACCGGCAAGTAGCTCAGCCTGACATACCTACTCATCGCAAGTGACTAAGTTGTGTTTTACAGTTTCCCATCTCAAGTGACCAATTCGTTTTATTCTACAAAGGCAGGAGTTTTTTGTTTTTTTTGTTTTGTTATTTGTCTCTTCCTTTTCAGTTTCTCAGGTATTAGGTCAGATACTGGTGGGTGTGCTGAGTGTGGTTGCAATATTCTAACGTGTGGAGTGGGGGAGTATCATTTTGTCTTATTTCTATTATTGAGTTTAATACATTCTACATAGAAAGGAATATGCAGAATGTTCCAGCTCCACCATTTTTCCTGTCTTCGCCTGGTGATTCTACTTTGTCATGGCAAAAGTGGAAGAAGGTATTTAGCCATTGCTCTAGAGTGTGTGGCACGTCATTAAGTGCCTAAAGGAAAACTTCACTTTTAATGCATTGTCTAGGCTCAGATGGTCAGGAAGTATTCAAACATTTTCCTGACCTGACTCATGAAGAATCTGACAATCAAAATGAGTAAAAAAATTGGGTAAAACAAACTGGACCTACACTACCTACCAAAACTGTGCACTGTGGTGGAGAGGTACCATTTTGGAAGGCGCATGCAACAGGAAGGCGAGTCTGTAGAGGAATATGTTTATGTGTTAAGAAAGTTAGTAGCGGCATGCAATTTTGGACGCACCGGAGAAGAAAGGCTGTGTGGTCAGTTTATGTTGGGATGCAGGTTGGATAACGCTAGAGAGAAAATGTGGTTGAGTGATAATCCCTGTTTGAAGGAGGATTTAACTATTGCAAAGACCACACAACAGTCACAGGTGTGCATGGAAGTTATCCACAAGAACAATCATACAGAAGAAAAGAAGTATAGTGTGCAAGTGGTTAGTGAAGCTAAAACTGGGTCTTGTAATACACAAATTTTTTGAAAGAGTGAGTTTGAAAGCAAATTAGTGTCAAAGGGATTCCAGAGCAAGTGTTTCAGGTGTGGCAATGCTGGTCACCTAGCTAACAGTAAAGACTGTCCAGGGTGGAAAGCGACTTGTAAAACCTGTGTGAGGAAGGTCACTTTTCGTCCTGCTGCAAGAGTACCTAGGGTACAAAGAAAGTCAGAAAACTGGTGTGTGACTCAAATTTTGATAGTGATGAGTTCGTCTTGCAGGTGAAAGAAGGTCCAGATGAAGGTCCATATGAAGGCGTAAGAATCAATGGCTGTGTTGTTAGAATGCCTTTTGACTCGGGGACAAAAATAATTCTTATACCAAAGATGTTTTATGAAAATAATCTCAAATTAAGTGTAATGTTGAAGACACCAGACATCAGGCCTAAAGGGTAAAGAGGAAAACCCATAAAATTGTTTGGGTTATTTTGTAGGAACCTTTGAGCTAAAGGACAGAATGATACCTGGGAAGATTTATATATCTTGCAGAGGCGACTCCCTTATTAGTTGGAGACAACAGAAAGAGTTGGAGGTTTATCTTGATCCTAATGAAAGTCCTTCTGTAAGGTTAAAAGATAAAAAGACAGATGTTTCTAGAGTGGATGGGTATGTTTGTGGAAAGCAGAAGACAGAAGAGGTGGGCAAAAAACGGAAGATAGAACAAATAATAGAAAATTATTTTCCTGAAGTTTTAAAAAAGGAATTTGGGTGTTTGAAGCATTATGTTCACCAGATTATACATAAAGTGAGTGCTACACTTAAAACATGTAAAGTGTGGGGTGTTCTCATTATAGTGCGAGATGCCATGAAGAAAGAGTTGGAAAGATTGTTGAGTGAGGGGATAATTTAGGAGGTGGAGAGTACGGAGTGGTTGTCTCCAGTGATTATGACAAGAAAAGCCAATGGGGATGTGAGGCTCTGTGTTGATTTGAGAGAAAGTAATAAAGTGGTGATAGTGGACCATTAGTCTCTTCCAAATATAACAGAAATGCTGTGCAATTAAGAGGGAGCAAGATTTTTCTCCTCCCTAGATTTGACCTCCGCTTATTATCAGATTGCCATTCATCCCTCCTCACAAGATCTCACAGACTTTATAACAACTTTCGGTATGTTTAAGTATATTTGCATGCTGTTTGGACTAATCTCTGCTGCCGCTGTCTTTCAAATGGCTATCGAACGTATCATGGAAGGTGTTGGAGGTATAAAAATTTATCAGGATGACATCCTAGTGTACGGCAAGACAGAGAAAGAACATGATATGAGATTGCATGAGACAATGTCCAAGCTCAGCGCTAATGGTTTGAGATTGAAACGTGAAAAATGTAGTTTTGGTTTGATGGAAATTTAATATTTGGCACTTCTTGTGACGGGGATGGTATCAAACCCAAGGAGGATCTAGTTAGAGCTATAACAGACATGCCATGCCCCTCCAACAAAGAGCAATTCAAATTTTTGGGTACCGGATAATACTATAGCAAATTTATTCTCAACTTTTCTGAAAGGTGGGGGAATATGACAAAGTTGTTAAAGAAAGGGACAGAATTTAAATCGTCAAGAGAATGTGAGGAAGAGTTTCAAAGTGTGAAGATAAACTTAAGTGGTTCATCCAAGCTTGGTAGTTTTGAACCGGGTGCGAAGACCATATTAAAGACAGATGCCAGCTCAATGGGGCTTGGGGCAGTTTTAGAGCAAGTTGTGAACTGGGGGGGCGGGGAAGACACCATACTATTTTTTTCGAATGGACTGCAAGCCACTGAAGTCAACTACTCAGTGATAAAGAGGCGTTGGCGGTATATTGGGCAGTGAGAAAGTTACGCAAGTTTTTCTGGGGCAATCACTTTGTATTAAAGACAGATCACAAGCCATTGGGGAGAGGAGTTGGCCTAACGGCTAGGGCGGTTGACCTCGAATCTGGAGAACCGGGTTCGAGTCTCGGCAATGACGCTGAACATCCTGTGATTCTGGGCAAATCACTTAATCTCCCCGTGCCTAACAAAAATGAATGTGTCCTCATGTATGCAACTTGTGCTATGTAAAGCGCTCTGATACCCGATTCGGGTCAAGTTCACGCTAAATAAAACTCTGTAAAAAAAAAAAAAATTGATAGAGATTTTTGGAAAGAAGAGGATAGATGCTGTTTCTAACAGGATAAGAAGGTGGGCTGTAGCATTACAGGAGTTTGATTTTGAAATGGTGTATTTACCAGGCGTAATGAACACAGTTGCTGACTGTTGTTCAAGACTGTATGTTGGGTGTGGGAGCAGTGGAGTCTGGTCTGAAGGTGATGACATGTTTGGTGATTAAAATGTGAATGTTTGTCAGGTGACTGGGGGTACTGTACAGGAAAAAGAGTGGAAGAACGAGTAGGATTTGGATGAAGAGATGAAAGGTCTTGGAAGGTTGGGTGGCAAGTGACAACTGTAATGGTGTTTTCTAGGGGATATGGAACGTGAAGGATGAGCTGTCTGTAGAAAGTGGTTTGATTATGAGAGGACATAGGTTGATACCGTCGAAGAAAATCAGGTCAAGGTAGATTAAAAGTGCTCATGAGGGTCACCCTGCTATCTGCAAGCCAAAGGAGAGCTTGCGAGAAAGTTACTGGTGGCCTGGCATGGATATCCTCATAGAAAGAGTTGTTAGAGAGTGTGTGGAATGTAGGCAGAGTGATAAAAATTTTGCCACTCAGGATTTCAGGAAATGACAAATTTATAATTTCCTGCATAGACCTGTATTCTCGTTGGCCGGAGGTCAAGATTGTGAATTCTGTGGGAACAGGAGTTGTATTGGAATTTCTTGATAAGTTGTTTGGCAGGGAAGGTTTTCCTTACTCAATGCTAACTGATAATGGAGTGCAATTCACGTCCAAGCTCATGGAGAAGTTTTTGTCGGAAAGAGGGCATAAGATACAGAAAAACATTGCTTTATCATCCTGAGGCAATGGCGTAATTGAGCCCTTCAATAAAGTACTAAAGAAAGCATTCAACACTCCTTGGCTAAAAAATCAAATTGAGTGACAGAGCTTAAAACCAAACTTAATGTGTACAGGATGACACCTCATTCCTCCACTGGGGTTAGCCCATTCTTTTTATTCAACAAAAGAATACCCAATCATCAGGTGGGGCCCACATGGGTGAATATGGTGAAGGGATTGGGAGGGGATGAAGTAATTGAAGCATTGGAGGTGTGTAAAGAGAAAGAATCAGAGGTTGTCTAGAGAAGGAAAGAGAATTTTGACCGAAGAAGAAAGGCTGTAAAGAAAACCAATGTGTGTGTGGGGGATTTAGTAAGGATAAAGAATCCTAGAAAGAGGAGCCTTACTGACAAGTTCAATCAACCCATAGAAGTTATAAAGGTGTTTAAGAATGTGGTGAAAGCTGGTGACCATCGCATATGGAACTTGAGCCATGTTGCGGTGTGGAATATTGTCAAGAATGCAGAGTTGTATGATGAGCTGGGTAGTGTATCACTCTAAAGTCCTCCAAATGAGAAGAGGAAGAGTAAAAGGGTGACGAAGAAACCTTCTTCTTTACAAGACTTCGTATACTTCGTTTCAAGTGTTTCTATATAATAGGATTGTTGTATATGAAATAGAATTTGTTGCATGTTTTAACTGGTCACCTGTATTAGGGGTTACGTAGTTTTGTATTATTTATTTTTGTTGTTAAAGGAGAGAGGTGTGTGGTATCTTGTATAATGTATAATGCATGGCTGACATCAGCAAGGTTGGTCAGTTAACATTATCATTACTGTCAGCCCTAGAACACTGCGGTGTTGCCATGGGGTTGGAATGTTTATGCATGATCTGAGACTGGACTTAATGAGTGGAGCAGCAAACAGTGTCCCTTGGTAGCTGAGGTTTGTATTGAGGAATACTACTAAAGCACGTTTGGATTTCACCTTCGTTGAGTGGAGTGGCTTTCCTACACCGACCTCAACCGTTGGGCCCTTCTGGATAATGATGTACGGCAGACGGGCCACACTGCTCTCATAGAGAGCCTTCGCTGCTACAACTTTGCAGCATATAAAGTCCGGATACATGCCACAGGGGACAAACCAGGTAGCCTCCTGGCGTGGCCAGCCTGCCAAAAGACCAGCGCTCCCCCTATCACTGAAATAGCCTCAGATGTAGGCCCCTCTCTACGCACCCAACAAAACATACTGCAGGCTTTTTATAACTACTACTCAGCACTATATAGCACGCCCCCAGCCCCACTCCCCGGAGTATTCAGGGGGGTTCCTGACCCCCTCCCATTGCCTACCATAAGTGCCACCAAGCTCGGAGAACTCGGCGACCTAATTACAGTAGTCGAGGTGAAAAAGGCGACCCGTGACTTCACCAGTAATAAGACACCAGAGATGGGCGGTCTCCCTTTAGAGTACTACAACCACTTCTCCAGACATCATGCCCACAAATTGGCTGACATGTATAATGAGGCACTTACCACTGGAGTGCTCCCAACATCCCTACAGGAATCACTTCTTTTTTCCCTACTGAAACTGGACAGAGATTCAACCCACCTATCCTCTTACCGGCCTATTGCTATTCTAGGCACAGATTACAAAATACTAGGCAGCATACTCACTAACCGTTTTCTCCAGATACTGCCTGCCATCGTACACCCCATCAAAATGTATTCATACCGGGCCACAGCATGTCGAATAACTTCAGGAGGTTGTTCCATGTAATGGAACAGGCATCGCTGCGGTACCATCATACAGAGTGCCTGATACTAGATCTAGAGAAAGCATTGGATATGCTGTCCTGGGAATACCTCTTTGAAGTTTTAAGGGAAATCAGTCTTGGTAGATGGCTCCTGGCTTATACGAAGCTGTTGTACACCACCCCTAATATCTTGTATGAATCGGCCGCTTAATCTCGGCCCCTTCCCCAGGAAACCACAGCACACGTCAGGGCTGCCTCCTATCCCCAATGCTCTTCGCCATTGCCATGGAGAACTGGCTCTCCACCTGTGATCGGAAGGAGTACATTGGGGCGTCCCCTTAGATGGCACTACCAATTTGGTGTTGCTATATGCCAGTGATCTACTACGGTATCTTGGGGACACAACTGAGAGCACAAAGATGATATACACAACCTTTCAAGATTTTGAGGCGACGGCAGACCTGCGAGTAAACCTGGCAAAATTGTGGGTGTTCCCCCTGCGGCATGATACAACCCCCAGATTGGGCACCTAGGCGGTGTGCAATTGGCGTGGGCGGAAGCGGCAGTATGCTACCTAGGCATATGCTTGTACCAGCCACAGCAGGATTTATTTGAAAGTAACATGAAACGGGCCTTTACGGCCCTCAAATCCCAAACTCCATTCTGGCAGCGCTTGCTTCTTGCCCTCACAAGCAAAATTGCCAACTCAAAAATTATCATCCTATCCCACTTACTATACTATTTTTTAATGTACTGGTTTACCCCTAGACAATATTTTTAGGACTTAGATTCGATGCTCGGAGACCTGCTCTACGATGGCAAATGGCGGCAGATAATTCTTAACAAAGTGCAGCTGCCTTCAAGTCATACTACCTTGTGGCACAGCTCCAATGGGTATCCCGCTGGGTGGCGGGTCAGAATGTATTTGAAACCAGTACCCGGAATAGCCCTTTACCCCCCATGGTCCTTCATCAGTTATTACAACCCACAGTCAAAATGCACTGCTCCTGGTCCTTACATCTATGGGTGGCCCGGAAGTGCCTCACTTGGATCTTTCAATTGGCGTGCTTCATGCAATCCTATGCTCCTATTATCTCCCCCCAGGGACTACCAAGATTTCCGGGGTCCTTCACATCCGACAACCTCTCTGTTTGGCATGCTCAATCCATAGAGACTGTGGGCAATTTTTTCCAAGGCAATCACATGCTTACATTTGACCAGCTGCACCAAGACTATGACATTCCCATGGGTTGTATGACAGAGGCACGCATGGCTAAACCACGCATGCCTCTACTACGCGGCCCCAGCAATGAATGCGTCTGAACAACGCATGCCTTTACCACACAATTTTGTGGTAAAGGCATGACTAGTAAAGGGATGTGTGTTAAAGATCACACCCCAATCCCCCTGTCCTGAGCCCTAATAACGACTCTGGCCCGAGCCCTAAACACTACCCGAACCCCCCCCTCGAGCCCTAAACACTAGCCCGACCCCCCTTGAGCCCTAAACACTACCCCGACCCTCCTGACCCATATGCGTGGTTAAGGCATGCGTGGTTGAGCTTGCGGGGAAACAGCACGCGTGTCTCTGCAAGCGTTGTAAAGGCCATTTCCCTTCCCATGACCTTACCAGCCTTCTCGCACTCTGCAATAGAGCAACCAGTACCTCTGTACAGTTCCTAAAGTCGAACCGACTCGCATGGGCGGTTGCTCCTTCTCATACTTAGGCCCCAAGCTGTGGAACACTTTGTCCGAGTCCCTGAGAAGCTGCCCCTTACAGACCATCTTTCGTAAAAATTTGAAAACCTGGATGTTTTAATCTTGTCTTATTCTGCTAGCTCCTACCTTGTTGGCAAAGTGCTGGGAAACCCTGTTTGGGTAGCTACGCACTATACAAGTCTTTAAAATAATAATAATAATTCCCTCGGGTCAGTTCCTCCTTTATGGGCAACTATCAGCAGTGTTTAGGGCTCTGTGGCGCATAGCGGATGAAGAGCGCCTGACCCACGCCGTTATACACACCCTGTACACCATAGAGGCAGGGCGTCACAAGGTCACATGGCTCTATAAAACCACCAGGGAACATACAGGGGCCTCCCCAGCACACCTCCGACAAACGTGGGAGGAAGACCTGGTGCGGCCCCTACAGGACACTGAATGGAACAAGGCTATAGAATCCTCCCAAAATATCTAACGTAATGCAAGGTTCAAGAATATCCAATATGTGATACTTCACAGGGCCTATCTCACACCATCCAGATTCAACCTCATATTTCCCACAGCTCACCTTACATTCCCCAGGTGCCAGTTCCAAACAGCTGTCCTCCAACACATGCTTTGGTCATGCCCCAACATAACTCACTATTGGCGCACAATACACGATACCCTAGCAGCCATAACTGAGTTCTCCATGTTGAGCACCTGGGAAGCAACTACCCTGGGAATTTATAAATAGAAGAAGAACCACAAAGTGCGAGCACGATTTGCAAATCTTGCCCTGCTGCTGGCTAAGCGAACCCTCACCCTGAACTAGAGAGCCAATCAGCCCCCATTGATTTCACAATGGCACAGAGCGCTCCTCTACTGGGGGGAAGCAAAGAATGCCTCTCTACACTGGGAAGAAGCCCGGCATCTCCGTAAACTACCAATAGCAGCAGCCTGGGACACCATGCTCACCCAGTTTTGAGAACTAACACGAGAAGACCCCCCTCCTACAGGAGGCTCCACTCTTATTTTATATTATGCGCTGTTCTCCACTAGACCCACCCTATGCCGCAAGTCCCCCTCCACTATCTCTCACAAAAGGCAGACCAGGCTGACCGTGTAGGTACCCCAGTAGCCACCGTCCCTGAGGACCTCCCGCCTGATTGTAATCCCTCCCTGAGCTCATCCCTTTCGCTTTTGCTCACACTACCACCAAGTTAATCCCCTGCCTCACAACTTCCCTCACCCCCTCCTTCTTTCTCCCTCATTGTTCTGAGGTCTACACACATCGTCATGCACCTAGAGGAACCTGAAACAAGTCAGACCTGGCCTTAACAAACAAAAGCACACTTCCTACTTGCAGTACCTCTGTGAAGGGCTAGCCATGCTTTCTTGACATATATATTTGAATGTTAAATCTATTTGCAATGTATAAACTGGAATTGCAGTTTCTATGAATAGTCCTAATTGATCATATACTGCTTTTTTTTCTACTTCTTCCCTCTACTATGCCACAGAATATTGTTCAAATGCTATAAAAACCTCAATAAAAAGAGTTTGAAAAAAAAGAAGATCCTTGGCATTTTATGCATAGAGCAGAGGGGAAGAACCTGCGTTCCATTTGTAATTAAAATGCGATGGCCCCAATCGAGGCACTGCGCATTGAAATGGGTTTGGTAGGCACTTTTATAAGGGGGTTGGCAGCCATAATACGATGGGGTTACCTTCTTTTTTCTCGCAGGAGAATACCCTTGGGAAGCTTATAGGCACAGAATGCTTTAACTCTATGAGGAGGAATTGCACCTTGATGACAAATCCTTTGCACCACTCAAGCTCTTTAGTTTAAATGTGGCATTTCTGCAAAATATGTTCTATTTTAAACTTAAAAGTTATTTGAAAGCATTCATGAAAATTAGCTCTGTGGAATATGACACCCGGCTCGTGGGGGAATAAAGAGGCTGGATGAATTAATACGGTCTCGATGTGTTTCGGTGCCGCAGCCCTATTTATGTTGGAAACTAGAACATCGTGTCCGTGGACCGTGGGTGTATGCTGTTGTTTAGGCTGAATTGTCTTCCTTTAAACAGTGTTACAGATGCTTGGCGGCAAAGAAGATGGAACGACAGGTTGTGTAATTTATCCAAGGGTGATGTACAACTGTTAGATCACGTTCTACTTGTTTGTCCTGTTTTAAAATCCCCTAGCTGTACCTTTTTAAAACCTCTTTTTTTTTTTTTTTATAAGATATGGTATTAACTGAGCTAGTGCAGCAACCCAGATGCTTGACTGTCCAGTAAATGAATTGATGTGTTGCAAAATGTTTAGATTTGTTAAATGTTTTTTTAAATGTACTACATTTTGAGTTGTGTATATTAAATTATTGTTGATCTCTTTGTAGATCTAATTCTTTAATAAAAATCTCGAAATCTTGTAAAGCGCTTTGAAACTCTGCATTGGGATGAATAGCGCTATAGAAAAATAAAACAAAATAGTGATTTTTAAATTAGTATTTGTGTAAATACTGGGACAGACCAACTCATCTGACATTTTTACAGTAAATGCACATTTCTTAAATACAGAGACTGAACAAAGTCAAAACCAATGCCTCTCCTAAATACTTGTGAAGTAATAACAAACTGCATGCCTTTGTTTCCCCTCCATTGCATTTGCATCTAAGTGTGAGGCTCTAGCTAGCTCCCAGCCAGGATATTCGAACAAAAGGAGGCCTGATAGCCCCTTAACTTCAGCCTTTGGTTTGGGCCCCACTCGAATTTAATATAACAAAGCCCCCTCTTCACCTGCAAGTAGCTGCTTGGAAAGGAAAGCAGACAAGTACAGGCACTGCTGAATGTGCCCCAGTGTCAGAAAATTATACTGGGACAAGTTCAGCATAATACAGTGGGGCCCAACTTCTTGGCAGGGTGGACGGCGTCCACTCTGTGAAAATAGTGGGCGGACACCATCTACCCGCATGTACCACTGACGTGTGCCCTGAACAACAGTACAAGACAACAATGGTTCCCTCGGAGAAAGCCCTAAGCCTGAGTTCCCTTGGCATGAACAATCAACATGCACGGGTAATAAGACCAGAACTTACTATTTCCAGTCTTTACAGTTTAACAATTATGTTGTGGGTGGCCCAGTGAACAATGCAGTCAATGTAATATATGTAAATAAATAGCATGCTGAATCTGATTCTTCAACAGATCCAAACCAAAGAACTTGAAGGGCGCAGTGAACGTGACATATGTGAATAAATAGTTTGCTAAATGTGATTAGTGAACAGTTCCAAACCAAAGAACACTTTAGACTTTCTCACAAAATAATTCACAATTTTGGCTCATAATTAGAATACAGTTTGGGCGAATAACAATAAATGCCAGTCTGCATGTCATACGAGTCGATGTTTTTACCCCTTCAAATTAGTTTTAGAGGGTCTTCATCAGGACTAATTGGAGGTACCTACAAAGATAGATAAATATTATTTAATTATCTCAGCTTTTTGCAGACCCGTACTGTGCCATAATATAATGTGAGACTAAAGTGTTATTTGTTCGTTTTCTCACTGAGACAGCGGTCACCTTTGTTGATTTATGTGCCTTCCAATTTCATACTCAGATTTCTTTCCTTTGCTGAAACTGTGCATTCCAATCACAGCTGCTTAATGCCAAGGTTCTCCTTGTAAAGCAGGCTAAAACTATTTGCTTTCAAACAGAAGTCCCCTCGATGTGAATCCCAACCAGGGCCAACTTTTGGCAAGTGTGAGCTGGGCCAAAGCCCAGCGCCCCTAGATTTAGAAGGATGGGCAAGTAGCTGACTTCGCGAACTGCCTTGAATAATGCTTTCCTTCCTTGCGGCAAGTCCAGTTCATTACCTACAACCAGTCTCCAAAATCTTGTTTTCTTAGCCTCCCTTTGATTAACTTTCTCCCACTCACCGCCTCCTTCTCCCTCTCAACCTCACCCCCTCTCATTGAATCTCACCTCCAGTTTAGTAACTGAATAGGTGATTCAGATGAGTGGACAAGGGGCAAATATGTGTTCACAGGCTGGTCATTGCTCTGAGGTATTAAGCCAGGATGTGACCTGGGAGCACAAAAGGGCCCCCCCACTAGGATCACCAATGGGAGGGGGCAGATGGGGAAGGTGATGGAGGGAGAGGATCAGGAGCGGCACCAAATTTAGTTTCACCGGGGCGCAGTCTGCGGAAAGGCCGCCCGTGATCCCAACATACCGAAATGCTATCAGAACAACTTGTCTCTCCTTGATTCTACCCCAACCCACCAGTGTAAACATTCCTTTCCCCAACTCTTCCACATTCCCACCCCTCTGCTTTTCTTCACCTCCACAACCCTTGAGTCTCTGCTTGTACAGTGCTGCGTTGGTTGTTGCAAAGCAATGGGAGAAGAACTATTCAATACAATTTATGCTCTTTTGTGAACATTTGTCTATTTGAAGATGTGACTTATAAGTCTGTTCCAGTTAGGAGAGATAACCTGATCTCATTCTGAATAACTTCAATGTTGTGTTAATACTTACTGAGTGCCTCTCCCATTGCTTTGGAACAGGTGTCTCCAACCAGTTGATTGCTCTGAGAAGCCTTCAGAGTAGCTCACAGCCTTGAGTTCATTTTCTAATAAGCATAGGGTCACATTTTTCCTTTTACAGTTAAAGGAAGGCTGTGTTTATTTTACATTATCAGGATGCAGGTCACAGGGCCTGATAATGAGCAGTGCTGGAGTCAGATGTATGATCCATGGTGAGGCACAGAAGGGAAGAATCAAAGCACTAAGGTATTTAACTCTTAAATAAAAGTCCTTGTCAATTTAATATTGGAGGTGAGAACAAAATGATGTTTCTCAATGCTTTTAAATCAGAGAAAATTAAAATGAAAAGTTACCTTAATGAAAAAGTTAACTTTTCATTTTAATTTTCTTAAATTATTTTTCAAAGAGTTGCATTTACAAATAGTAGGCCTCTTGCTCCTGGTGGCCAGTAGAACACTGTGCCATAGTTATAAATGAAAAATACAGTAATTGTTTTTAAATGGGAGAAATTTAAAGTGCAGAAAAATGTTCCATTTTATGAAAATTTTTGCACTTTAAATTTCTCCTAATTAAAAAAAATGGTGGTATGTTTGTGTTATACTTGTAACGGTGCCACATACGGCGAAAGGTATGTTCTGTGCCACAAGTACATATGACACAGGCTTTCAGACACCCATATATCCCATTTGCATGCACACATACAATAAGACCACACTCTGACTGACACACATGGCAGTCTTGAAATAGAGCCCCTATTCAAAGTATTTTGTAGAAACCATAGTATCTGGCTGAATGGACATTAGGCTTGAAGTCAATGGAGCTGGGTGTGAGGGTGTTTGGTAACAATGCACGAGTTGCTTGGCCTTCAGTAGCCCACAATGATTTTCAGTGATCAGAAGTAGCTCCTGCTACAGAAAAGGTTTGAGACCTCTGCTTTGGAATGTTCATTTGAAATCTGAGTTTTCTTTGGAACAGTTAACTCAGGGAGTGGGTCACCTGTATCTTGTAAGGACTAGGAGTGCGGTGACATATATCACAACTGTTCCCATTGGCGTAGCAAAGGGGGGGTGGTAGCTCCGGGCCTGCACGAGTTTTGATGGCGGCAGCCTCCCCCCCATCTTACCTGCCATTCTCGGGACGGCAATCGCCCCCTCCCCCCCGCTCTTTGATTCAGCCGCAGCGGGGCGGCAAATACAGGGACTGCCACGGGCGGCCAAAGTGCTTGCTACGCCACTGACCATTCCTAACCTCCTTCATTTGTAGCTAGGTTCGAGGTGTGGACATTTGTATAAATATGTAAGTACAGTATCAAAATATATCCTCATGAACTTTAAATGTATTTGGAAGGCTGTAGTATCAATCAATACACAAATGTGACCGCAGTATGTACTTCTATAAGTAATGGTGTTTTATCTGACTGCACACTGATGTAGAAAACAGAAATTATTTGTGGTTTCACTGATGTCATGGATGATGTTAATGGTGATATGATTTGTAATGTCATCAGCCATTTCAGTTCTGAAGCCATCGCAGCAGATAGATAATAAAAACCGCTGCAATTACAACTACTATCAATATATATATTCATTTTTTTAAACTTTGTATTAAGTTGTTTTTGAACAATGCCAAATATACATTTACAATATACAAGCGTTCTGTTTCTTTTTGGCCAGTCACATTTCACAGTGTTAATCAGCAACTAACTCTGAAATGTCGCAAGACGAGGTTCAAATTGAACATAAACTTAGCAACTTAAACAAAAACAAGAGCAAACCAGACCAAGGGTCCGTCCGAGTAGCCACTGAGGAGTGGGACATATGGCAACACAGCAGTACATATAAGGTCTAGTCCTGCTCCTTACAAAACGAAAACGCAGATTTGTGGGTCATTCTATTCAAATTCAGCTTTCCAATTCGCTTCCCTTTATATATTGGCTTCATCAAAAGCTTGGGTCATTTCGCCCCATGAATCAGCCGTGCGTGTCCTACGTAGGCCACAAACTTCCGCCCTACGCAGTGCCTCATCCTCCGTCCTCGCCGACGGCACCACATCCTTCCTCCATCTCAAGTGCACCCGCCCCCCACCCCCAGCCTTCCTGTAAATGACAATCAACTGTTTAGCTAAGATCACCGCTATGTCGAGGAATCGTAGCAATTTATATACCCATATATGTAGATATTAATATACAGGGTGTCAGAAGTGCTTTCAACAAACTGGTTAGAAAGAGGTGCGACTTGGGTGACCAACTGGCATGGGTGCAAATTAAGGACAGTGAGCGCAAAAATTCAGGACAAAGGGTCAAAATTCAGGACAAAAATTCAGAACAGAAGGTCAGAATTCAGGACAAAAATTCGGTACAAAAGGTACGTTTTGCATACACATCAGAGGTCGCGCAATAGTGCATAAGTAAATAGACAAACAACACAAGCACAAGTCAAAATAAGTTTATATTAGGTTGAGAGAACCTTGCACTGCATCTGTTGTGTATGCAAGTGAAACTTGAACACCTGCGTTTGCACATTCAAGATCTTACATGCCCCCTCTCCCCCACTGAAAAAAAACACCTGATCCGAAATGCTGTCACTGGGCAGAGAGGCCCATTATCATTCTGTATGTGATAATTAGGCCAACATACAGAATGATAATGGGCCTGATAGCAGTCTGTGCCAGGTCGGGGAGGGGCTGCTGCAGGCCACAGATCACAGCAGGAGCGTGAGCTGGCCCCTGCAGTGAGAGTTACAGGGTGCTTTCAGGGGGCAGCTCACGCCAATGTCTGAAATTACGGACAAAAGGCGTCCGTGGAAGAAACCCTTACGGACAACGGACAAGAGGCCCAAAATACAGGCAGTCCGTGAAATTTACGGACGGTTGGTCACCCTAGGTGCGACTGTATTTCCACTGTCATCAAACCGATGTGGACAAGACTATTCATGTGCGGCTTAAGTAATATAATCAATGACTTCAATGGTGACGTGATGTTTGTTACCAGTTGTCTGACATTATGTTTGAAATCTTGCCCTTTGCTTGGCATAGCTCACCATTACTGAGGCATTCTGTCAGTGATTTTCAGGTTTTACTTGTAACATGGTGTCCTGTCAGGATAGGTTTTTGGGGAATTTTAACGTTTTTTTTAAAAGATATATGGGATAAAGTGCCCCCTACTATACATTATAAGGATCTTGCATGTTACTGAAGAGTTCCAAGACCATATAGAGGAATGAGGGTGACGGCCAAATTCCTTTATAAGTTAAGGAACAGAGAAGTGACTTGCATTATACTTGTCACGTATGGCAGGGGGGACTTTTAGCCCTTATAACACATGGTCACATCATCACCTTTGCCACCGCCACTTAAATCCTTGGTGCGTAGCTCTCTCATGGGAAAGAGAGAGCATGTTTGCAAACATGAGCAATACAAATAGACTATCTAGTGCAAACTTAAACACATCAAAAAGCTGTTAAATATTAGTTGCAAATAGATATTTGAATCCGTTTAATACAAGTCAGTTTTTTAAAAAAAGGTGTAGTATCTTGAAATATGTAGGAGCATGCAGAAAGATTATGACTTTTCTATAACTACTAAGGAGTGTAAAAAATACACAAGTTGCCATAAATATCTCCTTTCTGCTTGTCACTGTACAGCTAGTAAAACACAGCAGAAAAAGCAGCTGCTTTAATTATGCTATGTGACCTTACCTGCTTTTCCCCTCAGCTGCTGGCTCCGGCAGAAGGCATTATGTTGTCAGAACTCAACTGTAATATGTTATTGCAGTTGAACGGCTATTTCATTTCTTTATAATAGGCAACTGAGTGCGCCACAAGTTGCCTATCATAAAGAAATTAGAGATGGGTTTTTATAAAGGAATTGTAGAATCTCATGTATTCTACAAGGGAGCTTTTTCAGGAGTCCCAGAGCAGTTAGTGGTTATTGAGCTTGAATTCTAACAATTGAAACCTTTTACCCCTGATGTCCTGTTGTTTACCTCTCTACCAAACCCACTACTAAACCCAAAACTGAGCACCAAGCATACCCCGTTATAATTTGACCTCTTGCTAAAGCTGAGAAGACCACGGCTTACTTAGGAAGGTAGCGTAGGGTAAAGGCTCAGAACTCAATATAATATATATTAGCAGTCAATAAATAAATGTTCAGCCAGTGCTTCTACTGCAATAAAAAAGTACTTTAGTTCAGTCATACAACACAATACTGTACATAAACCAGTACAGGGCTAGACAAAATGCTATGCACAGTTATTAACAGGACCGTTATTGTGTGACGGAGCTAGTGGTTACTAACAAATGCTATTTCCTGTGCTAATGCAATCTATGATGACTTCAGTGCACACTTGGACCTAATGCCCTACTCGGAAGCTGGTGGGTACGAGTTTTCTGGTTCGCACTCTCAGGGCTCTGAGCCCCACCAGAAATATGGCTAGGTTTGTGATAACATGCTTTGATGTATCCAAGCACATTTCTCTTAACATCATCCACATGCACTATACCTTAGTCTTTACAGTTCTGGGCAGATCCATCTGCTGTTGCCGGCTGCGGGCGTTGACTGCAAAGCTGCTAGTGGTATGCAGATCTCCACTGACCACCAAGAGCAGGTGCGCTAGCTCATCCCCAAACTAGTCAACAATGTTGGAAGCTCTGGCCTTGTGTCAAGTGAACAGGAGCGTTCTGGCTTCCAGGTAGGATGAAGGCTGCTCATATTCAGGTAGGTCCTCATTAGTGGCTCTTCCTCAGGACCAAACACAAGACTGCTATCCAAACAAATTGTAGAGCCCACTCCAATCGTAGTGATGATGCAGTGAAGGTTGGTAAAACACCTAAGATTGTGGACTGCGATAGAGTAGTAGTGTTTATTCTCTAAAGGCACTTTTGTTTCAGTTTAGATGAACATTCGCATATATTCTTAATTCTTTATACACCCCTACAGTCACGGGCAAGAGCACTTGGTTTCAGTAAGGGAGACCTTGAGATGCAGTGGTTTTACCCATGAGTGCCCAGCTGGTCACAGGTACACTAGATTCTAAGCATGTTACACGGTCCTAAGACCTCACAGCACAACCTGGCAGGGCAGATCCTTCTGTGGATTGCAGCAGGCTGTGTTCTGCTTCTCCTGGCTCAACTCCTCACAGTTCTCTTTTTCAAGCCAGCATCTCCTTCATGCAGGCCTCAAGCAATTTCTCCTGGCAGGTTTGCAGAAAGTTGATTTCCTGTTCCTGAACCTGGCAAATGAGGGTTGGTAATCAACGACCCCAACTCTGGAGCTACTTGTATGGGGCCCTGTTATTATGGTAGAAATCTCTCTAGATGTTAGTTTCAGCCACATTCTTATATAAACTTAAAGACAGTCTGAAATTGTCTCAAGCCCACTTTGGGATTGGTTCCAGGCAGTTCCTGACTTTTGCTTATTCTTACTAGACTGGTCCAGCCACTGTCTTTGTCATAGAGCATCAGCTGGATGTTGTGGAGGGTTTGGGAGTCTCCTTTAAGGGGAGACCCCAAAAAAAAGGTGCACAATAGCTAGAGGCTTTTCCACTTAGCAACCACTCAACCTGTTGAGGGTAACACTTTTACGTACGAATGGAGCAGGAAAGGACATATCCCTACACTTCAAAACGATCCTATTGGCCTAATGGCAGTTGGACCATTAAATTGTGATCTGTGCATGCATTAAAACTTGTTTCGGCAGGGATCACAATTATACGTTTTGGATGCTTATCACTCCTGGTAATTACCAGTTGCGATAAAGTTTGCACCCTTTGTTAAATTTCAGTAGCTCAAACCTGCTGGAATTTAACAGGTGAAAAAGGGATGGTATTTCTAGATCATGTGGAGTTTGATGCCACCAAAATCCACATCATTCCTTCAAAAGTCAGATAGGCAATAATTATTGTATCAAAACCTCTGTGTTGGATTTTATAAAATGCGATAATTATCACTTTCTACAGGGGCCACCTATAATCAGGCTCTCTGTTTCCTCTCCTCCATACCGTAGAGTCTGGTCCGCTACAGAGGTACTGAGGAGTGCTATGGAGGGAGGAACCCTGCAAATTACATTGCTGTGTTTGGCTCCCTCAAACCTCCATCTTATGTATAACGTTCATTCAGGAAATGAAACTGGATTCATGGGTTGCCGCAGTCACATACAATGCACTTGCTTCACACACATTATACTGAACATCTATAAAAGCGTGTCATTCATGTCCTACATAGATGGAGTGAAGGACCTGGTTGCAGGAGACAGACAGATCACTTTAGAACATGGGTAAGGCCAGTCGGAATTTCTCTCTGGCAGGCAATATGTAGAAAAACCTGTCCTACCACTAGAATATTTTGGCACCACCCTTGTTTCTATAGCACAGTGAGCTGATGGAAGTCATGCTCAGAAAAAGAAGGGAACACATGTTGTTCCCTTCTTGACCACAGAGCCCAATTTTATTCTGTGTTACAAGTAACCCTTAGTGAGCATGCATGACTGTCATGTGTACTGAGGTTAAAGATAAGAAAGAGCAGAAATTCACAATGGAGAACTCGAGGCAGGGACATATGCGCTCGAGCTGTACGAAGGGCCTTTGAGTCTCAATACCAGCGACTTCAGAACGGCTAATAAGGCCCTTGGACTCTTGCATTTGGATGGTGGTAGCATCCTACTCATTGACTTTATGCTTATCTTTGATCCTGCACAGCGTTAGAGTACTTAATGGAGCACCAAAAGACTGAATCACTAGTGCAATGCCTAATAGATATTACAGAATAGAATACTGATCTTAGTAGTTAACCATAGTGTTAAGTAACATAAGTTGTTTCATTCATTTCTTTTGATATTGTAATAATTGTCTTTTCAAGGTATGCCTATGTTTCCAAAAGCCCTATCCAGAGTAAATTCTTGGTTCTGGTCAGTGGGGGTGGCCTTTCACCATGCCCTGTGTCCAGTGCCCCTGAGGCACCACCTTTGGTTCGTGCCAAGTGACTTCTGAGCACATGGTGTGGCCTTTAGCCATGGACTCTGCCACTTCTTTTTTATTTCTGTGGCGCCATCATAGTGTCACTGCTGGGACAATGAGGTGCTATTGTTATGCAGGAAAACCACTCCCACTGCACTGCAGTGCTACAGAAAAGGTACTTCTGTGTGTCTGAATTACCTTCTACCAGTCTCACCTGCCTCTGGGTGTAAGGCATACCTTCCAACCATGCCCAGTACCCACTGCCCCTACCCGCAGAGACCACGAGTCATTGCTTTTGATAATGCCCAGGAGGATCTGGTAACAAGTTGTAATCTTAGAAGGTGCCTCTGCCTAGTAGTTCTACCCCCTGAGCCATCAAGAACAACCTTTGGTTATGTCAAGTGAGCTCTGGGCACAGGGTCTGGCTTTTTGCCATGTCCCGTGCCACTCCAACTAAAGCCAGGCCACACCGGTTACAGCCTTGAGCCCTGATAAGCAGATTCTGGGCCAAGGGCATGGAGCCTGGCACACCATATGCTTATTCCACTTGTATCATTTGACTACAGAGCTCAATGGACATTTCCTTACGTCAGTCCCAGCTGTCTTTAAGAGACTTAAAGCATGGCTTCCAGCCATTTGCTGTGCCAACTCCCCTACCTACAGTGACTGTAGGGCATGATCTTTGGTCATTCAGAGCAGGCTCTGGTAAAATGGTGTAGCCTTATGCCAATTCTTAAGCCCTCTCCATCTGGACCATGCACACTGTGCACAGTTTTTGGCCATGTCCTGTCAGCTCGCAGTACAAGGCATGGTCCTTGGTAAAAGATGTCCAGTCCCCTTCTTAACAGAGCCCACCTTGATCTTATCTCTAACCCTTGCTTGATCTCTGCATTTCTCCCAGTATGTACTATAGACAAGTCCCAGTAGCAGCTGATACAGGTACATAGCATAGAAAGGAGTTCTTTTGCATCACTTATAACTTTGGTCCGGTAGGGTGATCCACACGAGACCACTCAAAATCAAATATGTCCACCTGATTTTGTAAAGTTCTGTGCAGATTGGTCAAAATAAGAAGATATTACAGGGAGAAGCCCAACATCACCCAAGTGAGTATAATAAGCACCAGCTTTCCTTAGTTAGGGAAACAGACAAACACTCAGTCCCTGTACTCTGATCAATTGCATAAAACATAAAACATGCTAGACAGGGAAAACTACTCAGAATACAAACAATAACCTTTCTGTACTCTAGTGAGGCTCCACTCAATGCAAAAACATACAACATAATGTAACATTGTTCACTTTGAGGACAGCTCAATAGCACCAGTCTCTGGTGAGAGGACAATCACTTTCTCAACATTCAACACACCTGAATAGCTTGCCAAAGTTTTGAAAACGAGGAAATCAAAGTGTTCCAACAGAGTGAACAAACTACCAAACAAGAATAAGCCAAAATGGAAACCTCTTCAGGCAGGGAAATATATGAATTCATGTTAACATATTTCTCCTTGTAATAATTGTGGGGAAGACAGGGGTATAGATGTTTGTTTTGGACAAAAGCAGACACTTGGGACCAGACTTATCAAGACTTTGTGCCAGTGCAGTGTCACAAAATGTGATGCAAAGCAGTGGAAAGCCTTGAATAGGGATTTACTTTCCAGTGCAAATCTTGATCAGCGTTGGAAAGTAGCCCTAAAGAAAAGCAAAGTAGCTCTTTGCCCTTCTTTGCATCAAGAGGGCAATCTGTGGGTGGTGTTTGGGTGTTCATGTGCAACCCCGCCATGGATTTTGACTCAAAGGCCTATCTACTAAAAAAGGTATACAAGGCTTTGCACCAAAAATGTATGTCTCCTCGAGGCAGGAGCAATGTTTAAGAAAAGTTTTATTTTCTCAAAATTTTACTAACTTTGCATGCTTGATTTGTTTGTATTTTGGTTGATAGTCAAGAGCAGCAATTTTTTTTGTTAGTTGGAGTTACTAGCCCATTTGGTTTCTGATTCATTTCAGTGGCGGCCGCGACTTAACGGGGGTGGCGGGGGCAGGGGGGGATTGTGGGGGCGTAAATGAAAAAAACACTTACGTGCAGGCCGGCCACTGCCTCTCGGTCCTCTTCTGCTCCTCAGTCGACAGCAGGAACCAGGAAGCACACAGGCTTCCAGACTCCCTTAGCCAATCACTGCGCTGCATTACAGCAGCATTGTGATTGGTCTGAGCGCCGTGGTTCGGCGCTCAGAGAGGGACTGGGAGGCTGTGCATGTTCTCCACCCAGACTGTGCAATACAGCTAGTGGAGAACATGCAAAGTGCGCATGACTGTTTGGCCGGCCCAAGACAGCCGGCCAAACCGCCATGCACACTTAGAGTGTGCTTACCACTTCTCCCCATTGCCCCTGCTTTGGCCAGTCCAGCCCCTCCCCGCACCTAAGCAGGAACGGGAAACTAAAATGATAATAACATTGGTTATTATCATTT
The DNA here is from genome assembly GCA_963921515.1 of Calotriton arnoldi. Taxonomy (NCBI): domain Eukaryota; kingdom Metazoa; phylum Chordata; class Amphibia; order Caudata; family Salamandridae; genus Calotriton; species Calotriton arnoldi. The sequence goes on from CAWUFW010005705.1 coordinate 383,716, forward strand.
TAGTTTTCCTTTTTAAACTGCACGCAGAGCAGTGGGGCGACATTCCTCCGCCTTAGTGGAGGAGCCGCCACTGATTCATTTTGAAGGTGTAATGATAGAGCCAAGTCATATAGCTTCCCTGGAATTGGGACTTGGGGCTGCTCTTATCCCTACTGGAAGAAAGACCAGGGAGTGGGGTGTGATCATGGAGATGTGTCCTAATAACAATACATTTGTTTTGGATCTTCAGTGCCATCCATTATATATGTAGGAGGTTAAGTTTGACTCGGGGTTCTCCTGACTTTTCCTCCAGTAGGAGGTGAATCTGTTTGTCACAAACATACATTAGAAATGGTAGGTTATGGAACTCAGAAATGTCAATCAGGAAGAGCATTGATGCATAGAACAGTAATGAAGGATGAGAGATTTACCGACCAGTTGTGGAAGGAATGAGAAATATTATTATAACCTATACCACGGACTCTGGAGCACCCACACTCAGCTAATTTCAGACCTAGGTGAGGTGAACATTTTCTAAGGTACCCCTGTGTTATTTCCTGGCCTCCAGTGTGTTTTAGGTCTCTCCTGCTCAGCTCCTATGTATGATGAGACAGTTATGTACGTAACTGACTGGTGGACCAAACTAGAAAGAAAGTCTGAGAAAGTTGGTGTGCTGTACTGGAAATGCTGCCCCTTCTACCATGGTAACTGTAACTAATAAAGAAGCTGCTTTTGTATTCCTCTTGAATTCTGCCTGCCATTTCTGCAGTGGCAGCTACACATGTGAGGCAGGAATATGGAACAACCCACATTAGGCAGCCTCAAGGACAGCCTCAAGCCTAGGTTCACCTGTGTCTTGAGCAGAGCTGTATAAAGCATCTGCTAAAGTTATAAGTTGGTGCTGACCTGTCAGGTAAGGAATTGAGAGAGCGTTGTGTTAGAATTGAAAATGTTATTGCCCCCTTGCTCGTGTTTTATACTGTGTTAAGTTAGCATTCATGGCGCCATTTTATTAGTAGCCGCCATTCTGTTCTATGATGGAAGCTTAGCTCCTGCCTCATGCTGCATGCATCAGCAGAAAACTGTCTCCGTGCATCTCTCCTCTAGCTTCTCCAAGGCAGAGTTCAGCTGCACTAATGAATGTACTCTCTATTGTGGCATACCTTTGCTGTTAGATAGACTCCTTCCCACCTTCTAGAATGGCGGGCATGGGCAGAGCGACCTTGGAATTGAGATAGCATGTACCCGTTCCCAGGACTGTAGCTCATCCTTCTGTGCCTCCTTTGTTTGTTAGTACCTGGACTGGAATTTTCCAGTCTGGGCGTGTTCTTAGGGATTTGGAAATGTATAATATCTTGTGTTATGTTGGGAGGAGGAAGTACCTCAGCAGCTATCTCATGAGGCTGGTCAGACTGGTCTCCGCTGCAGCGCAATACTAATAAATAACTTCTGTTTATATTCTCTACTGTCTGACCGACTCTTCATTTGTTTGGAAGGCTGAGAGGTGGTCACGAGTGACCCGGGTGACCCTATTCGGGTCACTTCCTTCAGTTGGCGCCCAAACAGGGACTCCATTGGGCGAGTGACCCATCTTTGCCCGCAGACGGGTGAGGAGGACGGGGCCACGTCAGGTCGGATGGGCGGATCGGGGATCCCTGCACGATAGAGCCTAGTACTCGCAGCTGCCCCGCCTGTCTGATCGGGCAGTGCCTCGCTCAGTGGTCATCCCAGCTGGGGTCCTGAAAGGCGAAACCCTTGAATCTGACCGTTTGGTCCGAAGAGTCGGCAGTGCAGAATACATTTGTTCGACCTGTGTGCTCCAGGTGAGTTTGTCTTGGTTCTTTGTGAATATGGCGCCATTTTGAATAACTTTTGGTATGGTCTGAGGACCATTTGAATTGTACTTGGTAGGTCTGTGGACCGATTTGGATACAGAGCGTCTGCGGACACTGCCAGTCAACGTAATGGATTTGGCTTACTTTTGAAAATGCCTGGGATCTGGCCGGATTTGGTTTTGTGGTGTCGACTCTGATTTGTTTCTTTGGTGCAGTCTGAGGACTGACTTTTGGTTTTCTTTGTTTGACACGGTCTGAGGACCGTCTTTGGAACAAGTGCTTGAATTTGTTTGGGTTCTTTGTGAACATGGTACAACATTGGTTTGTTTTCGGTACGGTCTGAGGACTGTCTTTTGGGAAAAAGCACTTGCAATTGCTTTGCCAGGCAAAATAACGAATTTGGCTCCTTTTTGAAAATGCCTGGAATGAGCTTAATTTTGGTCTCTTGTTGTCATTGTTGCTCTGCAGATGCTCGATTGGAAGAAGATCATCCGGCGCTACAGAAGGCACTCTTAATATTGATGCGCGTGAAGAATGGTCTTGGCCCTATTATGTTTAGTACACTATGGCACAAATATATGAGGGACAATGCTGAGTTGAAATGGCCGTTGATGGGCACTTTTGAACAGAAATAATAGTAATAATATACATGTTTGTTTTTACATAGGAAGAGGAGGCAGTCTATGTTTGATTCCCTTTGAACATGGTGGAAGGAGGCTAATAGAGGCGATAAAGGATGGAAAGGAATGTACAAAAAGGGGGCGGGTTGATGGTGCCCAGATTTCACCTATAGCTTTAGGCATTGCTGGATTACAAAAGCTGCTTTGAGTGTCAGACATAGACTACATTCTGGGAGTGACACACAGAAATTCGGTGCATGAAGAGTGAAGGCAATGAATGGGGCCTGCTCAGATGCTTTCAGTCTGATGAGTAGTGTAAGGAATGCTCAATTAATTAATTCATGATCGATTTGAGTGTGTTTAATTTAGATTTGACGTCACTATAGAATGTGCATTTAATTTGGAAAATGTGTTTTGAACATTCAAGGTAGCATGTATTTGTGCTGAATAAAAAAGCATTTTTCTAAAGCATAGTAGGAAAGATGAAATACACAGCTCGTGATTTAGTTTGCTTTGAAGGCTTACTGTCCGGCCTTGGGATAAGAATGACATTTTCTCTCCGTTACTGTCTCTTCAGGAAAAGGACGCATGCAGAAATACACAGCCTTTTTCTTGAGTTCTGCAGAAGGAAAAGGAGGGGCTCATTGAGCAGCTTCTGTGGGAGACACAGAGAGGCAGAAAGAGATAAACAGCATGGAACGAGGGCAGATTTAGATGCTAAAAGTCTAAGTTTTATATTTCGACTAACAGGCTTTGTAAAGCTCTAATTTGTCCTATGTATTTATTTCTCTTCATGGGAGATTTTGCAATTATTAATTATTGATCTAGCTATATGTTGAACTCACCCTGCATTATATTTCCTGAACACTTTAGGAGTCCTGGCTGACTTTTATGCCTCACTTTCCATAGAAATAGGGTTTTCTTCCTCTATGGAGTGTTTTGTACGCAATATGCTTTGTGAGAGAATAGTTGAGGATCTATACAGCTGCTCTTTTTATTTCTGCTGCTTCTGCTCCTGCTATGTCGCTCAGGCTGCTTTGGCTATGGCACATCTTGCTTTTCTTTGTCTCCGCCACCTGTGGCCATTATGACTGTTAGTACCTTTGCCACACCTATTGCCTCAGCGTCCTTTTTCGCTAACGCTTATACTTGTGGAACAGCCAGCAGTGATGACAATGTCTGTTATTTCTGTTGCTACTCACACTGTGGTTTTTCATCCCCCGACATTAGTGAGTACTGGGACGTGGATTTGAGGATAGAGACTGGACGAAATTGGAGGAACGTGTGGGTCCGTACGTGTGATCTGAAGTGGGAAATGGAGAGAAGAGGGTAATAGCTAATAAAGGTGCTCAGTGGGTTTGTGTGGTAGGTGTGTGGAATGTGATAAAAATTATGAGCCTTTTGTGCAACAGCTTGTCCTTAGGAATATGACGGCTATATTGCTTAGTTTCTAGGAACAGTGTTTTCAAAGATGCTGCGCCGCAGATTTTGTGTGATATTAACAGGGATACTTATTTTGCTGGGCCGCATTGTCATGCATTTGGGTTCTCTTATTCCGCCGAGAAAACGGACGGGGGTAAGTTAACGGCTTGTCGCCAGAGGACAGATGAGAGTGTGTCTGATGTTGGTTTTTTTTCTTGACTTCAAGGTGTTCCTAGATTATAGTGGGCAGGAGTTGTCTCCTGAAAGGGGATTTTATTGTTTGTTCAAAGATTTGTTTCTAATGTGTTTTCTGAAATAGCGACTTGGTTTTAGACATTTGAGAGTATTTGGTCTGTATTGCCTCTTTCTGTTACATAGTTAAAAAAGCACAATATTAGGAGTGTTTCGGTGGGTTTTTCGGATGTATTAGCTGTAACACACATTTCGCGCCCTCTTGCTTTGACTATTGGTCCTTTTACTGTGGATTCTCCGTTTGTGTTAATGTCTAATTGTGGTGAGAATGTGATGGGTTTGGATTTGTTACATTAATTGCATCCTACTATTACTGCTCTCTGGCAGGTGAATGTATGATGATGGGTCTTAATGTAAGCAGTGAATAGTGTTTGTCTTTCCCCCCCTGAGTTTTGCAGATGCGCCATTCACTTTGTGGGCAACAGGCGAATCAGAGGTGGGATTGCTACAGATATCGCCGGTTTTGATCTAAGCTATAGACAATGCTATCTTGCCTCTTATCCCTTACTGTCGGATACAATAGGCGGGGCAGCAAGCCTTTTTGTGCATGATGCAGGATTTGGTTGAGATAGGCGTGGTTGAGGAGACGACTGTTAAATTGTAATAGCCCCATTATTTCGATTGTGTTTACAATTTTGTGACTGAGTTGTGTGAAGTTAACGAAAATGTGGTTCTCCAACTTCCTGCTGCTCTAGCCATTGCTATGCTTCTGCTAATGGTTCCTCCTGCTGCTCAATATTTTTCTGTCAATGATCTAAAATACATTATTTGGCAGTACTATTTGTTTCAATAATAGGTCTTTGTCCGGATTCACAATGGATGGTAGGAGTCATAGGTTCTGCTGCGCTTCTTAGGACTATGCAGAAAGACAGAGCATCTATGGTTATAAAACTAAATTTTTGAAAGATTAGTTACTTTCTCATCGTTTCAGACACAGGGCAAAGCTGTAGGGACAGTACAGTTAAATAGTTATTGCATTTAGCTTTGAATGGCCATGAAGAATGCTTTTCAAAAGGTAAGTATTGTCGACAGGAGGTCACCTACTTAGGTCACCTACTGTCAAAGGGGGGTAGGAGATTAGCTCCTTGGCGAACTAACACATTAAAGAAGTGCATGAGGTGCATGAGCCTTATCCTGAATGCCTGAAGCACTCTTTTGGGCAACTAACACTTGGGCAACTAACAAACTGCGCTTTCTTCGGCTCCTGTGCTTGGTACACAAATTGTTGCATGCCGTTTTGTGTTGTAAGTACACAAGACGGCTTGTGGTGCGCTTTCTGTCTTTGACGCTACCGCAAGAGCCCTGCCGAGCTGTCTAGGGGTGGTCATGACGGTGGCCGTCTCCATAAGACAATCGATTGGACTCGTTTTAGCCACTGATTTCACAGATATGGTACCCCATGCTGTGAACACGCCCTTGAATAAAAAGAGACACAGCACCTTACCAGTGCATGTCTAACTGGCTACAAATTAGCATTGTTCGCAACAAATATCGTGATTAAAAGATGTGCCACTTTGAACTCAGCCATGTTACTGCCCCTCCCTTCTGCCAAATGATGGAATCGAAAAGGAAAAGGAGATTAAAGGACGGGTAGACTAGACTGCTGTTCCCTTATCTGACCCTCAAGGGGAACTATATGTCAATGGCTCTTGTTTAAATTCCCAGGTGGCACCACCACTATTGCTTATGTTACAGCAACACTACATGCAGCCGCAGAGACATCACGAGTCCCTTATCAGTTAGCCCGAGTAACTGAGTTAGCCGCCTTTATTAGAGCTTGTGAATTGTAAGTGTAGTGCCCACCGGAAAGGAACTGATGATGTGAAAAGGGATAATGTGTTTGCAGATCGGACAACTAAGGAAAATGATCAAACTGAAATGAAAAGAATGTTTGTAGCAGGCCCTGCTGGGTGGGTACCGGAAGTCACGATGTTTGAGTTGAAAGTATGGCACAATTGAAAGGACGAGGGGTGGTGAATTGATAGGTCAAGGAAGAAAAAAGAATGTTGCAAAATGCATATGTATTTCCCGTGGTTATGATGACACATTGCCCAGCTCGTGTACTGTATGGTGCGCATGATGCACAATCCTGGGAAGGGTACCCGTATGCCCCTGGTAATTTCGCACCACACACTTTTCCTTTTTGATGCTCTTCAGATGAATAGTATAAGAATAGACAGATGCAATAATTCGAAGTATGTCCTGATTGTTCTTTAAGAGTTTAGTAAACGGATTGAGGCTTACTCCACTACTCATTGTCAATAAAAAAAATATCTTTGCCAGTTAACTGAAAGTTTGCATTCTATTCACTCATAGGTCCGGGACGCCCTGCAGTCACATCAGAGGGGCCCGGACGCAATACCCAGCCTGGCTACCTATTATGGGCAATTCGAAGTAAATTAGACCAAGATGGATTTGAAGAATAATGAAGTGCTGAATGAGGCAGTACCACCGAAAAATAAAAGAGAGAGGAGCGATCCAGGAGTAACATTTCATCGATCATTCTGTACCTGGAGTCACTGGGTACAATTTGCATCCCAGACGGAGGGACTGTGCACCAAAGGAAAAGTCAGACTAGTAGGGATGGACTGCATGGATGAAGAATAGGGTGTATGTACCCTGCCCGTGGTACCAACGATAGCTTAGGGAAAGGGAGATTGGTGCATTGTCCAAGACACTGGACAGGATAAGTTGAGGGTGTCTTCCCGAAAAAGGGGGTTGCCCTATCCTGGACGGCGTGGGATTTCTTCAACGGGCCGCGATCTCGCTGCCCCACCGCTGTGCTCAGTAGCACCACCGTAGATAAACAATAGGAGTCTCCCAGTGAGGCTCTGAAGGACGCTGGAAAATATTTGCCCATCCTCTTGTTTCCTTGTCACCAACTCCATTGCACTGCGTTTTTCCCCCAATCACCATGTATCCTTTTGGCCTCCCAATTGTTGAGGAGGAACAGCCTTTTGCAGCACCGTGTTTAGAGCGGGCTGGTGCAAAAAGAGAAAATAGTCTTTGTAGCAATTGTTGTGATTTTCCTAATAGCAATACTGGGGATAATATGGTTTCTGAATGAGAAATATCCTGTTCATTATTTAGTTGGTATGACACTCTCACTGCCTGAACATGTTTTTTGTGACTTTGGCCCTGCATAAGGACACACATAGACTGTCCTATACTAAAATGTTTTTTATCAGCTGAAATGTGCAAAGAGACAGGTACATGGACATTATCAGGGTTGTTTTGGGGCCTATTCGCATCTTGGAAGATTATCATTTTCCTGGTTGCCATAGCTGGTCTCATTTTGACATGTTGTCTGTGCATACACTGCCTTCCTGCCTGTTGTGCCTGCTGTGTACACATGTTGACACCCCGCCCCAAACACTCGGAACATTACTCTAAGAACAAGGCCATGGTGATGCAGGACATCCAGGATATGATGTGCATTGATGAGGGCATTTTCGAATGTTAATGATGTATGGCTTGCCTTGTAATGTGTTTATTACATATTGGACAGAGTTCTAGCTTTCGCTGGTAGCCAAATGAGTTTGCAAATGTTGCCTATGCTTGAGCATTTTTTTTACTTTCCCTTTTCCCTTAGAATTGTAAGGCCCTTACCTGATAGCAATAATAAAATTTAGCAATGAATGCTAAAAGGAGGGTCTGTTAGAATTGAAAATGTTATTGCCCCCTTGCTTGTGTTTTATACTGTGTTAAGTTAGCATTCATGGCGCCATTTTATTAGTAGCCGCCATTCTGTTCTATGATGGAAGCTAAGCTCCTGCCTCATACTGCATGCTTTAGCAGAAAACTGTCTCTGTGCATCTCTCCTCTAGCTTCTCCAAGGCAGAGTTCAGCTGCACTAATGAATGTACTCTCTATTGTGGCATACCTTTGCTGTTAGATAGGCTTGTTCCCACCTTCTAGAATGGCGGGCATGGGCAGAGCGACCTTGGAATTGAGATAGCATGTACCCGGTCCCAGGACTGTAGCTCATCCTTCTGTGCCTCCTTTGTTTGTTAGTACCTGGACTGGAATTTTCCAGTCTGGACGTATTCTTAGGGATTTGGAAATGTATAATATCTTGTGTTATGTTGGGTGGAGACAGTCCCTCGGCATCTATCTCATGAGGCTGGTCAGACTGGACTCCGCTGCAGCGCAATACTAATAAATAACTTGGGTTTATATTCTCTACTGTCTGACCGACTCTTCATTTGTTTGGAAGGCCGAGAGGTGGTCACGAGTGACGCGGGTGATCCTATTCGGGTCACTTCCTTCAGCTGATAATAACTCACCCTGGTATGCACCTCTATGCTTACAATGGATGTGAGTCGATGTAGAAGGTATTTTCCACGGGGAATTGAATCAAAGAGACAGGCAGAGAAACACAGCAAGACTTCTTTACAGCACTCCGGTACTTATAGGTTTTAGCAAGATAGGGTAACTGGATAACATGAAGTATTTGGTCTCGTCTATTTCTATTGAGAGATTTAGGATCAATAGGTGAGTTTGAACAAGTTTACAATGTTTGCAATACAATGACACACTTGTAATTGTTCTTTCCAACTTCCATTTTGCAAAGCACACTGAACCTAGAGCCATCAATCAAACGGAAAGACAAGGAAGTTAGTCAGGAGCAAATTTGTATGGCGAGAGTCTTCTAAGCTACAGATGAATGGTGGAATGAAGGCACTGGGTAAGTGAGAACTCTCTGAAACTAACATTTCACTTGGGGGGTCCACGGTGAGCCTTTAGGTTGGGCACTGCATGTGCTCTACAGTGTTTGCAGGGCCCCAGGGTGAGCACAAAGAGCTGCTGTATTTCATTCATAAAGCTCCTAGTCGTATACTTGGCTTTTGGTGTTCATAAACTTGAACTTATTCACAACCCAACTGAGGACCAGCAGCCATCTTGTGGAGGTGCTACATGTCGGCCTGCCAACATGGTTCCATGTTGGAGAGGGACCTGCCACTTGAACATGGAAGTTGAATTCAGGCGCCCCGTCTGTGGAACTCATCACTGTGGACACCGGACTGCTGCCCTCCTTGGCCATGGTAGCGGCCAAGGAACCAGCAGGGTGGATGTTCCTAATCGCTGCTTGTAGTGCAGAGGGAAAGGAACTCTTTCCCGACTGAACGGTGCAGTGACATGTCCGCCCTTTCGCCTGTGACCGCCATGCCCTAGCCTCATTGGCTTAGGCTGGAGAGGTATGCCACACTGTATTGCGGAGAGTAGCAGCGATCCTCCCAGAAGATGTGAGTTGCACAAATTCTGCCAATGACCCAAGCCTGCTGGGTGACACTTGGTTTATTGGTTGTCCTCTTGATTGTCACCATGAGGAGAGTTGTGGCCCTTGATGAGGTGGCAGGGCCCTCTGGGGAATTTGGCAAACTGCTGAACCCTTTCTTTGCAGAGAAGACCAAAACAATTATTGCCCATTTGGGATGTCTGTCCCGGTGGCGTAACGAAACGTGAGTGGGCTCCCCTGCAAAGTACATGCAGGAGGCCCCCCACGCTCCAGACCCAGTTTGGAGGTCTCAGGCCATGGACCTGTCAGTGTCGGAGGGGCCTCCGGAGCTCAGGCCCCCCGTACCGCAGGGGTTGCGGCGGCTTTTGTTACAGCACTGGTCTGTCCTTGTGGTAGTCAACTGTCATGTAACTGAACTTGCAGGCCTGGCCTTACTTCTGATTGGATGTATCGGCTGACATTACACACCTGGGCCTTACCTCATTAAAAGTCTTATTCTGCATTGAGTGTCACAGACTTGTTTGTGCTTAACTGAAACAGTACACAGCAGAGATCTTGGACAAGGGCTGACAGCAATCAGTGAAGTGGTCTCGTCTGCATGTTTTGTGGGGATCCCAGCAGTTGGGATGTCTACTGAGCGTTCCAGGAGTGGATCTGTGGCCTGCACAAGTTCACTGTGCACCTAGCTGGCACTCTGTATAGGAGCTGCCGGAGTCTCAACATAATATCACTTTCGGCCATATTGGTCTCTGGTAAACATTGTAAATATAGCTGGCATTGAGACATGTCTTCTGATCACATGTGTATGTTTGTATGTAAGTGACGTTTGTATAGCATGAATCTAGCTAGACAAAAGGCGATATTTGTTCTAATTTCAAGTTAGTGGATGCGGAATTTTACGCATTTTAATCAACTTTCGCTGGATTCTCAATTGTTTAAAAGAAGGCATCACACTGGCAGAATGCCCATATTAATCATCCCTCGCAGTGAGAAACGAGAAACGTGTGCATTTCCCAGTGGGAGGAACGAAGAATACATATGCGATGCACACTATCACAGGCAGAGCAATGTAATTTCCTTAATTGTAATTGCATTAAGTTAAGCCCCTGACAGTGCTTGGAAAAAAGTTCCTCAGCAGGGGAGCACGTGTGTTGCACCGGCCTGCTCAATGCAAGGAGGACTCTGCGGGGAGGCACCTCACTCAGGGTAATAAAGAAAATATGAGGGGCAGGGTGACGGAGTTGTTTTGACATAGAAGACAGACTAATGAAGCAAGCGATTTAAAGCCAAGTACGTTTCACCATTTTATATTGCAGAAGTTCCACGTTGCATTATAGAAATGTACAGATATGCTGCTATTAGTGAATAAACATTCCAAGGTTCGGCTCGTGCACGGGATCTAAGATCCGAGCCAGACCCTTGCCTCTGCTCTACCTGTTTATTTGTTGGCTTGCCCACCTCTAAAATGCACTGCATTTCTTATGATTTACAGCCTCTAGGAATTGACTAACAGGCTACACAACATCTAATTTAGATACATTTAAATACATTACCTCCCCCATGCACACAATATACGCACAAAAAATATAAAGTCTATATGGGGGCACATTAATAAACTGTAAGCATTGGTTAGAGCAAGTGAACGCATTGTAGATTTTCAGCTGCTGCACCAGCAAGCCCACAACTCCGGACAGCCGACAAGCCCCCGAGAGGCGTCACTTTGAGCCCCTCCTAACATACGTGAAAGTTGGATTTATCTTTTCCTATGACACATCTGAACGCCGCTCACGGTATTTCATAGCAACATGGAAACCGTCTGGCTGCGGCGCCCCGCTTTGCCGGTATGCCCCCTTGCCGTTCACGTGCTTGGGCATGTTGCCCTTGGTCTCAGAGAGTCGCATGTTATTGGCAAAATTGGGTTGTGGCTCCTGAGAGTGGGGGTATGGCTGCTGTAACTGGGGATGCAGTGGCGGCGTCTCTTGTGGGTGAGATTGATGTGGCTCCAGCTACCGGGATCTCAGCTACTGCCAAGGCGGCGGCGGGCAGTCCGGCCAGCGCTGTACGGATGAGACTATGCGGTTCTGCCAATTTGGGCTCCTATGATCTATTGTACCATGATGAGAGGAACACGTCGCAACCAATTGCCGTGCAAAGCCCGTGATGGGCTAGCCACATGAGGGAGGGACATAAAGTAAAATGAACTACACAGAAGCTAGCTTCTCTGAACGACACACAGTTTAACCAATCGGCATCGAGGACATGGCCAAAGCCTGTAGAAGTGGATACAGCATGCCTCACAGAGCAGCGCATACGCGGTGCCTAGGCTCGACCTAAAAAGGTGGGTGAATTTTGCTGTTTCACTTTCCGAGGGAAACTTTCACCCATCCCTAGTTCTATCTGCAGGTATGTTGAGAGGAGAATTCGCTGGGGTACCAGTCATCATGGCTTTGTAGAATATGCAGCTGGCATTGAAGATGGTGCGGACCAACAAGGAAAAGTCAGTGGGTTTCCGTTTGCTGCAGCACATAGGATGTCCTTAATGGGGGCCACTGTGGATTTTGGGAGGCAGTGGAGCTGGACATTGCCACCATCCAAACGGAAGTGTACGATAGCTTGAAATGCAGTTGAAGTCACTTCGAGGAAAGGTTTCACTTTCTTTAGTAGAACATGGCATCTCTTGATCCCGCCTGCCTCACCCACTGTATTTTCCTGGTAGATGGATGGATACCCCTCTGTGGAAGAGGGGAAAGATGAACATAAGTAGGCGGCACACACCTTTGATCCTAGGATGACGACCAGGATAACGGCGAGTGAGCAAGACTGCAAATCTGATGCACACCAAATCAGGCTGAGTTCCAGGGTAAATCTTAAGTCAAGCCTTGTACTCAACCTTCATTAGAGGCTACACATTTTAGATGGCATGGTGAATATGCTCACTGTGCCTATGGAACACATTATCTAGAAGAAGCTAGATAAGCCGTTGATCCACATAGATATGGCTCAACCAAGATATGTCACATGTGAAATTGTGAACCCCACCTATTTCTGTAATTTTCATTTGTATTTTATAAATCAAAAAAGCAGGTTTCATGTGTGTGTGGGATCTGCTTGTCTGTGTTCTGGAAAATTACAAGTCACCGCTGTGAGACCAAGAAAGAAAGCCTTGCCAAGTGTGCATGTCTTTCTCTTGTAAATGTTTACCAATTTTGGACGCAATCTTTTGGGAAAAAATGCAATCAAATATCTAAGGGAAATGTTAGAATACTGACCTCATCACAGGCTCGATTTCTGCTTAATGAAAGGGCCTGAATACAGCTTTACCTTGGAGGTTCTACTGTTTTCGCTCCACCTACTATTTGGAGAACCTGAAGGGCCATCAGATAGTTGCACTGACTCATCCCCGATGAGTTTGAATGATCAGACAATGAGAAAAAGTGGTCACCTATATCTGTCTCAGGCAGCTCATTAGCATTATTCCCATCAAATATTTTGCCGCCAAGCGCTTTAATAGCCTCTGTCTTCTCTCTCTGAGTTAGGAAGGATATGGCAAGGTCTGGAGGTGCAGCTCCCATTATTGTCATTGTCTGAGTCTGGCATTCTTTCCCCCCCCAACCCAACAACCCCTGGGTGTCACGATCATCTCGCACCCGTCAGAACTCTGACATCGGGAATGCCTAAGACTACAATTCCCGGCAGACTGTGCGGGCAGGGACCCGTGCGTCACGTACGTGACCTGCCTTTCAATGTTAAAACTGGTTCCGGAGCAGAGAACGCTGCCGATTTATTCTTCGTTTCTAGATTGCGGTCCGTGAAGAGCAGGTCCGGTAAGGGTGTCTCTGACACCACATTCGGTATTCATTTTCCGTTAGAGAGAGAGAGAGTGTGTTTCTTTCTCGTCTTCAGCCCGGTAACTGCTGGGGCTGGTTTTGTGCTGTTTATTCTCCCGGCTGTTGGTGGGTCTTCCCTTTGATCCTTGCAGCCGGGGAGAAGTGCGTTCGGCATTTATTCAGTGCCGGTCTTCAGAGGAGCGGAGTGGCTCGACTTCGCAACCCTGAGGGATATGGAGGTTCATGTTATTTAGGATAACATCAATTGCTGACATTAAAGCTGTACTATTGTTTCCACCACGAACCTGCCATTTGGGTGGTATTACAAATTGCTACAACACGTATGCACTCAAGGAGGTTATCCAGTATTCACATTACTTTAATTCGTTGTTTTGTTTTGTGCTTTTGTTACGCTGTAACAGGGGTTCAGCAGTGGAATACATGAGGATTCACGTTCACCAACCCTGTGAATCCAGATGTTGCAAAGACTGGGGTATGTGTGTCGTCACTAAGTGTCATTTACAGGTCACCCTTCCCTACAGTATATTTATGTAGCCTCTCGTTTTCTATGTTCATATCCCTAGCCCTTCTATACTATTTCCCATGGTGAAGATTCAACCTACCTTTCATACCCGTTGTTTTACTTTACAGGTAGGTCATCCAGGAAAGGAAAAGAAAGGGAGAATTGTACTACCTTTATGATTCTGCTACTGACTAAGTCATAGAGTGATAGTGTTTTGTTTTCTTTGCAGGTCTCCCTCCCCGCTGATCCCATCCTTTCCTTCCCCCGCTTAATCACTTCAACACTCTATGGTATTATATCAATTAGACTTGAGGCGATTGGGAGGTGGACCCATTAGAGCATCAAACCAACCCCGAGGACTGTTGACGGATTACAGAATAATCGGACCACGAATATTGTCCTCCCGGTTGGGTTGAACATAATGGCCACCTTAGAAGACGTTGTACACGCTCTTGCCGCTTTACAGTTAGAAGTCACAGCATCTTGTACGTAGACCGCAGCTCTCCAGGCCAGGGTAGAAAGACTGCAACAGAATCCTTTTGAAGTAAGGGGTGGAGTTCCACAGCAGGCTACTTCCATGGTAGTAGAAGTACCCACACCTATTCCTTTGGCCACTCCAGAACGATTTCATGGTGACCTAAGCAAGGTACAAGTGTTCCTTACGCAAGTTAAGTTGCACTTTACTTGTAGACCTAAGGCATTTGTGTCTAATCAAGCCAGGGTGGCTTTTCTGATCTCATATCTGGCAGGAGAAGCAGCTCAGTGGGCGGTCCCTTTGGTTCGAAACGATGATCCCCTTTTATATGATTGGGAGGCCTTTAAACTAGACTTCGAGAAAGTATTTGACAGGAGATCCGCTTCTCTGTCTGCGGATAAAGAACTACTGGAACTCCGACAAGGCAATAAAGAGCTGGTGGTTTATTTGAACACCTTTAGGAGGCTGGTAGCGGAAACCAACTGGCCAACCGCGAAACAGGCAGCCGTCTATTATCAGGGATTGAAGGACGAATTAAAAGACGTCATTGCCCAGGTAGATCCGCAACCGGTAACCTGTGCAGACTTAATAGACCTCACTTTGCGTCTGGATCATCGTCTAGGTGAAAGAAAGGGGGCAAGTCAGAAAAGAGAAAGGACCTTTCCTCGGTTCGAGCGATCACGTACGTTTGAAGCCTCCTCTCTTCCACCTCCAGAACCTATGGAAATTGGGACGGTAAGAGCTGCATTAACCTCTGAGGAACGCGAAGAGAGACGGAAGAAAGGGCTATGCCTGTACTGTGGAAAGAAAGGGCATTTCATTCGCGATTGTGCGTCCAGACCCCGAGGTGCACGACCGGGGAACGGAACAGCCAAGTCTTTCGGTGGGACCAAGATGACGGAAAACTAAAGAGCTCGGGACAAAGGGAAGGGTTACCCTCGAGCTGTTTGAACATCCCTTCCATAACGCAACAAGTCGCTTCGGCCACAGATCATTTATACCTGGAGGTGCGGATGTGCATATCAAAGAAGTGGTGTGTAGTACACGCCATGATAGACTCCGAAGCCACAGGATGTTTCATGGATTATAACGAAGCCAACAGATTGGGTATTTCCCTGCAGGAAAAGGACGTACCAGAACAGGTCTTTGCGGTGGATGGCAAGGTACTGGATTCTGGACCGATTCGTCATGGTACAGAGGAACTTTCCGTTGTCTGTAACAACAGCCATACAGAAGTTATGTCCTTTAGTATTATCCAAGCTCCACAATACGGAACCATTTTTGGATTACCCTGGCTTTGTAAACACAATCCGGACATCAACTGGGAAGATAACAGCATGAAATTCACCTCTGACTATTGTCTCACCCACTGTTCGTTGTTGGCCGAACCCCCTGCTAGTGCTTTGGCTAACATACATCATATAGCCACAGCAGCGGTGAAGGATGTCATCCTGCCTGGTCTGTATCAACACTATGCAGACGTGTTCAGTGACACGATGTCTGAAGTCCTGCCGCCACATAGACCATATGATTGCCAGATAGATCTCGTACCCGGAGCAGTGGTACCGTGTGGACGGATCTATGCGCTAACTGAACCGGAGAACAATCATCTGCGCAGTTATTTGGATAAATACTTGGACATCGGATTCATCCGCCATTCAAAGTCCCCCGCAGCCTCTCCGTTATTCTTTATACCCAAAGCTAACGGTGAGTTAAGAACCTGCATCGACTTCCGCGCACTCAATGCAATCACCGTGAGGAATCAGTATCCCCTTCCCCTGATACCGGTCCTGCTGGAGCAGGTCAAGACCGCGGTAATATACACCAAATTGGATCTTAAAGGCGCTTACCACTTGGTGCACATGAGGGAGGGGGACGAATGGAAGACGGCTTTCAAGACGCGCTACAGCCTATTCGAGTATCTTGTAATGCCGTTTGGATTGTGCAACGCTCCCGCCGCTTTCCAGTACTTCCTTAATGATGTGTTGCGGGAGTTCCTGGATCGTTACGTGGTGGTATATATTGACGATATACTTATATATTCCGACTGCGAGGAAGACCATGTTCAACACGTGACTGCAGTCCTACATACCCTTAGGAAGCATCTTCTGTTTTGTAAATTAACGAAATGTGAATTCCACGTATCATCTGTGGAATTCTTAGGCGTTATGCTCTCAAGGCATGGACAGGAGATGTCAGAAAGGAAGGTGTTGGCTGTGATGGAGTGGCCTCGTCCCCAAACCGTGCGTGACGTCCAATGTTTCCTTGGGTTCGCCAATTTTTACCGGCGCTTCATTGGTCAATTCTCTCACATGGTAGCACCTATTACGAAGCTTTTAAGGAAGAAGACAACGTTCCTTTGGACTGAAGAGGCCCAAAGAGCATTTGAAGGGCTTAAAGAGGCGTTTGTTACAGCCCCTGTACTGACTCACGCTGCTCCGGATCAACCTTTTATTGTGGAAGCTGATGCGTCGGAAGTAGCAGTAGGGGCGGTTCTGTCTCAACGAAACACAAAGACCGGACAGATGCATCCCATAACTTACATGTCCCGCAAATTGAATGAGGCCGAGAGGAACTACTCGATTGCTGAAAAGGAGCTATTGGCAATCAAGAACGCTTTCGAGGAGTGGCGACATTGGCTGATGGGGGCAAACCACAAGGTTACGGTTTATACGGATCACCGCAATCTACAATTCATGCGGACAGCCAGACAGCTCACACCTCGCCAACTTAGATGGATGCTCTTTTTCACAGGCTATAACTTCGTGATTACCTTCAGACCAGGCAGCGAGAATAGAAAAGCTGATGCCCTCACAAGACAAAACTCCACAAAAGAAAGTGAGGAAACCCCGGCCAGAGCCATCATCGATCCGCTGAAAGTGCTTTGTGCTCTCCATTGTGACCCCTTCTTGAACCAGGTGGCTCGAGGTATGCAGACCTTTACATGGAGAACATGGGTGAGGTGTCATCCGGAATGGAAGGTCATCCAAGGGATACCTATGCGAGGCCAGCAAGTGTTAATTCCCACTGTAAAGTTACGCAAACAAGTGTTTCAATGATTCCATCAGGATCCATGTGCAGGACATAACAGCATAGAAATGACCCAGGAAAGAGTGCTGCGACAGTTCTGGTGGCCTAGCATACGCAGGGACGTTATGTTGTGGGTCCGGAAATGTGAGGTATGCGCCCGAAACAAGACGGACCGGATGAGGAAACAAGGTTACTTATGTCCTCTTCCAACACCCTCAATCCCCTGGGAAAACATATCCTTGGACTTTATAGTGGGGTTACCACGTGACCAGGGGTGTACCACTATATTTATTGGTGGTAGTGGACTACCTAACTAAGCTAGGACATTTCATTGCCTGCAAACAACTCCCAACGGCAGGTCAATTAGCCCATTTGTTGTTGATAAACATTGTTAGGTTGCATGGGCTACCGAAAGTGATCGTTTCCGATAGGGGGTCCCAATTTACAGCACGATTTTGGACAGTATGGTGTCAAGCATTGCACATCTCCGCGGCCTTGTCCACTAGCTACCACCCACAGACTGATGGGCAGACAGAACGCCTAAATCAAACACTTAAACAATATCTTAGGTGTTATGTGGATAAAAACACAGAGGCATGGGTGGAGTGGTTGTGGTTAGCGGAGGTGGCATACAACAGTGCATCACATGCTTCTTTACAAACTTCCCCTTTTTATTGCACATACGGTTGTCATCCACGGTTTATCCCATTCATTCATCCGGCCGAAGCACAAGCGGTCCCTGAGGTACAGAAAAGAATACAACACATACACAGCACCTTACAGAGCACACAGAGGCAGTTGAAACAGGCTAAGGCATCTTACAAGAAGCAGGCAGATAAGCACCGAAGGGCATGCCCACAGTACAAAAAAGGGGATAGAGTGTGGCTGTCGACTAAAAACATTCATTTTAAGCGGTATAGTGCCTTTAACCCGAGATTCATTGGACCTTATAGAGTGGTTAAGGTAGTCAATCCTGTTGCGATACGCTTAGCATTGCCCTCCAGTTTGCGTATACATCCTGTTTTCCACGTATCACTACTGAAACCCTCCCTGGCCCCTGTAAGTAGGAGACCTGATCCAGTCTGGGTTAACCATGAACAGGAGTATGAGGTTAAAAAACTACTAGACTCAAAGATTAGGAGGGGAAGGTTGTGGTATCTGGTGTCATGGAAGGGGTATGGGTCCGAGGAAAACTCTTGGGAGCCTCCCTCCAACTTACATGCTGCCTGATTGATTAAGGCATACCATAGTCTGCATCCGCAGAACCCATGTCCCTGTCAGAGTTCTCTTGGAGAGGGGTGTACTGTCAAGTCCCATGCGCGATCGTCTCGCGCCCGTCAGAACTCTGATATCGGGAATGCCTAAGACTACAATTCCCGGCAGACTGTGCGGGCAGGGACGCGTGCGTCACGTACGTGAACTGCCTTTCAACGTTAAAACTGGTTCCGGGGCAGAGAACGCTGCCGATTATTCTTCGTTTCTAGATTGCGGTCCGTGAAGAGCAGGTCCGGTAAGGGTGTCTCTGAAACCGCATTCGGTATTCATTTTCCGTTAGAGAGAGAGAGAGTGTGTTGCTTTCTCGTCTTCAGCCCGGTAACTGCTGGGGCTGGTTTTGTGCTGTTTATTCTCCCGGCTGTTGGTGGGTCTTCCCTTTGATCCTTGCAGCCGGGGAGAAGTGCGTTCGGCATTTATTCAGTGCCAGTCTTCAGAGGAGCGGAGTGGCTCGACTTTGCAACCCTGAGGGATATGGAGGTTCATGTTATTTAGGATAACATCAATTGCTGACATTAAAGCTGTACTATTGTTTCCACCACGAACCTGCCATTTGGGTGGTATTACAAATTGCTACAACAGGTATGCACTCAAGGAGGTTATCCAGTATTCACATTACTTTAATTCGTTGTTTTGTTTTGTGCTTTTGTTACGCTGTAACAGGGGTTCAGCAGTGGAATACGTGAGGATTCACGTTCACCACCCCTGTGAATCCAGATGTTGCAAAGACTGGGGTATGTGTGTCGTCACTAAGTGTCATTTACAGGTCACCCTTCCCTACAGTATATTTATGTAGCCTCTCGTTTTCTATGTTCATATCCCTAGCACTTCTATACTATTTCCCATGGTGAAGATTCAACCTACCTTTCCTACCCGTTGTTTTACTTTACAGGTAGGCCATCCAGGAAAGGAAAAGAAAGGGAGAATTGTACTACCTTTATGATTCTGCTACCGACTAAGTCATAGAGTGATAGTGTTTTGTTTTCTTAGCAGGTCTGCCTCCCCGCTGATCCCATCCTTTCCTTCCCCCGCTTAATCACTTCAACAGTCTATGGTATTATATCAATTAGACTTGAGGCGATTGGGAGGTGGACCCATTAGAGCATCAAACCAACCCCGAGGACTGTCGACGGATTACACTGGGGTAAACAATGACAAATCACATACAGTGTTTACTTGCCCCACCTGCCTAGGTACAATCACTGCAGTTTCCATACTGGGTCCCGGGACCTCTGGACTCCCAGTGCTCACCTCGTCAGAGCCCGTAGAGAGGGCAACCTTCTCTATCAAGCCTCCATCCTGTCCAATATTCTTTCCCTTCTTTACCGACATGAAGATAGACGGGGTCGTTCTCTTTCCTGGACCCGCGGGCTCTGAAGTGCTACTGCTGTCCGTGACCGCTCCACGTCGACGTTTGGCCAGGACGGTTTCCGGGGCTCTGCTCGAGGACGTGGATTTTCCTGCGCCGCGCGTCTTTCCCCCTCTGGCGTTCTTTGGCAGCATTCTCAACCAAGCTGCTCCAAGCCAATTCACTGCCAAAAGTCGATACACTCCTCGTGGGAGACGCCGTAGCAGCCGTGCACTCGGGTCAGCAGATCGGGGAGCGCACGCCGTTGACCTATGTACAGTAAGTAGGTCCCAGAGCATTTCTCACTTTCGCTTTAGCTTTAGTATTGATTTTAGTATTGAAACACTAAATTTGAGAGCGTTGTCTTTCCATACACCGCGCTGCCATGCTTTCCATATGGGAGTTGGGGGGGGGGGGGGATGAACTGTTACGAGACTCACTCCGCCAACAGGGCGGCCGCCATCTTGCCTGCACCTTGGAGGTTCTAATGATATTCATGTCTATTCATTAGCTAGCGCTAATAAATGCTATGCAAATAGCAACAGCCGAACCATCTTTGGTGTTCCTATGACCAAGTACCATATTGTATGTATTATTGGAGAGCAATCAGTAACTTCCAGCCACATCTAACTATTCACATGTCAACATTAGTGACAGTCAACAACAAGCATTGGAAAAGCCAATCATTCTCGCTTATCTAATGCAAGTGCAGGGCTGTAAGCTTTGCCAATGTTTGTAAAGTATTGTTTAAAAACAGCAAAAGAAAAAAAATGTCAAATACCTGCAGAAAAGCAAACATATATCTTATGGCATCACAATACTGTACATTGAATTCAATGTTTTCATACTTTATAAATAGCATGGTTTAGCTTTCAAATACTTTTCACCCAGGAAACTCTGAACAGAATTTAAAATTAAAGCAGTGTCAGAATGTAAAGGACAATGATTTACAAAAGACAGCTCACAGCACTGCCTTATTCATGCCATAACCGCTATAACATTTAGGTGCTGTATCCTTCGGGTTTAGATGTCTGCAGCCTCTATTTTTTGGCAAGTAAAACATCAAACTCAAAAGGAGAAGTTTGGTACATGTATTGTTCTTGTTTATAATTCAGGCAGATAACGTGTTTTATTCTGAGGAACTAATTCAAGGCACCATGTAACTAGTCAGTATCTTTCGTAATATTTCAAAAGGTCGCATGTGTTTCCGAAGCACACGCCGATACGTGGGTAGCATACACGGACTTTCGAAATGATTTATATGATGATACTTCACTAAAGACAAAAAGTAATTTAAAAGGGGTAATTACTAATAAAGATATTATACTTGTATATAAGATACTGACTGGTTACATGGTGCCTTGAAAATGTTCTTCTGAACCAAACACTTTGGCTGGCTGAATTTTACCCATTGAATTACTGTACGAATAACGATTTTTGAAAACAAGAACAATACGTATGGCAAACTTCTCCTTTTGAGTTTGGACCACAGTACTGTGGGAAACGAATAACAAATTAGACTTCTACTTGGATAACAAATTAATACTGGATGTTCCCGCTTATATGATAACTCGAGATGTAAAGGAAAACACTTGCCAAAGCGTAATTTACTTTTCACAGGATTCACCCAGTAGCTCAGTGAGCAGATTTATGGGCCTCTAGGCAGTGCTTAATTTGTAAAATATGAGGTCCAGGTGCTCAAATGTTTGTCAGAAGCCACACCCACTCCCCCCCCGCTCCACCAACTTCCTCTATTGGCTCCACCCACATCCTCAACTGGCACTGCTAAAAGCCAGATGTTATACCCCCATCCAATTCTTGGGGGTGTCCAGGCTGGAGTGTGAAACCATATCTTTAATGCCCCCCTCCCTGCTCACTGCCCAATTTGTATATTATGTGTGTAATCCCTGGTTCTCGCAGGTGTGCAAACAAAACAGTTTTTTTCTGAGTTTGCACTGGTGACCCTTGAACCAGCAGCACATTGACTCAGCAGCTCAGCCTTCAAGGCACCTACACTGAGAGTCAGACCACAGTTTGAGCAGAGCTTCAAATGCACCTACACCTGGGTTTCACGCAGAAAAAGGGTCACAACAGCACAACATTGGAGAAGATTGTACCTCGACAATCAGATTCTAACATACCATAAAATGTGCATTTGTAGCACACACGTTCGCCCTAGAGAAAGCCTCTTGGCGCTACTGGCAAGCATTGGATGTTTATTGTTACCCAACTCAATGATACTGAATTCTTTTGATCTTTTTTCAGTTGTCATATAGTGAGAAGTGAACTTGTTCAAGGGCATTAAAGCGATTTACGCAAGTTCCAGATTACATTCCACGAGGTCTGTTTTTTTAGGCAGGGAAGATTAAGTGATTTGTCCAGAATCACAAAATGAGCCAACGCCGGACTCAAACCTGGTTCCCCAGTTCCAATCTAGGCAGCTCAGACCCTTTGACCCCATCTCCTCAGAAAGATGAAAGTCTGAGAGGACACAGAGAGAACATGAGTTTCAACACAGGCCCCTGTAGTGGATGTGCAAGTCTAGGGGGTCCAGCTATAACTCAACTGACTCTGAGAGAGCTGACTTTATCTTCAACATTCTTAGAGCCCTGAAGTACCCGGAAAGGAGACATGCAGCGCTCTGTAAAACTCCCAAACAGATAAATAATAAATACCTCGCCCCCCAGACTACCCCGTCCTAACTGTTCAGCTGCTGATCGCAGGGGTCCGGGCCCCCTCACAGCAAGGATCACATTTGACTTCAAATAACCCAGTTTAACCAGTTGCGCTTCTTACCCAAACAACCATTTCTGCAGCAGGCTCTCAGCTGGGCAGTGCCATTCCAGGGCGGTTGTGCTCTTATCCCGAAACACGTTTAGCCCATATTTTTAAGAAGGTTTTAAACATTTTGGCATCTTGTTTTTCCTCTGTAATTACTTTCCCCTTCTATCAGTTTGTTGCTGGACAAGCCCACCTCAGAGCCGAAAAGCCCTGACCGGACTTGCTGCTCCAGATACAGGGAGAGCTCCCGGCCCAGCACCTGTAGTGAAGGTTCATCACGCCTAACAAAACCACAAAATACATAAATGATTAAACATAACATCGCAAGGCATGATCTGACATGAGGATGATGCACCTCAGAGATTGTCAGTAAGTTTACAAGTCAAGATAACTTGTGCCGATTTCGCTTGACTCAGGACGCGTTCCAACAATATAATTAAAAAAATAACAACATGGCATGATGTTTATATTTTAAGATGACAAAATAACTGTGTTCAAACTATTACTAGAAAGTAGAAGCAGAAGACATGTTTTGAAACCACAGAGTAGCAACCAGCAAAGCCACAGTTCCAGTAATCCTATGTAGGCACCGTGGCATGCACCCATTTCATGCCTACTTTTGTCAGTCTCATTCCTTTTCAGTAGGCCCATCACCATCATCCTGCACTTCGGAGTCGGACTCGGAGGAGTCGTCACACAACATTCAGACCAAGTTTACACTGCAACCACGCTGAAGAAAAAGCAGCGTTGAGTACTTACTGGGTGACGGTTACAGTCTTTTGTCTAGAGTCCTGCTGCTGCACACTGGCTGCATGACACACTGCTTCAAGTAATGGTGCCGTCGTGCTGAACTGCCTGTGCGTGCGTCGTGACTCAAGATTACGCTCGTTGCCGCAGCGCAGACCCACAGCCAGGACCAAATGCAGCCCAATCAGTGGCCCGCCCACTGGCAACACTGACTGAAGAGCAGGCATGGATTTATCAGCTAAGCAAGCACTCTTCACCGGGAAGAGTGACAGAATGCGAGTCAATAAATTATATTTTTGGGACACGTTGTGCAGTTGTTGTTGATATAATTTGGCAAGCAGTGGGGCTCAGGTCTGGACCCGGCCCTGAGAAGTAAGTGCCGGTGCTAAGCACCGGAAAGCACCGGCACCAATTAAACACTGCCTCTAGGAGAAGTGCCATGCAAAGTACACCTTCTGCCTCAGAGGCGAGCTGAGTGACTGCAGACGATGGACCTTCCCCGAGTGCCATAAAAGCCTTTGTGTGCCAAAACGTGTGCTTTCATGCAATATGTGGAATGCAGGAGATAAATCTAAAACAGCCCTTAAATTTTGGTCTTCAGCCATACCCCAGCAAAAATATCCCTACTGCTGAGCTTTTACAAACAAGTTGGGAGGGGAGCAACACAGTGGGTTGACAGTGGTATTTGATGGGGGCAACACATGAAGGAGATAACTTGAAAAAACATGCACTCTCTTGGAGTGCTGAATCAAAAAAAGTAGTTCACTAAATGTGAGCAGTGGAAGGTTGCAATGCAGCCCATCTAAATAATTGTAAAGAAGTTATGCCCCAAGGGTTGTGCTGTGTGCTAGGCAATACCTAAATAGGGGAATTATTCACTGGTTCAGTTGAATGAGGGAAGGACAATTAAATACCCATGTATGATGTCAGGTTACTTAGACATTTGTGTCAAGATTCCAGTACATCAGTGTCATTGGATCAGGCATAGGATGAGTCTGGCCTGGAGGCTCTGAAGAATGTGGCAATGGAACACCAGACCGCTAACCTTTTGTGGGTATTCTGATTTTACTTCTGGTAATTCCTGGTTTCAATAGAGTTCTGGAGCAGAAGGGATACAGCCAGTATTTAACATGAAGATAATGCCTGGGAAAGTGTCAGAAGTTGTTGTGGCTCTTCGTGTCTTTCTGCCTTGCACACATTACTGTGTTCCCACACATTTGTTGTTCTGTTCTCTTTGAATTCCCTCGCATTCTTAGTTCCTTCCTACTTACCTACCGTTTTCTGTATGTTGTCCGCAATAACTTTGGAGGCCCTCTCTCTCATGCTTGCTTCTTCAGTTCCTACCCGGGCTGGTTTGTAATGGAGTTCAGAGAGCCTCCCCTTGTATCCTGGTCTCTAGAAGTTTCATCACAGCAACATTCGCCATCAAAACCAGTGAAACACGGTTGTACTACTGTTGTATTTCATCAAATCATACTCCATAATCATCTGTGATATCCCACTTTATTACCAGTGGGGCGAATCCCCAAACTCCTACTAATGATTGCTTTGCTACTGCTCCCGACCTATGCATAGTCCAGTCTGACAATAAACTTCAAGCAGTATTTCTTCTCCCTTCCACATCCGTACCCAAATCGCTACCACTACTGAGTAGTCCCCTCATTTCTCGCTCGCACAGTAGTTAAGGGACAGCAAGGACTTTCAGCTGGTCTTCACAACAGGACCCTAACAATTTGTCACACGTTTCAAAAAGATTGACCATAGGAAAGAAGCAAATATTGGAAAGTGAAGGAGGTAGAAGTCACGTACTGTTACATTCATGGTAACAGCTTACCAGAGGCGGTGTGTCTTCAGAGAAAGATGGTGCGCTTATTGCGCTACAGACAGCCTACCTCATGGTCTGGACCACTTTGGCGTTTCTGCAGTCATGATCATCCAGAGTGGTGCTCCATGACCTATGAGGAGTGTTGGGTGGGAAGGGCAGCAGCAGGACTGTGGAGTTCCACATAGGCCAAAGAACATAAAACTTAGGTTTATTCCTCTAGTGCTTAGTCAACACCATGTTTAGAAGAGAGGGGCATGGTCAAGCCCTATGAAATTCCCTTTCACGGTGATGGTCTGTCTAAAGACTTCTGCCTGGGTTCTCAATTCAAGATGAAGTTGAGTCTTTTCCTGGGATGTTAGTTCCTGTTTGAATCATAAAGAGGAAAGCTTGACTTTCCGTTGAATCTTCAATTGGATATCTTTGCTTTACTCTTTTCTCTTCCCTGATGTCAGGGAGAGTTTGGTGCCTTGCGTATCTACTTCTCTGTAGAGTATTATCAGCAATAGCGAAATACAAGTTAGCCAGGGAGGTCTTTTCTGCCCTTTATTGCCTTTTCCCCCTAACTGGGACCCACTTAAGGAGACACAATGCCTTTCATGTGTATTATTGAATGCTGGGTGGTATTGTGGCTACTGGGAGGTGTTGGCATTTCCTCAGGCAATCAAGAAGGAAACTTGACTGCCCTTCACAATGTCCAGTCCTTGATATGTTCACAAGTCCTTTCTGTTATATGGAAACATTTCTGAGTCACTGTGTGTAGATTACCACATAAAAACAAATGAAGCAAGAACAAAGCTGGGACAGAGGCACCAACAATCAACAGGAGTTAATCGCACCATTTTTTATTGCAAATTTGCATTTATAACTTATGTTAGTACTATACAATACAACGTAGATGAGGGCACATCCATAGTATTGTCTTGGAGGAAGTGAAAGGACGAAATGAAGACTCAAGTCTTAGCTATCTTACATTATGTGGAAGCACATTGGGCTGCTCATCAATCGTGCATACCCTGATATTTCCAGAAAGTATCAAACCTAGGAAGTGCTTGCACAGAAACAGAGAAAGACTCTCCATCGGGATCACCCGTTCAAGGGTTTGACGTGCTTCAGGCTGCAGGAAGCCTAATTCTTCATCTCCTGGGTATTTATTAGAATGCGATAGAGGAAGAGGCTTCGTTAGCCAGCAGAGGAGAATCCATGCCAGATATTTAGGGTACCAATGACAATGTACGTGCATTGGATTTAGAATCAATAAATGTTAAATTATCTAATGTGGACATCCAGAAAGTCAGACATGGACCTGGCCCACTTGGACCAAGATTTACCACTATGGTGATTCAGACTAATTACAAGTTATCTTCCTAGAGGTAAAACGTATAGCCTGATCTCCACATAGTATTTATTTTTATCAACAAGCCATAATTGAAACAAAAGGCCAACAGTTTTATTATGTCTACTATGAGGCAGGCGTACATCTAACACTGTGCCAAAGGAGCGCTGGACAGTTTATAGCTGAACTTCTCTTTGGGAAAGGATCCTTTCCCTACTAAAATCATTACATCGACCTGCAGCCCCTGAGCTGGCTTCGTGTTGGCAGGTTTGCAAAGGTCTGTCTGTCTGCTCTCGGCATTGGTTAACCGCAGGCTCACGTCTAAGAACAATAGACGCGCGAGGCAGTCCTCCTGCTGACTCCGCCTCGGACGGCTCGTTTCAGGAGAGTTTGACAAAAGCTCCTCTCAGGATATCTCGAGCACACCCATAACAACGAGCTGCGACGCGGCCCGACTTCCGCAGCCGTAATTATTGATGGAAATGCTCCCTCCTCAAATTCAGGCTGCCGGTCAGAGAGCTGGCACAGGACATTCCCCCCAGATCAAGTTCATTGTCAGGTTATGCATTTTCAACAACGCTACTGGAGGCTGTCACCTCCTGTCAGCCAGAGAAAAATAATATTTTGCCTAATAAAAATAATTCAATACCTTCTCTAAATGTAATAAAACAAATAATCGGAAAAATACAGGAATTATTACTTTGTCCTTTACAAAATGACCTTGTGCAGTTTTCAGTGAATGGGATTCCCTCCCCAGAAGGAAGAATAAAGTAGCTTTTGATTTTATCCAAACAAGGAAAGGCAAATATTACTTGCATTCTGGTCTCAATTAAAAAAAAAAATGCCCAAGGCATCCCTTTATCTTAAACGTTCTGATCGTAGGCTAATCGGATCCATCTATTTTGCAATTAAATAAGAACAAAGCAAATGTGTCATTATTGAATTATTTCATTCTACAGAATGAATTAATGTTCTCTGAGTTTTGTTTATCAATCAATCAATCACGTGTTTGTTAAGCGCGACTACTCACCCGTAAGGGTCTCAAGGCGCGGGGGGGGCTGCAGTTTCCCGTCCATCAAGGAGGGGGTCTGTCGAAGAGCCAAGTTTTGAGGTTTCTCGTGAAGATGGGGGAGTGATGTTGTCTGTCTGAGGTGGAGTGGTAGGGCGTTCCAGGCTCTGGCCGCGAGGAAGGAGAGGGAGCGGCCTCCTGATCTGGTCTTTCTGGTGCGGGGGACCACGGCGAAGGAGAGCTGGGCTGATCGTAGGGTCCTTTGGGGTGCATGGAATTTGAGTCGGCTGTTCAGGTATGCTGGTCCGGTGTTGTGGAGGGCCTTGTGTGCGTGGGTGAGAATCTTGAAGGTGATTCTGGGGAGCCAGTGGAGTGTGCGCAGGTGCTGGGAGATATGACAGTGTCTTGGCAAGTTGAGGACCAGTCTTGCGGCGGCGTTCTGGATGTTTTTGTAGCTTGCGGGTGAGGTTTTTGTTTATTCCGGCGTAGAGTGAGTTGCCATAGTCGAGTCTGCTGGTGACGAGGGCGTGAGTGACTGTCTTTCTGTGCTCGAGGGGGATCCATTTGAAAGTCTTACGTAGGAGGCGGAGGGTGTGGAAGCAGGAGGATGCGACGGAGTTGATCTGGCGGTCCATTTTGAGCTCGGAGTCCAGGATGATTCCAAGGTTGCGTGCGTGGTCCGTGGGGGTGGGTGGGCTTCCGAGGGCGGGGGGCCACCAGGTGTCGTTCCAGGCGTCGGGGTTTGGGCCCATGATGAGTACTTCTGTTTTGTCGGTGTTGAGTTGTAGGCAGCTGCTTTTCATCCATTTGACGACAGCTTCCATGCTTTCTTGAAAGTTGTGTTTGGCTGTGTTGGGTTCGTTGGATAGGGAGAGGATGGGTTGGGTGTCGTCTGCATATGACACAATGTTGAGTCCGTAGGTTCTGACGATGGGGGCGAGCGGAGCCATGTAGATGTTGAAGAGCGTGGGGCTGAGGGAGGACCCCTGGGGGACTCCGCAGGTGGTTGGTGTAGGGTCCGAGAGGAAAGGAGGGAGTCTGACCGGCTGCGTTCTGCCGGAGAGGAAGGAGTGGATCCAGTCGAGGGCCTTGTCCCGGATCCCTGCGTCGTGGAGTCTGCGTGTTAGGGTGCGGTGGGAGACTGTGTCGAAGGCCGCTGAGAGGTCGAGGAGGATGAGGGCTACTGTTTCTCCTCTGTCCAGTAGGGAGCGGATGTCGTCTGTTGCGGCGAGGAGGGCGGTTTCTGTGCTGTGGTTTTTTCTGAAGCCGGATTGGGAGGAGTCGAGGATGTTGTGCTCTTCGATGAAGGTGGCGAGTTGGCTGTTGATGGCTTTCTCGATGACTTTCGCTTGGAACGGGAGCAGGGAGATGGGTCTGTAGTTTTTGAGGTCGGTGGGGTCTGCCGAGGGCTTCTTCAGGAGGGGGTTGATCTCGGCGTGTTTCCAGTCGTCGGGGAAGGAGGCGTTTGCCAGGGAGCGGTTGATGGTGTGGCGGAGCATGGGTGCGATGGTGTCGGCGGCTCTGTTGAAGATGTGGTGGGGGCAGGGGTCTGTGGGGGCCCCGGAGGGGATTGACTTCATTGTCTTCAGTGTGTCTTCGGTGGTGAGGGCTGTCCAGTTGTCAATCGTTGGCTTCAGTGTGTAGGGGGTGGCTGGTGAGGGTTCAGTGTGTTGGCTGTCTTCATCGAAGCTGTCGTAAATGTTCTTGATTTTGTGGTGGAAGAAGGTGCTGAGTTTGTTGCAGAGGTCTTGTGAGGGAGGAATGTCAGTAGACTCGCTGGAGGGTTGGGCGAACTCCTTGATGATGCTGAAGAGTTCTTTGCTGTTGTGCGCGTGTGTGGAGATTCTGTCTTTGATCGCTTTTTTCCTCGTTTTTCTGATGAGTTGGTGGTGGGCGTTGGTGGCGGCTCTGAAGTTGTTGTGGGCTTCTGTGGATTTGGAGTTCCTCCAGGCCTTTTCGAGGCAGCGGCATGTGCGTCTGGACTCTCGAAGTTCGGTGGTAAACCATCTGGCTTTCTTGGCATGTGTGTGGTTCTTCTTCTTGAGGGGGGCTATGGTGTTGGCGCTGTCGGAGATCCATCTGTGCAGAGTTCGGGCTGCGGTGTTGGGGTCGTCGTCTTCCGCGGTGGTTGGGGTGGAGTTGCTGAGTGAGGAGGTGAGCTGGTCATTGGTGATTTTGGTCCAGTTTCTTCATGGGAGCAGGTGCTGGTGCCTGTGGATGGTGGGTGTTGTGAAGGTGAAGTGGACGCATCGGTGGTCTGTCCATGGGAGTTCGGTGGTGTGGCTGAAAGTGATGGAGTTTCCTGTTGTGAAGAGGGGGTCGAGGGTTTGTCCTGCTGAGTGCGTGGGTTCGGCCACGATCTGGCAGAGTCCAATGTTGTGGAGGTTGTCCAGGAGGGCTGTGGTGTTGGGGTCTAGTTGGTTGTCGAGGTGGAAGTTGAGGTCTCCCAGCAGGGTGTCGTTGGTGGATGCGATGGTTTGCGGGGAGATGATATCCGTGATGGAGTTGGTGAAAGGTCCGCGGGGTCGGTATATGAGAGTTCCTCGGAGGGTGGTGGTAGGGCTGGCCTGTATCTTGAAGTGTAGGTGTTCCATCAGGTCTGTGGGCTCCTCGGAAAGTGTGCTCAGCCGGAGGTTGGATTTGTGGACGATGGCGATTCCTCCTCCCGGGCGGGTGGGTCGGTCCTTCCGAGAGATCTTGTATCCTTGGGGAATGGAGATGGCGATGTCCGGTCCCGAGGTGGTGTTGGTCCAGGTTTCGGTGACGAATGCTACATCCGGGGTAGTGCTGTTGAGGAGATCCCAGATTTTGGTGGCGTGTTGGTGGAGTGATCGGACGTTGAGGAGGATGCATTGCAGGGTCTTCGGTTCGGTTCTGTTCTTGCGGGCGGGTTGTGCTGGGTCCGTGTTCCTGGTGGTGCTGCAGGTGTGCCGGCAGCGGTGACAGCTGAAGGGTCCGTGGGTGTCAGCTGGTGATGCTAGCTTGCAGTTGTTGTTGCGGCCTGGGTTGAGTGCGTGGAGTGTCGCTGGGTTGTAGCGTTGGCGGTGCGGAGGTCCAGGGTTCCTGGCGCTGGTCACGGTCGGGTCGCGGACGGGCGCAGACGGGCTTGCCTTTGGCGCGCCTTCCGCGCCTCGGGAGGGGACGCGGGGCAGCAGCAGCGGGAAAAACGGGGGAAAAGCAAGCAATAAAAGAAGAGGAAAAAAAAGAGTAAAAGGGTGACAAAGAAAGGATTACCGGTATGGACTTTCTGGTAAGTCTGAAATTCTTGCATTTTGATATCACTCATTCTTACATGAGAAACTGATAAGGAAGTGATGTAAAGTTAAAGTGTAACTGTACATCGCCACCTTTTGTTGCCTGTCCTGATCTCCTTTTCTCTTCTCCTGACTTGCCCGCCTCTTCTTCACACTTGCATTCTTCCCACTGACTTTTCTAGTAGGCACTGGATAGAATGTTCAAGTTATAAACTTAAGATGGCTTGAGGATACAACTGTTATTTCCCTTGTTACTTAATGCACATGCGCCTAACATTTCTGCTGTCTGTTGGAAGGACTTTTTAATGGTGGAGACCAATGCCAACCTCATCTCCACTGAAACATGATTACTATAGGATTTGAGGTTTGTGAGCAGGTGTGCGTGACCTTGGTTCTGGATGGAGTGCCTCTGTGAGAGTTGCCTGGGTCCTGCCTGTGTTGCAGCGTACCCCTGAGGGCAGCTTAACAGAAGGTTGTCTGAGTTACTGGCAGCTGCAGTATGTTTCAGCTTCCGCCATGGTTGGACTGGCCTGTAGGGCAATCATACAGTGCCCTACTGGCTGATTTGTCAGGTCAGTATGTGGGACGGCTTATACTGTTGATTTCCCTGATATTGCTATAAACATTACCTGCAGCAAGCTCAAATCCATGCAGTCGTCCATACCTTGCAAAACACAAGTTCAAAACTGCCCCAAGTTGCAAATGTGGGATACTTTTAGCTATCAAATTCACTAGTAGGGGGCACTTTTATTTTGGTGCCCGGTCCTATTTTCTGTCTCAGTCTGACCCTGGTTCCCCCCTTCCTGGATTAAAGTGGAGAATTTACCTTGCAATGGAAAGAGTGGACCCCATTATTAGAATCCTATTTGATAGCAACTGGGGTGAAAAAAACTTTCTGCCCTACGATGCAACTGTTTTCACAACACAATTTTGACACTGAAATCAGGAAAGTGTATGGTAGTTTATACCAGATTTACAGCTTGAAACATGCAGTGGAGAACAGTTAGATGTCTTCCAAGAAGCAATTCGAAAAATAGAGGAACATTTCAGTGATAAAATCAATGTTGTACTGGAGTGGCTCAAATGTCTTGGGCACACTGCAGGAAAAACGAAACTATTACCAATTATATTGCGGCACTTGGGTGACTCTCCAAAAGGACTGAATTTGGAGACTTGTGTGATTCATTGATCTGTGACCAATTAGTCAGGTGCAGTAACAAAAGCAAAATTCAAGCCAATCTTCTTGCATGCAGTCTGGATCTCAAAGATCCCATAGCCTTTACCAAAAGTATTGAACACACTGTGTCAGGAAAATGAATGCTCCTTCTGAGCAAAACATTTGTGAAATCAAAGATGGGAGAAAAAGTGAAGACAGCTCGAAACTCAACGACAATAGCACTGCAAAACTGAAGCAAGCAAAGGACAAATGTTACAGGTGTGGAAATCCAGGTCACTCTGCAACCAGAAACCCATGTTATCCTAAGAATTCCACCAGTAGAAAGTGTGGTATGAAGGGAAACTTCAAAAGGGTTTGAAGAGAATCTAACAACATCATTTGAATTTTGAATGCAGTGGTAGAACTTGAAGAGTTTGCTAATAAGCTTGTGCTGCAATTTAATTATAAGGATAACCATTTGCAATGGCTCATTTGCATAATTTTGTTGAATCATTGTTATGTTATGTTATAACAATTTATATAGCGCACTAATACCCTTAGGTGTCTAGGCGCTTCATTGGAAGTTTCTTTTCCACTTTTCATGCTCATTGACAAGAATATGTTTGATAAGTTTCAAAATAAAGAGGAATAAGATATGGAGGAACAAAATATAATTCCCTGGGGTTGTAACAAAGATCGTGTAACTGTTATAGAAATTAACAAAATAATCTTTCAGAGCAGATCTACTGTTGGCATCCAATCTATTAGGATGGAGAAACCAAAAAATAACTGGGTATCAATCTTGATACCAATGACATTGACACAATTATACTAGTGGAGAGGGATCTTGGTAATGATGATGTTTGCAAAGCATTCCCTTAAGTTTTTTTCAGACAGACTTAGTTATCTAAAGAATTGTCAAAACAAGATTATGCTGACAATGTTCCATATACTGCTCCTTATGTGGATGCCACTCAGGGCTGAATTGTATAGACCTGTTTCAGATGAGGTGATTAAGCCTACAATCCTCAGGATGGTTATGTGATCTGGGATCCACCTTTGCAGTGACCTCCGTGATCTCCGCTCTTGCACTTGGGTGTATTGCCTCCCATTATGTAATTTTGTATGCAAGTTGCTTTACTGTAATTTGTCTTACAAAATGTTTATTGAGTTTTATATAAACAGTATAAGCAGATAATAAAATGCAAGATTGAGGGTTCATTACAGTAGCAAATATAGGACTATGCCCAATCAGGTCGTATTACATGGCTATAGATTAGTTGAATTTCCTTGTGTGATACATCAAGATCCAAAAGAGACAATGTTGCTATAATTATAGTCTTTGAAATAGAATGATACCCTGTGGTAGGTGCACTCCTGCATTGGTAGTCCATATAAGATAAACATACAGGGTAACTCAGATAAATGTGTGCGAACCCATGAACATGC
The DNA here is from genome assembly GCA_963921515.1 of Calotriton arnoldi. NCBI lineage: Eukaryota > Metazoa > Chordata > Amphibia > Caudata > Salamandridae > Calotriton > Calotriton arnoldi. Next base: position 417,092 of record CAWUFW010005705.1, read on the forward strand.
TCAATCTAGATATCGGTAAGCCCCTAGTGTTTGACCTCAAGGCAAAAGAAACCCAAAAAAGAGTCAAAAAGAGAGGGAGAACATAGACAGAGGGGAGAAGAAGGAACAGAGAGACATGGGATGAATGTGGGAATGATACTGTGATATTAATGTGAAAACATCCATCTGTTACAGGTGTCTCCAACCAGTTGATCGCGGCTACCAGTAGCTCTGAGACATCTTCAGAGTAGCTCACAGCCTTGAATTCATTTTTACATAAGCATAGGGTCACATTTTTCCTTTTAATATTATGGGAAGGCTGTGTTTATTTTACATTATTATCCAGCTGCAGATCACAAGACCTGATAATGAGCAGTGCTGGAGTCAGTTTATGACCCATGGTGAGGCACAGAGGTGAAGAATTGAAGCACTAAGGTATTTAACTCTTAAATTAAAGTCCTTGTCAACTTATTATTGGAAGTGAGAACAAAATTATGTCGTATTCCGTGAGTCAGATGGAATGGTTGAGAGTGGTGTCCATTAATTCTTATCTTTGCCTCCGATTTCGAATACAGGTCTATAATCATGTTTATAAAGTCTTTGCCTAATAGGTATGTTTAGACGGATGCTTGCAGGAAGATCCATGACACTTTGTCAAAAGCTTTCTCTGTGCCTAAGGCCAGAGCGGCTGAAGGTGAACTTAAGTTTTTTGCTTTGTCAGTAATATGGTGGAAAAACATGATATTATCGTCTGCTAGTCTACCTTAAGGGTGGATGAGTTTATGTATAACTCTCTCAAGTCTGGATTACAGGATTTTTACATAGATCTTGCACTCGATGTTTATTAAAGAAATGGGCCTAAAGTTGTTGTTTTTTTTATCTCAAGATGGTCCTTCCCTTCTTTAGCGATAACCATTATGGTGATGTTGGTTGCCGTACCAGAAATAGAGCTCTCCTCTGCGAATTGGTGCAATACCACTTCCAGTGGTTGGACAAGTTTGTCTGAGTATGTTTTATAAAACTTCCCAGAATAACCATCTGGGCCAGGGGCATTCTCTGTCTTGATGCTGCGGATGGCTTTCACAATTTCGACCCTCTTTATTAGCTTGTTAAGTGGTGCCCTCACTTTGTGTTCAATCTGCATGATATTCACATTGGAGTGTAGAAAGTTGAATAAAAGTCTAGCAACGTGTTAAGAAAGCTTTGTATTGACGTCATTATGAAACTATTCCTGTTCCTGATTCCATGGATTGACGATTTGCCTTTAGTGTACTTTAGATATTTTACTAAGGATTTCCCCACTTTGTTTCTTTCACATGTCTTTACTGCATTGTTTATGTCTATCCATTTTTGGGCTCTCTCGCTAAGGTGTTTATTGTATTCGTATTTGTATGTACGCAATTGTGTTAGGCCTGCCAAATATTTTGTATTTCTTAGAAGCCTTTCTAGGTTTTTTATTTCGGTTTCTATTGCTGTGTGTTTTTTGTTCTTTTTATTTTTATTTTTGATTGCCATCATGTTTTTCATAACTCCCCACATGGTGGCCTTCAGGGCCTCCCATCTGAAGACCAGGGAGGTTACCAGTTTTGTGCTCTCATCAAAGAAATTATTCATTGCTTCAAGGATTTGATTTCTGGAGTCTGTATCTTCAAAAAAAGCAATTTATTAAGCTTCCCTTGTTTGGGCACTGGGGTAGTGTCACTTATTTTTATTTGTTTAGATATGCTAGTGTGGTTAGGAATCACAATCCGTTTGATTCTGAGATTTGGGGCGAATGGTGTTAGGCTTTTATCAACTAACAAGTAGTTAATTCTCACAAAGGAGTGATATGGGATCGAGTAGAATGTAATCAGTACCTGTGGGGTAGCGCTGGATATCCACCACATTATGATTACTGCAGAATTTCTTCATTTGGTCATGGAATTTATTAATTAAAAATGTGGGTTGAGATGTTGTCCAGATTGCGTCCATGGGTAAGTTAAAATCTCCCCCCTGAGATTTCATTAGAGTCACCTGGTTGGTCAGATAATGTTTTGTCAAAGGCTTGCCAGAATTCAACCGAATTATCAATAAACGCATAAAAGTTTATGATGAAAACTTCTTTGTCATTTTACTTTGCTTTTGTTATGAGCCATCTACCTTGATTGTGTGAATGTTAAACAATAGAGATACCAGATTTTTAGAAATAATAGTAAATACAAAGTTTTCTTCTGTAATGCCAGAGAGCATATGGACTCTGTGATCCATGGTGCATAGAATTTAGCATCTTCTTAGGAGTCAAGTCTGGTTTCCTGTAACAAAACTGTCACCTTTTAGTCTATTACAGTACTCCGCAATCTTCATTCTCTTAATGTGGTCATTTAGCCCTTTGGTGTTAAGTAAGAGTACTTTGAGAGTGTGGGCAATCATTGTAGCTTGTTGAGAGGTATGATGTATTGTCATGCTAGAAATACTGAAGTAGAGTTCAATGTAAGATCCCCTAACTTGTGCCATGGTCGCAGGCCAAGAATTGATATAAAGTGGTGATATGATTCAGGTATAGTGTGTAAATGCTGGAACTAGATAGTGAGTACAAGTGCAGCAACAATGTCAACACATAGCCCTATACTATATATATATATATATATATATAAATATAAATATATATATATATATATATATATATATATATATACAATATTGATTACAGAGCACAACCACAAGTCAGTCAACCGACCTTATTGTCAGTTAGTTTTAATAAACACCGCACCATGCAATAATATAAAATATGTAACCATATGAGTACAAAAAGCCAAAAACACAAATGATCTAGGTTGTGTTGACACGAAGTATGAAGTGTTGTTGAAGACAGCCGACACGTGTTTCGTCGTATAGACGACTTCTTCAAGGCTTGATAATACAATGGTAGAGATGGTGAGAAGTTTGTTTGGATCCCTAGGTTATTTGGGACAAACGACAGCAGTGGCGGTAGTCCAACAATTCTGGTTATGTTTCTAGTATCCAACTTCGAAACACTTTTCCCGATTTTGTAATCCGACGCAAACAATGCGTGTTGGGTAATGTTATTTTTCAGTATATCCAATTTTCATATACAGATACGTAATCTTGTAAGTAGTAGGAAGTCAATAACGCTTGTCAAAGTAAGTCGAGGCTCAGAAGCCAAGTTTCTGCAAATATCGGTACAGCATAGATAGTTACAGCTGTACTAAACCGGGCATATGATAACGTGTCCCGCTAGTCCGGAGATATATATATATATATTTATATGAAACAGTTTCTCTTTTTGGTAAATAAAGACAGAAGAGCGAAGGTGGATAAGACTGAGCAAAGAGAGAAGGAGAGTGAAGCATAAAGCAATTAAGTTAAGAAATAATAATAACTGCAGAAAAAAACCATAATCCATACCCACCCAAAATGCCACCCCTGAGGTGTGGCGAGCCAACACCTCCCTCCCCACCCAACATCAGATAAGGACGTCAAGGGCCACTAACAGGGGAGGCAGGAGCGACCATCTAAAATCAAGCCGTTATATATTTGCAAGAGATTAGTAATGTTGACCATAACATAACATCAAACAGCACAATAGGGTACAGAGAAAATCTTCGCACCAATATCAATCCGACCGTGGACTGAATAAAGCTATGTCTATTTTACCAATAATGTACATTGGAACAGTGATCTCCAATGTAGAATAACACAGATCGTATGATATCTGTAAAATGACCAAGGATCAAGATGGGATGCATAGTGGGTGCATAAACTAGAATTGACGTCACATATGTGATATGTAATAAAGCATAAGAGGATGTCTGCAAGATAGTGACCTTACAGGTCGAAGGCGATAGTTTGTTAGTAATACGTGTAGATCCAAAGAGGATAGAAGAATACATGGGAGCTACATATTGGAAACATATAGTGCTATTGTTAGACCTGGCACCATTGGCGTGGGTCTCCCTTCCATTTTTTTTTGCTGTTGCCTCCTGTGTTTTTCCTATGTTTTGCTGGTTTAGATGCTTTGGGCACTTTGCCACTGCTGTTCAGTGCCAAAGTGCAAGTGCTCCCTGTTGTTAATTGTTGTATGAATTAGTGACTCCATGATTGGCTTATTTGATTTACTTGTCAGACCCTAGTACAGTGCACCATGTGTGCCCAGGGCCTGTAAATCAAATGCTGCTGGTGGGCTTGCAGCACTGATTGTGCCACCCACAGAAGCAGCCTGTAAAATGTGGCTCAGGCCTGCCATTGCGGAGCGTGTGTGCAGTCTGGGACTGCCATGCTGACTTGGCAAGTGCACCCACTTGCCAGACCCTAAACCTTCCCTTTTCTACATATCAGTCACCCCTAAGGAAGGCCCAAGGGCAGGGTGCATTGTATGTAAAAGGTAGGACATGCCCTGATGTGTGTGGCATGTCCTGATAGTGAATTACAGCCAATTTCGTTTTTCACTATTGCAAGGCTATCTGTTCCCATAGGCCAGAATGGGCAGTTTTGATTATAACATCTTATAATCCTAACTGACCCTAGGAACAAGATGGAAAAACAAATTTAGTATGCCTGAACTCAGAATGTTAAAATACATCTTTTAGTGTGGGTGACTTTTACATTCTGTGTTTGAAAATACCACTTTTAGAAAGTAGGTATTTTCTTGCCTAACCTTCCAGTGTGCCTCTGCTAGGTTTGTGTATTCACTGTCTGGTTTGTGAGTGACAGGGGGCTGGAGAGGGCCTTGGCTCCAGCAGTCTGATGGGTCAGGGCTGGGCTGAATAGGACCCACATAGAATAGAGAGTAGGGGGAGGAGATTTCCTTTCGCTGCCCTGAGCCCTCATAGAATAGAGAGTAGGGGGCGGAGATTTCCTTTCAGCTACCTGGGCCAGGTCTGCTTTCAACACTGCTGCCTCCACCTCCTGCCAGGAAGCTGCACAGAACTGGTTTTGGTCAGGCACAGACACTCTCTGCCTTCAGAGACAAAGGCTTTTTGGGTATAAATGTGGGGACCCAGACCCCAGAATTTTAGATCACTTCTGGGAATCAAGACGAACCTTTGCCAAGGAGAAGAACCAAGGAAGCTGAAGGATTTGACTGCCCCTGTGCCATTGTGCTATTTTCTGGGGTTGGCCTGCAGTGGTTACTTATTTGCCAAGGAAAGGAGAAGGAACTTTTACTGAACTTTCATCATCTTGAAGAAGAATCTCCAAGGGCTTGAAGTGTGCTTGCCTCCTGCTGAAGTCTCAGGGATACAAGACTTCACCCCCAGCTCCCCCCTGAATTTCCTTGCTGGGAATTCTGTCTGCAGAAGCCTGCGTATTGTTGGGAGCTGGAAGCGCGACGCAACGAGAAGAAGCGTGTCGCTGTCGCAGCTGCTGCCGTCGCATCGCCGGAGAAGCGTGTCGCCACCGCAAGGGTCGCTGTCGCATCACCGGAGAAGTGTGTCGCAGGGCCTGTCGCGGCTCAAGAAGTTACCGAGTTCGCCGCTCAGCCGTCGGGCGTGCACGCATCACCTTCACGTCGTCGCATCGCATCAAAGACGCCATCTTGTCGCATCGCACCGGATCGTCGCATCGCATCGAGGCGCCATCTTGTCGCATCGCACCAGATCGTTGCATCGCATCGAGGCGCCAGCTCGTTGCATCATAACCGGAACACAGTACGAGATTGACGCATCACCTCCTCTCCAGTAAGGAACAGACGCATCCCCTACTTTGCGCAAGCATTGAGGAACAGACGCATCGCCTCCCCTGAAGCAAGGAACCGACGCATCATCCTCCCTGCGAACCTTTTGTTTGTTTTGCGTTACGCATCCAAGGTACTTTGTGAGAAACGTGTCGCATTTACCATCTACATTGAACTAAGCTATTTTTCTACCATTTTAAAGTCATTTTCTTAAATACTGTATTGTGGATTTTTGTCGTTTGGGTCTTGTGTTAAGTCTATATAAAGATTACTTATTTTTATAAAACCTGTGTAGTGTCCATTTGTAGTGTTTCCACTGTATTACTGTATGTGTTCACAAATGCTTTACACACTGCCTCTGAGATAAGCCTGCCTGCTCGTGCCAAGCTACCAAGGGGTTAATTTAGGAGTGTAGCCCCCTTACCCTGACTAGAAGCAAGGGTCCCTATTTGGACAAAGGTGCATACCATTGCCAACTAGAGACCCCCAGTTCTAACATTGGTGGTCAGCGGTGAGGATTCTGGACTTGCATTTGTGACTCATATACAGTGATTGGTGTACACTACTAGTGAGTGCAGACCAAACGCAACCACATACATTTTGGTAGAATTTTTCCTTGGAACTGTTATTTTTGCTAAAGACTGCCAATTCTTATTGCCATGAGCAAACCAGCATCCAACGCATCTATGGATCTAGATTTTGAGGAAGAGAGGGTGGATACCTACACTGTGAAACAGCTGAAATACTTCTGTAGAAAATTTAAAGTTGCTACTCAAGGCCTCACCAAGAAGGAGGAGTTCCAAAAGGCGCTGAAGGCCTGGTTGGAAGCAAGAAATGCCTCTGAGCATGTGGGAGAGCCTGTGGAGGAGGCTGAGGATACAGATGGGCAGCTGGATGGGCCATTGGGTACAGTCAGGGAGAGAGTACCTTCCCTGCCAGGCAGCAGTGTTTCTTCCAAAGGCCTGTCCCAGGAGAGCTGGAGGACAGGGAGAGAAATAGAATGCATAAAATGGAGCTAGCCAAGCTCAAGATGGAGAGTCAAAAGGACCTAGAGAATAAAAATCTGGAGCTTGAGAATAACAAGTTAGCCTTGGAAAGAGAGAAAGCACAATTAGAGCATGAAAGATTGTTGAGGGAATTGGAGATCAAAGCTAGAAGCTTAGAAATAAATCCCTCTGGTGGCAGCGCACCATCTGTGCCTGCAGAAGGAAGAGTATATTTCCCCAAGGATGTCATTAAGGATTTCCATAAGCATGAAGATATTGGGCAGTGGTTTGCAGCCTATGAGATGGCAATGTTGGCCCACCGGGTCCCTGAGAAAGATTGGGGAGCGGGGTTGTGAGGCCGCTTTGTTAGCGATGGGAGGGATACTTTGTTAGACCTGCCCAGTGAGAATAGGATGTCTTATGCCCACATAAAGGAACCCCTGATGACCAGGTATGGGTTGACCCCAGAGCTCTATAGACAGAGGTTAAGGAATTGTAAGAAATTGGAGGCAACTACCTGGGTGGAATATGTATCTTTCTTTTGCAGAGCAATGGATGGTTGGGTAAAGGGTAGCAAAGTGGATACTTTTGAAGCGCTCTATGATTTGTTTGCATGGGAGCACTTGTCTGCTAATTGTTTTCCAGAGCTACGCCAGCACCTTATTGATAGCAAGCTAACTAACCCTAGGAAGCTTGCTGAGGAGGCGGACCGCTGGGTCAGTACCCGGGTCCACAAGGGTCATGTGGGAGACTTCGCCAAAGGTGGGCAGGGTCCCCAGCAGAAGAGTGGGGGGGACAAGGGTAAACAGAGGGAGTTCCAGAAAGGGCCCCAAAGTAATTCCCAAGGGAACCAAGGGAAGGGTTCCCAGCCTCCCCCTGAGAAGAAGCCAGAGGCCCCGACAGGTAAATCTGTTCGCAGGGGCCCCCTCACATGTTTTAAGTGTGGTCAAGTGGGCCACTGTTGGTATGATCCCAAGTGTCCCAAGAGGGATCCCAATGCACCACCTAGTGCACCACCCCGTCAGATGGCAAATGTAGCCCTGGGGGGGGGGGATGGGTGCCCAAGGTGGGTGGGGTCCCACAGAAATGTCTCTTGTCTCTTTAGGAGATTGTGAGGTGGTTCCTAGGACCCAGCTGCCTGATAACACTAAGAAATACAGGCAGTGGCGACCATCAATGGCCATAGGGTGGAGGCTCTGAGAGACACCGGGGCCAGTGTGACAGCTGTCAGTTGTCGGCTGGTGTCCAAGGAGCAGGTGATCCCCCCTGCATTCTTCCCTGTAGTTGCCGCAGACAACTCAGAGAGCCAATGTGAGGTGGCTCAGGTTCCCTTTGAGTGGGGGGGGGGTCTCAGGTACCCTTCAAGCAGCTGTGAGGCCAGCCATGCCTGTTGATTGTCTGTTGGGCAATGATTTAGAGAACTCCCCTTGGGCTAAGGTGGAGAGAAGGTCTCATTTGGAAATGTTGGGTCTGCCTGAGTGGACGTGTGTGACCACTCGGTCTATGGCAGCCAGTAAGGGTGTTCAAGAGGACCTGGAGCCTGAAAGCATGGCCCAGGTATCTGCCTTAAAGAGAAGCGGTAGGGGACGTGGGAAACCGGCCCCCACAGTTCCCACGGTCCAGGAGGAGGCAGACCTTGAGGGGGATGCCCTGGAACCTACAGGGGAGCAAGTGGCTGAACTGGGGGACCTGCCTGAGCTGACCCATTGGCAGCAAGAAGGAGGACCCTCCAGGGAAGAGTTCTGTGAGGAACAGAAGAAGTGCCCTTCTCTTGTGGGTTTGCGGCAACAGGCCACAAACCAGGCAGCTGGTGATCAGTCTGGAACACATTGGATCTACTGGGAGAATGGTCTCCTGTATAGCGAGCCTAAGGTTGCTGAGCCTGGGTCAGCCCGTGTGCTGGTGGTACCCCAACGCGTCAGAGCCTTCCTACTGGGTTTGGCTCATGATGTACCGTTAGCTGGACAATTGGGGCAGGACAAGACCTTTCAAAGGCTTGTCACCCACTTTTACTGGCCCCAAATGCGCAAGAGTTCAGACACTCATTGCAGGACTTGCCAGGCAAGTGGTAAGAGTGGGAGGAAGAACAAGGCTCCCCTCCAGACTTTCCCTGTAGTCAGGACCCCCTTTGAACGGGTGGGGATTGACATTGTGGGGCCTCTGGACCCCAAGACAGCCCTGGGCAACAGGTTTGTCCTGGTCTTGGTGGACCATGCTACCCGGTACCCGGAAGCCATGCCTCTCCGGACTGTGACGGCCCCCGTGGTGGGACGTGCATTGATGGGGATTTTCTCCCGTGTGGGGTTCCCCAGAGAGGTGGTGTCAGACCGTGGTTCCAACTTCATTTCTAAGTATATGAAGTCCCTGTGGCAGGATTGCGGTGTAACATACAAGTTCACCACCCCTTACCACCCCCAAAATAATGGGCTGGTTGAGAGAGTCAACCGGACCCTCAAAGGCATGATTATGGGTCTTGAGGAACCTATGAGGCGTAAGTGGGACATCCTCTTGCCATGTCTTCTTTTTGCTTACCGTGAAGTGCCACAGAAGTCCCTAGGGTTCAGCCCCTTTGAACTGCTCTATGGTCACCCGGTAAGAGGACCTCTGAGTTTGGTAAAGGAAGGCTGGGAGAAAGCTCCCAGGAAACCTCCCCAGGATGTATATAGCTACATGCTGGCCTTCAGAAACCAAACCCGGCGTTTCAGGCAACTCGCTCAGGCGAATCTGGAAGCCAGCCAGGAGGAGATGAAGCGGTGGTACGATCAGAATGCCACTCTGATTGAGCTTCAGCCTGGTCAGAAAGTGTGGGTAATGGCCCCAGTGGAGCCTTGTGCGCTCCAGGATAAGTGGACCGGACCATTTGAGGTGGTGGAGCGCAAGAGTGATGTCACCTACTTGGTGGACTTGCGGTCTCCTAGGAACCCTTTGTCCTGCATGTCAACCGCCTGAAGCCCCACTTGGAGAGGTCAGAAGTGGGCATGCTCCTAGCCACAGATGGTGGAATAGAAGAGGAGACTGAGCCTCTTCCTGACCTCCTGTGTGCAAAAGAGCAAGATGGGTCAGTGGATGGTGTGAACCTCTCTGCCTCCCTGACCCCTGAGCAGCAGAATGATTGTCGCCAACTGTTGGGACAATTTCCTGATCTGTTCTCCCTGACTCCCAGTGTCACTGATTGGTGCGTCCCTGATGTAGACACTGGGGACAGTCCTCCTGTTAAGCACAAAACTTACAGAGTGACTGACAGGGTCAGAGCTTGCATCAAGGAGGAGGTCTCCAAGATGTTTGCCTTAGGGGTGATTGAGTCCTCTAACAGCCCTTGGGCCAGCCCAGTGGTCTTGGTCCCAAAGGCTGCCGCGCCTGGTGCCACACCCGAACTCCGGTTTTGTGTGGACTACCGAGGACTCAATTCAGTCACCAAGACTGACACGCACCCCATCCCCAGAGCTGATGAGCTTATTGATCGGCTAGGGGCTGCCCGGTACCTCAGTACATTTGATTTGACGTCTGGGTACTGGCAGATCGCCTTAACCGATGGGGCCAAAGAGAGGTCTGCATTCTCCACACCAGACGGGCACTACCAATTCCGGGTTATGCCCTTTGGGATGAAGAATGCCCCTGCCACCTTTCAGAGGTTGGTCAACCAGGTGTTGGCTGGACTGGAGGATTTCAGTGCCGCCTACCTGGATGACATCACAGTGTTAAGCGCCAGTTGGGAAGAACATCTGCGCCGCCTCTGAGAAGTGTTGATGGCGCTGCGGAGGGCAGGCCTCACGATCAAGGCGAGTAAGTGCCAGATCGGGCAGGGTTCCATGGTGTACTTGGGACACCAGGTTGTGAGCGGCAAGGTGGCGCCCCTACAGCCCAAGATTGATACCATCCTGGCTTGGGAGCCCCCAAGACCCAGACAGAGGTGAGAGCCTTTTTAGTACTCACTGGGTATTACAGGAGGTTTGTCAAGGGGTATGGCAACATTGTTGCACCCTTGACAGAGCTGACTTCCAGGAAGCAGCCCAAGAAAGTGAACTGGACTGACACCTGTCAGAAAGCTTTTGATGCCCTGAAGACTGCCATGTGCACGGCACCCGTGCTCCTGGCGCCCAACTTCTCTAAAGAGTTCATTGTACAAACAGAAGCTTCAGAGCATGGTGTGGGGGCTGTTCTTTCACAGATAAATGAGGAGGGCCTAGACCAACCTGTAGCCTTCCTCAGTAGGAGGTTACTTCCACGGGAACAGAGGTGGAGTGCAATTGAGCGTGAGGCATTTGCTGTGGTCTGGGCACTGAAGAAGTTGAGACCATACTTGTTTGGGACTCACTTCCGGGTTCAGACAGACCACAGGCCCCTCAGATGGTTGATGCAGATGAGGGGTGAGAACCCAAAGCTGTTGAGGTGGTCCATTTCCCTACAAGGGGTGGACTTCACGGTGGAACACCGCCCTGGTACAGAACACGCCAATGCTGATGGTCTGTCCAGATTTTTCCGCCTTAGTGATGAGAACTCACATGAGGTAGGGTAGTTCTCCCCACATTTCAGCTGGAGGGGACACGTGTTAGACCTGGCACCATTGGCGTGGGTCTCCGTTCCATTTTTTTTTGCTGTTGCCTCCTGTGTTTTTCCTATGTTTTGCTGGTTTAGATGCTTTGGGCACTTTGCCACTGCTGTTCAGTGCCAAAGTGCAAGTGCTCCCTGTTGTAAATTGTTGTATGAATTAGTGACTCCATGATTGGCTTATTTGATTTACTTGTCAGACCCTAGTACAGTGCACCATGTGTGCCCAGGGCCTGTAAATCAAATGCTGCTGGTGGGCTTGCAGCACTGATTGTGCCACCCACAGAAGCAGCCTGTAAAATGTGGCTCAGGCCTGCCATTGCAGAGCGTGTGTGCAGTCTGGGACTGCCATGCTGACTTGGCAAGTGCACCCACTTGCCAGACCCTAAACCTTCCCTTTTCTACATATCAGTCACCCCTAAGGAAGGCCCAAGGGCAGGGTGCATTGTATGTAAAAGGTAGGACATGCCCTGATGTGTGTGGCATGTCCTGATAGTGAATTACAGCCAATTTCGTTTTTCACTATTGCAAGGCTATCTGTTCCCACAGGCCAGAATGGGCAGTTTTGATTATAACATCTTATAATCCTAACTGACCCTAGGAACAAGATAGAAAAACAAATTTAGTATGCCTGAACTCAGAATGTTAAAATACATCTTTTAGTGTGGGTGACTTTTACATTCTGTGTTTGAAAATACCACTTTTAGAAAGTAGGTATTTTCTTGCCTAACCTTCCAGTGTGCCTCTGCTAGGTTTGTGTATTCACTGTCTGGTTTGTGAGTGACAGGGGGCTGGAGAGGGCCTTGGCTTCAGCAGTCTGATGGGTCAGGGCTGGGCTGAATAGGACCCACATAGAATAGAGAGTAGGGGGAGGAGATTTCCTTTCGCTGCCCTGAGCCCTCATAGAATAGAGAGTAGGGGGCGGAGATTTCCTTTCAGCTACCTGGGCCAGGTCTGCTTTCAACACTGCTGTCTCCACCTCCTACCAGGAAGCTGCACAGAACTGGTTTTGGTCAGGCACAGACACTCTCTGCCTTCAGAGACAAAGGATTTTTGGGTATAAATGTGGGGACCCAGACCCCAGAATTTTAGATCACTTCTGGGAATCAAGACGAACCTTTGCCAAGGAGAAGAACCAAGGAAGCTGAAGGATTTGACTGCCCCTGTGCCATTGTGCTATATTCTGGGGTTGGCCTGCAGTGGTTACTTATTTGCCAAGGAAAGGAGAAGGAACTTTTACTGAACTTTCATCATCTTGAAGAAGAATCTCCAAGGGCTTGAAGTGTGCTTGCCTCCTGCTGAAGTCTCAGGGATACAAGACTTCACCCCCAGCTCCCGCCTGAATTTCCTTGCTGTGAATTCTGTCTGCAGAAGCCTGCGTATTGTTGGGACCTGGAAGCGCGACGCAGCGAGAAGAAGCGTGTCGCTGTCGCAGCTGCTGCCATCGCATCGCCGGAGAAGCGTGTCGCCACCGCAAGGGTCGCAGTCGCATCACCGGAGAAGCGTGTCGCAGGGCCTGTCGCGGCTCAAGAAGTTACCGAGTTCGCCGCACGGCCGTCGGGCGTGCACGCATCACCTTCACGTCGTCGCATCGAATCAAAGACGCCATCTTGTCGCATCGCACCGGATCGTCGCATCGCATCGAGGCGCCATCTTGTCGCATCGCACCGCACCGTCGCATTGCATCGAGGCGCCGGCTCGTCGCATCATAACCGGAACACAGTACGAGATTGACGCATCACCTCCTCTCCGGTAAGGAACAGACGCATCCCCTACTTTGAGCAAGCATTGAGGAACAGACGCATCGCCTCCCCCGAAGCAAGGAACCAACGCATCATCCTCCCTGCGAACCTTTTGTTTGTTTTGCGTTACGCATCCAAGGTACTTTGTGAGAAACGTGTCGCATTTACCATCTACATTGAACTAAGCTATTTTTCTACCATTTTAAATTAATTTTCTTAAATACTGTACTGTGGATTTTTGTCGTTTGGGTCTTGTATTAAGTCTATATAAAGATTACTTATTTTTATAAACCTGTGTAGTGTCCATTTGTAGTGTTTCCACTGTATTACTGTATGTGTTCATAAATGCTTTACACGCTGCCTCTGAGATAAGCCTGCCTGCTCATGCCAAGCTACCAAGGGGGTGAGCAGGGGTTATTTTAGGAGTGTAGCCCCCTTACCCTGACTAGAAGCAAGGGTCCCTATTTGGACAAAGGTGCATACCATTGCCAACTAGAGACCCCCAGTTCTAACAGCTATGATAAAATGTAATGTCAAGAGACACATCCAGGAGGTGTATGGGTGTAAAGTTATTGGATGAAAAAGATAAAGAAATGCATGTTGTATTGCTTGTGTAAGGTAATGTAGAGAGGGACTGTGACAATGCCATTAATCAAAGAAGGATGCGTGTGTCGGATCATATCAATATACCCTACTCTTCAGTTATGCCGATTTAGGTAACTTCTAGTTACGTATAACATGAACAATGGCCTTAAGGGGCAACAGGTTAAATGTAACTCTGGAATGCAGAACCAACCTCATATTTGCTTACTGTGTGGTGGGGGTAGAAAAAGGAATCCAGCACCAACATCCAGTCTGAGCTGGGAAGGAAGCAAGATTAATATGGCCTTCACCAAAGCAATGCTGCCACAGTCTTGAGGAAGCCAGAAATGGTCCCAACAGGAAGAGTAAATCACAATAACTAAATTGAATATGGATGGCACTGGGAGAAATTATTAATCGCAGCTTAGAGTGTATCTACTGCCACTAAAATACACCAAAGCGCGAGGTAACCAAAAATGGAGCCAGTGCTTTTCAGTACGTCAAGAGCATGACACAGTCACGTGAAAGGTCATGGGAGGAACACCAGCACCAGATAGGGTGTGGACAGAGGAAGCATGGATAACTTTCTGAAATTCAATTAAAATAAAAAATAAGTTAGGTGATGTATAGCGAGCAGTGTCGTAAATTGTAAAAGTGATGTATGGCCATATCAGTATAAGGGTGATGAAGGATTTAGGTTTCGATCCCACACATGAACTCTTGGCCACCCTTGTTATTGAATCACTATATACAAACATCCCACAGTATAGAGAATAGAAATGGTAGAAACCCTGATCATTACCAAACCCACACCCATACAAGTCCCCACTTCCTTCATAATCTCATTTCTTCTCATAACTTTAACTAAAAACGTTTTCTGGTTTGATGAGCATTACTGCTGTCAACTTAAAGGGACTTCTATGGGGGATAATTTTACTCCAAATTTTGTGATTCCCTTTTGTGGGTGCTCTGGAATTTGCATACATGTTGCATTCTACTAGCCGCATTGTTGAGAACATTAATATACACCCTACTTTAGTGGACACAGTAACTGTTACAAAAGTACCACAAGACCTGACAACAAATTGCTATTGCCCATGCAGACACAACACAGAAGGCATGTGAGAAGAACAAAAATAACATACTTCATGACAGATGAGCAGGTTATCCCAGCCAATTAATGACGCTTCTATCTCATACTCTACCTTTATAGTGAAACACACACAGTCTTCAAAAGAAACACCTTGGAGTGAATCTGTGTACGATTCTGTGAACAAGCCCTACACAGCACAACAATGCACAGCTCATGGTCAAGTATTACCCAACATGACTGCCAATCAATGGCAACTCGTAGGAAGATGGGCAGAAATGAAGTGAAGCAACAAGGGAGTAGACCAGCCCTGCAAACAATGAGAGGGATAACATAATAGGAAAGGTTGTGGCTGCAGGTGTCATTAGGAAACAATTATCAAGAGTGTCAGAAGCTGGAACCAATGAGCAAGATGGGCACTGCCACAGGGTACACACGAAGGGTGCAATATAACACTCCGTACCTATATGTCTTGGATGAAAGGGAGTGGGCCCAATACAGTGAAGCAGTAATGACTCCCTTCCCATTATCATTCACATCACAAAATACTCAGGTCTAACACAAAAAGCAAGTTAAGTACCTAGAATATCGGAGAACTGTTCCTTTATTGGGACGAAATCCCTCACCCACCAGAGGTGGCATGCTTTATCATAGGGATTCTCCTCACACCGTGACAGCTAATCACGTTGCGGGCTACAACTCCCTCTCTAATCGGAAATAGCTCTTCGGATGTTTTTAGGATTTTGTGATAATCTCTATGGAGTAAACAGGGTGGTGAGGCTAGCAGAGTGTGCAGTGTGTAAACAAAAAGTGATGTGAATATCGTGGTTAAAACTAACTCCAGGGGCATGGCCAGCAACATGGCCGATTAGCTGCATCTGCCGGAGCTCCGGCAGACCGATACTCATCCTGGATATAATTCTGCCTTCCCAGCTGCCATCTGCTGCCCATTTGCAGTGCCGTTTGCCTCTTGCAACACAGGAATAAGCCTAGCGCTGTCGCTGCCGTGATGAGTGATGCGCGGCTGGGGAAAAACGAGACGACCTGGAGGTGAGGCGCAACCGCCCAAGATGGCGGATGAGGCGCACTAGACTGGAACTACAAGTCCGCGCCGAGAGCCGAGACCCACTGTCAGTCCCCCTTGGTGCACCACAGGGAACACTAGACACCAGAGGTGCATAGAGGGGCAGCGACGACAACCGTCCAGAGGCTGACCCCCCCCGGCGAGTGAGCCACGAGAGTTCGGGCCCAGCCCGTGCGCAGTTGAGAGGGACTGCACACCAGCGAGTGGAGACAGGCCTGGTAACGTCCGCCTGCTGAGCTGCGGACAGGGCCCCAGAGAGGGTGGCGGCCCGGGGGCTCTCACGGGGCAAGGGTGGACTGGCCAGAAGAAGGAGAGAGGTCCCACCAAAGACCAGGCTGAGGGCACCCTTAGCAGGAGAATGGGAGGAGAATCAGAGGCGCAACCCGCACCACAGGAGTTGCAAAAATCTTGGCCCAGCCCAGGCGCAGGTGAGAGGGACTGCGCGCGGGCAACCGAGAGCGGGCCAGACTGCACCCTACCGTGGAGCTACTAGCGGGACCCCGGGACATTGAGGGGTGCTGCCTGGAGACGGACCAGGGCCCGTGGGCGGCTGAGTGGCTGTATAGACGGGGGAGCTGGGGCCCGAGGAGCCATGACACTTCGGGCCTAGACGGGGCGCAGGTGAGGAGAGACTGCATGTGGATGAGCGGACACGGATTGAGTCGCCTTTCCCGGTTGGGCTGTAGATGAAACCCCAGAGCTCCCTGTAACAAAGGAATCACCCATACCGCAGATGGCCGGGCCAGTGCGACAGAGTGGCTGGTCGTCCCCGGCGCCTTGCGATACCTGGACCCTGCAGGTGAGATATACGGCCCAGTAGCCTGGCGTGAGGGGTGATACAGAGACATTAACACTTTGAGGGCTGGCTAAGAAGCAATATCGAGCACCAGCCCTTACCTCCATTAACCAACAACAATCAAGGGAACAGCACTGTTGGCCCAGGACAGGGCGCAGACGATAAATTGAGGCAACTGCCTGGGCCACAAGTCCGAAACCGTGAGAGACAACCGAACAGAGGCCCCAACAGTTCCCGGGGACACTTGAGATTGGAACGCTAGCAATCAGAGGGCACCCAGGACTATACCAAATTCTTGGCTGAAACAGTGCGACGGCCTGCCGCCTCCCGTGACGCAGGCACCACCGGTCTCTGACTCAGGCACGGGCAAAGGAAACTGCACGTAGGCTGGTGCTTTGTGAGATTGCATCCCCCTTTGCACCAGGAGGTAGTAGGGCGACACAGGAGCCCTTCTGGGGACCCTGGTGGCAGCAGGGGAGTTCCGGATGGTTCACACTCCCAGAAGCTCAACGAGCGAAGAGATACAGTAAGTGTGGCCCCAAAGTGCGACAGAGAAATACAGTGTCCCCCAACACCGTTAAACATCGAGTACATAGCATTTTCCCCTCGAATCTCCGACACGAGCGCAGAACTAATTAAAAACCTATGAGAAGACTTACTCCTGTTAAGCACAACAATGGCGAGAGACAAGGAACCCAAAACCCAAAAACAAAGCAAAATGGATAAGCACACAAAAGTGATCCCCCCGCCAACTGAAACGGAAGGAGAGCCCTTGGGACCGCCAGATAACACAGCCATCTTCCAAGCAATTCATGCCTCCAGAGATGCCATAGAGGGCAAAATGGCAGAGATAAGATCAGAAGTCTCCCTCCTGCGCCAGGACATGCGCAACATCGCGGAAAGGGTAACCCAAACGGAAACTCGCATCTCAGAAGTGGAAGACATGACAAACAAACTGGACTCCGACGTTAAAGAACTGAAGGCAAGCATGAGAGAGGTCACACGGAAAGTGGATGATGCAGAAAACAGAGCCCGGAGAAACAACCTACGCTTCGTTGGGGTCCCAGAAGGACAGGAGGGCTCTGACCCAGTAACATTCTTGATTTTGTGGTTGCGTGACTTCCTCCCTGCTGCAAAGTTCTCACCCTGCTTTATCATCAAACAGGCCCACAGGATGCCAAACGCAGGGCCACCACCGGGAGCCCCACCGGAAGCCCCCCCGCGACCATTAATAGCAAAGTTCTTAAACTATCAAGATCGAGACACAATACTCAGAGAGTCGCTGAACATAGGGGAACTCAAATTGGCCAACGCAAAGATAATGATCTTTCCAGACTCTTCCAGAGAAGTGCAGAAGATGAGGCACACATTCGACTTGGTTAAAGTCAAACTGAGAGCCATGCTGATCCAATATATGCTCCTTTTCCCTGCTAAGCTCAAAATTATCTTCCAAGGCACAGCACAATTCTTTCAAACCCCAGAGGATACCTGGGCCTGGATAGAAGAGCGCCCCAGGCTACAACGGGTAACATGAACTAGCGAGTCGCAGTCCAAAGATGCAACACCACGATGGGAACCCAGACCACAGAGAGTAAAAAAGAGGAGGCTGCTTAAACGAGGACATAGAATGCAGACGGGGACCCCACTGACTGGTACCCCATACAGGCCGATGCGGATGCGGGTGGCCTCAGATGAGGACTCAACGCAAGCTCAAGCCGGAAAAAAACACTCCAAACAGGGGGACAGCACCCACACAGATCAATCGGACAAGGAATATCTGGCGGACACGGACAGTGATCATCCACTCCTCAAGAACATTAATCGCATGGAAGATCTAGGTGCTGAGGCACAAGACACAGAGAACATACATCAGCAGCAGGATAAGAGTGGCAAGGAAGGCTGAAACACGGGCCATGGGCGGACACACTACAGAGCGGCTACAGTGCCCCCCCAGACTCTATTGTGCTCAGGGTTGACTGAGCGGAACATTTCTCTTGAAGTTTATATCCTTTATCGTCTTGGTTATAATGTAGGGAGTTAGAGGGAAGGGGTGGGATTATAGACTTTTCAAACTGTACTTATGCCAAGTTGTCATGTTGACAGTTCAGAGATTAGGCGTAGGAAGTGGGAGAGAGTGGGGTGGAGGGAATAGGGCAAGGGGTAAGAAACTCCATAGTTCAACTGTTCAGTATGTTCCCAATCTAGCAAGTAGCAGGAATCTCAAGATCTACAGACAGGAACAGAGGGTAAGAGACCAGCAGGTACACCCACCCGTACACGCAATGATAATCATGAGATACACACACAATGAACGACGAAGCATACACAGTACTGACATGGAATGTCAATGGGCTAGGTAGCAAGATCAAGAGGGGATTAGTCAATAGATATATTAAGAGACTTAAACCCGATGTCGTTTTTTTACAGGAAACCCACCTGTGGGGTACCCACTGCGCCTCATTGGGAGGGGGACCTACACTACCCTGGCCCACGCGGGTTTTTTTCCCAGGGGCGCGAGGAGTCGCCATATTAATTAGAAAAAAAACCCTTTCCACACAACAAAAATCTGGACAGATCCCAACGGGACTTTTGTCGCTGTCCAGGGGACTTGGAGACGACAAGAGTTCACACTAATCAGTGTTTACGCCCCGCCACGACTGCAACCCCAAACACTAGAAGCAATTGCTAAGATACTACCAGACTCAGGTTCCTCCATGCACATCATTGGAGGCGACTTCAATGACGTCATTGACCCAAGTCTGGACCGCACACAGATTGCCACAGGAACTCGTGTTCCTATCCCACTGGCGGACTTTGTGAGGTCGCTGGGAGTGACCGACCTCTGGCGGCAGCAACACCCACTAGATCGCACTTATTCCTACTTCTCAGGAGCACATAGGGTCTTTTCTAGACTGGATTACCTCTTTACCCTGACAGGCGAAATTCGAACAGTAGACAAGGTGAAATACCTAGCAAGGGGCATCTCAGACCACTCACCGCTGCGGTTGACAGTGGGGGGAGGGGGGAGCAGACAGCGCTCAGAGTAGAGACTAAATGCCTGGGAGCTCCACTACAAAACAGTAGCGGGCGTAATAAGAACAGAGACCGAGCTGTTCTTCCAAGAGAACGAGGGCTTGGTGTCTTCAAATGCCACCCTCTGGGAGGCCTACAAGACGGTACTTCATGGCAGGGTACAGGACATCATAGCACGTAAACGCAGGGAAGAAACTCACCAAATAGAAACCCTAGAAGATAAGCTCCTGGAAGTGGAGATAAATATTACCCCAGACACCGAAGCAGTCCTATTGAGACAGCTTGCAAAATATACAATGGTTCTGTCGGGTATAACCACAATATTTCTTAAAATACAATTCAATTGAATTCAATTGTGGTGATTGACAGTATATTGACTGATATAGGGACACCCTTTATCAAGTCTTACATGTATCGACAGTATTCTAATATGTTCGATTCTAATCAGAGCCACCCGTTGTATTCACTGTGTTCATGTTTATCATCCTAGATTGAATGCAGGATGTGTTAATGTGTAACTAACCATTTGAGCCGAAATACCTGCTATATATGTAATTTTATATTTTTATTGTGTGTGCTCCTGATCAGGCCATGAATTTACTGTAGTGTAATATATGTGCACTAAGTTAATGAGAATTACTACTGTCACTACTTTAATTGATGTGCACTGATGTAATGAGAATTACTACTGTGACTAGATACAACAAATTTTATATGACCCAAGCAGGTTGCCTTAATTTTATTCCATACTTTGAATAGCATATCACTTTATGATCTAGGGTACTTACGCGTGTTTATGTACACACAACGATTTGTAACTGGCCCTGTTGCAACTTGTTTCCAACCATCTCCATGAGAAAAAATCTTTTGCACCTAGTCGGCTCACGCGCACGTTATTATGTTCATACATAATACTGCCACGCTCGACAACCAAGCGGTTGTTTCATTGCAATAAGTCATGCCTGCATTCAGCTGCTGTAGGCCCTATTGCCATGTTCGGCATCTAAGCGGCTTGGAACAAGGGGAGGAATACAGGGCAAACCAATTCACGTGTCCGCTTCTATCAACCGGAAACACATGGGGAGATCTCAACACGCAGACAAACTTACAGATGGTGAAGATACACACACTAGGCCCTGTAAATGTTGCTGTTCCACCCACTGCCTTCGCTAACCCTCTAGATCAGGACATGTTCCTTTTGACAGACACCACATTGCCTGAGCCAAGTGACTTACAGCAAAGGACCAATACTCTTGGCTCTAGTTTGAAAACAACTAGGCATAACATGGAGCAAGGATTAGGTGTGCCCTATCAAACACAAAGAACATCACCAAAAGACGTACAACAATGCATGATCACAATGGACTGCAATAAGGAACTGGGACCTTGTGTAAGAGCTGAAATGGCTATTGAACAAAGGACGACTACTACTGAAATCCCTTTGGCCCCGATGCCTGTCAACCAGCCACAGCGTGTTGGACAGCCTATGATGATTAGCACGGATCCGATAATTAATCTTTCTGATTATACAATGTCGGTAGCCGAAAGGGACGTACTTTCTAAGGGTTTGTCATTTGTCCCTACTACAGTTCCGGATTCGTTCAATGTCAAGCTGGAGCTTTTAAGGTTCTTCAGAAAAATCCGCCTGAAGTATTACTTCAGCAAGAATATTTACATCCCGACATTAGCTGCCACACCGTTCAAACCACCTTCCACTTTCACACCAGGCTCATATCTGATGAGCGAGAAGATATTAGCCTATGAGAAAATTGTCCTGCAAGAAACTATGAATTTAATGGAAGAAAAAAGGTACATAGAGCATAACATCAGCAAGCAAGAAAGAATGGCATTATCCACGTTGGGAACCAATGATGCCATTGTCATCAAGGCTGCAGATAAAGGTGGGGCTGTGGTGTTGCAGAATACCAGTGATTATGTGGAGGAAATAGAACTCCAATTGGGAGTCAGAGATAGCTATCGTCCCATACCCAAGGATCCCACCACTGAGATAAAATCACTGATTGAGAAGTTAACAACTGTTGGATTGACAATGGGATTCCTGAGTCAACCGGAGAGTGATTTTCTAAATAAAAAAGAAGCCAGGATTCCTACAATATATACTTTGCCCAAGATACACAAGCACTTGGAGAAGCCACCCGGCAGTCCCATCGTGTCTGGGTGTGGATCAATTTTAGAACCCCTCAACCAGTTCATTGATCATTTTTTGCAACCTTGGATACCAGAAACCAAATCGTTCGTACGTGACACTATGCATATCATTCAACTGTTGGAAGGCCAACCGTATGATATCCAAACCCAATTACTTGTCACACTTGATGTGTCCTCTCTCTATACCTCTATCCCTCAGGGTAAGGCGTTAGAGGTTATTAGAACTACATTGGACAAACGGCCAAGGCCTCATTGGATACCCACCGACTTCTTGATTGACCTTTTGGAAATCGCGATGAAGCATAATTACTTCATCTTCAGGAAGCAATTCTATTACCAATGTAAGGGCGTCGCGATGGGAGCCACTTATGCACCTAGTCTGGCGAATATCTTCATGGACGCTTATGAAGAGGAACATCTTTACACCCATGACAATCCATATATAAACCAAATTGAGGTTTGGAAACGTTACATAGATGACGTTATAATGATTTGGTCAGGCACTGAAGATGACCTTAAGCAATTTCGCGACTGGCTTAATGCAAAATCGAGCGACATCCAGTTTACTATGATCAACAGTGACAAAGCTATCGATTTCCTTGATCTAACATTTAAAGTGGAGGATGGTTACCTGTTTTGTGATCTTTACCGTAAACCCACTGAAAGGAATACACTCCTCAAGTATGAATCGCACCACTCTCGCAGCCTAAGGGATAACCTACCCTATGGTCAGTACCTCAGGTTGAGGAGGAACTGCACCCGGAGAATAGACTTCTTCAAGGAAACGGAGACCCTTACCACCCGCCTGAAAGAGAGAGGCTATCCTACAGGCCTGCTGAAACGCGCACGATAACGGGCTTGGTACTGCCCGCGTGATCTATTGCTACAAGTAAAAGAGAAACCTGAAAAAACTGAGAATATTGTTTGTGTGACTACATTCAATAGCAAAAGTAATGATATTAAGAAAATTGTGAAAAAGTATTGGAATCTCGTCTCAAGTGAACTCCATACCACCGAAGATCCACTCTTTGCGTTCAAAAGGGGCAGGAATATAAAAGATAATGTAGTCAAAGCGTACCTCGACCCCCCAAAACCACCGAACTTGAGAAACCAATTGGGCCTGCCACCTGTAATTGGTCACCGCAAATGCGATCAGTGCAAAGCTTGCCCACTGACTGTGGAAGGTTCCACTTTTTTACACGCTAACAGAACGTATAAATCATTGAGCTTCACAAACTGTAACAGCACCAACCTAATATATGTCATTTGTTGTCCCTGCAATCTACTCTATGTGGGCCAGACCACCCAGAAAGTAAAGGTTAGAATATTACAACATATGAGCCGCATAAGATGTAAGGTGCAGGGTGCCCCACTAGTTGACCACTTCCTGTCACAGAATCACCAGCCAGAAAGTATGAAATGGTGGGTGGCTGAGAAAGTCTGCCCAGCTCCAAGAGGCGGTTCTCTTTCGGTGTCCCTTAACCGAAAGGAATGCAGGTGGATACATTCCCTTAATACTGTTATGGAGGGATTGAATGAATTCGAGGAAACATCACGTCAAATGGGCCAATTGTAGAATCTTGGTGCAGACATGTAGCACTTTTAGTACAGCCTTGCAATAAAAACAGATGATGCGTGTGGTGATTGACAGTATATTGACTGGTATAGGGCCACCCTTTATCAAGTCTTACATGTATCGACAGTATTCTAATATGTTCGATTCTAATCAGGCCACCCGTTGTATTCACTGTGTTCATGTTTATCATCCTAGATTGAATGCAGGATGTGTTAATGTGTAACTAAAAATTTGAGCCGAAATACCTGCTATATATGTAATTTTATATTTTTATTGTGGGTGCTCCTGATCAGGCCATGAATTTACTGTAGTGTAATATATGTGCAGTAAGTTAATGAGAATTACTACTGTCACTACTTTAATTGATGTGCACTGATGTAATGAGAATTACTACTGTGACTAGATACAACAAATTTTATATGACCCAAGCAGGTTGCCTTAATTTGATTCCATACTTTGAATAGCATATCACTTTATGATCTAGGGTACTTACGCATGTTTATGTACACACAACGATTTGTAACTGGCCCTGTTGCAACTTGTTTCCAACCATCTCCATGAGAAAAAATCTTCTGCACCTAGTCGGCTCACGCGCACGTTATTATGTTCATACATAATACTGCCACCCTCGACAACCAAGCGGTTGTTTCATTGCAATAAGTCATGCCTGCATTCAGCTGCTGTAGGCCCTATTGCCATGTTCGGCATCTAAGCGGCTGTTACCTGGCAACGAGAAATGCGGACACTCAGCTGCTGCACGCTTGACGTCATTTTTCGACGTGCACGCGGACGTCTGTCGGCGCATTGGCAGCCTTATCTTCTGCTTGTCAGACGCAGTCCTACAGACCGACTCTATGCGGTTGCACGGCAGGAATATTTACTGTCCTTGTTTTCCTTCTTGGATTTGGTTCCACTGTTAATTTTATAGGTGAGCAACACAGGGCCGCATCGGGACGTATTTCCTTTTCTCTAAGTAATTTGTGCACGAGTAATTAGCGCTTCCATTTCTGTTTACAGATTCTTACGAGTAATTTACCTGTGCTTGGAAATCATATTTGGCTCCACGCAAGATCTGCCTCGGTGAGCCTTATCTATGTGCCATTAGGCCTGTACATATTGATCGCCAATAATGCATGGCGTACATAATTAGTGCCGTGCTGCATAGTGAGAAGCCCACATTTAGAACGAGAGTTACTAGCGCGGTTTCTCCCCTCTCTTGTCCCTTAAATATTGCATGGGCCTGTTAATCAGCGTACTTACACCGCATGACTAATTTTGCTTTGCCCACTTTGGTAATGTTTTTCCATACCCCCCTTTTTCCCCTGATTATTTACTTGGGTTCAATTCACCGCATAATAGGCGTCTTACAAGTGCGATTTGGGCTTCCCTTCCATCTATCCCTTAAATAATATTTGGGTTAGATTTACTAGCGTGTACTTACCGCACTAAGTTTCCATAATAGCGGTTCAATCTTGACTGTAATGTCTTTACCCCCAGGAAATAACTAGATGGGCCATCAACCGGGATTTTTACTGGTTACCGTTAGGTGAGTTTCCTCCTGTTGCCCCTATTTTATCTTTGTGGCTATTGGAACACACTTTCCTTTTATCGATGCTAACGCACGTTTTACTAACTCTGCAGGCTGCCAGCCCTCTCCCTTATTTGAGTCCTGATGAAGACCCGCCAGATGTTATAATATCGCACATTTAGGGTTGAAACGTCGACGATATCCTGGTCCAGTTCAAGGCCCGCTAATAAATACTGAAATTGAACAGAGTAGCAGGGTCATTGTGTGGCTTTTGTCCTGGCCTCTTTTGAACATGTATAGATTTTAAACCACCTTGTATATAGTTAGCACTTATTGTGTCACTGATTTCACTATGTCACTTATTCACAACTCACTCTAATTTTCACAATGTTGGCAGCTTTGTATGCAACTAATTTCTTTATATATGGGTGTTTATAAATGATGAAATTTATATAAAGATCTTAACACCCTTAAAACCTGATTTAATTGTGATTCTTTGCATCTTCGACTTATATATCTTTTGGTGGTGTGTTCCGTCCTAAAAATGTTTTTCATATTCAATCTCTGAAGGAAAATAACTTGATCCTGCAATTGAATTGTATTTTAAGAAATATTGTGGTTATACCCGACAGAACCATTGTATATTTTGCATTATAATACCCAGGTTCTGAGGGACACAGGGTCACCCCATTGTCTATTGAGCCTATTGAGACAGCTAGCAGTCACACGCAGGGAACTTTGTGCCCTGACAGAACGAGAAGTGCAGACCCAAATCCAGACCACACAGCATAGACTCTACGAGACGGGAGATAGAGCAGGGAGACTCCTGGCTTAGCTGGGTTGGAGGGAAAGAGAGGCGAGCTGGGTGAACCAGATACAAGAAGCAGACGAACGACATACAACCGCACACACCATAGCGGGAGCCTTTGCAGTTTCTACGCAGACCCATACGAGGCTAGGCCACTAGTGGTTGAGGCACAAATAATAGAATACCTCAGTGGTATAGACATGCCCACTCTGCGGCAAGATGATAGAGATGCCTTAGAGGCAGAACTCACCCTGACCGAAGTGCAAGACTCCATAGCCAGACAAAAATTGAGGAAAACTCCAGGGCCAAACGGGCTGCCAGCGGAATTCTTTAAGCACAACACTAGCCTGTTAGACCCCCACCTCCTAAACATGTTCCAGGCGGCACGGGAAGAAGGTGCTCTGCCACTGGATCTCCGTCAAGCCACAGTGGTGGTTATACCAAAGCCAGGTAAACCCCCAGAGAACTGCAGATTTTACCGTCCCATTTCGTTATTAAATATTGAAACCAAGATTTTAGCCTCTATCCTAGCGACACGACTCTTAACAGTAATCGCATCATTGGTCCATCGGGACCAGCCAGGCTTTATGCCTGGACGGGCCACTCGTTTCAACCTCCGCAGACTCGCTAACTGGCTAGACACAGTGAAAGATAGACCTACCCCGCAGATGCTTCTGTCTCTGGACGCGGAGAAGGCCTTCAACACTGTCCACTGGCCGTTCATGAGACAAGTACTAGTAAAGTTTGGATTCGGACGATAATTCAGGACTTGGGTGGAACTATTGTATACGAACCCCAGAGCAAAAGTTAGGGTCAATGGGGTTAAATCAGCTGTCTTCCCCATCCAAAGAGGAACCGACAGGGCTGCCCCCTGTCTCCCCTGCTCTTTGCATTGGTCCTAGAGTCA
Organism: Calotriton arnoldi; assembly: GCA_963921515.1. Lineage (NCBI taxonomy): Eukaryota > Metazoa > Chordata > Amphibia > Caudata > Salamandridae > Calotriton > Calotriton arnoldi. The sequence goes on from CAWUFW010005705.1 coordinate 443,591, forward strand.
TTGCTGTGCCGGATAAGGACCATGCCAAATCTAAGGGGTTTCCAGGACGCCGAAGGTCAGCTGGTAGATGAACGAATCTCCCTCTATGCGGATGACATCCTGCTTTACATCACTCCCTCTGATACTCCATCTAGTTAAGGAATATGGCAAACACGCAGGAGAAGTCAAGTCTTTACCCTGGAGGAGGCTCCATAGACACACACTTAATACCAGAACATCTGCACATCACCGAAGAGGGCTTCAAATATTTAGGACTGTACATCTCTACGAACGAGGTGGACTGCCTCACTCACAACATCAAGCGCGTTCTGGCAGCATTTCGAGAAGACGTTGCCAGATGGCGGCGTCTCCCCCTTACGCTGCTAGGGAAGGCAGCCATGTACAAAATGATAACGCTCCTCAAATTACTATATAAATTCCAAAACTCGTACCATAAAATCCCAGAAACGGTCTTTAAGACAATTAATGACGAATTGCGCACATTTCTATGGGACGTGGGCCACCCTAGGTTGGCGCTCCAAACACTACAGCGCAGCCAATACAATGGGGGAATTGCTCTGCCAGATATTCAAGCCTACTACCGGGCGGCGCATCTAACGGTAATTAATGAATGGTGTCATGCGCCGGGAGACCACCCTAAATATGCCCTAGAGAGGCTCCAATTCCAGAAACACTCCTATCTTCATTATATATATGGGGGCTCTGGGGTGCGAGGCTTGCTACCTGCAACACTGAGGATGATTGAAGCCTGGTAACGGGCGAAACGACAGATGAACTGGGAAAAAAAATTAGCCAAGTCTACACTTCTGTGGGAGGGTAAGCGGATGCCAGAACTAGCGAAACGGCAGGGCTTCAAGGGCTGGGACACAGTTGGGATCACGACGCTAGGTGACATAATAAGGAAAGGGGACTTAATTACCTTTGCAGATCTCCAAGCCGAATACCGGCTGTCAAATAAGCAACAGTACAAATACGTACAACTCCAACATGCCTGGAGAACACAAAAACCTGACATTACAGACATCCCCGAATACGCACGACTAGAAGGACGACGGCTACAGGAAGAGATACCCTCAAAGGCAGTCTCCTGGACATATAAAACCTTAATAAAGAATATTCCTGATAGAAAGCTAGCCCTCAGCAGTAAATGGGAGGAAACCACAGGCCCGCTAGAGGACATCGATTGGGAGGCAGCATTGATGCACCCAAGAGAGGCAGCAATTAAGCTCAGGTTACAGCTAATACCGTTCAAAGTTCTGCACAGGGTCTATTACGATAGGGTGCGACTCCATTCAATGGGCAGGGCAGAAAACACCCGATTGTTTGCGCTGCAAAACAGACCGTGGTAACTATATACATACCCTGTGGGAATGCCAGCTAATATATAGATACTGGTCACGAATAGTAAAGGAACTAAATAGCATATTAGAAACACGGATTCCAACGGATCCAAAATACATTCTTCTAGGCATCCCCACAGATATTGATATCCCCAGATATAAACTCCTACTGAGTAATCTAGGACTCATAGTTGCAAAACGAGACATTGCCAAGTACTGGGGAAGAGCAGACTAGCCCACTATGGCAGAATGGCGAGCCAGCATGGATCTATACATGGGGGCCGAGAAAACAATATACACGGCCAGAGGGTGTCCCGAGAAGTTCAGAAAAATTTGGCAGCCGTGGTAGTAGCAATCAATGATAACGATGTCAAACCTGATATGTATGAGATGCACCTGCTGATGTTTTGGCTGATATTTCAAAATAAAAACAGTTTAAAAAAAAAAGCTAACTCCAGAGCAGCTGCTCAACTTTACTCTTGTCTGCCCGGGTCAACATGTTTCTGTCAACAGAACTATCAGCGGATCCACTTTGCAACGACCTGTAAGGAGATATAAACATGGTCACAACAACATCTAGGTTATAGCAAGAGTGTGAGTTACACTCATCAAATTGTAGTGCCACCCACAACCCAAAATGTGGAACATTCCACATTTTGGGTTGTTGGTGGCACTACCTGGATCCGCTGATGAACCATCGGTGGCCACTTGTATGGTTCTGTATTCCTTTTCTTTTCATCACGTTTTAAGCAGAAGTGCATTTTTCTAAGGTCCTGACGAATGCCTGTACACCTGGGCTGAGGGTTCTATTGGCAGACACATTTTGACCATGACACAACAAGACAGGGATATCTGACTTCTGCCATGTCTTTTCACTTCTTTTAATCCTGACCCAGGCAGACAAGAATAAAGTTGAATGCCTGCTCAGGAGTTAGTTTTAACCACGTTTTCTCATCACATTTTGTTTAAACACTGCACACTCTGATAGCCTCACCACCCTGTTTATTCCATAGGGATCATCACCAATTCCTAAAAACAACCGAAGAGCTCCTCCTGATTAAAGACGGAGTTGTAGCCCGCACCCTGATTAGCTGTCACGGTCTGAGGAGAATCCCTATGATGAAGCATGCCACCTCGGGTGGATGAGGGATTTCGTCCTAATAAAGGAATACCCCTCCGAAACTCTAGGTACTTGACTTGCTCTTAGTGTTAGACCCGGGTATTTCGTGGTGTGATGATTTACGAGTTGGGAGCTAATACCGGCTGGTCTCTAAATCTCCCCGACCCTCCCTTTGTGTTTGTTTGACTTCCCCTTATAACATGCAACACAGTAGCTCTCATAAGTGTCATTGAAGCAAAATACATAACGATTCACACAAGAACAAGACTGTACAATATAGCTAAGATTAAGTGTGTGTTTTTGCGTTGCCATGTTTGTTCACTGTGTGAACTACATGTACATCTCCAGTGTATCGCATGTGCCCTTGCTAATATCTGCACCTCCTCAACTCTGTACACACACAACTGACATCTGTGCAACTCGTTTTGCATTTTTTTGTATAATCGGCTCCTCATTGCATGATTGCTTGTTGTGATCTTTGTCAAGAAACTGCTCTGTGGCAATTTAAGGCCGGGTTTCTAACCGCAGAAGCTAAGTGAGGCCTCCTCGGCCCTGTGGTGTGCATGCAGTTGGGGTCGAGGGGTGGGACGGGGGGAGAAGAGTGGGGGGGTATGTTCATTTCATCAAACAGCAGGGGAGGTTGTCACACTTGCCCTAAACAGAAAAAGCCACAGCATTCTCTGGGCAGCCCCCGCCTTCGGATACTAGCTTGTCGTTTCCTGATGGGCGTCTTTAGATTGCCTTTCTAGCACGGCAGGTGTGTGTACTGAGCAGGAAGAGCTAAAGGGCTCGCTAGTACCACGCCGGTTGGCACGTTTCTGTACGTAAGAGAATGCACGCACCCCACTGAATGCCCTGAAGTGACAACATGCAGAGAATGTGGCTCGGTCTGTCACACGTGTGGTGCGAGTAATGCGAGAGGTGCCTACCGGCCTTAACACTTGTAATGAGCAACACGGACAAGCAGATTCATGTTTCCATCACAGTGTTCTTAAAGCAACAATTGTACCTAGAATTCACCCAAAATTGAGAAGAATTTCAACTATTTTGCATCTCTTGTGTAACGTACCTGGTGTCCATGTAAAGCGCTCCAATACCTTCGCGCTATATAAAACCGCAACCCAAAAAATAATCTCTTCCTATGTTTTAATCTTAAACTGCCTTCTACTGAGGCAGTTACATGATAAATATTTAATGCACGATGCTGTTCTTTAGAACTGTTTGTGAATATAAAAGTTTTTTTTTTGCCAAACGACTCATGCGGTGAAAAACCCCATAAATGCATCAGAGATTAAAACATCACTGGATGTACAGAATAAATGAATTTACCACTCATCCTCGATTTTGAGGGAGAGTCCCAGATTGTAAATTCATACCTACTAACTACTCCTGAAAACCAAGCGCAGGTGAAAACCGTGATAATTCCGGAAACTTCACTCATCCATTTCATTTTATAGCCATCTAATTTGCAGGAGCAGTGTTGTGTTGTCACCACCCAAGAAATAGCTCCTGGCAAGTGGTGCTATTAGAAAATAAACCTACAATAACTCCAAACAGTATTTCTACTGATAGTTGAAAAACATATTTTAGTTTCCTTGTTGTCACATACCAAATGAAAACAGTTGAGTGAAATTAAATAAACAAACGAGACCTGTCAAGACAAGACCATTAACTTAACAAAGAACTTTGAAGCCACTCTCTAAACCAAAGTGTCATTCTGGCATATTTCTTGCACGAGCGCTTGATTTTCTAGCAGGTTGTTCACGTCAAATGAATTTTCATGCCTGTGACTTCATTATAAGTTCCTTCTGTTTTTTAATCCCTATGAAAACATATTTGAGCAGGAATTGCACTTACAAGTTTAGCGGTAATTATTGCATCCCACTGTGTTTTGTTCCCCAGGTGAATTATGACAGGGCAATCCTTCAAAACTTTGTCAGTGGGAAAATGTCGAGTAACTACGGTACAAGTGGATTTGGGTGTGGAAAGCATCAAAATCTGCATGTTATTCCCCATTTAGATGAGGCAAACCTCTCACAGACTTTGGCCCAGTTTGGAAACTGAAATACACTTCTTCCCTTGTAATACATTTGTTACTTTCCTTTACCTTTACGAGCTGCAAAAGAGATGCCTGCCTCAGGCTGGTAGGGACCAGCTACAGTACTAGAGGGATCCTGCTCAATTAGAGCGACCAGATCAATCAATCAATCAATCATGTCACTTATAAAGCGCACTACATACCCGCGAGGGTCTCAAGGCGCTGGGGGAAGAGGGGGGTGGTGCTGCTACTGATCGAAGAGCCAGGTCTTGAGGAGTCTTCTGAAGGCCAGTAGGTCTTGGGTCTGTCGGAGGTTGGTGGGGAGGGTGTTCCAGGTCTTGGCGGCGAGGTGGGAGAAGGATCTGCCGCCGGCGGTCGTTTTCCGGATGCGGGGGACTGTGGCGAGGGCGAGGCTGGTCGAGCGGAGCTGGCGGGTGGGGGTGTAGAAGCTGAGTCGTCTGTTGAGGTAGGCTGGTCCGGAGTTGTGGAGTGCTTTGTGTGCGTGGGTGAGGAGCTTGAAGGTTATCCTCTTGTTGACAGGGAGCCAGTGCAGGTCTCTCAGGTGGGGTGTGATGTGGCTGCGTCGGGGGATGTCGAGGATAAGACGTGCAGAGGCGTTCTGGATGCGTTGCAGCCGTCTCAGGAGCTTAGCCGTCGTTCCTGCGTAGAGGGCGTTTCCGTAGTCCAGCCTGCTGGTGACGAGGGCCTGGGTGACTGTTTTTCTTGTTTCGGTGGGGATCCACTTGAAGATCCTGCGGAGCATTCGGAGGATGTTGAAGCAGGATGAGGAAACGGCGTTGACCTGCTTAGTCATGGAGAGGGTGGGATCGAGGATGACCCCTAGGTTGCGTACGTGGTCGGTGGGTGGCGGGGCTGTTCCCAGTGATGTTGGCCACCAGGAGTCGTCCCAGGCTGAAGGGTTGGAACCAAGGATGAGGACCTCCGTCTTGTCCGAGTTCAGCTTCAGGCGGCTGGTCCTCATCCATTCGGCGACGGCCTTCATTCCTTCGTGGAGGTGGGCTTTGGCTGTGTGAGGGTCTTTGGTGAGGGAGAGGATCAGCTGGGTGTCGTCGGCGTAGGAGATGATGTTGAGGTTGTGCTGTCGGGCGACGTGGGCGAGGGGTGCCATGTAGATGTTGAACAGCGTTGGGCTGAGGGAGGAGCCTTGGGGTACGCCGCAGATGATCTTGGTGGCCTTGGATCGGAAGGGGGCGAGGCGGACGCTTTGTGTTCTGCCGGAAAGGAAGGATGTGGTCCAGTCCATGGCCTTCTCTTGGATCCCGGCGTCGTGAAGGCGTGTTCGTAGTGTGTGGTGGCAGACCGTGTCGAAGGCGGCTGATAGGTCCAGGAGGATGAGGGCTGCTGTTTCTCCGTTGTCTAGCAGGGTCCTGATGTCATCGGTGGCGGCAATGAGGGCGGTTTCGGTGCTGTGGTTGCTGCGGAAGCCGGACTGGGAAGGGTCCAGGATGTTGTTCTCCTCGAGGTAGCGGGTCAGTTGTTTGTTGACGATTTTCTCGGTGACCTTCGCGGGGAACGGGAGCAGAGAGATGGGTCGGAAGTTCTTGAGGTCCTTGGGGTCTGCCTTGGGTTTCTTGAGTAAGGCGGTGATCTCGGCGTGCTTCCAGCTTTCCGGGAAGGTTGCTGTCTCGAAGGAGATGTTGATTATTTACCGGAGATGGGGCGCGATGGCTGTACTGGCTTTGTTGAAGATGTGGTGAGGGCACGGGTCTAGCGGTGAACCGGAGTGGATGGTGCTCATGATCTCGCTGGTGTCCTCGTCGTTGATGTTGGTCCAGGAGAGCAGGCGGTTGGTGGTTGTGGGGGCAGTGGTCTCGGTGGTTGCCGGGGCGGTCGTGGTGTTGAAGCTGTCGTGGATGTCGGCGATTTTGCGGTGGAAGAAGGTGGCCAGTGAGTCGCACAGGTCTCGCGACGGCTGGATGTCGTTGGTGTTGGAGCTGGGGTTGGAGAGTTCCTTCACGATGTTGAAGAGCTCTTTGCTGTTGTGTGCGTTGTTGTCTAGGCGGTCTTTGAGTGAGGCCCTTTTGGCGGATCTGATGAGGTGATGGTGACTGCGGGTGGCGCTCTTGTGGGCGGCATAGCTGTCCGCTGTCCGTTCGTGGAGCCAGATCTTCTCCAGTTTTCGGCATGTTCGTTTGGAGGCCTGGAGGTCTTCGGTGAACCAGGTGGCTTTCTTGCTGGTGTGGCTGTTGGGCGGATTCTTGAGCGGGGCGAGGGTGTTGGCGCAGTCGTCGATCCACTGTCTGAGGTTGCGGGCGGCGGTGTCTGGGTCGGAGGGTTCGGCGGGTGGGCTCAGGGCGAGGGTTGTGGTTAGCTGGTCTTCCGTGACTCTGCTCCAGCAGCGGCGAGGCATTTGTTCGGTGCGGTGGTGCGTGGTGGGCTTCCTGTAGGTGAAGTGGATGCAGTGGTGGTCAGTCCAGTGGGGTTCGGAGGTGTGGTTGAAGGAGACGTGTGGGCTTGCGGAAAAGATGGAGTCTAGCGTGTGGCCGGCAGCGTGGGTGGGTGTAGTCACGAGCTGTCTGAGTCCGAGGGTGGCGAGGTTGTCGATCAGGGTGGTGGAGTTGGTGTCCTTGTTGTTCTCGAGGTGGAAGTTCAGGTCCCCGAGGAGGATGTAGTCCGTGGAGGCGATGGCGTGTGTGCTGACGAAGTCAGCGATGGAATCGCTGAACTGTGGTCGGGGTCCGGGGGTCTGTAGATGAGGGTTCCTCTGAGGGTGGTGTTGAGATCGGTGTGGATCTGGAAGTGCATGTGTTCGGCGGTGCTGAGGGTGTCGTCGGTGTTGGTTGGAGACTCTGAGGGTGTTCCTGTGGACGATGGCGATGCCTCCTCCGACTCCGTTGGTGCGGTCCCTGCGGGTGATCTTGTATCCGTCCGGGATGGCAATGGCGATGTCGGGGGCTGAAGCGGGATTCAGCCAGGTCTCCGTCAGGAATGCGACGTCTGGGGAGGTTGAGTCGAGAAGGTCCCAGAGTTCGATGGCGTGTTTGCGGGCGGAGCGGGTGTTGAGGAGGATGCATCTGAGGTAGTTGGGTTCTTTCCTGGGCGGTGGTTTGGCGGGGCGGGTGCTGGCGAAGCTGCAGTTCCGGCAGGTGAAGGGCCCTTGGGTGCGCTTCGGGGTGGCCTGGTAGCAGGCGTGATCTTTTCCGGGGTTGAGTGCGTGGAGGGTGCTGGCGTCGTATCGGCGTCTGTTGATGTGGCGGGCGCGGGGGATGCCCGGACCAGGGGTCTGGCGCTGGGCGCGGTCACGGCGCGGACGGGCGCAGACGGGCTTGCCTTAGGCGCGGCCGCGCAGCGGCCACCATAAATGGGGAGGTGGGAGGGAGGAGCAGGGAATGGGGCAGCGAATGGGCAGTGAGGGGGCGGGGCCGCAGGGGCGCAGCGGCGGGAAACAGGCACAGAAGGGAAAACGAGCACAATCAGGGCATCAAGGGGGCACAGAAAGGAAAAAAAACGAGCACAATCAGGGGCAGCAAGACGGCACAGAAAGGAAAAAACTAGCACAATCAGGGGCAGCAAGGGGGCACAGAAAGGAAAAACGAGCACAATCAGGGGCAGCAAGGGGGCACAGAAAGGAAAAACGAGCACAATCAGGGGCAGCAAGGGGGCACAGAAAGGAAAAAACAAGCACAATCAGGGGCAGCAAGGGGGCACAGAAAGGAAAAAACTAGCACAATCAGGGGCAGCAAGTTGGCACAGAAAGGAAAAACGAGCACAATCAGGGGCAGCAAGGGGGCACAGAAAGGAAAAAACGAGCACAATCAGGGGCAGCAAGGGGGCACAGAAAGGAAAAACGAGCACAATCAGGGGCAGCAAGGGGGCACAGAAAGGAAAAACGAGCACAATCAGGGGCAGCAAGGGGGGCACAGAAAGGAAAAACGAGCACAATCAGGGGCAGCAAGGGGGCACAGAAAGGAAAAACGAGCACAATCAGGGGCAGCAAGGGGGGGGCACAGAAAGGAAAAAACGAGCACAATCAGGGGCAGCAAGGGGGCACAGAAAGGAAAAACGAGCACAATCAGGGGCAACAGCAGGGCACACAGACGGAGCTGTGTGGTGGGGGAGTGACCTACCAGTCAAGGTCAGGGGTCTATGTCAGCAGAAGACCAGTTTTCCAGTCCTAGGATTTAGTTTAACACATTGGTCAGTGGCGGCTGGTAGGAAACGGGGAGGCGGGCAAGGGAGGCAGGGTGGTAAAAAAAAAAAAAACACTTACCTCTTCGGCTGGCCGTGTCTCTCCTCCGCTTCCCTGCCGACGTCCCAGAATGGAAGAAGGAACTGGAAGCACACACAGGCTCCCTCCCCTAAGCCAATCACAACGCTGCCGTGGTTCGGCGCTCAGACTGGGAATGGGAGCTTGGGTATGTTCCTCACCAGGCTGTGTAATGCAGCCTGGTGGGGAACATGCAAAGTGTGTATGACTGTTTGGACGGCCCAAGACGGCTGGCCAAAAAGTCATGCACACTTAGGGGCCAATTACGATGCGATTCGGAAGGCTCCGACCCTTGGTCGGAGCCTTCCAAACCGCATCGTAATGTACCGGTTGGATTAGTTTCCGATCGCCTCATTACAATGGAGGTGGTCGGAAAGGAATCCGACCTGTCATTCTGGCTGGCTTCCGACAAGCTCGGAGAGCCTGCCTGCCAGTCGGAATGCGATCAGTAATCTCAATGGCGGACCTTTCCACCCTTGAGATTACAATGACGGTTTCCAAGGTGGTTTCCATGCCGGTCTGTCTGACATGGAAACCATGCCGGAAAGCATCCTTGGGGGCCCCCAGCAGGGCCCCCTTTGGTGCACGGCCTCCGGATGGAGGCCGTGGGGGCACCCATGGTGCCCCCCTGTTGATCCCTGCACCTTGTGGCAGGCACCTTGAAGTGCCTGCCACGGGGTGCAGAGATGAACTGCACCTCCCATTTTACTATGGATGCATGTGGCCGGAATTCATGCTCCCATAGTAAAATATTGGCATGCGACCGAACAGTGTCCGGTCGCATCCTAATGAACCGGTTGGGACCGCCGACCGCGTGTCGGTCGGTCCCATGACCGAGACGGTGTCGGGCAGAGAAATTCTGCCCGACATCGTAATGAGCCCCTTAGAATGTGCCCACCACTCCTCCCCCTGTGACACCCGCCCCACCCTAACCCAGCCCTACAGCTACCAAAAATATAATGATAGTAACGAAGTTATTATCGTTTTATTTTTTATTTTTTCACAGCTTTGAAAGGAATGGGGCGACGCTCCTCCACCTTAGCGCAGGAGCCGCCCCTGACATTGGCGCATAATGAAAAGAAGATGATAGGTTTGACTTGATTGAGCCAATTGCACTAACGAGCCTGAAAGTAAGTACTGGATAAAGGAAAGCCCATGATTGGAAAACTGGTGCCCCAGTGACACGGCGTCATCTGGCCACCCTATGCACAATGCAGGTTCAGGAGCACGTTCAGCTTTAGAAATGCAAAGGCAGTTACCTGCCCTTCAACAGCCCTGAATGTGTGAATGAAAAGCACACTATGGTCTTATACAGAGATTATGCCTCTGGTGTTTATTTATTCCATTATGCCTGTTTCAAGTCATTACATATTTTCATATCAGTGGTCAGAGGCACTGGGAGAGTATGATTTGACCGGGATCAAAGAATTTGTTAAAATAATAGACTTGAGACTGCAGCACACTGGTTCTTACTACAAAAGCTATACAGTTACCACGATATTGCAGTTTGGTGACCATACCATGAGACAGGGCACATAGCCCCTACCCCCATGCCCCCAACAAGGCCACATGGGAGGCCAGGGTTGAAAATTCAGGGCCTGATTCACAAAAGGCCTCCGCACTCGTGGTGGAGGCCCCGCAGTTGTGGGGGAGTCTCGGCACTCAGGACTGAATCTCCGCAATGAGAATTCTCATTGCGGAGATTCCGCCTTAAGTGCAGAGACTCCCCTATGACTGTGGAACCTCCACCACGAGTGCAGAGACCCTTTCCGAATCAGACCCCCAAGTCTCTTGATTCCACTTTTCCGACTAGTCCACTAGACCACAACTGTGGTGGCAGTGATTCTTTTGGTAAGGCTAAGGGACTGCCTTTCCAAGGAAAATGTCACTGTGTTGTGGCCCCTGTCCACCTCTAGAATACAGCACTTATTCACTTATTTCCAGCACATTTAGGTTAAGTGGTAAAATTGAGACTAGATGCCAACTATCTTAGTTCCATGGCTAAAAGATACCCACTGGGTGAGGTCCTGTGGCAGAAGGTACTTACTGTACAGTATGTGTGGTAGATACTGATATTTAACATTTGTGTTTCAAAGTTTAATACTATTACATATATTCTTGTAGTGGGCTGCAACGCAGGCAAGTAAGTGTCTATAATGAGGGTGACGGCCTTTTACAACCGGTACACCCCAAGGAAGAAGAGCTGTAAGGCTATAAGAACATTCCACGCACTGAGGATAGAAAGTTCTAAATTAAACAGAAAGACAAACATTTGAATGTTGGAGCAGGATGCTTATATGAGCGATTATTGGCCCAGAGCTCCCCATTGTCTTCAATGCAGCTCTCAACATCAATGCTCTAATTTCAGTTGCATACCAGAGGTGTTCATTTTCTAAACGTGACTCTCAAAGGCTCCAATAGCGAGCAGACAAGGCTTACTCTAGGAGGTGGTAAAGGGATTAGAACTCAAATATAGTATGAGTAGTAATCATCTTCAATAAACTCAATCTCCAGTCGAGTTATATCTTTTAAGATGCCTGATTTAGAGAAGTGGGATTTAGAATTTAAACTCAAAAATGCAAAATGTGACTCATAGGACCCTCCACTCCCCAACAAACTTCGGATGTCTCCATGCGCGCAATGTTTTTCCGTGCACACAATGTGTCTCCACGTGGGCAAAGCATCCTGCAAAGTGCTGATGGAAAGTTGGCCACCCAAGAGTGTTCTGTGAAAACAAAACAACTTGTTTGAGGAAAACGTTTATAGCACTCATTAAACATTTGTCTCATGTCATGTGCGATCACCAGCCCCGGTTTGATCAAAGAGCATGAATAGCCTTCCAAAACACACAAGCCTGAGTACATACATGCGCAGGAACACACGCAGACAAAATTGTCCACTTTTCCTTTGTGCAATGGTCTTATATCACAGAGCCTACAGCTGCTTTATGCACCTTCTGTACCCTAAAACATTCCCATAAATTTGGGAAAACAATAAAAAAAAGTGTGGTCTGAATTACCACGGTTATTATGTAACTATATTAGTCCCTAGTGGGAATGACGCATGCGTTTTCTCTTTTTTCCACACATTTCTTTCTTACTTTAGGCCCCTTGGCACAGTAGACCAACAAAGTCTGGTGTACTTATTTTTAGAAACAATGCGCCTCAGCAATGCCTAGCATGCTAACTCTAACACACAACAATTGGAGACACATGGATACTCTTTCAGTTACTTTTTGATTTTTTTTTATATCTAAAAACACATGGCAGTTGGATTTGCTAAATTCAGAATGATGACTTTCATCGAAATGCTCAAACCAGTAAGTCTCTCTCTCTTTCTCTTTCTCTCTCTCTCTCTCTATCTTCTCTCTCTCTCTCTCTTTATTTCTTTCTCTTTCGCTTTTAAATCTTCCAACCTCAAGGTTTCAAATCACAAAGGGACCAGAATGCAGAGGGTTAGGCCAGGCCTCAATGACTAGTAAAACTGAAAGCTCAGCCTGCTGCTTCACTATTGATTGGCTCCCATGGGTTACAAGTGTGGAGGCATGAACCAAAATGCCAGGGGTAGTCGAAGTGATGTTGACCCTAACGACGTTACAGGGCAATGCCACCATTCACCACAAACAGCTAGGAGACGAGCAAGGAGTGGAATCTTCAGTGGGCAAAGTGTTCTCCCTTAGTAATGTTTACTTTCTGTTCTTGACACCTTCCTTACTTACCCATGAGCAGGGGCGCATCTAGACCAAAACTTCGAGGGGGTCGGGGCCTAAAAGGTCAACCAATTGAGGCGGGATAACGCTTCAAATAATGGGGCAATTTTTTTGTACTGGCTCTAAAGATACTTAGAGCCAGTACAAGAAAATTGCAATAAATTGTGCTTCTTAAACATATTGGTCAAACCTGATATAATTGAAACAAACTTGTTTTAGTGGATTTGGCAATGCTTAACAGGCTACTGACAGAGATCTTGAAAAAGGCGAAAGAGTTATTTGACAACTGAAAAGCAGCTTCTACAGATTTCAATACGGTGCACTTTAGAACAAGGTATCGCAAAGTTCTTTGAAGAAAATGACCCTTTTTAGCAATGCTCCAAAAATTCCTTCTGTGAAATGACAATGAGCTCACGAAATATATTTAATTCCATCTTTAGGAAGGCGCTGCTGCCTGACTGTTGACCAAAGGTACCTTTTCAGTCTTGGGACGTTGCAACATATGCTTGTTTGCAGCCACACACATGCACAGGTCTCAGAATATTGAGTTTAATGGGTCAACACATCTGATTTTGGGATATGTGACTGGCAGGTTATGGGCTTGATTCCAAATGCATCTTCCATTCGGCCTGTGATTAATTAAGTGAGTGCCACTCAGTTGGCAATATTACAGCCTGTTAATTACTCTGCTGGTAATCTGTGCTATCCTAAATCAAAATAAACTAGTAAAATAGCATACCAGATTGAGCATCTCTCATATGAGATAACTGAGCTACATCCAAGCAGAAAGCCACCAGGCATAAAGAACTGGCAAAAAAGGTAGTAGCCTTTAAATAACCTTTCAGTGAATAGTGTTCTAGCATGCAAAGAGTACAAGGATTCCTTCAATCTCCAAAGCAAATAGAATATATGTGGCTGACAGGCATTGTCCTGCAAAGAGGTCACTCCAACAGAATCAGAAATCATGCCTATTAATGGGTGTGCCTTACAGTTTAAATTTCAAAATGTTCCTAAATAGCTATTAGGGTGACCTGGGTAGCGATAGGGACAACACTGAATGGGGCACAAGAGACACATTAGTCATACAACATGGTTACCAGTTTGTACTGTAACTAGGGGTGGGTGTAAAATACCATTCCGCTGGCAGAATTGGTGGAATTTTGGTGACTCCATGTTACTCTTGCAATGCGAAGTTCCGGCGAAATTTCGGTAATCATCGCATGGCGGAATTATTTCTCTCGTATGGCTCCAGGATGGTAAATTGGTGTGTGTGAGCAAGATTTGGCGTCCCCTAGCATGATTTCCGGGTGCTAGGAGGACATCCGGAGAGATTTTTCTAACGCGGGTAGTCGCTGGCAGTCACGACCGTTTGCAGTCAGAAGGCTGAGGCTCGAAAAGAAAATCTACTCGAGCCGCAGCAAAATCAACTCAAGTTGCTGTACCCTCTGGCGCACCACGTGGTGCCATTCCAGCTTATTTTTCAGCACGGAATGCGCTCACAGCGCTAAATCACAGTGCAGTCAGCGCGACGTGCTTATTCCCACCCGTTGCCAGAACTTCGCGGAATCTCGCAGTTTTTATGTAACTACGTGAAATTCTGCGGAGTCAAATTCTGCGAGTTCTGCCCACCCCTAATTGTCACATTGTAACAAGTAGTGCACAAAGCAGTGTTTTCATTGTGCGATGCTTTTGTATTGACAATCTATTATACACAATATCAGACTTATGCTTCTAATGACAGATCCAGGAACAGTTTGACAGTAGAATAAGGTTTTGGCAATCATTTTGCTTTCAAACTACACTAGTTTGAAGAGGTAGGGCACAGAGATGCAATACCTACAGAAGGGGAGTGCAGGTACACTTCTTCTGGAGAGGCACTATCACGGGGAAAAAGTACTCAAAGCATGAGGTAAAGCATATTCTACATCTGTCTTACAATGTACTCTGAGAAACTGATCATCGAGACGTTTGTTTTAGGTGGAAGAGGTATGATTCATTTGACATAAATTATATGTTCAGGCATCACACAGCTGAGCTATCTCTCAGTCTAACCACAAGGAAGGCGCCAGACACCTGAGCTCATTTTCTCCTAAAATTGCCAACAGCCCTGCGTTTAGTACCTGAGGGCACCCACTACATATATTGAAAACCTATATATGCAAGATTTGAGTTGAGATGTTACTTAAAAGTGCAACAAATGCCTTCAGGCCTATTGGCATCGAACTAACAACATCAGAAAAGATTTGAAGATAATCAATGAAACAAATTAATTTTCAGAGCCTTCTTAAACATACAATGGTCCTCTATTCTACACAGGCCACGACGGAGTGCATTCCAAACAGAGGAAGCAACATAAGATAAGGAACTTCATGACAAGTCATGCTGCCATATTCTGAAAGCCTTGAATCTTGTAAATAGCTGACTCAGGAAGGTCAATGTAGCAAGCACTGGCATGGTCAGATCAAGAAATTATGGTAGCATTAACATGAGCTTTCATGAGGCACGGAATAAAAAGAAGATTTTTCTTCGACATCCTCATTTGGAGGTAACAGGACAACAGAACTGCAACAGCAGAATGAGGCAAGTGAAATTGTCATCATTGTAATATTGTATGACATAATTCAATATCGCAACGTAGGCAGTCTAAGCACCTAACCCAGGTCTTAAACTCATCTTGCTAGGATATAGTTACTGGTGCTCTTCAAGATGCCCAGAAAACCAGTGACAAACATTTGTGTTTCACGTATGTACTGCTTTAGGTTCACACTCACTTAGCAACACATTAATGGAAATTCGCTTTCGGTCATTTATACTGTGAAGTGGTGGTTTTCATACACACGTTTCTCTGAGTCACTGCTATTTTTCTTCACCACACTATTTTTCTAACTGTGGTGACAGGGTTCTTTACTTCAGCATGTTCGCATGATAGTGGTGGCAAGAGTAGATATTTACCTCTTGTTTTTACTCATACAAGATTTTTTCTTTGTTCCAGCTGGTGGTCACACAAATTACAATTTACATCGGCAGAAGCTATTTATCGTGTAACATAATTCCCCTGAAGAAGGGTTATACCCGAAATGCATTGGGTCCTTGTTAACATTTGTTATATGTCAAATGAAGAGGTTTAAGACAGGCCTCGTACATTGACTGTATTCTTGTTCTGTCTACATTTCAATTTTTGGTTTAGTTTGAAATGACCCCTGTTGTAGAGGGTTACAAAATTCATGAATATCAAGCAATGAATAAAATGTACATACTATTGTTTAAGTAAGAAAATACATTGTTATTGTTCATACTGCTCTAAAGTTGGTTGAAACCTTAGGGACTTTATAACAGTGCGCTGCGTGACAGGCGCGGAGGTTTCCGCACCTCATTTCATAACAGAAAACCAGTGAGCCAGAGCATCCCACCAATTTGAGTGAATTCTGGCAAAAGAAAGACGAGACTATAGTTAGCTTCTGCCCTGGCCTAAGTTTGACTTCTTTAAAAGAGTTTTGATGACCCCTTTCTTTCATTCACTAGTAACAGCTGGACGCAGATGTCAACGATGAAGGATTGGACATACGTCACCTGTGGAGTCCGACTTTAGGAGTAACCCTTCTCCTCCTTAATCACTGGGAGTCATGCTATAAGAGGGACAAAAAAGGGGAAGGCTTATAATTTTGCTGCATGAGGCAGGCTGTAACCAGAAGCTTGGTAATACAATCTTGAATGGCCTTTATCTCTTGATCTTCTCGTAGAAAGAGAGCTACATTTTCATAAACAGCTTGGGGGGGATGGTCAGATTGGAGACTGCCTGGAATATATCCCTTGAGAAGCTGGAGGCCTGAGAAATGAAATTTGAAATAAAAGAAGTCTTAATAGAAGTAAAAGACATTTATAATGCCTGAGTTATTAACATGTATGGGGTGCTTTCAAAGTCTGATGTATGTGTGTGTTTGTACATACAGGTTTGGGTTTTTGCTAAATACAAAACTTTATATATTTTCCATACAAAGGCAGAGGGGTTGTTTCTCTCCCCCTGACCTCAGACGAATATGTCTAAGCTACCGCCAGCGTGTCACACTCTCTAAAGAACAATACTTTGCTGTTTATCATACTGCTCTTGGTATTTTTTTTAGCACCAAGTACCGCATGCTGGCAGATTCAAGGGACCTCACTGAAAGAGATTCAGAGGGGTTTTCTTGTTCTGTGTAACCAGGGAGAGGCAGACAGAGAAAGAAGAAACAAACCTCCTCAACAGGGTGTCTGGTACCTGAAATAAATGTAAATGTATGCGATTGGTTACTCAGCAAATCTAAATGCTACTTGGGAGTCAGTAGATGGCTTTAATTGATGGAGTCATTTGAGGCTTCATGGTGATTTATTCTTTTAGAGAGATAATGCAAAGGAGTTTCAGCTTAGTTCTGGAGTGTGCCCTTATTAAGAAAACTTATAAAGAAAACACTTGCACTAAGTATAGTCTGATTGCGTGTAACTAAAAATATATGGAAATATATGTATTTTGTAGTTTGTTTTGTAGTACTACAACATGTCATACGAAATTCCCTCTACTTTAACAAAGGGAGATCCTCACCCCAGTGACGCAGATTTGCTCTTAGTAAAGTATAGGGAAAAGTAAAATATTATTTTAAAATAATTAAAAAAATTATTTATAATTAAATAAAAATATGTACTATTTTTTTAATAGTTTGAACATTAAATTACATCTATTCATATTTTAACTATTTTAAATAATTTCATTTAAAAAAACATTATTTCCTACTAGTTTTACATTTAATACCATACCCCCATTATTTTCTGTGCGATGGTGTTGCACTACCAGTGGTTGGCCATGTGTGGTGCTAGAGTTACTGCTGAGCTTTTTTTAGTAGTAACTTACACTTGCAAGTTACGCTCCGCCCCCTTTTTCAGGGGTGGCGACATATAAGTCTACACTTTTGAGTAACTTTAAACTTGGATTTTGTAAATATCCAAAAGTAGTAAAGCTACTCAAAAGTGTAAAAGTAAAGTTACACATATAAACTACTCACAAGTGTAACTTACATTTGGGAATAGCCCCAATATATCTTTAATGTACTTTTTTATGTGAAACACTAAAGCACAGATGTATTAATTTTTCATGCAGCACAGAACAGCAGTCAAAGTTTCTGAGCTGCATTGCATGAAATTGAAAGCATCACAGTACCCTATCTATTATGATTTTTATTTATTTAGAAGGTTTTATATAGCGCGGACAAGACCCTTGCGGGTATCAGAGCGCTTTACAACAAATAAATGAAAGAAAAAGAGGGAATAGCCAGAGGGAAATAGGTATATACATATAAAAATAATATTGCTTATAATAAGTCCAAACAAACGGTAATAGATCCAGCATAGCACCTATCTACAGTCCTGCATCAAATAGATCAAGTGAAATTTGTCAGGAGAATCGATTTAACTTCCTTTTTAAATGATGCCGCGTGAGGGTTCTGTCTTGTATTTGGGGGTAAGGCATTCCAAATCCTAGGGGCCATTCCTGAGAATGAACGGTTACAAGTTTTCTTTCTTTTGAAACGTTGTGGTTTCAACAGAAGGTTATATGAGCTCCTGTTAGTTCTGTTGCCGCCCGAAGGAACTAGTTTCTCAGCAAGGTAATGTGGTGTTTTGTGATGCAATGCCTTGTGTGTCATACAGGCGATTTTCAAATGGATTCTGGCCTCAAAGGGTAGCCAGTTAAGGGCACGCAAATCCGGGGAGATGTGACAGTTTCTTTTGGAGCCTGTGATTAGCCTGGCGGCTGCGTTGATTGATGCTCTTAGTGGGGCTGTCGTTGCTCTGGGGAGGCCGCAGAGAGCGACACTCCCATATTCCACTCTGGGTATTACTAGCGTTTGGACTGCTTGTTTAAAGTCATTTGCGGGTATGAAGGGTTTCAGTCTTCTTAGGGTGTTCATTTGAAATGTTGCTCCTTTTGCTGCTGCACTGATGTGCTTCTGCATATTTAGCTTATTGTCCAGAGTTATACCTAGCGATTTGGCAGAATCGATCATGAGCGGTTGGCCGTCTAGTGCTGTTAGGTGCTTCATCCACTCCATGATGATGGTGGTTGTTTGGTTGGGGGGCGCTATTAGGAGGAATTCAGTTTTTAGGGTGTTTAATTTTAAATGGTTGTTTGCCAGCCAGGTCTGCGTTTTTTGTAGCGTCGAATTAAGGGACTTGATGTCCTCAAGTGAATGTACCTTTATGTAGAGTTGTGTGTCGTCTGCGTACATGTGATATTGGACCTTTGCAGAGTTGAGAAGTTCTGTGAGTGGCTCCATGAACAAATTGAATAGTGTAGGGGAGAGGGAGGAACCTTGGGGTACTCCTAAAGTGACAGGAGTAGGTTTGGATAAAGATTGATTGGTCTTGAAACTTTGTGTTCTGTTTTGAAGGAAGGAAGTGAACCAGTTGAGAACCGTTCCCGAAAGCCCCGTTCTATGTTTCAGGAGGTCTAATAGACTGTCATGTTTGACGGTGTCGAAGGCGGAGGAAAGGTCCAGTAGGATTAGTAAACATGCTTTGTTTTGGTCCAGTATTTTTAAGGCATCATCTATTCATGGCGGATTCGGTGCTGTGCCCTGATCGAAAGCCAGATTGGAATTTGTCGAGCAGATTGAAGTGATCAATGTGGTGGGTAAGTTGCGTGTGAACACATTTTTCTAGTAGTTTGGCCAGGGTGGGGATGTTGGATATGGGGCGATAGTTATTTAGGTCAGCTGGGTCAGCTGATGATTTCTTTAAAATGGGGAGACCTGACCAGCTTTGAGGATATCAGGGATGGATCCTTGAAGCAGAGAGCTGTTTATAATCCTGGTCCATAGAGGCACTAATGTCGGTATGAGGTCTTTTAGGAGGGAAGCTGGGAGTGGGTCAGCGAAGTGATTGGAGGGATTTAAGGCCGTAAGCGTTTTAGAATAGCTTCTTCGCTGTAGAGGTTGAATGAGGACCAGTCTGCATTGTTTTTGGGGTCGAGCTTTGCGGAACAGCTAAGCGTGTTCCTGCAGGGGGTCCCTGAGGCGATCATGTGAGGGTTGGAGAGGGCTGATAGGTCCTTCAATAGGTCTGTCTTAAGGTTTTCCGTTTTTTTTGTGAAATATGATGCGAAAACCTCGCAGTTAGGGAGTGTTTCTGCATTAACTTGAGGTGAGTGGGAGACACCCTTAGATTGCGCTTTGATTATTTCAAACAGTCTTTTGGGGCGATTCTTGGATTGGTTCAATTGATTGCTGAAGAAGTCGATTTTTGAGCATCTAATTTTCCTGTAATAAGCCTTTCTTGTGCTTCTGAGTACTTTGAGGTGAGGGGAGGAAGGTGCTGCTCTCCATTGACGTTCAATTGTTCTTAGTGCTCTTCTGTCCTCATTTAACCTACCGTCATACCATGGGTTTGCAACTTTGTTTGAGATACTTTTCAATTGTAGTGGGGCTAAATTGTCTAATAATATGTTCATAGATTGGAAGTAGTGATTGGTTAGCTCATGTACTTCATGTGAACTGTCAGATGGGGGCGTTAAGATAGGGCAGGCGGTTGCAAGTGAGTAGGGATTGATGTTTTTTAGGTTTCTCTTCCAGATTTTCGTTCTCTTGGGTTGGACATGGAGTGGTTTAACTACTTCGTTGATATAGAAAGTGATGATGTGATGGTCGGACCAGTCACAAGGGAGGATAGAATCCAGTTGGGTGTAGTCCGCTTTGGAGATTACCAGATCTAGGATTGATCCTTTGTTATGTGTTGGGCTGTCACAAATTTGGGATAAGTTAAGGTCAGTCAGGAAAGTTTTGAGGCTATTGACCTCCGGGTCGTCCGGGTCATTCCAGTGGAGGTTGAAGTCTCCAAGGAAAATCTGCTTGTTCTGGAGATCGGCATTTGTAGCTAGGATATCCATTACGTGTTCAATAAAGGTAAGGTTGTTTCCTGGTGGATGGTACAATGAGTGAATTGAGCATATAGGAGTGTTATTATTAGAGATTTCAAGATGTAAGTATTCACAGGAGGTGAAACCCGGGGAGATGAGACGTTTCACAGAGAGGTAGTTCCGGTGTATGCAGGCAATACCTCCTCCAAGCCTGTCAATTCTATCTAGTCTTGTGATGTGATAGTTAGGTGGGACTAGTATGTCAAGGATGGGCGCGGATGAGTCGTTTAGCCATGTTTCCGTTAAGATTATGAGGTCAGGTTCGTTGTTTAGTATGAGGTCAGCTATATCAGCGGCATGACGCGCTGCTGACCTACAGTTTAGTAGGATACATTTTAGCCTGGCCTTGGTAGGTATAATGTTGTGGTTTTGTGAGATGGGAACTTTCTTGAGGTTTTTTTCAACAATACCTCTGGTGACGTGTCTACTGGTTCTATCGGGGTTGGAAGGGATGGCTTGGATAGAGGACAATATCCGTGTGTTGTCTGTGTGCACCGAGGGGAGGGACGGAGATGGGGGTTCGTAGGACTGAAGTAGAGAGGTAAGATCTTGCGGTGAGTGTGAGTTTTTTATTCTGAATGGGCGGGTTAAGGCATTGGTGTCAGGTATTGATTTCCATCTAGGGGGGTTCTGTGACGTGGACCTAGCGTGTGATTGTTGGCGGAAACTCGCTTTTGTGTTTGGTTGTGTCAGGATAAGGTCATGAAGAGTTTGGATGTCATCTTTAATTTGACTTAGGGCTAGTAATATCTCCTCGAGTCTAGGGTCAGGAGCCAGAGTTGACTTATTTCTCAGCCGGTCTGTGGGTAGGTGAGGTGGGGTTATAAGACTGTGTTCGTGAGGCGAGAAGTGAGGTGGTTCGATTAGTGGCTGTTTTTTAGTGTGGTGATCCGATGTAAGAGGGGAAGTAGAGAAGGGGTGCGACGGGGTAATGTTTTGAGCTGTAAGGGGAGAGGCGGTAAAGTTCGACGTGAGGGGAGAGGAGGCCTGAAGGAGTGCTGGCTGATCGGATGTAATGGTGTAGGGAGAGGTTGGGGCCGAGTTTGTAGTGGGTATGCTGGGCATAGCGAGATCGGTGGGGTGGGTAGAGTTGTGTAATGTGTGGGAGGGGGAATGGATGCGGGATGGGACAGCTAGAGGAGTGGGGACACTTGTGTGCAGAGTGATAGGCATAGAGGAAGTGCCAGTGGAGTTGTGGGAGGAGTAGGCCATGGGGAGATGTATGTCGTACAGTGGGGGGTCAAATGGGGCGGGGGCAGGTGAGTGTAGACAATGGGAGCTAGAGGGAGGAGGACTAGTGGGGAGGTCATGTGGTTGGTCGGGCTGAGTGCAGGGAGAGAGGTCTGCTGGGGAGGTAGGAAGGTGTCTCACCACCTTATCTTTGATGTGCGGAAATATGTTATCCAGTAGATTCAGGTTTTGGTCTGAGGCTTGCATGAGGATGATTCCATTATGATATATGGTGATTGTTGCTGCCGCCTTATAGAACGTGGAGGGAATGATGGATAGTGTAAGCCCATGTGGTGTTTTTTTAGTGGATGCAATCGAGAATAAGGCGAGAAAGGCTTTCCGCCATTGGGCCCTTCTCTTGGTATAGAATATGATGTCATTTGTTAGATGTCCTTTATAGTTTGAAAAATAGGTGTCAGAAATTGGAATTTCTGGGTGAGATTTTAATAGATTATGTTTGAAACTTTTTGCCGCTTTTTTTGTAAGGTTAGGGAGGTATTTAATGGAGTAAGTGTGCAGGCCTGTTAACTCCATGTCTTTGTTGCAATAGAGTTAAGGGGTCAGAGAATGGAGTTAAGGGGTCAGAGAATGGAGTTTTTTTTTTTTTTTCCTTTTGGGTGTGGGGTGGTCAGAGAGTATGCGAAGTGGAACGAATTGTTGCGTTGCCGAGGAACTAGGTAGGAGTGGGAGGGTCAGAAGTCTGCTAGATAGAGGGAATTGATGCCTTGAGGAGGGGCCTAGATAGAGGGGAACTAGTTGAAGTTTGTGTAAATGTCAGAGTAGGGGTCGAGTACGCAAAGTATTCAAAATAAATCCTACTGAAATAGTGGTTGTCCTAAATCTACCTCGGTGATTTGGTAGTTTTAGTTAATCTAAGGGAGAGTTCAGGGTTATGCTATAGTTAGGTATAACAAATAGGAAAGACGTTCCAAGATGGCTGCATGTTTGACCAGTAGTGTTTTGGCTCAGATGCGTAGTACTATCGCTCTTTCCATGAGCCTGTCACTCTAGTTAAGGTTCTTTCATTCTTACCCTAGGTTGTAGTTGTTAGTCCTTTGTTTGTTTTTAATACTGTGTAGAGCGAGGTAGTCCTATGTCATTGATCATGGCTTGTTGTGGAAAAGGAACAAGCCTCTCGTTTTAGTTAATTAAGTAAGTCGGCCATTTTGAGGTGAGGAATTGCTGCTATTTAAATTGTGTGATCCAATTGGTGGCTTTAACCTGCGATGTGTCTAGATTCACAATAAAGCAAAAAGAATCTTTGTGGCAGGTTCCATGCATCACGCATCCATTTATGTATGTCGCAATGACTTGCAGTCTAGTGCTCCGTGCCCCGTATACCCTGATTGTTGCCGTCTGCACCGATCCAGGCTAAAAGAAGAAGCAGGCGCCAGGGGGGAACGTCCTGATTAGCGGCGGAGTGCGCACATCGCTCCGCCCGACCCAAGCGGTGAATGCGGCAAGAGGGAGGGAAATACCTGCGATTATAAGCTGCTCTGTTTCCTCTTGCCCTGTACTGGCACATTTTAGGCTGTCTTGCGCCAACCACACACCCTTGCACCATTGTGCAAGTGTGGATCTGTGATGTCAAGCATAGGTTTTGTACTAGAAGGGGACTCTTTCAGCACCAAAATTATTCTTTAATACTTTTCTCACTTTGTATATGGACTGTACAGTGCAGCACACAGGGGAAGGTGGAAAAAATGCTCCACTATTACGCTTGCCTCAAGGATGCATATGTTCTTGGCACAAATCTCTTTCTATCAATGTTAGTAGATAGAAATTTGCGAAAAAAAACCATGGGTGGTTGCACAGAAACACCCATGTGTCACCACCCCCACCACCTGTGGTACGCCCCCTGGATGCAAAATAATGCATAGTGATACTTTGCTTTACGTTTAAGCAACTTTTAAACACAAATCATAATTTGCATAGGAAAGTAAATCCCACAACACTTTGTGCTGGCTTGTGACGCAAATTCAATAAAGGTGTTAATAAATCTGGGCCTAAAGCTCAGCCTATCTTATACTGTGTATAAAACAGTTTTTAAATAATGATTTGCATATTCACAGTCCTCTCAGTCACAGGATGGGACATCGTAGCACTATGTCACTATTCCCCAGTGCACCAACCAGAATTCAGTTCTGTGACTGGTTCCACACATAGACATCTGAAGTGATCACATTAACTAATAAGCTTTCATAATATAAAAGAATGCATTTCCTATCAAGTACTCTAACACATTTCTCATACTTTTTTATGCTCTTCAACCTCTGGATGAGGTGCAAAATACTTTTTATGAGACTGTGATTGTGGCCCCATCTCCAGGGCAGTCCAGCACACATCAGCCGAAGAACTGTGTGTCCTGGATACTGCAGCAGCCTGCACTAAGGGAGGGTGATGTGAGGCTGACGCAGTTTTAGCCTAATAGATGCTGCACACTTGCCTATGAGACCACAGGTAGCAAAGACAGTGTTAGAGTTCACCAACTGATAGCCTTCTGCTATCTCTGCTGAGCCCTGAGTGGCATGATTTAGTGGAGGGACAAGGCCATGCTCCCATTAGCAGGGCCTTTGCTTCTCCACTTAAATCAGGAATGGAGTCACCTACCGAGCAAGGCTTTAAAGGCCCCATTGCAGAGAAATATAGATAACTTTGTATCTATGTCTAAAGTAGGAGTAAAAAGTAAATCCTAAACAAGAACACTGTTGCCATGCATGCACTCTGAGGTCCTGTAGTGATTGTTGGGGATATTTGTTTACTCAGCCTCCATGCTCCTGCCCCTGCAGTAGTTATGAACCTGGTCAGGGCTCCCAGGGGTGAAGAGGAAGTGTGCTCAGCACTGGGGACTGTTTGAAAGAGGAATGCACTTATATCTCTGCCTCCTAAACTCCAGCCCTGTACAGAGTTTCAAATTTGGCAATTGGAGACAGTTCACAAACGCAAAATAATTAGAGCATGAGCATCACTTTTTCGGTAGGCGTGGGTACATTGTGTGAATTTGCTCGCATCTATACACAAAGTTTTATGGATCATTTATGTACTTGTTTATTTAATTATTTTGCTAACAAACCGCTACATCCCACCATGTGGTGGGCTAATAGCACTTTGGGTTAAGGCAGGGCTTTAAGTGGGCCGGGTCTCACCGGTGCTGAGCACCGGCAGTTTTTTAAAGGGGGCCTCGAAACTGGTCTCTACCGGGCTCTGTTTTGTGCCCTGGCACAGGTGGTCCGTTTTTTCTGGACTGCAGTGACAGCAGACACATCGATGTGCGCATGCTCACACTGCTCACTTCTCACTAGTGGAGAAGTTACGGCATGACGCCATGCCAGGTGAGCGTGTAGTGGAAGGGAAATCCTTTAAAGACAGTCATTTTCTCTCTGGATTTCCCTTCTCTTTTTGAAACTCAGGAACAGCAACATTGTCGTGGTGTCACCAGGGCTTTAAGTGGAAGCTTTTTCAATATTATATACAAGCCATAGTTGCTGCTTATTTATCTTATGCAACTAACAACCATTGACAAAGCCAATAGTCCTGACTTGTTGTAGGTATGATCTTACTTGTTTTATCAAATATCTGGATGCAATGACAGAAACAGCAAAATACAAGTCGGGAGGCACACTATGCTAAGCACAGATTTTTAGCTTATGTGTTTTTAAGCCACGGCCCTTTGAGAGACCCACCCAGTTTTATCATCCTACTTAAAGCCCTGGGTTAATGTATTCTATTGCAATAGTTACATAGCACTTACTAACCCCATGCAGGACACTGAGACGCTTGTCTACATTGGCAGCCTGCTACACAATGTAGGGCATGCAGTTGGAAAGGTTTTGCCTTTGTTTTTGATCCTTAGTCGGAATTGTTTCCACGTTGTGCATGATGATTACCGAGGTGCGGTTATTGGGTGCATAGCAGTGTGTTGGATGAAGAGGTATGAATGATAAAGGTGCAGATAGTGGGTTTCAGTAAGCTGAAAGCTTTGATCAGTTCTCCGGGTCCCTTTAGGGTCCACCTAGCTGGGTACTGCCCTGGTCCAGTTTGAGTTTTTTTAATTAAAATTTTTGAACCTGAGCAGGGATGGTTGGAGGGAGAAATGCTTGGAAGATCTGCTGGGATGGACTTTGTAAATTTGTCACTTACATCCCATATCTGATTAAAACTGTGAGTTATAACCTAGGGCGGCATGTGGGAGTGGCACGGGACATTAATGGGGTGACTAATCAGTAGTTCAGCTCCTATGGTCTCAACATTAATGATTCCACCTAATTCACAAAAATGCCACATACCACTATTAATCCTGCTCTGCTGCCACTCGTTTGGATGGGGAACTTTAATTGCATATTGCATACTTGACCTATCACTTGACAAATTTAAACCTATGCTTAGGCTGCTGATTATGGCATCAAAGATGCCTCTTGGTCTGATGTCTCATTTCAACCTTCAAGTGGTTTAGTGCACTCAACGCAGAAGGGAATGGGGAATATCTTTCCATTTTGCAGAATGATGAGTTTCAGAACTTGTTGAATGCTAGGTATCTGAGCACATCCATTTCAGACCATGCCCTACTGTAAGTGGATTTGAAAATCTGTGTTTATCCGGCCTTTATCTTTATGTGGAGGTATATGCCCTAATAGCTGAAAGACGCAGTTTTAAATCATAATCTTCAGAAATTAGTTATGTAATGCATCACTAAGAACATTCACATCACCTCAAATAGGGGTGAGGAGTGAAAAGAATTAGGGGGTTTTGCAAAGGGGGCACAAATGGAAGCATCTTGGTGAAATACATACATCACCTGGAATGCAAACTAAATTTCATATATTTATAGTATCAATAGACAATCCACTCATGCTTGAGGCAGACCGATAATGTGGCACAACTTAGTGACAGATCAACAAGGCCGGGCAAATTTAACTATAATAATTTTATGAATTATCTCTATATGAAATGTGAGTAGTCAGGCAAATTGCTAGCATGACAGGTGAGCAGGGAAATGCCCCCCTCATGGAGAACACTGATATCTAATAAGACAAACATTGGGAGATCGTTCAGGAACTCTCACAGTCATTTTCTAAACAGCAGAGCCAACCAGTCGGTGATGAAGTCCATGCTTTTCTGCAGGAAGATGACCTGAAGAACTTACATACCAGGCCACAGAATGAGAGGCATTTTGTGCCATACGCTGACCAGACAATTGTATGAGGATAACCAGTTCATTACATTTGAAAGATTTACTTCACAATATGGAGACTTGATGATGCGGTACCATGTGCACATGATTGGCCTTCCCAAACATACACAGTGTGACTATGTCATTTTTGAACTTGGTGCCTGTGGGAAAGAACATCACCATGTATTCCCACTGTGATTTGTCTATGTGTCTGTACGACGATACACAATGTGCATGAATTCCTAAAACAGGTTTAGAGTTATCCACGATAAATTCCTGATGAGGGCCTTTGTAACTCTTCAAGAATGAATCCTGTTTTAACGCTAAAGTGTTAGAGTGTGGACATATGGAACATGTGCTAGGACTCTATGGTAATTTCACAGTTTTTGAATGATATACTGTCACACTTAAGGGATTTCTTAAAGTCTCAAATAGTTTAATAACCCAAACTCTGTATATTGGGTTCCTTACCAGCCAAAAAGTATATTCATTCCTATCTCAGATTCTTTGCACTGGGACTGGGTTTGTCCAAGCACCGCATAGCCATGATATGGAACTCCTCTGGCTCCTGGGCAGGAGTAAATGGATGGCCATAGAAAAGACAACTGTGGAAAATTGTGCACTGTTAAGCAGGGATAAATATTTAGAGGGTGAGGGTGAAGAATCAGACCTTAGTCCTTCTTGAGTGTGGGGGAATTTTGACTGTGATAAAGGAATGGGTTCAGAGGAATGATCTTCAATAGGCTTTTGGGAGATGACTTGGCATTTTGGCTGCACCTTGACAATTCCATATTGGAATTCTATATTTTGAAATATGTGACTACCTAATTTCCCACTTGTTCACTGGGTCGGAAACCACAATATCCCAGTTAAAATGTCTCAATGTGGTTTGATTTTCTGTTTGCACTGTGTACTGGTATGTTGCACAATAAGGGATACATGCCAAAGCTCTTCAATGGCTCAGTTCGTTTCTGAGGAACAGAACTCAAACTGTGCAGTTAGGTGCCTTCTCCTCAAAGCCAAAAATCCTAAACTGTGGTGTCCCACAGGGCGCATCCCTTAGCCCCACTCTTTTCAATGCCTATGTTTCATCCCTGGCAAAAATTGGAATGAAGTGGGGTTTCAGTATGTGCTCGTATGCGGATGATACGCAACTGACCATAGCCATCGGAGATAGGCACGACGACACCAGGGCCAAACTCAACAATTGCCTCACGGAAATGGCAACCTGGATGTCGGAACACTGCTTAAAGCCCAACGCCGAGAAATCCGAAATCTTGCTCCTCGGCGGAGCCAACCATATCTGGGGGGCATCCTGGTGGCCGCACTCACTGGGAGATGCCCCAGCACCTAAACAGTGCGCAAGAAATTTGGGGGTACTCATTGATAACACCCTATCCATGCGGGATCATGTGCGTACACTATGTGGAAAGAGCTTCGCTACATTGAAGCTTCTAACAAGGCTGTTTCCCTGGAT
The DNA here is from genome assembly GCA_963921515.1 of Calotriton arnoldi. Classification (NCBI taxonomy): domain Eukaryota; kingdom Metazoa; phylum Chordata; class Amphibia; order Caudata; family Salamandridae; genus Calotriton; species Calotriton arnoldi. The sequence continues at coordinate 471,842 of CAWUFW010005705.1, forward strand.
CCCACTGGAAAGCAGGAGGACAGTCACACAGGCTCTACTCGTCAGCAGGATGGATTATGGAAACGCACTTCTCGTTGGCATGCCAGACTACCTCTTCATACGTCTTCAGGTAGTACAAAACGCAGCAGCCAAACTGGTGTGCAACAAGGACAGATATAGTTCAGCAACCGAATGCCTGAGGCAACTTCACTGGCTGCCCATGCGCCAAAGAGCACGATTTAAGCTCTTAGGACATACACATAGGGCACTCCATCACACTGGTCCCAGGATTCTTCAGAATAAAATTAAATTCTACACACCTCCTAGGTGCCTAAGGTCACACCAGCAGGCGCTAGCTGAGACCAAAAGGATCAGAAAGGCCAGGGCAGGTGGACGCACTTTCTCATACCTTGCAGCTCTCCATTGGAACAAGCTTCCACTGGAATTATGGCTGATCAAAGACTACACTGCGTTCAGGAAGAAACTAAAAACCCACCTATTCCCCAAAGACTGATGTCATCTACCGTAACAGCCCGGACCACTACGCGCCTGCTACCTTAGCGCCGTGATATCCCTACGGGATGAATGCTGCGCTTTATAAATAAATAAATAAACAGAAAATCTTTTTTAAAGTATTTTTAAAAAATAACTGGGACTTGTAGTATGCACCAATTCTATAGCTTTGAGATGTGCAATAAAGGTGATCACTGGACTGTTTGGGCCAAAGGGTAGCAACCCAAGGATCCAATCCAGAGCAAGTCAACAGATGCCATTTTCGAGTAAAAGATAGACAAGAAGTTTATTGTCAACGGTGTAGAAGGCTTCAGAAAGATCTTTTCATTGAGGGGCTCTGACACCATCTAATTATCCTTCCATTCTGGTACAAAGACTGACTCGGTGCCCATGGTTGGAGGAGAGTCTGTTTGGTAAAAGACCAAAATCGGATGGATCGCAGCAAATAGTTGGAGCTCTATAGTCACTGTGCGGTCAAGCAACTTCGTTGTGAATGGGTAAAATAAAATTTGAATGTTTACTGCAGGATCCAAAAGATCCAGAAAAAGTTTTTTCCACAAAAAACTTACTGTCACAGTTTTAGCACATCTGGATTTCTCCCAGAGCAAAGAGTTGTGTGTACAAAATGGTATAAAACATAGGCCTACAATATCCTTTACCAGAAAAAGCATCTTCTGTGTGAGGGGATGTCTTCAAAATTACTTTTCATATTTTTTACCTAATTTAAAAAGTAGGTGGATAATGCACATTACATGTTGCAGAGAGTTTCACTCTGTCTAACTTAGCTGTGCTTTCATAATTTCACAGAGGATATTTGTGGCTTTGGCAACTTTTGATGAGTAATATCTTACTTTGCCACTCTTACCAATTTATTATATTTCCTGTAGTGCAGGAAACATAGATTTGGCCACAAGTGCATGCATTGTTAGAGCTAAAAGATGTTTTTAGCTACTAGAGGAGATCATTTTTGTTTCGGTTCAGTCTTTTATTCCTTGGATGGTGTCTTTTTAACTTTGGTCGACTTTATAAAGGAAAGTCATTCGAGGATTTGGGAATAGATTACTGGAGACTATTTAAACATACTGAGGGCCTAATTACGATGTCGGGCGGACTTAAGTCCACCCGACATCGTCTCTGTCCTGGGACCGACCGCCTAATTAGGATGTGACCGAACACTGTTCGGTCTCAGTTCTACATTTACCTGTGGGAGCATGCATTAAGCCCGTAAACCACCCGTAATACATGCTCCCATAGGGAAATGGGAGGTGCTGTTCATACCTGCACCCCATGGCAGGCACCTCACACACAAGTTGCCCCCAAACACGCTTTCCGACATGGTTTCCATGTCAGACAGGCCGGCATGGAAACCATGCCGGAAACCGTGCATCGTAATCCCAAGGGCGGAAAGGCCCACACTTTGTGATTACGAGCCGTTTCCGACCGGCCGGTTCCGACTGGCCGACGGGCTCCTTGAGCCCGTCGGAAGCCAGTCAGAATGACCGGCCGGTTTAGTTTCTGACCACCAACATTGTAATGCTGCGTTCAGAAAGTAAACCGAGGGGCCGATTACGATGCGGCCCGGAAGGCTCCGACCATCTGATTGTAATTGCATTGTAATCGGCCCCGGAGTGTCTGCTTACAGAATAAAAAGACTGAAAATCAGGTCAAACATTGACAAAGCATCCAAGACATTTTTTGTGAGGCGTTTTTCCATGGGCAAAATTGCATCAATACGGTCAGACCATATAGTCAAATGAAAATATTATTAGGCACATAATTCCCTGAATGTGTAGATCAGGTAACTAGGTGTGCAATCGGGTCTGGGCACTGGAACAAGAAATAGAACCATCTCAATGTTTATATAATCATTGAAAATAGTTTGTCTACAAGGGTATATTTGTGATTAAGTCATCAAAGTGAGACAGGAAATCAGGAGTATTGAGGGGGCAGTAGAGTAGAATGATTGCAATAATACAATCTTTGGAAATGTGTAGAACCAAGATATTAATTCATGAAAAGTTTGTGCAAGGAATAATCTTAAACATTGGATATCTGCGAAAGAATATAGCTACACCATCTCTTTGTTGCAAAGCTGGATTTAGCAAGTACATTTTTACACGTGGCAGTGAAAACTTTGTTACAAATCATACATTTAAAGGATGATCAGTGAGATGGTTATTAATTTGATGTCTATTTCTGTAAATGAGAGGGAGAGTCATTTGAGACAGAAAGTCGACTGGGTGGGAGTGCCCAAGAGGCTGCAGGAGAAAAGCCAGAACCATCCTTCTAAGATGATTAAGATGATGAAAGTTTTATTTCTGTATGTGTAACCTCTTCGAGGCGTAACATCAGGCAAGGTCAGACTGAGACTGAAAATGGGCCCGGGCACCAAATTAAAAGTGGCCCCCATTAGCAAATCAGGAAAGTGGTCTACATTTGCAAATCAGGAAATTTTTAAACTTGTGAAGACAACCTGTAAGCAGGGGCTTAACACAGGCCCCCGCATCCCCCGCGGTGCGAGAGGGCCCCCGAGCTGCAGGGGGCCCCCTCAGCACAGTACTAGGCTTGAGCGCTCCGTATTAAATCCGGAGCGGGGGCCTCTCCATGTACATTGCAGGGGGGCCCCTTAAACTTTCGTTACGCCACTGCCTGTAAGGGTGTTTTGCAAGGTATGGGAGACTGTATGCATTGCTGCAGGGAATGCTTGAGGTAATATCAGAGAAATCAGCAGTAAAAACAGGCCACCAGACCATAAAACCGGACAACAAATAGCCAAAAAAAACAGCCCATACACTGATCTATCAGATCAGCCCTTTGGGCACTGCCTGATTGCCCTACATGCCAGTCCAACCCTGATGTCACAAATTCTGTAACTGGGAACAGCTACTTACTGTAAAATCTCAAGCTGGAAAGGAAGAGCTTTCCTTGAAGCCTGAGATGTTTTATGTCACTCTCTGTGACGTGCAATGCTGGCATCACAGAGGGTGAAAGTGAAAGGATGCATTCACTATGATCAGTGGTCGGCGGTACATCTCAGGTCCCCACCCCAGCACTGACCACTATAGGAAAGATACCTTAGGAAAAGATGGAATGACCTCTTTTCAATTGTACCTCTCTCTAGTGGATCCCTGCTCAGGGTATGCTACTGGAGGTTGGTTCCCGAGCAGGGGTCCAGCCACTAGCAACTGGGAAGGCTTGAAGGGGGAGCGCCCCCCTCATGCATGTTAAAGTACTTGCTTCCACTCCCCACAAAAAAGCGCTTTGTGATTCAACAGGGTAGTTTATATTTATATAAAGAATGGGTTGGGGGGGTCGCCCATCAGGCATCAGACCTTACCCCTGCCCCCAAAGCCCACAGTTGTCTTCCTTTTATCTCAAGGGGCAGAGTGGGAGGCTATAGAGCAGTACTGGAACAGACAAGCCCTGCACCCCATTCTGTTTCCCACTTTTTTCCATGATAGTCTGGCACCTGTGGGATGGGCAGATAGGTGGCATACACCCCAGTTTGCCCACCCAGTAAAGCTGAAAGCCCACCAGACTACCATGAAAAAAGTGAGAAAAGGCACGGGGTGGGAAACTGAGCCATCTTGGCAACAGGCCCCACCCCCAAGCATCAGATAGTATTCTTCCAGCCGGGAGAGTCAGAATGGGAGTTGTTTGCCAGTGCATAGGTCAAAACCCTCCCCAAAATATTTTTGTTCAGCCTCCAGTACTTCTACTTTGGATTAATGACATAATAGCAATGATAACAATATCTATTCACAAACTTATCACAAAATAAATATTCTTCTAAAAAAATATTGTCTTACTACACCTAATTAATAAATGCACAAATATCGATAACCATAATATGCTGTTAAAAAGATCTATTTTTTTTTAAACTTCTTTTTATTGACATTTGCAATATAAACATTACAACAACAGCTGAGGAGAGGGGGATCATTGGGATGGGGGGAATGAATAAAAGGGACAAAGGGGGGAACAATCAAAAACACACCACGGGTACATAACCCTGATCAAATCTGTCTGTACAATAGGTCGCCCATAATATCCAGAAAGAGTGCTTCGAGCAGCCCCAGCAAGTTGGTGCAAAGATAATTAAGGCACAGCATAGGGTTTGCATAGGCATAATATAGAAGAAGCAAGTGAATAGCTTAGACAGACTCCAAAGGCAAAAAATGGGTGGTTTACAGGTGTTGCACTACGAGACAGCCAGTAATACAACAGGGCAATCAACATTTATACCTCACCATCTGACTGTACCCCATCTTCGTTTGTGGCCCCAACAAGGGAGCTGGAGTCTCTAGAACGGAGAAAAGCGGCAAAAGGCTCCCATATACCTCTGGGTCAGAAGCGTAATGGCATAAGTTCCCAAAAGGTAGACAATTGTTCTTGGCAGTATGTCACATCGTTCAATCAAGCTTTGGAGGAGGGGACAGGCTTCCTGCCCCGGTGTATGGCAACCCTGCGCTTGGCCAGCAGGAGTAACATAGCATTGAGGCAACAACAAGAACCAGGTGTGTCTTTGATGTAACCTATGATGCCCACTAGAGGGGTGAAGAGGGGTAAGTGGTCAGTGATTGTGTGGATGGTGACAAACACCTTAGTCCAGAAGGATGTGACCCCGGGGCATTGCTCGGCAACGTGGATAAAAGAGGCTGAGGGAAAACTGCACCGCAAACAGCGCCGATCCATAGCCAGTCCCATTTTAAAATGCTGCAGCAGGGTGCGATAAAGTTGATGTAAAAATGTAAAGTGAATGAGTCGGAGTCTATAGTTAGGGGACAGCAGCTCTAGTTGACTACAGCAAAAGGATCACTGAGTGTCCGATATAGCCAGAAAAATGTCCTCCTCTCAAGCCACCCGCGCCTTCGACGATGTGATTGGAATGGAGCTCTGCATATGTTGTAGAGGCGAGTAATACATTTGTGGGGAGACGGTGAGGTGAGGAGGTGCTCAAGAGCCAGAAGGGGCAGCACAGGGAAGGGAAAATAACATGTAGGGCGCGACATGTTGCATGCAATTGATAATACAGAAGGGTGTCAAGAAAAGTAGGGGGTAGAGAGGATGCAGCATCAAATGATGAGATGAACTGGTCCTCAGGATAGAGATCCGAAAAAAGTCAGAGACCAAGTTTATGCGCGTGAGCAATAGTGCCCTTGTCCAAGAGCTGTGGTATCAGGGGATTATAGGCCAGTGGGACAGAGGGGGCATAAAGAATTGTCAACCCTGCTCTCTTCTGCAACCCCTCCCAGGCCCAGCACACACACTCAACAGTATTGACTTCAGACCTGGGGGCCCTGTATGGTAAATATAATGCTGTCGACAAAGGCCAGGGGCCTGCCCGATTTAGTTCAACAGCAATATGGGCCAAAAATGGTGTTGGATAGAGTCAGTAGTGGAGATATTGGGCCTGTGCACATAAATCATATAGCATCATGTCTGGTGCCCTGAGACTTCCTTGTGCGAGCGGTAGGTTGATGAGTTCCCAGGAGACCCACGGCTGTCCACCTGCCCATGCCAAAATAACTAGGTTGGATTGCAAGCGCATAAAAAACTGGGACGTGAGAGGGACATTCAGGAAAAGATAGAGAAACTTGGGAAGAACAATCATCTTCATAATTGTGATACAGCTGGCGAGAAAAAGAGGTAGTTTGGACCATGTAGGTATCCTGTCCTCTAGGCAAACCACAGCGCGACCATAGTTAACGCGCCACAGTTCCTCTGGATCTCGGTATAACTATATACACAGATAGCTCACCGGCTCAACTGCCCACCTCAATGGGTACTCAGTGGGGAAGGGGCATGTGCTGTCTGTGAGAGGAAAAAGTATGGATTTTGTCCAGTTTACTCGGATTCCAGAATAGCCACCTCACAGGACAAAGGCACCAGATTGTCACCAGGGTTACAGGCATAGAGAGTGATGTCGTCCAAGTACAACGAGACCACAAGGCCAAAATATCTATTTTTACTTATATCGAATACACAAGTATCAGAAACAAAAATATTGTTACATTTAAATACACATATAAATTGTCAAAAATATTGCAACACAATATTGACTACATTAATATGGCAAAAAATAAAGGCATTTGATTGCAAAACAATATAAAAACAGTATTTTACGTTAAACAAAAAAAAACTCTAAACTATAAATAAATAATCTAACAACATTATAACAATTATATGTAACTGAAATAAACTTAAAACACTCAAACAAATACACTCCGATACATCAAATTATGATGAAACAAAAAATATTTACAACTAATAAAATATAAACATTTAGCAAAAATAAATTAATATTAATACATAAATAATACACCCAAAATAACACGCAACACAGAAATATATATGTAACATTATAATATAAACATTAATTAGCGTCCACCATATAAGGCAATAACTGAAAGAAAAAAGTTCAAACAAAATGAACACTGCCCGATAAAAACAGCTTTAAAGCAAACTAACCAATAAAACAATATAATCAACTAAACTAACAATTTAAAAAGGAACACAAAACGTGATCACTTACTAAACCTAAAACTAAAAAAGCTGCAAGATGCGGTCTTGTGGCGGCGGCATGATTCAGCTAGCTCATAAACAGAGCCTGAAGGCAATGCCGCCGCACTCAGTGCCTCCACTGTCGTGCACCTACTGTTGCCATGCACCATGTTGTGCATGGCGCACAGTGCGTGCCAGACAGTGGAAGCATAGGGGGGCACAACATGTGCCACCGGCCCATACCCACAATGGGCAGAATCACCCTGGGGCTCTGTTTGGGGACGCTTAACTTCCTTTCTGCCAACCTTATCATGGCGGGGGTCCCCGCCATGAAAAGGTGAGCAGAAAGGAAGGTTGTGATCTGCACGGTGGTGCCGGCACGGCCACCACAGATCGCACCTTTCTCCATCGCCGCACCCGCAGGATTCTAGATCCAGGTGGTGGTGGTGGTCTTGGGACCGCTGTACTTGTAATCAGGCCCTATGTCCCTGTAAAAGAGGTTGCTAACCACTACAACTTACTTATAGAAAGTCCATTCTGCCTAGAAAACAACCACAAACGATGTCCCCTAATGGACTACTTTGAAGACACCTAGGTAGGCAGACTGCACCACTCTGGACACAGACATCAACCTATCGTTCAAATACCATAGTGGAATGCCTAAGACAGCACCATGGCCCAATGTGCCAAAAATAGCAATGCAGTAGAAGGAAAGCATAATGCCGTCCAATTCACACTAGGGATAGCCCCACCTACACTATACAAATTCATAGAAGTCCAAAATGAATAAAGCCGCCAACAACTAAGAATGGAGCAATCAGTAACCCAAATTGAACCTAAAATCAGCAAACAAATCAATAGAATGCACAACATGCTACAACGTAAAGTAAAACTCTTTACTAACAACAATGGAGTACACTACTTAGAATCAGTAGCAAAAACTCTATTATAAGAAAACAAACTACCTTAATACTAACTAACAAAGGTGCACATTAGCATAAGTGAAATATGTTTAACAACATATTAAAAAACGTATTTTTTACATTATTCAAAACATACAATTAAAACAGCAAGAAAGACTGAAACATAAAAATAATGTTTATTAGTTATTTAAAAACAAACAAATCACCAACCACAAAGTTCAAAATTATAAATAAAATCAAATGGAACCAAGTAAATACAACACATAAAATATAAAACAACACCTAGCAATAACATCAAATACAAACACTTAGGGGCCGATTCCGATTCGGGCCGGAAAACGTACCGACCGACTCGGTACGGGAATAAAGTCCGACCGACACGTACCTGCGCTGCCCGACCTGGGTAGTACGATGAAATGCATGTGAATCACGACCGACTCGTACGGAACACAAGCCGAACGACCGAACCGGACGGAAACAAGCTATCCGGCCGGGAAACCACGTGAATCGAACCGACCGACACGCACCAGGAATGAACCCGAACGAAACGTACCCGCGAACTCCGAGCCGCGCAGTACGATGCAATGCGTGGAAAACCAGACCGAGTCGCACGGAGACCAAGCCGCACGACCGACACGCATACAAAACCCAGCCGAAGCAACCCAATGCACCGCGACCGACGCATACGCCGCACATGAAACCTAGCAGAAACACAGCGTGAACGACTCGGAGAAGCTGGCACGAGACAACTGCAGCGTCCTACTCGGTCAGAAGAACGTCTCCTACATGTACAAAAAATACAAAGGGAAAAATACAAAAAAAGGGCCAAACAAGCAATTACAAAGTCAATAAATACAGGGGAAAAAAACAGGGAACAAGGACACACCCCCAACTCCACCTATATAAAGGCCACAAATCCCTACCATGATCCTTTGCAAATTCAACTGACCTGCCAGCACAGAACACCAACACACAGCAACCACAGACACACTCACAGCTCATCCATCACACAAGCCACACACCATTAGCACCTCAACAAATAGCACCCTCACATACACCCAGCAAAACCTACACACACACACCCTCACTTGCACACACACACACATCAATCACCACAACCACCCATCACCATGCCCCCAAAGAAGAATCATAAGTTCCTAGACAGTGAATTGGAAGTCCTGGTAGATGAGATCCTCAGGGTAGAGCCACACTTGTTTGGTACATTGGTCCAACAGACGCCCATGTCGCAGAAAACCAAGATGTGGGAGAGGATCGTCGACAGGGTCAACGCACAATCACCATGTTTGCGCACAAAGGAAGACATCCAGAACAGGTGGTATGATGTGCGCAGGAGGGTCAGGGACCTACTAAAGAAGGATTACATCGTGAGTCAGCGCACCAGCAGTGGCCCTCCTGCCAAACCACTATACCTCAGGCCCTGGGAGGAGAAGGTGCGGGCCATCCTACCACCAGTGAGCGTATATGGACTAACAAACATCCCAGAGCCTGGTGAGTACACAACTAATATACCCAATATTGTGTGGCAATACACACACATCACTGTCAAGGGGATAGTCAAACCATGCACCCTTAGCAAATCCACAGCAACCAAAAGATAATCATACCAAGATGACTATGTTAGTCAGAGAAACACAATACCTGCCATCTCATAGTGATATGTTACAGTGTCATTACAGGTACAAACCTAACAATAAATAGAGCAAGCCAGTGGCACAAATATAACAAACAAACAGTCACATATGTTGCCACCACCAGAACACCACCTCACAGGGAAGCTCACTGAAAGGAAGGAATTCTGGGTATGCTGGTGAAGTCAGTGTAGGCAATAGCATGATGGGAGTTGTAGTCACAGATATTGGTCAGCCTCACAATTGGCCCATCAACACCACTCTCAACCATGCACACATCACAGGGAGTTGAAAAGGACTGACAAGATGGCTGACACTGGGTACTCCTGTGGGGAGCACAAGGCCCTGCTGGGAACTGGGCACCAACAAACAACAGGAACACACTGTCAGCCATCTTGCCATTGCTGTCACACTCACACACAGTGAAGTCCACCCAAAAGGAAGGAAGTATGGGCATGCTGGGAAGGGGGTGTAGGCAATAGCATGATGGGAGTTGTAGTCACAGATATTGGTCACCCTCACAATTGGCCCATCAACACCACTCTGAACCATGCTCACATCACAGGGAGTGGAAAACAACTGACAAGATGGCGGACACTGGGGACTGCTGTGGGGAGCACAAGGCCCTGCTGGGAACTGGGCACCAACCAACAACAGGACACCACTGACTGACATCCTGAAAGCCAAATTGCACTCCCTGCAATGGAAGCAAGTTCCATGGTGGGATATCTGGCTGGGTGGGAAGGAGGACTGACAGCTCTGACCATAGTTACAAGCAGCTTTTCTCACACACCCCCTTAACACAAACTCCACACAACTCACCTGGGAGAATGCAATGCCTCACACTTTAATTTAATATCCCACAAAGAACCACCACACTGGGTTATGCTGTGTGAAGCACAGGGACACTTTTGGGACTTGTAGCCAAACAAACGCCAGGACAACACTGTCAGCCATCCTGGCAGCACAGGCACACTATCCCACAGGGAAGCAGAGTCAAAAGGAAGGAAGTATGGGCATGCTGGGAAGGGGGTGTAGGCAATAGCATGATGGGAGTGGTAGTCACAACTCAACATCCCCCACCCACATGGCCCAGCAAGCTAGCACTGAAGCATGCACACCTCACAGGGAGTGAAAAGCCACTTCAAAGATGTCTGACACTGGCCTCAGCTGTGGGGAGCCCAAGGCCATGCTGGGAACTGTGCACCAACAAACAACAGGACCACACTGTCAGCCATCTTGCCATTGCTGTCACACTCACACACAGTGAAGTCCACCCAAAAGGAAGGAAGTATGGGCATGCTGGGAAGGGGGTGTAGGCAATAGCATGATGGGAGTTGTAGTCACAGACATTGGTCACCCTCACAATTGGCCCATCAACACCACTATGAACCATGCTCACATCACAGGGAGTGGAAAACAACTGACAAGATGGCTGAAACTGGGTACTGCTGTAGGGAGCACAAGGCCCTGCTGGGAACTGTGCACCAACAAACAACAGGACCACACTGTCAGCCATCTTGCCATTGCTGTCACACTCACACACAGTGAAGTCCACCCAAAAGGAAGGAAGTATGGGCATGCTGGGAAGGGGGGTGTAGGCAATAGCATGATGGGAGTTGTAGTCACAGACATTGGTCACTCTCACAATTGGCCCATCAACACCACTATGAACAATGCTCACATCACAGGGAGTGGAAAACAACTGACAAGATGGCTGAAACTGGGTACTGCTGTAGGGAGCACAAGGCCCTGCTGGGAACTGTGCACCAACAAACAACAGGACCACACTGTCAGCCATCTTGCCATTGCTGTCACACTCACACACAGTGAAGTCCACTCAAAAGGAAGGAAGTATGGGCATGCTGGGAAGGGGGGTGTAGGCAATAGCATGATGGGAGTTGTAGTCACAGACATTGGTCACCCTCACAATTGGCCCATCAACACCACTATGAACCATGCTCACATCACAGGGAGTGGAAAACAACTGACAAGATGGCTGACAATGGTGCTCTGTTGTGGGGAGTACCAGGCCCTGCTGGGACCTGGGCACCAACCAACAGCAGGACACCACTGACTGACATCCTGAGAGTCAACCTGAACCCACTGCAAGGGTGGCATGCTTCATGGTGGGATAACTGGGCTGGGTGGAGAAGGAGGGCCGGATGTCCACCAAATACAACCAATGCTGGCCATGCACACACCTCAACATTCACATTTAAATGCCTCAGGTTTGCAGGACAATGTGCTACACCAATATCAACCTCTTACTGTGACAACTTAGGTCAATGCAATGTACAGGGCCGCATCCAGAGGTACAGTCACAACTGTCAGGTGTGTGAACCATTGATGCCTATAGAAACATAACATACATTGTGTGTCTCTTCCAAAAACAGGTGATGATGGGGACACAGCAGCAGACAATGAGGAGTCCCAGTCCCAGGCACCGGGGGACACTGAGCGCACTGGTGTGGAACAGCCTCTGCCCTCCTCGGATGGCGAAGACCCACCTGGCCCCTCTAGCGTGAGTCATCATGCAGCACCAGCAGGACCAACATCTGCACCCCCTGCACCCACTCCTCCAACAACTGCCAACACACAGACCACCCCCGGCGACACGGACAGACCAAGGACCACCAATGACAACAGCACAGGGACCCTGGCCCAACGTCGAGCTACGGACAACGACCCCAGTAACAACCCCCAAGGGGGCCTAGGGACACCTGTGCGTGCCACCGCAGGTCCCGCACATGTCGCCAGGGGTGGTGGGATTGGTAGACATAGGTCGCTGTTTGCAGAGGGGTCTGGACTGCATGATGACCCACAACTGGTACGCATTGCTGATGCGTACCAGAATAGCACCGGAGAGGTCACCCAGGTAGTGGGGATCCTCAAGGACATTCAACAGCAGCAGGCTGCCCATCATGCCCGCTTGGACTCACACATGTCCCGTGTGGAGACACACATGGCCCGTGTGGAGACACACATGTCTGGCATGGAGTCCAAGTGGGACACATTGCAAGAACTGACAGCGGTGCATAGGGACATATTGACATGCCTCCGCCAGATCAGCACCAACATGGCCAAACCTCCCTGTGTGCCCACAACATCTGGTGCTGCAACACCTGCAACTGCCACAGGGAAGGAGGAGGACTCTGGCGGAGAGTCCCCTGCACCGCAGCAGCCTGCACGTGAGGGTCCCCCCCAAAGAAGAAGGGTCATCCGAGGAAGGAAAACTGAGAGGTCGATGGCCATGTACATCCCCCAGGAAGCCAACACCTGTTCTGGAAATTCACCTTTGTGTGCAAACTGTTCACCCTGTCGAATGCAACACAACTCACCCACATGACATGGGGAGTTCAAGTTGGACCAATGTATCAGATCACTGTTGACTTTACCCTGGACATTTCTGCTACCAAGACTTCCAACTCACCTGGGAACTTTGGATCACAATCCCAATGTACAGCACCCACCATCCTGTGCACTAACCTCACACATGTATGTAATAAACTCACCAATACACCATACTTGCCTCTGTTGTGATTCCAACGTTGTTATTGTCACGGAGATGATGATCTGCTAAATGACACAGTGCATGCTAACTGCCACAGCAAGTTCAACACCGTCATGTGAGTCATGGCGACGTGACACATATGAGGGAGACACACCACTAGGGCTACACAACACATAGACACCAGGGCCATCTGACTCATCGCCTACACTGATGTTGCCAGGAAATATTGTGGAATGCACAGACACCACACCTATTCAGAGTCTGTGTTAACTAGCCCACAGGTGCAGTAAGCAAATGTCAGTCAGAAGTGTGACCACAGACAACGCACATCCCAAAGTGAAGCACAGGTATATTACACATTTGCAACAAGTTGTTTCCACTACAGATGCAAGGTAATCCCACGTGGCAGTGGCCACACAGTCAACAAGTGTAGAAGAAAGAATGTCCAGGGGTGTGGGGCACATCACCTGTAGGGAAACGACTGCTTCCACCCTGGAAGTTGAATCATGGTGTTGGGGGATCCGAGTTGACCAAACAACTCTGAAAGCACCCTGTGAAGGACAGACATGACACACAGTCAAAAGCACTGAAGAACAGAACAGAACTGCAATACTCATGCCCAATACATGTCACAAGATACCTACACAAAACCAAGTTAGCATGTCAACACTGTTGGGGAGTACAGACTACCTGTAAGGACACATTGCTGCACGCATCCAGTCAAGTAGCACATGGCCACACTCAAACAGCAACAGAGCACCACCAACACATATCATGCAAACTCAAATCATTGACATGACATCTCTGGATACTCACATTCAGCTGAAGAAGTTGGTGATGAGCTGTGTGCGGACATCACCCTCATCATCATCATCATCACTGGCATCGTGGCCCAGGCCAGGATCCTCCACAGGTGGCGGATGTTGGTCATCCAGGATGAGAGGCAACTCCTTCCGCACTGCCAGGTTGTGTAGCATGCAGCAGATGATGACAATCTTGCACACCTTTGCAGGGGCATATGGGAGGGCCCCTCCTGTCTTGTCCAGGCAGCGGAAGCGGCTCTTCAGGAGACCAAATGTCTGCTCGATCACTCTCCTGGTCCGACCATGTGCCTCATTGTAGCGCATCTGGGCTGGTGTCACAGGGTTCCTGAGGGGTGTCAGCAACCACGGCATGTTGGGGTATCCAGAGTCACCTACAGACAGACAATTGCACATTAGCTGAGTTGGAAAAGAGTGCGGAATACAACATAGCAGAACACACACAATGGTACAAAGTCAGTACACACCGACAAGCCAGGCACTCTGGTTCTGCATCTGTGACATCATCCTCGGGATGCGACTACTCCTCATCACGAAGGCATCGTGTGCCGAACCAGGGAAACGTGCACACACATGTGAGATGCTCATATCTGCAAGACATACCACCAGAGCATTGATCGAGTGATAATGTTTACGGTTCCTGTATGCCTGCTCATGTGCCTGTGGTGGTACCAAAGCCACGTGTCCCATCAATGGAGCCAATGACATGTGGCATCCTCCCAAGGGCATAGAAGTCACTCTTGACGTCAGTGAGTTGTTGACGTTTAGGGAAATAGATGTACTGGTTCAGGCATCTCAACATTGCCTCCAAAATATCGCGTAGCACACGGCTGAACATAGTCTGTGACATCCCACCAGCAGACGCCACAGTGTGTTGAAAGGTACCAGTGGCAAAGAAGTGTAGGGCTGCCATCACCTTCACCTTGGGGGTCAGCGCTGTAGGGTACGGCCGGCCAGGTTGCAAATGTGGGGCCAAGCGCACTGCCAAATCCTCAATCAGCTGCCTGGTGAAGCGGTACCGTCGGATGCAGTCACGTTCCACCATCGTTGCAAGGTCAGGGAATGGTCTATGGACAGCTGGTGCCCTGCAGTGCATAGGTGAAGAAAGAAAGATTGTCAGTCACCCCACATATGTGGCATAGACCAGACTCAATATCACATGATACATCATTACGAGACACAAGTACATGATGTGTGTGCCGTTCCGTAAGGACATGTATGGCACCGAAATGGACAACATCTAACATCACAGTTCAACATGTGACCTCAACAAGTCCCAGGTTGTGCTATGGGATATCATTAGGCTGTGTCACAGTACCCATGTACTGCTGTCACGTTCCAAACACACACCACAGTGACATGTGAGGACAGATGTGCCCCAGGCATCACAGCTCATTGACAGGTAGATTCCCAGGGACCCTGTATTGCCACATGGACACTGGCATGACATGGTGCATCATGAATTTAATTTAATTTAATTTAATTTGAAGCTTATAGAGCGCACAGCTACCTCCAACAGAGGTGTCCCGGCGCTAGCGGATATAAAAATAAAAGCAAGTTGCCACAGGCTACAGAAGCTTAGGGAAGGTCAAAAAGCCAGGTTTTTAGAGATTTACGAAAGACAGATTCCGAATTAGCCTTCCTAAGATGTTCCGGTAAGGAATTCCACAGCCGAGTGGTTCTGACTGTGAACGACCGGCCACCAAGCCTCGCTTTTACAAAGCGGGGAGTTACTAGTAGGCCTTGATGATTGGATCTCAAGTTTCTTGTCTGGAGATATTTGCGGAGTCTTTTTCTGAGGTATTGTGGGCCCGTTTCTCTTGTTGCTCTGTAAGCTAGAGTCAAAGCCTTGAATTCTATCCTCCTCTTTACTGGGAGCCAGTGTAGGCTCCTCAGATGGGGGAAATATGGTGTCGTATCGGGATATTTCTAATGAGCCTAGCGGCTGCATTCTGTATAGTCTGCAACTTCCTGATCAGGTAATCTGGCTGACCCAAGTACAGACTATTTGCATAGTCTAGCTGTGAGGTAATAAGTGCATGGACCACTGTTTTTCTACATTCCATGGGCAACAGGTGGAGAAATCTTCGTATGGACTTCATTTTCCAGAAACATGAGGATGAGACCTGATTTACCTGAGTCTTGCATGAAAGGGTAGAATCAAACTTAAAACCCAAATTTCTAGCAGAGGACACCGGCTGAGGGGGAGGGTTGAGCTCAGATGGCCACCATAAATCCGATGGTGGTGGGGATGGCTGGTTAAAAAATAGAACCTCAGTTTTATCCGAGTTAAGTCTTAAACAGTTATCAGTCATCCAGGCTGAGATGTTAATCAGGCATTGTTTAAAATTAGTGAAAGCTGCCTCGGTGTGTTCCCTGAAGGAGAACACCAGCTGAGTGTCATCAGCGTATGAGATGACACTTACACCATGCTGTTCAATCAGTGAGGCTAGAGGGCGAGATAAATGTTAAAAGGGCAGGGCTCAAGGCCGAGCCCTGGGGAACTCCACAAACTATAGGGCGTGGAGACGAGATAAAAGGGTGCAGCAGAATTTTCTGGGATCGATCCCCTAAGAAGGAACTAAACCAAGACAATGTGGTCCCTGAGACTCCCAGTTGTCTTAATCTCTCCAAAAGGATCTTGTGTGACACAGTGTCAAATGCTGCCGACAAATCTAACAGCACAAGCATTGCACAGTGCCCAATATCCAAGGTCTCCCGGACAGTTTCAGCTACTTCTAGCAGTGCTGTCTCAGTGCTATATCCTGACCTGAATCCCGATTGTGAATCGTGGAGAAATTTGTTGGTTTCCAGGAGTTCGGAGAGCTGTATCTGCACTACCTTCTCCAAGATTTTTGCAGGTGCCGGTAAGAGGGAGATGGGCCTAAAATTTTTCAGATCCGCTGGGTCTGCATCCTCTTTTTAAGAATGGGTTGAACGAGTGCAGTTTTCCAGGCAGAAGGGTAAATGCCTGTTTCCAGGGAAGAGTTCCAAATCTCATTTAGATTGGGGTTAAGTAGTGGGGCCAAGAGTTTAAAATATCTTGCTGGACAAGGGTCTAATGGAGATCCTGATTTTGTTTTTTCCAACAAAGTCAAAGAGACTTTGGGACTTAAGGGTCTAAAATTTGACCAGGTATTAGGAGGGCAAACACGGGACAGAGGTGCAATAGATAGTTCCCTAGGGGAAAATGATGAATAGATAGTTTGAATTTTCTCATGAAAGAACACTGAAAGGTCTTCACATAATGTAGCAGAGGGTACTATATCACTTTGCATCGAATCTGGTTTAGTAAAATCTTTAACAATCTTAAAGATTGCTTTGGCAGAGTGATTTGAAGATTTAATTTGTTTGGCAGTGTAGTCCCTTATAGCTTTACACTTTTGTCTATGAAAGTTTTTAATGCTGATCTATAGAGTTTTTTGTCTCTAAATTGTAGGTTTTTCGCCAAATCCGCTCAAGTTTCTTGCAGAGACTTTTCCCTAGACGGAGTTCAGGTGTAAACCAAGGAGCCGTAGGCTTATTTCTAGTCAGTTTCCTAGTTTTTATGGGAGCTATGAGGTCAAGGGATGATGTGACCCAATGGTTGAAGATAGCAGCATCACTGTTAGGATCACCAGACAGTGGTATGGGGGTGTTTAATAGTACGGGTTTTATAGCTTAAGATGTAACTTGCCTCCAATTCCTCCTGTCCTCATAGACCGTTTTTGTACGACTAGTATATTTGGTCATAGCCAATTGGAATGGTACAAGACTATGGTCTGACCAGGCAAGGGGAACAGGGTCTCCGGTTGTTAAAGTTGGAATGTTGGTGAAAATAAGGTCCAACATGTGGCCAGCTACATGTGTAGGCGAGGAGACCTTTTGAATGAGATTATGCCCTTTTAGTGTATCTGTAAGCTGAGAGGCCAAGGGGCAATGCTCATTATCCATATGTACATTAAAGTCACCAAGGACTATAAAGTTCACATATTTCAGTGAGAGATCTGCAATAACATCATATAGCTTCAGAAGTTCAGCAGGTTTGGAGTCGGGGGGCGATATACTAGTACTCCCGCAATGGAACAAGTAGGGGAGATTTTAATACTGAATGACATAGCTTCTAAGAGACCTGTTAAATCAATTCTTTTATATGAAATCTCCCAGTTATCTCTTATAATCACTGCCAGTCCACACCCCAGTCTATTACCAGCTCTATTAACCATCCTAATTTTGTAGCCAGCAGGAATGGCCAACATAATATCAGGGTTGGAACTGTTACGTAACCAGGTTTCTGTGAGGAATACAAGGTCCCAATCATTAGTTTCCAACGTTAGCCAAATGTCATCTGCCTGTTTGGGGAGGGACCTACAATTAATTAAACAAGCGTTGACATTTGGTGGTGAATTAGTATTTTCTGACGGCATTCTAGAAGGTCTAGCCATGTCCAATCTACTGCACTTTTTCCCTAAACACTCTTTATTGAACTCAAAGAAACACGTACTGCAGCGTATGCTCTGCCCGATAGGGCTTAATTTTAGTGTATCGGGATCCAGGCATATAGGGCTTAGGCAGTTGTTAGAATTTAACTCATAAAGTTGTTCCCTTGACCATACTAGTCTTAAATCTGGGTGGATCTGAGTAGCGAGGCCAGCGCTAGACGCGGGCCAGGCACGTCCGCTGCGCATCCGCTGTCCCATCGGCTAAAGTAGAGGAGTGTCAGGCTGGCCCCGCCCTCTCTCAGCGCAAAATGGTATCAGCTGTAAGGAAGCAAAATCAACTGTCCCGCCCTCCACACAATCGGCACAAGCCGCGGTGGACCGGAGCGTTGGGAGCAGCAGCTGTGCAAAGTACGCAAATAGGTAAGAACTAAAAATTTTTAAAAACGAGTAAAAACCACTTTCCGGTTCCCTTCAATAATCCTACAGCATTCCATGCAGCGCGAGCAGCAGACCAACCTCTACCCGGTTCCGCTGCGTATCCGCTGTCCCATCGGCTAAAGTAGAGGAGTGTCAGGCTGACCCCGCCCTCTCTCAGCGCAAAATGGTATCAGCTGTAAGGAAGCAAAATCAACTGTCCCGCCCTCCACACAATCGGCACAAGCCGCGGTGGACCGGAGCGTTGGGAGCAGCAGCTGTGCAAAGTACGCAAATAGGTAAGAACTAAAAATGTTTTAAAAACGAGTAAAAAACCACTTTCCCGGTTCCCTTCAATAATCCTACAGCATTCCATGCAGCGCGAGCAGCAGACCAACCTCTACCCGGTTCCGCTGCGCATCCGCTGTCCCATCGGCTAAAGTAGAGGAGTGTCAGGCTGACCCCGCCCTCTCTCAGCGCAAAATGGTATCAGCTGTAAGGAAGCAAAATCAACTGTCCCGTCCTCCACACAATCGGCACAAGTCGCGGTGGACCGGAGCGTTGGGAGCAGCAGCTGTGCAAAGTACGCAAATAGGTAAGAACTAAAAATGTTTTAAAAACGAGTAAAAAACCACTTTCCCGGTTCCCTTCAATAATCCTACAGCATTCCATGCAGCGCGAGCAGCAGACCAACCTCTACCCGGTTCCGCCACAGCAAAACAACCATGACCCCCACAGGTAGTGGTCCCTGTTGCCTCAGCAGGACAGACATGGACGTCTGTGACACACACACGCACAACATCAAAGTCCATGCACAAACAACGTGGATGTGGAGACTGTCTCCCATTGTGCACATGGAATCAGAGACATTGTAAACACAACATGCACACAGACTGTGGAGGGCCATCACTATTGTGGCAATGGGTCACCCTGTGACGTACATACCTTCCCACATGGGACTCTGGGGGTATGTGACATGACATACACATACACAACCTGGAAATGTGACCATGCCACATGCTCTGAAATGAACAGTTGCACATCACAGTGGTCATGTGCACAGCACACAAAGGATCCTGTCCCCATGAACCCGTGCACAGCCTGGGAGTGGCTGCCCCCAAGTGCCACCCCAAAAACCACATGTTGACCCCCATACACAGAAAAGGTAATGCAGCCTTACATGCCTTAGGATACAGTGTGGACAGGCTGTGGTGTTGTAGGTGTGCCCCTGAGTCCCTGGCAAGTATATGTTACTGGCATACGTTCACCAGTGACAAGCATGGTGACATATGCGAGTGACCTGTACAGGGACGCGTTGTACAGCAATGGACCGATCGGTGTGCACGCACTGGCCATTGAATCTGTTGTGAGCGGGTACGCGTTGTACCCGGAATACGCGTTGTACAGCAATGGACCGATCGGTGTGCACGCACTGGCCATTGCATGCGATGTGACCGGGTGCGCGTTGTACACCAATGGACCGATCGGTGTGCACGTACTGGCCATTGAATCTGTTGTGAGCAGGTACGCGTTGTACCCGGAATACGCGTTGTACAGCAATGGACCGATCGGTGTGCACGCACTGGCCATTGCATGCGATGTGACCGGGTGCGCGTTGTACACCAATGGACCGATCGGTGTGCACGTACTGGCCATTGAATCTGTTGTGAGCAGGTGCAGCGTTGTACCCGGAATACGCGTTGTACAGCAATGGACCGATCGGTGTGCACGCACTGGCCATTGCATGCGATGTGACCGGGTGCGCGTTGTACACCAATGGACCGATCGGTGTGCACGTACTGGCCATTGAATCTGTTGTGAGCAGGTGCAGCGTTGTACCGGAATACGCGTTGTACAGCAATGGACCGATCGGTGTGCACGCACTGGCCATTGCATGCGATGTGACCGGGTGCGCGTTGTACACCAATGGACCGATCGGTGTGCACGTACTGGCCATTGAATCTGTTGTGAGCAGGTACGCGTTGTACCCGGAATACGCGTTGTACAGCAATGGACCGATCGGTGTGCACGCACTGGCCATTGCATGCGATGTGACCGGGTGCGCGTTGTACAGCAATGGACCGATCGGTGTGCACGCACTGGCCATTGAATCTGTTGTGAGCGGGTACGCGTTGTACAGCAATGGACCGATCGGTGTGCACGCACTGGCCATTGAATCTGTTGTGAGCGGGTACACGTTGTACCCGGAATACGCGTTGTACAGCAATGGACCGATCGGTGTGCACGCACTGGCCATTGAATCTGTTGTGAGTGGGTACGCGTTGTACCCGGAATACGCGTTGTACAGCAATGGACCGATCGGTGCGCACGCATTGGCTATGGCCTGGCATGGCAACGGACGCGTTTTCGAAAGTTTAACGAGTCTGATGCTGTGAATTCAGTTGGCCACCCACAACAATGTTGCAAATTCATGGGTGTCATGAAGTTGAACTTTTGAAGGATGCTGTGGGCGTGTGTAAGTGGTGCAATTCCATGGATTGGCCAGATTCAGAAGATGCAAACGACTTGGACCTATCACTTTGGACACATGGGACAGTATCTGCCTCAGCAGCACACATATAATGCTGGCTGTTCCCCTGAGAGCTCACTTGCCTGCACTACATGCTCCAGGACCACATCTGCCACCACCACTGCTGCTGTCTCTGCAATCCTCTGGATCCTGCAATGGCACGTACTGTGGAGAGAGCCCCAGCCTTCAGCACTGAGGAGAACCAGGCCCTGCTGGACAGCCTCCTTCCACAGTACAGCAAGCTGTATGGGAAACCAGGGGAGCAGGTGAGTGTGCTGTCCACTGCCTTACAAATGTGCATGTTGTCTGACTAGCCAGACTTACAGTCTGCACGCCACTGGCTAGCAGGCTCACTGAGTAGTTGTCACCCCCATAGTGTGTAGTTACATGCACTGAACAGGTATAGTGCAGTAACAGTGCATTTAAACGAGGTTTGACTTCCCAGGCAATGATACCATGTAGTAACTGCTGGCAAACTGTTCATAGCCATCCTTGCACTGCCCATGTACATCATGTGCCCCTGTGATTGAGACATGTATATCCAAATGTGTGATGCACGGATTTGTTGCATGTGTAGTAATGGCCTTTACACTTTGTCATCCTCACAGGTTGATGCCCACCAGAAGCAGGAAATATGGCTGGACATCGCCCGGGCAGTAAGGTCTGTGGGGGTCTACAAGCGCCGGATCCGCAACTGCCAGAAGAGGTGGCAGGACCTTCGTGGCTGGACCCGGAGGATCGCAAGGGTCCAGCTGAAGCTGTCGCCTCCTCGCAGGAGGGGCGGACACCGGACCCTGACCCCCACATGCTCAGGATCCTGGCGGTGGTCTTCCCTGATCTGGATGGGCAGCTGAAGGGCAGACAGCAGCAAGGAGGGGGTGAGTCCATGACTGCACTGTGAGCTTTGTCTGACATGCTATGTGCCCTCCTCTGGCCTGGTTAAACTTCAACAGTACATCAGTTATGTGGTCCAGGACCCATGTCCCTCAATTGTGCACTGCCCACTCCTCATCTGATACCCAGGTGTGGCCCTTACAGTCAGGAAATTGTGTCACTTGGGTACTGTGTCCTTGCATTTTGCTTAGCTCAAGGTGGGGGACAGCATTTGTTCCCGTAACTCTGTGGTGGGCTTCATGGGTGGGTCCATTGCTTACACAATGCCTGGGTTCTGACATGTAATCTGCGTGTTACATTGATATGTGGTCCAATTGCTGATCTGATTCACCACATGTGCCTGGGGTATTTGGCACACACCCATGCTGCGGCTCGGAACAATGTTTGGGCCTCAGGAGTATGTATATCAAGTGTGTCACACATGCTTAGCCACCTGCCTACTGTCCAGGGCTCATCCCTCTTTCACGTGGAGCAGGACAGTCATGCCTACTCCAGGCCATACAATACACTCTGTACTCCCACTCCCGTGTATCAGCTGACACGTTGTGCTCAGTGAAATGTTCCCTCAGGTGTCTGCCTCTGTGTCATTGTGCTGTGGCTTCGTTGTCAGGACTACTGGGGTGTTTATCGGTTAGGGCTCAGCATGCCACCGGAGATGTGACCATAGGAGACGATACTTGTGTGACATATAGGTGTTTGATCACTTGACCGTGCATACTGGGGTATGCGACTGAAGTTCAGGCAGCTGTTTCCCATTCACAGCAGATTGTGAGGTGCTCAGGTTCCGAGGGTTGTGTTTCATGTCTCCCATATGTCCAATTGGTATGACGTGGACAAATGAGAGTTCAGATGATGTGGTTTGTGGGGGATGGACATGTGCACTTGTCAGCTACAGGACTTGCATTCCCCATGACCTAGGATTGTGACACAGTGCAGACTGTTGTTGTCTGGCTGCCCTGCCCATGTGACTGGAGACAGTGATGTATGACTTTGCAGGCATGCCTGTGCCATGGCGTTAAACTTCCTAAGAGTGATCCTGCAGGGGAGTGACATGTGCTACATGCACCCCATTGTGGCATTGACTATCAGGACATGGGTGCATCATGGTGTCTGGTGCTGGTATGCATCACATGCATTTCAAAATAGACTCTGGCCATCCCTTTATCCGGACACCTGTACTGACTCAGTGGCAAGAGTTGTGATGTGTGCATGTTCACATACTTCACCATGTTCTCTGCACTGTCCAACTACTGTGTAGGTGGTGCATGTGTCCACACTGGGGTATTGCCATCCGACAGATACCAGACGGATGGGTGCAAGGCCAGGAGGGATGTGAGTGCCATGGTTGACCATCAGACTGACAATTGGCTTCTCCTACTCTGTTTGGGCACTTTTGGCAATGTTCAACTAAGGATGCCAGGGCTTGCTCTGTAATGTGCTGTACTTACTGTGGTTTTGTGCGGTCAGTGCAGGTGACTGATGTCTGTCTGTTTCCCTAATTGTTTGCAGATACATCCACGGCCACAGGAGGGGACAGCTCCACGGACCAGGAGGAGCCGCAGAGCCAGACTGGGTCAGCAGCCGATGAGTGGTCGGAGGGACCCAGTGGCACGGAGGGCGAGGGAGCCACACCGAGGAGTCCTCAGCACCATCCACCTCAGCTGAGGACCACAGCAGCTCGGAGGATGACTCCCTTGTGGAGGCGGGTGTCAGCAGCCACCACACCCCAGCTACTATTGCTGTCTCCGCCACCACCACTGCCACCACCACCGCCCTCCCATCGGCTCCCATTCCAGAGGTCCGTGGAGGCTCCCGTGTTCGGGAGCGTGTCTCCTTCGTGCCAGGCACCGCAGCCCCTGCCCCTGTGTCCCCTGCTGCCCTGAGTGAGGAGTCTGTGTACCTACTTCACCAGCTCCATGTAGGGCAGACAGCAATGCTGAGTGTCCTCCATGCCCACACTACTCTGTTGACTCAGCTGGTGTCGTTTATGGAGGGCATCTCATCGGGCATGTCTGCCCTACAGAGGAGCAATAGGTCCATGGACTCCTCCCTGACGGCAGCAGTGTCCCTCCTCCAACAGTCCCTCACCCCTCCTACCTCTGCCCCATCCACACTTCCTGGCACCCTACCTGTCCCAAGCACATGCACACCTGCACATTCACCCAACGACACAGACACGAGCAGCACAGACACACCCACTACAAAAACAAGACGTGCACGCAGGCATCCTCAGGGGACTGATACCACACCCACAGGGGATGGGGTACATACACACACACAGGCATCCACAGTCACTCCGCAGTCCTCCGATACCTCTCCCTCCAAGGCCCCTTCCCTTGCCTCACCTGCAACTCCACCTACACAGCAGCTCTTCCTCTGTGACCTCGGCCTCTTCCCCTCCAATTCAGCTGATCCAGCATACAGGGGGAAGAGGAAGTCCACCCACACAGAGGGGAGTGCCCCTCACCCCCGGACACCCTCCCCCAGGCGCAGACAGACTGAGGCCCCCATCCGCAAGTCCCCCGGACCCGGAAGAGCAAGACCCCGACGCCACCCTGCAGCTCAACCACCAAGTCTCCTTCCTCCATCCCTCAGGCCCCCACTCCACAGGTTCCCCCACCACACCCTGCCCCAGTTTCCCCCACCCACAGATACACCCTCCCCAAAATGATCCGGCCTTCTCCCCCTACCACTTGCTCTTCCAGCACCACACCCCCGCTGCGCTTGTTTGTGCCACTGGTGTGGAGAGCGTGTCCTCCCCCTCTGTTCTGCCCACCTTACCTGAACCCCATTCTACTCCCCTGGAGACAGGCACTGCAGTGGAGTCCACTACCACCCTGTCTGACTTGGGCACTGCAGTGGGGAACCTGTCCACTCCATCTGCACGGCCCACTGCAGTCGTGCTGGCACCCACACCATCTGACTCATGCCCCCCAGTTGTGCCGGCACACACCATGTCAGACACCTCCACTGCAGTTGTCAGTGACTCTCCAGCACCCACCACCCCTTCCATGCCCCCTTCTGGTGAGCCCTGATCCTGTCCCTGCGGTGCCTGGCCTGCCCCCCCGTATGCCCCTCCGAGGGGAATGTCCCTGATGTGTAGCTGTGCAGGCATGCAAAGGGTGACATCTGGCACTGTCACCCTGTTTGGACTCTTGTTATGGACTGGCCATTGGCCTTTGTTATATTTCTGGACTTTCACTTCTTCACACACAAATGCTGAATAAAGCTACTTTCTGTTCTCTAGTGGTTTTGCTTCTGATGTACATGATGTTGATGATGCTAACCGTGCCCTTGCTGCACTGATGGTGATTTTTGATATCAGGGAAATGAAGTGTTATTGTGCAGGACCCCATGTGGTCCAGGGGAATGTGTCCTATCCTGGTGTGTATCCATGTCATCCTTTGCAGCAATATGAGGGTGTCATGTTTTCAATATTTGGCAATGGGATTTCCTACTTTTATTTGCAATATCACATCTGTGGCTTACACCCCTGCACATCTGTTGTGCTTGCCATTGTTCAATTTATCTATTTCCCTGACCGTGTGACCATCTCCACTGGACATGCAAGTTTGGGCATCAATGGGGAAGGACTCATCTGTGTGATCAGTGCAACTTGCTATACATGTGTGTTGGATCTGTGCAGATGGTGTCGGTGACACTCCCATGACCAGGCTGATGTGACGAGAGCCTTCATTTTGTGCTAATTGTTGACTGAGTGACCAAGTGTACTGCTGATATGATAGAGCCCTGCAGAGACAACGTATGGCACAGCTTTCCTTACACAGGAGTGGAGTGCCCTCATGGCAGTGTGTAATTCCGTGACATTGCCTGAGCCCAAGGTGTGTGTTGTGTGAGCATGTCTGTGTGTGTTCACTTCCATTTTGCAATACAGGCTGGGATCCCTAGTGATGTTCCTGTTTGTGATGCTTGCTGAGTTGACCTATGTACCACCCAAATCTTCGCACTGGGTTCTCTGGGATGTGGGTGCATGGCACATTACTGGTCATCAGGGTGTCATCCATAGGTGTTTTTGCTGTCAGGGCTGAGTTTGTGGGCAAACGCAGATGAGACACAGTCAGGATTCCCCTTGGCACTTGTTGGTTACACAAGTCATGTAATTTACAGTTTGTGTTAGCTTTCAGTGATTGTGACATGTTGTGTGTGTGACTGCTGCCACTCCTCTGGGTCAGAGCTGCAATGTTGGAAGTTGTCTATGTGTGTTCTTTGTGGGTGACCTTGACTTCTTCATTGGTGTGTGACTGTGTCCGAGATCCCATTGATTGTGGTGGATTTCACGTCATGCCCATGTACAGCGTACTGTGCAGTGTGTCAGACATTCACGAGTCTTGTTGACTGGCCATGTGTGATGGGTTTCTGCACCTTAGTTCCCACCACCACCCCTGGGATTGTCATGGGTGCATGTGCAATGTCACCTGTCCATGTGAGCTTCACTGCTGCACATTGGTAGAGATCAAGGTGTGTGGTGTTGAGTGTGTGCAAATGAGAGTTGTTGCACGGCTAGACCCCTACCTCCATGTTGGCCTTGGCTGACAGGCCGTGCTGATTGATTTGTGCTTGTGTAGGTGTGATGGTAGTTTGTTGCTCAGGACACATGACTGTGGTTCACAGTGTGAACGACATCTAGCTTTGTCATCACAGTGGGATTATCATGCAGGCCACGGTCACCACGATGTGGGGTCCCTGGGGGTAGTGCTGTGGTGGGTCTGTCTCTTGCTGTGTTATTTGCTGTTCCGACAAGCTTGTGTGACATGTGTAATTTGGGCTCCCTCTCATCTAACAATGCCTGTTTGCCCACATAGGGGAATCCGATCCATGAGTTACTTTTGTGTGGCACTGTATACACATCTGTGTAATTGTGATTCAGGCCTCCTCATGTGTTGTGTGGTTGCCTGGGGACACTGGCACACCCCCATCACCTGTTGTGTTTGATCTGCAGTGTGAGGCTGCCTGTTTGTGTTTGTGCATCTGCACCACTGCATTGGCATATCTTTAGTGTGCCATTGGCTGTATGTTGTTTGTTGGCTTTCCCCTGCTGTCCCTGTGACTCCTAGGTCATCAGTCAGCACAATGATCATGGTTTGTATGTCCCTTTGCTGCCATGGTATGGTATTTGTTCACCTGACATCTACAGTCTCCAAAGGATATCTACATTTGTGTGTCCATTGGTGCAAATATGTGGGGCTGCATTATGATGGTCACTTTTGTCATTGTGTTATTGAGGAATGTTGCCAATGTCAGCCCCCATGGGTGATGTTTGTCTGCACATGGCCAAAGGTATATCTTATTTGCACTGCACTGTTTGCCTCACTCAATGTATGTTGCTATGGGACACAAGCACTACTATGCCACAGATGTGTTTGTTGTTCTGTGCCCAGGAATCATCCATGCTGTTTGGCATTTGCAGCTTTTCCCATGACAACACTTACATTTTGGTCACTGTGATGATGGGGTTTTAGACCCCATTGCCACAATGTTCAAAATGTGCTTCAGCTATGGACCCCACACTTACCTTTTGGTCACTGTGGTGATGGGGGTTTAGACCCCATTGCCACTATGTTCAAAATGTGCTTCATCTATGGACCCAACACTTACCTTTTGGTCACTGTGGTGATGGGGGTTTAGACCCCATTGCCACAATGTTCAAAATGTGCCTCAGGTATGGACCCCACACTTACATTTTGGTCACTGTGATGATGGGGGTTTAGACCCCATTGCCACAATGTTCAGAATGTGCTTCAGCTATGGACCCCACACTTACCTTTTGGTCACTGTGATGATGGGGTTTTAGACCCCATTGCCACAATGTTCAAAATGTGCTTCAGCTATGGACCCCACACTTACCTTTTGGTCACTGTGGTGATGGGGGTTTAGACCCCATTGCCACAATGTTCAATTGGGCTTCAGCTATGGACCCCAGACTTACCTTTTGGTCACTGTGATGATGGGGTGTTATACCCCATTGCCACAGTGGTCATGGTCTGCTTGCATTGTGGAGCCCACACACATTTATGTGTGACACATGTGATAGGGGGTCACATTGTATGCTCAATGACATGTTCAGTGTTGTGGGCATTTGACACAGACTACACACGCTTGACATGGTGTTGGTGGGATGTATTTTCAGACATTCCTTATGTTGGAGTATGCTGGTTGTGTCATGCATTTCCCGTCCTATGTTTAGGGGTGGTGTGGGTGGTAGGCATTCATCCCCCTATGAGTGGGGATGGTAGTAGTGACAGGCATCCAGCCCCCCCTGAGTAGGGGTGGTGGTAGTGGTAGGAATCCATCCCCCCATGAGTGGGGATGGTAGTAGTGACAGGCATCCAGCCCCCCCTGAGTAGGGGTGGTGTTAGTGGTAGGCATCCAGGGCCCCCTGAGTAGGGGTGGTGGTAGTGGTAGGCATCCATCCCCCTATTAGTGGGGATGGTATTAGTGACAGGCATCCAGGCCACCCTGAGTAGGGGTGGTGGTAGTGGTAGGCATCCATCCCCTATTAGTGGGGATGGTAGTAGTGACAGGCATCCAGGCCCCCTGAGTAGGGGTGGTGGTAGTGGTAGGCATCCAGGCCCCCTGAGTAGGGGTGGTGGTGGTAGGCATCCAGGCCCCCTGAGTAGGGGTGGTGGTAGTGGTAGGCATCCATCCCCCTATGAGTGGGGTTGGTAGTAGTGACAGGCATCCAGCCCCCCTGAGTAGGGGTGGTGGTGGTGGTAGGCATCCAGGCCCCCTGAGTAGGGGTGGTGGTAGTGGTAGGCATCCATCCCCCTATGGGTGTGTATGGCATTGGTGGTAGCCATCCCGCCCCTATGGTTCTGCTGTTGCTGGTGTACGTCATTTCTGCATCCCTATGTGTGTGTGACATATGTTTGGTACGTGTGGTTTGTTTGTGTAGTGGGTGTTTGACTTACCGTCTTCGCCGTACGCGTCCGTACCGGTCCCGGTAATAGATGTAGAGTATTGGTAGGACCTGCGCGATGGGATTCATGGTTTGTTCGTCTCGTTCGGGTTTCTCGTGGCTTCGACTCGTACTCGTCGCTGGCTTGTTCGTCTCGTAGCCGTGGATCGTCTTGTGGCGCGAATCGGAGCTTATGTGCAGCTCTCCCGGATGCTGTGACGTGCCGGACGTAGCGACGGGTTGGGCGCGTACGGAATGCGCATCGTACTCGTCCGGCCGGAAGGTGCTGTGTATTTGGTTCCGTGCGACTCGATTGGACGTTTACGGATCCGGCTCGGGCGGGGAACAGGAGCTGAAATGGGTGAGTACGGCTCGCTCGGAATCTGGGCTGTTATGCGCGTCGTACTTGTTCGTTCGGACGACTGTCCGAATCGGTCGAGAAACACGTGTTCGGCTTGGTTTTTTTCCGGACGAATACTGTTAGTTGCGCTTCCGGCCGAGATCGGAATCGACCCCTTAATAGAATGTAATATTCCCCACCCAAAAATAACTACATATAAAACTTACCATCCTGTAGCTGTAGATCTTCATTCATATCCATGTAGTAAAAATATAATCCACCAAAAATGGGAAAAATAAAAATGCAAAAATGAAGCCATTTTAAATCCAACGAAGCAATCCAACATCTTAGGGAACCATAAAAACTCCCCAAAAATGGTTAAAAAAAAAAAGAAACGCTGTAGGAAACCAGAAGTATCAAAGAAAATCACAATTAAAAAATAATGGTTTAGTAGAAGCCAAAATAATTTCCTTTGGGGAAAAAACATAAAATCCAAATGTCCATGCAATAATTTTGGATCTGTAAACCTGTAAAAAAACATTACTATCCTTAACTGGTTTCTATATCCCCCCTACCACCAAAGCCCAATAAACCTTACTGAGACTTACTCACAGAAAAAACATCGGAAAATGACACAACTAGACTACAAGAGTAAAGTTAGCTGTAAAAAAGACCTCAAAATGAGAAAACAAAGTCTATGGGCCTCATTACGATGACAACAGAAAGATTCCAGCCATAGCGTTTTCAGCGGCCCTCCTGCCCGCTTCCCTGGTGGTCTGACCACTCGATCAGGAAGTAAGCAGGAACACCGCCTCAGGACCGCTGCTCCGCCAACATTTCTGCTCCGGCAGAGGCAGAGGCGGCCCATGAAGGGGATCCCATGCAGCTCACCACCAGCCCAATCAGGACCTGCCTTTCTGCCGAACTGTTCCTTACGGAACACCGCCATGTGAGATTCGGCAGAAAGGAAGGTAATGAGCCAAATTAATGGCTCGAGCGCAAATGTGCCCATGTGTAATGTGGCTGGTGCTCATGTAGTGCCTTCCAGTACCTTCAGGCTGGGTACACACAATGTTTCACTTGCACAACAGAATGCAAGTAAACAGTGCGCCCCACTGTCTGGAGACACCGTAGTATGGCAGGCATTGGCTTCTGAGTCATTTCCAGAGCCGAAGCGTGCCACCGCCATGACTATGCAACCCACACACAACCAGCCCAGCTGGGCACTCATAATACAGCAGGCGGGATACCGCCGGCTTGGCGGTGTTTTATGTACCACCGTCACAGCGGGCTGGCAATAAGACTGCCTAAGTAGTAATCAGGCCCTATCTCCCTATAGAAAACAATGGGACTTTAAATAAAAATGGTTAAAAAATGTCTAATAAATGTTTAAGAAGTTAAAGCTTGTCAATAAAAGTTAAATGAAAATAGTAAACAGTTATGTAAAGTATAAAATAAATAACACTAAAAACAAAAAATTAAATAATATAGTATTATTTATAATATACTTAAAAAACTATATACAAGATGTTAAAAAAATATGTTGGAGAATTGTATATAGTGAAAAAATATAAATGTACCATACTTGAAAACATAGGGACCAATTCCAATGACGGGCGGAGTCTCGTAAACGGGACCGACTAACCTCCGGTCGGCGGTCCCGATTGCCTGATTAGGATGCGACCGAACACTGTTCAGTCGCATTCCGACAATTCCCTACGGGAGCATGTGTTACGGCCGTAAACCGGCTGTAGTACATGCTCCCATAGGGAAATGGGAGGTGGCGTTAATCGCTGCACCCCGTGGCAGGGATCTCAAGGTGCCTGCCACAGGGTGCAGGGATTAACAGGGGGGCACCATAGGTGCCCCCTTGGCCCCCCGCCCGGAGGCCACGCACACAAGGGGGCTCTGCTAGGGGCCCCCAAACATGCTTTCCGACAGGGTTTCCATGTCGGAAAGGCCGGCATGGAAACCCTGCCGGAAACCGTGCATCGTAATCCCAAGGGCGGAAAGGCCGCCTTTTGGGATTACGGGCTGGCCTCCGACTGGCCGACGGGCTCCTTGAGCCCATCGGAAGCCAGGCGGAATGACCGGCCGGTTTCAATTCCGACCGCCTGATTCATAATCAGCCAGTCGGAATTAAAAGCAACGATGGCGGTCGGAGGCTTTCCGACCGCCATCGTAATCAGCTCATAATGTAAAAGTAAAAAATGTCAATGTACTTAAAGAATACATAACGTGTATTTTATTTGAAAAATGTATTAAAATGTTGTTATAAAATAACAATAAAAGTTTTTGTCTTATGTAAAATATATATATATATTGTTTTTTTTGGATTTCCTGAGTAAGACGCCCCAATTGACGATAACACAAGAGGCGGCACACCAGAAGACAGCACAATAATTTATTGTGCACCAAGTGAAAGACGACGCGTTTCGGCGTTAGCCTTTGTCAAGTGTTTGTCTTACATCGATTTCCTATAGAAATACATTCAATGGTGCATAGACATAGAAGAATTTTAGCCATTCCTAGTTTACCTTTGTCTTTCTATTTCAAAAAGGAAAATAAGATAAAATCAATTGAAAAAAACCTTTCTTTTTTTGCACATTTGTAAATACAATTATGATGTAAATTAAATTCCATATACTTTCCAAATTCACATGCATTTCATTTGCGCATGAACGTGACTTAAACGTTTTTTCAATAAAGTTTTTCAATTCAGTTTCCTGATTTAAAGACAAACCAATGGTTCAGCCCTCCTCCCAACGTAGCGCTAATTCTACGTTTAACTTTTCAACATGATTACGAGCAAGTCAACATTGCGATATATTTGGACCAAAGTCGTTGCAAAGTGATGATTTATTGAAAAGGCTTTGACAAACTCAACGCGTTTCGGGGAAGAACCCCTTGATCACGAGTGGCTATGTCAGTGTTATGGTTGTTTAAATAAACATCCCATGTGATACATAAACATAATAAACAGACTTCCGAATTAAATCACTCGAGATGCCATAAACTGTTAAGAATCTGCTCCATTAAACAATACATTGTAACATATAAATAATCTATGCTTCAACATGTTATTGTTATAATGCAGTGCGGAAAGGAAATTAATTTAAACAAAATGTAATCTTTGTTCAAAAATTTAAAACTTTATTGTCACTTAACACTGCCTAGCCGATTGTGCCACAGTTAAAACAAGGTCACCGACCTTGGCGGCCCAATTATCAGATTAATTTAATTCCCTCTCGACCTGAGACGCCTTGAATCAAGGCTCATTATTCAATATCAAACGATGGCCCCCTCTGGGCACAATTGTGATGAGGAATTGTCTGTTCATTTAGGTTAGTTCTGGTTCATTGACATGTGATTTTATTTTATTTTATTTTATTTTATTTTGTAGCATATTCCTGTAGCAAACATGATTCCATTAATTGGGGTTTAGTGAAACTTGAAGTGTTACAGTCAGATGGACTAGTAACGAATTGAACTGTTGCCTCGCTGCGTTATGTAAATATTTCACTGTCTGTGTATATGTATATGTTCTTTTTAATGTGTGATATGGACTTTAGTTTTATTCATGCACTATTTTTTGTTTCTTTTTAGACAATATGTAAACTGCAGTGCGGAAGAAGAAGACAATTGAGCTACCATATCTGCCTTAGCGTGCATTATTTCCTTAATTTCTGTATCTGGAAGCTGCCACATTTCTGAGACATATAGTGATTAGTATTTGTTGGGTTAACATTAACATAACCTCTGGAATTATTTGGTTATTGTTGCGGAAAACCTTAGGGTTCCTTGAATAGGTTATGCCCACTGAGGCTGAAACCCTTTTTTAAATGTGAAACCCCCTTTTGATACCCACCATTAAAGGATATACCCGAAAGCACAAGCTTGGTAATTTGTTGATTTAGACGGGTGATAACCCACTTGGGTATTATGGCGTCTCACTAATGAGTAATTACTGTTGAAAATTAAAAATAATTTTTTTTATTTTACAGCAGCGGAAACGGCAGGGTTTCATGAACGAGAGGGAATTAAATTAATCTGATAATTGGGCCGCCAAGGTCGGTGACCTTGTTTTAACTGTGGCACAATCGGCTAGGCAGTGTTAAGTGACAAAGTTTTAAATTTTTGAACAAAGATTAAATTTTGTTTAAATTAATTTCCTTTCCGCACTGCATTATAACAATAACATGTTGAAGCATAGATTATTTATATGTTACAATGTATTGTTTAATGGAGCAGATTCTTAACAGTTTATGGCATCTCGAGTGATTTAACTCGGAAGTCTGTTTATTATGTTTATGTATCACATGGGATGTTTATTTAAACAACCATAACACTGACATAGTCACTCATGATCAAGGGGTTCTTCCCCGAAACGCGTTGAGTTTGTCAAAGCCTTTTCAATAAATCATCACTTTGCAACGACTTTGGTCCACGGCATGCTGTTTCTTCATTGTTGAGTCAGCGTTGGATTTGCTGTTTTGGGACACGCCGTCCCGTGTGGAACGCCGTCGTTTGAGGCAGGGGTAAGGCGATGGCGTTGCTTTGCTCGCTTGGCTGTGGGATATATATATATATATATATATATATTATACTCCATCTCCTCCTTTGCAAGCAGACAAGGGGACACAGCGGGGCTGCAGAAAACTGTTTAATTTGATTTCGGCATGACGCGTTTTGGCAAAAAGCCTTTTTCTAATGCCTTACATGTTTGTGGTTTCTTTGGTGTCTCGTTTTAAATGCGCTTCTCTCTTCCCATTGGCGGAAGCACACGTGACTCATTCACTTGGAGACAGTTCGTGCAGCATGATGTAAGACTGCAAGTTCCATCATGCATCACAATATCAACATGAAAAAAAGTCTCCTTCAGCCCAGGATACATATAGCTCATAGTGAGTACAGGCTGTTCACAGCACAAGTGTTCGTCTGGTAAGAACCGCAGCGTTGTTACTAACCAAACAGTCTCTTTGATATATATATATATATATATTGGATAAATGTCAAACAAATTAAAAATTACAAACTGAGTCATGCACCTTTATTTAAAAAAAACATTCTGTAAAAAATGTAAAACACACTCCAATCCAAACCATGAAAGGGAAGGCGTTGTACGCTAAAGGAATGACATTTACTACTCCCACTCCAAGCTAAACCATTTAGGTGAAGGCGTTGGACACAAAATGGGTAAGATTTACTATTCCTATTCCAATCTAAACCACAAATTTTAAAAAATGTATGCAGGCGGTGGCTTCATGGATGGTAGAGAACTATCTAAAACTCAATGGGGATAAAACTGAGGTTTTCATTTTTGGAGACAAACAGGAGATTTGGTCAGAGGCCTGGTGGCCTGATACGCTTGGATCCTGCCCTTGCCCTGGCCTCAGTGCCAAAAATCTAGGCATCATAGTTGACACCTCCCTTTCTTTGGGCCCTCAAATTAATATAACAGTTTCCACCTGTTTCGGGATGATAAGGACTCTTAAAAAGATCTCTCAATTTCTCTCCCTTCCTTCGCGGAAACAGGCAGTTGTGGCCCTTGTGTTGTCTAGATTAGATTATTGTAATGCTCTTTATCTGGGGATAAATAAGGGGCTTGTGCATCGACTTCAACTAGTGCAGAATGCCGCTGCCAGGCTGGTGATGGGCCTTCCCAAATACCACTCTGTCTCGGCAACCATCAGCAACTTGCACTGGCTTCCGCTGGGTCGGAGAATTGTATTTAAAGCCCGGTGCTTGGTGCACAAGGCCTTCTGCAATATGGGGTCAGAAGGCATTAAAAAACTCTTTCGGATATATGTCCCCGCTAAGCAGCTAAGATCTGCCAGCAAGAATCTGGTGATTGTCCCCAGGTTT
Organism: Calotriton arnoldi; assembly: GCA_963921515.1. Taxonomy (NCBI): domain Eukaryota; kingdom Metazoa; phylum Chordata; class Amphibia; order Caudata; family Salamandridae; genus Calotriton; species Calotriton arnoldi. The sequence continues at coordinate 507,125 of CAWUFW010005705.1, forward strand.
AGGAAAGCCAGATGGGTGGGTAGGGCCTTTTCGCTGGCTGCGGCTAAACTGTGGAATTCCCTTCCTCTTTCAATTTCGGCTCCGGAAATCCATTCTCTGTTCCTGAAGACCTGGCTCTTCACCAGCTCGAATCTGTAAGCTCTTTTACCTATGGGCATCTCTGTACCCTGATCCCCTTCCGCATCGCCTTGACGCCCCTGGGCTAAGTTCGCGCTTTATAAAGCTTTTATTCATTCATTCATTCACTTGACAGAAGGTGTTGGGCAATAAAGTGTTAACATTTATTATTCCCACTTCAATCTATACCATTTAGGGGAAGGTTTTGGACATTAAGGGAGTGACATTTACTATTACAACTCCATTCTAAGCCGTTTTAGAGAAGGTGTTTAAGAATAAAGGGGTAAAATTATCTTTACTCACTCGTACCTAATAAATCTTTAATATAATTAACAGCAAAAAATATGAAAACATATAAATTAAGGGAAAATGATTTGTTAAAATATTGTTTATATTTATAATAAAAAATATATCTACTACATAATATAACCCATTAACATAAACTAATAAAATGACTAAACAACATACAATAATAATAGATTATAGATTTTTAAAAAATGTAATAATTATAATACATATCTAATATATAATCATTCTGAATTACACACATAATTTTATTTAATAAAAACGTATAATCCAAACAAATTAATGTGGCAAAAATAAAAATATATTAAATATTTAAAACATTAATTATTGCACCAAAAATATAACACTATACATTCTTTAAATATATTAAACATAACTTTCATTTAATACAACATAATACAAAATGAATTAAGTACTCTAATAAAAAATGTAAAATTAAAATAAATTATATCATATGTTTATTGACAAAGTAAAAATCTGGAAATAATTTCAATAAATAATTAACAAAACATGAAACTATTATTGCTACAACTATAGCATACATTTAATTATATGGCTCTATTTCACAATTAAAATTTTAAATGAATGTAAGGACAATTAGAAAATAAATACATCAAATAGAACATTTTATTTGTAAAAACACAGACATAAAATGAATACTAAATAATAAAACGAATGTTATTATATAAAGCAATGAATAAAATACAAAATAAAAAAATTACCAAAGAATATTAAATATTATATAAATAGACAACATTTATCAAAAATATAACAAAAATCAATTAAATTTAACAAATTGAATACAAATTTATATAACAAATAAAACAAAAATTATTTATAATAAATAAATGAAAACAATGTGCATTTAATTTTTATTTTTTAAAACAAAAATAAATATTTAAATACATAGTAATGTATTAAAATATCATACATTTACAAACACATTATTATTTACATTTTGCAATAATCTCCTCACTCTTTTCCCTTATACACCCAACATCCCGCTCCCATACCATATATATAATTTAATAAATTATTACAAATAATAAAAAACAATGGGGCCGATTCCGATCTCGGCCGGTAGGGCTCCGAATCGGATTCGGATTTACCGGATCCGATTCGGAGCCCTGTTTCCCGACCGAATCGTACGCGGGTCCGGCCGAGCGAGTACGATGCAGGCACCCGCGAAAACTCCGACCGACTCGAACGAGGCTTCAACACGCTCCGACCGACTCGCATGGACACGACTCGCACCGCGCTATGGAGACGTTTCCCGGCCGGGTAAGTACGATGCGCGCCGCGAGTAGTCAGATCGACTCGCGCCGTCCGGCTCAAAAAAGCTGTCGGAGCCGGACTTTGGGGGTCCGCGTCGGACCCCCCTGTAGGCGTAGGCGCGCGAGTCGCACACAGGGGGGACCCATGGGTCCCCCACCTGTGCGTGTACGGCGCGAATCGCTTCGCCGCATACCCGCTGTAGGGGGCGCCCTTGTCCGCCTCGCACCCATTGAGTCAATGGGAGCCCGCGTACGCGTTGTACGACAGGCTCCCATTGACTTCAATGGGAGTCCGACCGACTCGAGTCCGATGGCATGCGTGCGCATCGTACTCGATCGGTCGGACTGCCCGAGTCCGATTCGGTCGGCAATCTCTCCGGGTCCGGCTCGGTCGGAGAGATTTCCGGCCCGAATCGGAATCGGCCCCAATGTATTCTTATTTTTTCAAAATAGCAAAAAATGAACACTAAACATTAGCAATAAAATTAACAGCACTAATAACATAGTGGAGAAAAAAGTAATAAATAACCCCTAAAAAGCAATATTATATACAACGATATTTCACAAAACATTTTTCACAATAGTATTAAAAACAACACAAACAATATTCTTATCTATGATAGTCCTAGCCACAATATTATCTTGACATAATATTTATGTATCAAAATATTTTTAATTTGATATTTTGTCTAAACACCCCTTGTTTGTCCAATTTATGTTACTTTTTCTATTGTTGATCAATTCCTTATCTCTATTTTCTTTGCTTTGTGTGAAGTTTTAGGTGCTGCCCACTACTCAATGGATACGAGGAAACTTTGATTTGCACGTGCCCTAGTTGGGGTTATTGTCTTCCCATATGCCCACACTATTTCCGGTTCCAATCTTGCCTTCCTTGTTTTAAGTGTTTTTTTATTTTATTTATTCTACACATTCACACAAAGTTCCATCTGGTTTTGTAATCAATTTCTCTTTATTTCTTTTACTTCTTTTATAATTATATGAATAATTTCAATTACATTTCTGTACATGAATTCCTTTAGTTATTACAACTTTCATTTAGTAAACTCCTCAATTCCCAATAGATTTCGGGTGATTATCCTTCTTCAGGGGGTCAGCTCATCAATGGAGGTGGATTCCTGTAGACATGACAAAGTGTACAGGCTAGCATGAAGCCTCCAAATATTGTCACTTTCTATATCAGAAACTTGGTAAATCAGTTCTTCGACCACTATCATCCATAAATTTTCGTCATGGTGTATACGAAGAAAGATAAAGAAGCAAGTCACACTATCATGGACTCCCATCGGTGTCTAGTTTACAGAAATGTCTCAGCAGTACAACTCTGTGACTATTGCAGCCCTTCTCTGATTGCTAGAATGCCATGGTGATGTGACACTTAAGTGACTGCCCATTGCACCTACATTTGTAGTAGTTGATCTGGCTGAATATGCCCTTATTTTACCTAGGATGCTGTACAGGATGAAACATATTTGCAATAGTTATTCTCCCTTTGACAAAATATTATTGCCATTTGCAAATTAGGCACATTTAGCAGTGTTTGAGAATGGCAGCTGCTGTCTCTTACACACACAATATATCTCCTCTTATCCGAGTTTTTGAGTTTGTGATAAAGTGTCATCAAGAATTAATTCAGAGGGTAGCCAGAATTTCATGTAGGGCAGAAATGGAATAACGTTTAAGTGTTAAATAATAGGGGGGCATGGTCAACGGGCCAATGCGACAGACGCTTAATCTGGCATTTCCCTGACAGCCCCTACCACCCATCACCATCCTACTATTGCCTGCACCCTGCTGAGGTGCAAAATAGCTGCCCCGAGTTACTGAGGAATAAAGCCCCATCTTAGCCGAAGATCAGGCTTGCGAGGCGGCTGGTGAGGAGTGCGGCCTACAACGCAGGTAGCTGCAACATGACGGCCTTGGCTGATGGTGCATGCTCATACCAGTGCAGTACGCTTACCTGGTGTGCCACAGGCACTGCTCTTGGCCAGTGCGAGCCTAGTAGGTGTTGGAGAACTTGCCCTTGATGGCACAAGGGCCCCCTGTACTTCCTAGACAGGGACAAAAAGGACCCAGTGCTAACATCTGGGGCTGTGCCTTGTCCTCCACGTATAATTCAGCAGCTGCTGCGGTGGAGCCATTGTAGGGCTGCAGGTGGGTGAGCTGTCTCTCCCTTCCCTGCGGATTGAGGTAGGGCATGCTTTCTTTATGCTTTTCCTTTGGTGATGAGGCGAACTGGTGTAGAGGCCAAAAGGGGCTGACCATAGGTGGTGGGGCCACCATTTAACATCACCCTGTTGGGGCCCGCATCTAGACTGCGAGCTATTGAACAACACAGTGAGGACCCCCATTGGCACTTCAGGTATTGGCTGGTGCAGCACCGAACAGTCAAGAAGGGGGGTGTGGCCTGCCTGTGGGTCGGTGCAACGGGGGCTGGGGTGGATGACCCGACTAACTCCAGCAGTGCGAGTTTGGTGAAGAGAGCTAATAAGATGGTGAGAGGGCCAGATTGGGCTAGCGCCTGGTGGTGCCCCCACCCTATGCCCACTGAGGCCGCAACAATGTGGTACTTGGTGCTGGGGCCTAGGCGCTGGTCTGGCTTGATGGGCACTGGGGGAGCTGCCTCAGAAGTACTACTCATCAGACAGCCGGCAGATGAGTTCATGAGCCCCAACGGATGGAAAAGGGGCATCCTTCCTCCCCCCTTCTATTCACCCTCCTCCCGCAGGGGGCGGAATGATGTTGAAGTCAGTGTCGTGTAGTTCCTATAACTCTATATAGGATCTGCGCGTTTAGACAACATACACTGCGGGATTGGTGTCCAGACTGATTCCAGACCCCACCGAGTATGCTAGCCTGTATACCAGCTAGCTCACAGTGCCACTATAAACCCCTCTTACCAAGGAAAGAATAGTTCTTGGCAACTCTGTCCCGTCAGGGATCGTGGAAACAGTACAGTACTTTTCGCTCAGTCACTCGTGCTTACTTTGTCTCAGAGAAATACACAGAATAAACGGTGGGGACGTTTTTCAATAAACATTTATTGAACCAGCGTCATTCTAATGTAAAATAGGTGTGCTGAAACAACCATAAGACAGAAACAAATATAAATGATTGTAAGCACCAATAGAGTAAAAGGATGGTAGATTCCTACCATAGTGCTAAAACAATGGATACAGGCAAGTATAAAAATACATGACAGTAATAATGCGTACTCCTACGATGAGACCCTAACTAGATGTACCTAAGTGTACCTAGCATGTATGTAGGTGTAGAGCCAAGAATCCCCCTAGGATAAAGCCAACCCCATTACCTGAATTGAGAGACTGTGGGACCCAGTCTTGGTCTCGAGATGGAAACCCCGCGAGGGATGTCAGACCACTGCGAGCTGGAGTGTCTGCGTACAGGAACCTCAGCATCTCGCGTCAGTGTGTCAGCATGGAAGTCCTTTTCTCCTCTGCCGGTCTCAGCAGAGATATGGTGTTTATATACCCAAAGCGGTACCCTTAGGGATATAGCTTTCTGTGTCATGTCGGACTAGGATGACGGAAGGATTGACCCTTATACATAGTTACTATGCAGGAGATGGCAGTCCTGCTGAGTTTCCAAAAATCCTCATGCATAATGAATGAGGCTAGTTTTCGGAGAAAACCCCATGTCATTTAGGTGTTACCGTAACTAGGTAAAAGGTCAGTACTAAGAACCGTTATGTAGTGTAATGTCAGGGGAAATATAGGTGAAAGGTCTGGTTGCTAACTGAGCCTATATCGGGCACCTGTATGAAACATAACATCAGAGAGTGATTGGCCACAAGTGGGTGGCATACAGCTCCTGCCACCTGGGGACTGCGGCTTCCATAGGTCCTGACACCCATCAGAGCCTGAACAGGGAAATAAAGCAAAGCTGAATCAGGTGGGAATTACAAGGACTGTTTGGAGACGCTGGAAGGGGGTGAAGCCTTGACCAAGTAGAGATTTCTTGAAGTGAGTAAGGCGACACAAGTAGTGGACAGAGCATAGGAGATAGAGGAAGAAGATGACAAGAGCTGGACAAAGCAGTGGTGGTTGCCCAAGCCCATGCGGAGATGCCCACCACAACTCTGGAGAGTTGTGGCTAGCGGGGAGGTGCTGGTGGCAGCCACCACCTAGAACCTGGAGAAAAGAAAAGGAGGAAGGTTATTTCCGAGGGACGTCATCCACAAGGAGGGACTACACAGGAGAACTATCACCTGCAAAGCCCTGGTTTTGATATCTGGCCCATCCCTATGTACACTTGTCTTGAGTAACACGAATAAAAGCCTCCCAAGCTTTAGCTGCGACCATCCGTCCACAAAGTGGTGTCAGAAGTGAGTTCGGAGGAAATGGAGGCTACTGTGTCTAAGATGGCAGCAATGCCTACAGAAGGCATTAGAGAAGTTCATGATAGTGGCCACAGAGGACCGGAAGTCCTTCCATTATGCTATCCAGAATCAAGCCGAACAAATGCACAAGGTATCCCAACCCAGCACGCTGCAATCGGCAAATTGGCAGATTGGCAGATGTACTGGGCCAACAAAGGGGCCATTCAGCCCTACCCTCAGTAGTCCTACAGAGAAGTATATGGGAGGGGAAGATCACGATTTCTTTTTTAATTATTTTGAGCGTTTAGTTCATGCGGCTGCCTGGCCGCGAGATCGGAAGGGACAGTACCTGGGTCCCCTGCTAACAGGAGACTTGCAGACGGAATACCATACCGCAAATCCATGGGGGACCAACCCCTATGCGGATATAGAAAAAATTATAATGGAACAAATAGGGGTAGACGATGAAACCTAAGCTTTATACTATTAAGTAAAGGACATGGCAGATAGGTGGTTGAAACCAGAAACTGCTACCAAAGAAGAAATGTTAGAGAAGGTCTATCTTGAGCAATTTGTATCCTTCTTACATCCTCCAGGGCAAAAATAGGTAAAACAACACAGCCGGTTAACCTTGGAAACTGGAGTGGAAATAGCAGAAGCATACACATGGGAGTTCAAGAGGATGGGGGTTCAAGAGAGAGGGGGTCTGGTCCTGAGAAACACTTGATACCTATAATGCCAAGAAAGTTTGACCCTGTTCCCCTGAGCCCAGGAATTGGCTAGATACGCATTCCCCCCCCCGGCCCTCAATGCTTTAATTGTGGGGGAATGGGCTATATAGCCTGGAACTGCCCCCAGAAAGTAGAACCAAAGGAAACTGGACTGTCTGGACCCATATTGTATGCCAACCCCTAAGCACCCTGCCATTGCCTCCTGAAAGTGTCTGGAATCCTGTTGCCGGCCCTGTTGGATACATAATGTCGACAGCCCTGATGCAACTACAGCTCCTCTATGGAGAACCTCCTGAACAAACAGGCATAGTGACTATCCAATGTGTCCGTGGAGACAAGAAATGATATCCAGTGGTGAAGGTAGATGTACAACACAAAGGAGAGAAACCAGTACCTCTTCAGGTGGGGTTGATCTGAAAAGTACCTGAACCCCTCATCGCAGGGACAGACTACCCCAAACTAGAGCCACTGGTTAAAGATTCCTGGACAGAAGGGGACTTTTGGTGGGAGGGGGCCCCTTTTTCTGGAGTAGAAGATGGTGAATGGCCACCTCCCAAACTTAAAAAAAGCAAGAAACAGAGAAGGGCAGAAAAGCATGGAGTTCAGATAACCTGGACTGCTTATAAGAGGACAGAATCTGGGAGTCAGATAGAAGTTTTAAAGCTTTACAGAGGGAGGCCCCCCCCCTCTTCTGGGAGGCCTGGATTAGAGCTAAGGAGGAGGAAGACCTCCAAGTGTTAGGTGCACAGTTTTTTAAACGGGAAGGGTTATTATATCGAAGGGGGGGATAGGACACAACCGATACAGCTGCTCATCCCAGACCCCTTAAGGTATAAAGTCTTATTGCTAGCACACAGTCATTTGATGGGGGGACATTTTGGACCAGAAAAGACCAAGAAGGCTATCTGAGAGAAGTTTCATTGGCCCGGTATTTAACTACAGAGAAAAAAAGTATTACAGAGAATGCGCTATTTGCCAGAAAAATAGCAAATATTGACCTCCAAGGGCTCCCTTAAACCCACTCCCTATTATAGATGAACCCTTCTCCCGGATGGTAATGGATATTATAGGACCCCTTATTTCCCCCCTGAAGTGATTATCGGTTTGTCCTAGTCATGATATACTATGCAACCCGATATCCGGAAGCGGTCCCACTTCAACAACCCAACACTACCCAAATAGCCAGGGCCATGATAGAGATATTCTTGAGAGTAGGATTCCCTCTAGATATACTTACTGATCAGGAGAGTACTTTCCCCTCGAAGCTTATGGAGCAGGTATTTGAACTGCCTGTGTCATATCCTTATAAGCAGCATTGTTCCCAGTTGCATTATCTAAAAAAAACTAAAAACTATCTTTTCTTCAGAGCACTACTCAAGAGTTGGCTCTTCCCTACATAACCACTATACTCAAACATAAATGTACAGCATATCCCTGTGTATATACACATTTAATTTGATTATATGTATGTATCTAGATATGTGTATTCCTTTGTATAAATGGATATAATAATTATGTTTATAATATATAGATACTCTTTGGGTCTGCTTAACAAATGCACATATTATGTATGGTTATATTATTCTATGCTTAACATGTATATAGGTCACTGCATAGTTTTCATATAAGTTATTTGATTAGATGCTTATGCTTCTCCATTTATTTATCTATCACCATATGTACATGTTATCATAACTATTTATCTACAATTACTTCACTGTTGAAAGAAAAGAAAAACAAAACAAAAAAACGAACACAAATAAATTAGCTTAAAGCACAGTATCACTTGAATGTCTGAGTTTATTAAATACAACTTAAATCTTGATATATGACCTTCCTTATACATATATGCCTTCCATGTACTTATGTATCTATATATGCATTACTTTACTCCTAGTGTAAACAAAAAAAAAAAAAAAACCCTCACATGTCCACCGCTCATTTAATTTATATTTTTACCTATACTAATTCACCACTAATCCTTTTTGGGTTCCGGAGTAGCGTACTACTCGCCGAAAAGTGCTTCGACGCCTCGTCAGGGGTATTAAGCCCTATATAAATACAATTACAATTAGTGTGACATTGCATGGAAGTCGAGGAATGTGGACCCCTCCTGCAGTGGCAGAGAGGCTTAGGGGCATAGACAACTGTGCATCAGCAGAGAAATCTGTTTATAAAGGGCATGGATGTATATGGAAATACCACTACTTTACTCCTAGTGTAAACAAAACAAAAAAAAAAAAACCCTCACATGTCCACCGCTCATTTAATTCATATTTTTACCTATACTAATTCACCACTAATCCTTTTTGGGTTCCGGAGTAGTGTACTACTCGCCGAAAAGTGCTTCGACGCCTCGTCAGGGGTATTAAGCCCTATATAAATACAATTACAATTAGTGTGACATTGCATGGAAGTCGAGGAATGTGGACCCCTCCTGCAGTGGCAGAGAGGCTTAGGGGCATAGACAACTGTGCATCAGCAGAGAAATCTGTTTATAAAGGGCATGGATGTATATGGAAATACCAGAGGATTTGGGACCCTGGCAGGGAGAAGCAGGCCGCAGGGGGCAGGAATGAAAAGTTGTATATTGTCTCCTGGGCCATAAAGTGAAGAACCAGACTGGGGAGGAGGAAATTAAGGGGGACTGCAAAGTAACAAACTTAATGCGTACCACTTTGACATGGTACCCTTGTCTAATTGTATATACAATGGTTGTAATGTTAAATGGAAAAAAAAAAATGAGTGAGTAAAAGTGGTGAAAAACAAAGCATGCTGTCCACTGGGTGCAAGAACATGATTACAAATCTGTGATCATGGTTTTGCACCCTGCAGATGGCATTAGACCTCTATGGCTGTGGTCGGTCTTTAATTGACTTCACAACGCTGAGTGAATTTGTGAACACGCAAATGTCCTGTAGTTCAAGGATGAATGTATTGTGCTACAATTTTATGTAAATGAGTCTCTTTACCAGACACGTGTTCTTGAGGGCACATTGGCTATTCCAGTTCTGGAATTCGATGGTTTGATCGACAAATATATGGCAGTGCAAACATTAGTCAAAACATTTATCTTGGTTTGACCTCATTTGGAATTAATAATGGAAAGATGAGATCTTAATTAACTGAAGCAGCACATTCGTCCCGATGGTTGTACTGGGGTGGAGTGACATGGAGGACAAAAACATCTACAGGCTGTTTGGACAATTGTGCCTGTTATTAAAGTCAGAGCCTCATTGCTATTGCATAAGAGTTGTCTATATCCAACAGCCTTTTTTGTATCTTGTATAGTTTATTATATGTGTTTCTCTACAGTTAATTGTTGAGCGATGATAAAAATACTTTAACAAATATTTTCAATATTTTTATATAAATTGGGCCTCTGTTGTGCCCCGTTATAAGTCATTCTATATGGAAAGATAGTATATCCTGATTTTGGAACAAGTATGCCTCAATATGATTAATGAGTTTAGAGTTCCCAGTGATTAGTGTTTTTAAGAATGACGATTTATTCCAGGGATACTGATCCATACTCCTGGGAGATATTCGGGTGGCCCTTCTTGTTTGCCCAGTTTCCAGGGCAACAACACCTTTAGATAGCCCAGCTATTTAGCCAACATCACTTTGCATGTTGTGAACTTTCAAGTCCATACTTAGCCAAAAGAAAATGTACACATGCCACTGGCAGCCAAATATGCGGAAATGTCTGGAGGTGTGACACGTGTAATGGGGCCTTTTGGCAACTATCAGACACTCTTGTATAAAGAAAAGGCACTCTTCTTTACAGCCTCATAATCTGTCAAGGCAGGCCTAACATCATTTCAGTTCCTCTCTGTGGAGTAAGATCAAGCACTGATTGAGTCAACTTAATCAGTGTCCGTCCGCTGCTCCCGACGTGATTGAGGTACTATTTTGTTCTTTTTAACTTGTAGCGCCCTGAATACAGAAGCTGTGTGACTGACAAAAACGTGCTCAGCAGGGCAAACAAAATTGCCGGACGTTGCAGGTAAGCGCGGTGGGGCGGGGAGGTGGGCGGGTCGGTTGGGGGAAGTCGACAGACGATGGAATAGGGAAAATTAAATAAATAAATGAATACTATTCCGTCGTCTGTCGACATCCACCTCACCCCGCCACACCTACCCACTGCGCTTACCTGCACCGACTGCCACTGAAAATTGCAAAGATTTATTTTCTAAAGTTAGCTTTCTTTTATTTTGTATGTTTTCTTTTCTCACTTTGCACTGTTTTCGACCATGGGCACTGTTCTCAAAAGATGAGGATTATGTTATTGTAAAGCAACATTTTTTCTTTCATATGTGTAATTTCAGAAATTTTGCTTTAATAATCGTGCAGTACACCCCAATCAACCCCACTCCAATCCATGCCAATCCTAATCCACCCCACACCAATTCTCCCCACTCAATCCAATCCACCCAAGACCAATCCAATCCACTCCAAACCAAACCACTCACCCCAATTCACTCCAATCCACCCTACTCCAATCCTCCCAACCCACCCCACTCCAATCTGCCCCATTCCAATCTGCCCCAGTCCAATTCGCCACACTCCAATCTAAAACAATCTGCCCCACTCCAATCTAAAACAATCTGCCCCACTCCAATCTAAAACAATCAGCCGCACTCCAATCTTCCGCACTCCAATCTGCCCCACTCCAATCCAAACCACTCACCCCAATCCACTCCAATCCACCACACTCCAAACCTCGCAACTCACCCCACTCCAATTCACCCCACTCCAATCCAAAACAGTCTGCCCCACTCCAATCCAAAACAGTCTGCCACACTCCAATCCAAAACAGTCTGCCACACTCCAATCCAAAACAGTCTGCCACACTCCAATCTTCCACACTCCAATGTGCCCCACTTCAGTCTGCCCCACTTCAGTCTGCCCCACTCCAATACAAAACAGTCTGCCCCACTCTAATCAGCCAAATTCCAATCTGCCCCACTCCAATCCAAAACAATCTGTCCACTCCAATCCGCTCCACTCCAATCCGCCCCACTCCAATCCGCCCCACTCCAATCCGCCCCACTCCAATCCGCCCCACTCCAATCCGCCCACTTGATCCCAATTCACCCCTCTCCAATCCACCACAATCCAGCCCACTCCAATCCAATCCACATAAATCCAATTCAGCCCAATTCAATCTACCCCACTCCACTGCAATTCAATCCACCTCTCCCCAATGCAATCCAATCTAAAACAATATGCCTCACTCCAATCCAAAACAATCGCCCCACTCCAATCTGCCCAACTCCCATCCAAAACAATCTGCCCCACGCCAATTCAAAACAATCTGCCCCACGCCAATCCAAAACAATCTGCCAGCTCCAATCTGTCCCACTCCAATCCAAAACAATCTGCCAGCTCCAATCTGTCCCACTGCAATCCAAAACAATCTGTCCCATTACAATCTGTGCCACTACAATCCCAAAAATCCACCCCACTTTAATCCGCCCCCCTCCAATCCATCCCACTCTACTCCAATTCAATCCACCCCTGTCAGGGACTATGTCGGGAACACAGTCAGGGACTTGGGCAAGGACTGGGAACGGGGTAGAAAACGTACACAGAGAGAGGAGTACAGCGCTGCTCAGGATCACACAGGAAGACAGAGGAGAAAAGGGATCCAAAGGGGAAGCCTGTAGAAAGGAACAAGATGGCTAAGACTCAGAAAAGAATGGCACTCACAAGGCAATTTAGCATTCAGACTAACTACACCCAGGACGGACGTGCAAGACATATATATAATACAACATTAACAATAAAGGGAATGTGGGGTAAAGCACTCAGGAGCTCCACACGGTAAGACTGAAGCTCAGTAAGTTCCTCACCCACAATTGCTGTAACAGATACTGACTGAAAATACCCACATATAGGATAGGTATGCAAAGGCAGGGTCTGTGGAGCTGATACCTATGGTGATGTTATAACAGTAACTCAAAGACAATACTCACAGTGAACAAGAAACACCACCTAGGTAGTCAGCTGTGCCCACGGATCCTGGCGATCAAACAGGAACACGCAAGGAAGTAACAGCAAAGGGGTAGAACTAAACACAAGCACAATAGACAAGGAGCTAGTAAGGAGGAGTGCTTAACAGGAAAGGAAAGAAATCACAGGGCACACTTGGCAGAAAGCAAGTAGCAAACATACAAAGTAACAGAAGCAAGACAGCAGAAATAGAAAGACAGCAAACTAGAACTGGAACCAAGGAAATGGGAAGAAAAGCAGGGACTGGAAAAGGATATACAGAAGGGGAGACTACAAGGGTATACTAGAATAGTGCAGGTTCAGGAATCAAGAAAACAAAGTAGCATAGAAGGCAGTGCTGGGGAAGGAACAAGAATTGAGCAAAAGCTCAGGAGTCAAAGTAGCACTGCAGGCAGTGCTAGTTCAGGAGAAGGGAAACTTCTGCAGGTCAGGAACAAGGAATGCTAAGGCTCAGGAGTCAAGGTAGCACTGCAGGCAGTGCTAGTTCAGGAACAAGGGAAACTGCTGCAGGTCAGGAACAAGGAATGCTAAGGCTCAGGAGTCAAGGTAGCACTGCAGGCAGTGCTAGTTCCGGAACAAGGGAAACTGCTGCAGTTCAGGAACAAGGAATGCTAAGGCTCAGGAGTCAAGGTAGCACTGCAGGCAGAGCTGGTTCAAGGAAACAGGAAATAGCTACAGCTCAGGAAACAAGAAGTCAAGAGAGCACTGCAAGCAGTGCAAATCAGGAACAAGAAATAGCTGAAGCCCAGGAACAGGAACAAAGAATAACTATAGCTCAGGAACTCAGGAAACAAGGTAGCACTGCAGGCAGTGCTAATTCAGGCACAAGGAATAGCTATAGCTCAGGAACTCAGGAAACAAGGTAGCACTGCAGGCAGTGCTAATTCAGACACAAGGAATAGCTATAGCTCAGGAATCAAGGAACAAGGATTAACTATAGCTCAGGAATAAAGGAATAGCAAGAGCACAGGAAACACTGGAAACAAGGATCGGTCTCACCGGTATACAGCTACAATCACCAACACTGGACTGAAGGGAGCTGGGGCTTAAAAGAGCTCACAGTAATCATATGCATCAGGTGTGAGCAGGCTAGCAGCAGCCAGCCACAGGTGAACTGGATTCCTCCACCCATCCTTGGCCTGCAGGGGTGGAGACGGAGCAGTGAGCAGGGAATTCTAGGTAATGGAGTTTCCAGAATGAGCAGGCTGGCTTCACAAAACCCGGCATGGATTGGGAATGGATCGCAATTTGCAAGTAGAATCGAAATGGCTGGAAGTCAGTATCTACATGAAGGGGAGGGTCTGGAAGTTTATTAGACCACTGAAGAGTCCCACAGTTCAGCCCCTGGTGGTGGACACGAGAACGCAGAGAGCAAGTCGTGACAGTACATCCCCTCCAAAGACCGGCTCCCGGACTCTGGAACTGGATTCAAAGCCTTTGCTCCTAAGTAGTAAGTCCATTTCCATGAGAGATGTAGTGCAAAATACCAGAGGACTGCAGGAAAACTGTGATGTTCTGGAGGGTAGGATAATAGGCTGTAAATTAACAGCAGTATTGAAGGCAGAACCTGAAGAGTCCAAATCCAGTAGCAGGGGCTTAGAAGCCTGAATTAAAGGTGTTTGAAGTCCCGATGATGGCAGGCTGGAGTAGCACTCTGAAAACAAAGGAAGATTGACTGTAGGGTCAAAAGCAGATAACGGATTGGCAGGAGGCACAGAGGTCAAAGGCAAACTGGCTGAAGACAAAGGAGGTGACAGGAAGCAGACCTGAAGTTCTGGCCCTGGAGGAAAACATACAGAAGACTTGCATGCAGGCGACTTTGGAAGCAGGTATGCAGGAGACCCAGGCCCTTGAGGCTTACATGTTGAGAGTTTTGTCTCTGATGCTGGAGATTCAGTCTCTGAATGTATACGTACTGAGACCTCTGAAGGCTGGCAACCTGGAAGCCCAGGATCAAAAAGTAGGCAAGATAGAGGCTCAAGGCCAGAAGGCAGGGAGCCTGGAAGTTCTGGTGCTGAAGTCAGGGAGCCTGGAAGCTCTGGTGCTGAAGGCAGGGAGCCTGGAAGCTCTGGTGCTGAAGGCAGGGAGCCTGGAAGCTCTGGTGCTGAAGGCAGGGAGCCTGGAAGTTCTGGCTCTGAAGTCAGACAGGCTGGAGACTCTGACTTAGTAGGCAGGTGAGCTGAGGGCTTGTGCTCTGAATGCAGGCAGTATGGAGGCTCCGGTACTAATGGCAGGCAGGCTGCAGGCTCGGGCTCACATGGCAGGCAGGCTGCAGGCTCGGGCTCACATGGCAGGCAGGCTGCAGGCTCGGGCTCACATAGCAGGCAGGCTGTAGGCTGAAGTTCAGAAGGCAGCAGGCCGGCTGAGGACTCTGGAGACTTTGCAAAAAGACAAGCTGATGACAGAGAGGCACAAGAATGATGGACTTTAAATTCTGGGAATGGCGATAGCCCGTGAACAGCAGATTCCCTATTGTCAATATTGAAATCTTCACAGTTCCTTGGCTCATTAAAACACACTGAAGGGCTTTCTTCGGGATGGCTAAGAATACTGCTTATCTTAGAGTCTCTGATGACCAGACTCCCTTTACCATTTGGAAGTTCACATGTCTTGGTCAGAGGAAATAGGTCTGAGACTTCTTGGTCATGGGAGATTTGTTCAATTCCTTCTGCATTACAAGGTGGTACAGATGCATCAGAGCATAGAGTAATATTATGCCCTGACTTTTCAATATGTGGCGTGCTTGAAGGCGAGAGAGCAAACAAGGGGTCAGGATTTTGTTCCTTCTCAGTGAGGAGGTTGGCTTCAGTCGCAGAAGTTAGAGCAAGAGCATAGACTGAGTCAGAGGGTGTTGTCACATCAGGGATTATGTTGGGCACTGGTTCAGGTTTTGTCTGTATGTCAATGGCCAGTGTATGTGATACCCCGGGGTGGAACTGACCTCACTACCAGGAAGAGAAAGCAAACAAGTATTTAGTGTCTTTCCTGGCATCTGGGGTTCTTCAGAAGTGGAGGGACACATCTCAGATGTAGTGCCTATACACAGTTTAGCACTAGCAGACAACACATCAGAGGAGGTAGAAATTTCAGAATTCAAACAAATACTTTCATTAACTGGACTGTGAGACAAGGAACTATGGCTTTTCTGAATGGAATCTGAGGGATCAGCCACTGTATTGTTCACACAATCGCTGGACCAGCTCTGAGGGGAACGCAAAAGAGAGCGCAAGGCTTCATTCTCCATTTCTAAGGAGGCTAACATAGAGGTGGAAAAGTTGTTTTCTATAGGGGTTTTAGATTCCCACTTGAACTGCGGGTTATAATTTTTTAACAGAGTCTGAAACATTTTATTCTCTCGTTGTAATTCAAGAATCTTAGATGTTATTATATCCTGTGAAGACTGCAGATCTTTCTCTACAAGGACAGTGGTAGACTTGGCAACTTCACAACAAACAACAGAGCTATACCTTGGATTTTGTTCAAAGTGGCTATTAGCCGCCTGTGTTCTAGTAGGTCTTTTCTCTCTTTTGTTAAACTGATTATTGTTTACTTTGAATGTGGTATCTAACAAGGTCCCTTTAGTATCCGGGACTGTGATCTTTACTGGACTACAAGACTGGGTAACAATATTTGAATGGAGAACAGAGGTTATGAAATGAATCTGCTCTTTCTTTGGCTGCTGTGTGGTTAAACATGCATTAACTGGGGTCATTGAACTACCAGTTTGGTAAGATGCTGATAAATACTGTGTCTGGAAATTGTCTTCAAAGAAAACATTGTCTTGACAGGGGGTCTCCGAGTTACAAACTTCAGAAGAATTTCCCCTAATAGTACCACTCTCTAAATTACCATTTTGTCTTTCTGCTGCTAACAAGGTTTGCAGAAATTCGTTTTCATCCTGTAGGTCACAGGCTGACATTAGGTGAGGATCAGGGTTCCAGATGGAATGAAAATCTAACATAGAAGGATCAGCCAACCACAGGGAATAATATTCAGCACGTAAGAGTCTGTTTTGTTCCATGAATCGATCTCTAGAGTCTAAGGACTTTCTAATAGGTTGTACGGAACTGCGCTGCCTTGGCAATGGATGTCTGCCATCATACGCAGACTTTCTGGTTCTGATGCTAAACATCTTGGCAAGAACTGACTGGGAGAGCTTTGAGAAAAAAAAGTGGTAGCTAACTGAATGCAAAGAAACCTCACAAGTGACCCTGGAAATGTGGGTTGGTCATTCTGTCAGGGACTGTCCGGGACTATGTCGGGAACACAGTCAGGGATTTGGGCAAGGACTGGGAATGGGGTAGAAAACGTACACAGAGAGAGGAGTACAGCGCTGCCCAGGATCACACAGGAAGTCAGAGGAGAAAAGGGATCCAAAGGGGAAGCCTGTACAAAGGAACAAGATGGCTAAGACTCAGAAAGGAAGGGCACTCACAAGGCAATTTAGCATTCAGACTAACTACACCTAGGACGGACGTGCAAGACATATATATAATACAACATTAACAATAAAGGGAATGTGGGGTAAAGCACTCAGGAGCTCCACACGGTAAGACTGAAGCTCAGTAAGTTCCTCACCCACAATTGCTGTAACAGATACTGACTGAAAATACCCACATATAGGATATGTATGCAAAGGCAGGGTCTGTGGAGCTGATACCTATGGTGATGTTATAACAGTAACTCAAAGACAATACTCACAGTGAACAAGAAACACCACCTAGGTAGTCAGCTGTGCCCACGGATCCTGGCGATCAAACAGGAACACGCAAGGAAGTAACAGCAAAGGGGTAGAACTAAACACAAGCACAATAGACAAGGAGCTAGTAAGGAGGAGTGCTTAACAGGAAAGGAAAGAAATCACAGGGCACACTTGGCAGAAAGCAAGTAGCAAACATACAAAGTAACAGAAGCAAGACAGCAGAAATAGAAAGACAGCAAACTAGAACTGGAACCAAGGAAATGGGAAGAAAAGCAGGGACTGGAAAAGGATATACAGAAGGGGAGACTACAAGGGTATACTAGAATAGTGCAGGTTCAGGAATCAAGAAAACAAAGTAGCATAGAAGGCAGTGCTGGGGAAGGAACAAGAATTGAGCAAAAGCTCAGGAGTCAAAGTAGCACTGCAGGCAGTGCTAGTTCAGGAGAAGGGAAACTTCTGCAGGTCAGGAACAAGGAATGCTAAGGCTCAGGAGTCAAGGTAGCACTGCAGGCAGTGCTAGTTCAGGAACAAGGGAAACTGCTGCAGGTCAGGAACAAGGAATGCTAAGGCTCAGGAGTCAAGGTAGCACTGCAGGCAGTGCTAGTTCCGGAACAAGGGAAACTGCTGCAGTTCAGGAACAAGGAATGCTAAGGCTCAGGAGTCAAGGTAGCACTGCAGGCAGAGCTGGTTCAAGGAAACAGGAAATAGCTACAGCTCAGGAAACAAGAAGTCAAGAGAGCACTGCAAGCAGTGCAAATCAGGAACAAGAAATAGCTGAAGCCCAGGAACAGGAACAAAGAATAACTATAGCTCAGGAACTCAGGAAACAAGGTAGCACTGCAGGCAGTGCTAATTCAGGCACAAGGAATAGCTATAGCTCAGGAACTCAGGAAACAAGGTAGCACTGCAGGCAGTGCTAATTCAGACACAAGGAATAGCTATAGCTCAGGAATCAAGGAACAAGGATTAACTATAGCTCAGGAATAAAGGAATAGCAAGAGCACAGGAAACACTGGAAACAAGGATCGGTCTCACCGGTATACAGCTACAATCACCAACACTGGACTGAAGGGAGCTGGGGCTTAAAAGAGCTCACAGTAATCATATGCATCAGGTGTGAGCAGGCTAGCAGCAGCCAGCCACAGGTGAACTGGATTCCTCCACCCATCCTTGGCCTGCAGGGGTGGAGACGGAGCAGTGAGCAGGGAATTCTAGGTAATGGAGTTTCCAGAATGAGCAGGCTGGCTTCACAAAACCCGGCATGGATTGGGAATGGATCGCAATTTGCAAGTAGAATCGAAATGGCTGGAAGTCAGTATCTACATGAAGGGGAGGGTCTGGAAGTTTATTAGACCACTGAAGAGTCCCACAGTTCAGCCCCCTGGTGGTGGACACGAGAACGCAGAGAGCAAGTCGTGACAGTACATCCCCTCCAAAGACCGGCTCCCGGACTCTGGAACTGGATTCAAAGCCTTTGCTCCTAAGTAGTAAGTCCATTTCCATGAGAGATGTAGTGCAAAATACCAGAGGACTGCAGGAAAACTGTGATGTTCTGGAGGGTAGGATAATAGGCTGTAAATTAACAGCAGTATTGAAGGCAGAACCTGAAGAGTTCAAATCCAGTAGCAGGGGCTTAGAAGCCTGAATTAAAGGTGTTTGAAGTCCCGATGATGGCAGGCTGGAGTAGCACTCTGAAAACAAAGGAAGATTGACTGTAGGGTCAAAAGCAGATAACGGATTGGCAGGAGGCACAGAGGTCAAAGGCAAACTGGCTGAAGACAAAGGAGGTGACAGGAAGCAGACCTGAAGTTCTGGCCCTGGAGGAAAACATACAGAAGACTTGCATGCAGGCGACTTTGGAAGCAGGTATGCAGGAGACCCAGGCCCTTGAGGCTTACATGTTGAGAGTTTTGTCTCTGATGCTGGAGATTCAGTCTCTGAATGTATACGTACTGAGACCTCTGAAGGCTGGCAACCTGGAAGCCCAGGATCAAAAAGTAGGCAAGATAGAGGCTCAAGGCCAGAAGGCAGGGAGCCTGGAAGTTCTGGTGCTGAAGTCAGGGAGCCTGGAAGCTCTGGTGCTGAAGGCAGGGAGCCTGGAAGCTCTGGTGCTGAAGGCAGGGAGCCTGGAAGCTCTGGTGCTGAAGGCAGGGAGCCTGGAAGTTCTGGCTCTGAAGTCAGACAGGCTGGAGACTCTGACTTAGTAGGCAGGTGAGCTGAGGGCTTGTGCTCTGAATGCAGGCAGTATGGAGGCTCCGGTACTAATGGCAGGCAGGCTGCAGGCTCGGGCTCACATGGCAGGCAGGCTGCAGGCTCGGGCTCACATGGCAGGCAGGCTGCAGGCTCGGGCTCACATAGCAGGCAGGCTGTAGGCTGAAGTTCAGAAGGCAGCAGGCCGGCTGAGGACTCTGGAGACTTTGCAAAAAGACAAGCTGATGACAGAGAGGCACAAGAATGATGGACTTTAAATTCTGGGAATGGCGATAGCCCGTGAACAGCAGATTCCCTATTGTCAATATTGAAATCTTCACAGTTCCTTGGCTCATTAAAACACACTGAAGGGCTTTCTTCGGGATGGCTAAGAATACTGCTTATCTTAGAGTCTCTGATGACCAGACTCCCTTTACCATTTGGAAGTTCACATGTCTTGGTCAGAGGAAATAGGTCTGAGACTTCTTGGTCATGGGAGATTTGTTCAATTCCTTCTGCATTACAAGGTGGTACAGATGCATCAGAGCATAGAGTAGTATTATGTCCTGACTTTTCAATATGTGGCGTGCTTGAAGGCGAGAGAGCAAACAAGGGGTCAGGATTTTGTTCCTTCTCAGTGAGGAGGTTGGCTTCAGTCGCAGAAGTTAGAGCAAGAGCATAGACTGAGTCAGAGGGTGTTGTCACATCAGGGATTATGTTGGGCACTGGTTCAGGAAAGGAAAGAAATCACAGGGCACACTTGGCAGAAAGCAAGTAGCAAACATACAAAGTAACAGAAGCAAGACAGCAGAAATAGAAAGACAGCAAACTAGAACTGGAACCAAGGAAATGGGAAGAAAAGCAGGGACTGGAAAAGGATATACAGAAGGGGAGACTACAAGGGTATACTAGAATAGTGCAGGTTCAGGAATCAAGAAAACAAAGTAGCATAGAAGGCAGTGCTGGGGAAGGAACAAGAATTGAGCAAAAGCTCAGGAGTCAAAGTAGCACCGCAGGCAGTGCTAGTTCAGGAGAAGGGAAACTTCTGCAGGTCAGGAACAAGGAATGCTAAGGCTCAGGAGTCAAGGTAGCACTGCAGGCAGTGCTAGTTCAGGAACAAGGGAAACTGCTGCAGGTCAGGAACAAGGAATGCTAAGGCTCAGGAGTCAAGGTAGCACTGCAGGCAGTGCTAGTTCCGGAACAAGGGAAACTGCTGCAGTTCAGGAACAAGGAATGCTAAGGCTCAGGAGTCAAGGTAGCACTGCAGGCAGAGCTGGTTCAAGGAAACAGGAAATAGCTACAGCTCAGGAAACAAGAAGTCAAGAGAGCACTGCAAATCAGGAACAAGAAATAGCTGAAGCCCAGGAACAGGAACAAAGAATAACTATAGCTCAGGAACTCAGGAAACAAGGTAGCACTGTAGGCAGTGCTAATTCAGGCACAAGGAATAGCTATAGCTCAGGAACTCAGGAAACAAGGTAGCACTGCAGGCAGTGCTAATTCAGGCACAAGGAATAGCTATAGCTCAGGAACTCAGGAAACAAGGTAGCACTGCAGGCAGTGCTAATTCAGACACAAGGAATAGCTATAGCTCAGGAATCAAGGAACAAGGATTAACTATAGCTCAGGAATCAAGCAATATCAAACGCTCAGGAAACACTGGAAACAAGGTTATCAAAAGCTCAGGAAACACTGGAAACAAGGATCGGCCTCACCGGTATACAGCTACAATGACCAACCCTGGACTGAAGGGAGCTGGGGCTTAAAAGAGCTCACAGTAATCATATGCATCAGGTGTGAGCAGGCAAGCAGCAGCCAGCCACAGGTGAACTGGATTCCTCCACCCATCCTTGGCCTGCAGGGGTGGAGACGGAGCAGTGAGCAGGGAATTCTAGGTAATGGAGTTTCCAGAATGACCACAAAACCCGGCATGGATTGGGAATGGATCGCAATTTGCAAGTAGAATCTAAATGGTTGGAAGTCAGTATCTACATGAAGGGGAGGGTCTGGAAGCTTATTAGACTGAAGAGTCCCACAGTTCAGCCCCCTGGTGGTGGACACGAGAACGCAGGGAGCAAGTCGTGACAACCCCACACCAATCCAATCCACCTCAATCCAGCCAAATCCAATCTACCCTACTCTAATCCACGCCACCCCACTCCAATCCACCCCAGCCCAATCCAATCTACCACACCCCAATCCAGTTCACCCCACCACAACCCAATCCACTCCAATCCATCCACTGCAATCCAATCTACTCCACTCCAATCCACACCACCCCATGCCAGTCCAATCCTCCCGATCCAATTCACCCCACTCATTCCACCCCGCTCCATTCCACCCCACTCCATTCCACCCTACTCCATTCCACCTCACTCCATTCCACCTCACTCCATTCCACCTCACTCCATTCCACCCCACTCCATTCCACCCCACTCCAGTTCACCCCACTGCAGTTCACCCCACTCCAATCCAATCCAATCCAATCCACCCAACTCCAATCCACCCAACTCCAATCCACCCCACTCCAGTCCACCCCAATCCCATCCACCCCAGCCCACTCCAATTCACCCCAGCCCAATCCAATCTACCACACTCCAATCCAGTCTACCCATTCCAATCCACCCCACTTCCTGCAATCCAATCCACCCCACTCTACTCCAGTCCACCCTACTCTACACCAATCCAATCCTCCCACCCCAGTTCAGTCCACCCCACTCCAATCCAATCCACCCCACTCCAATCCAATTCACCCCACCTCAATCCAGTCCACCACACCTGACGCCAACCCAATATAATTCACCCCACTCCAATCCACCCGAATCCAATCCACCTCACCCCATTTAAATCCACCCCACTCCAAACCAATCCACCCCATCCAGTTCACTGACTCCAATCCACCCCACTCAATCCAACCCACTCTACCCCAATCCAGTCCACTCCAATCTACTCCTGTCCAACCCACCCCACTACCTCAATCCACTCCAACCCACTCCATCCTATTCCACCTCACTCCACTCTATACCACTCCACTCCACTCCACTCCACTCTATGACACTGCACTCTACGACACTCTCTGCCACTGAACCACTGAACTCTACTCCCCTCTACGCAACTCTACAACACTCGACCACCCCCATCTCCACTCTACTCCAACAAAACCAGTCTACAACACTCTACTCCCCACACTCCACTCTAGGACACTCCATGCCAATAACATTTAGCTATGCTGAACAGCAGGCACACTGGTGTACAATGTGGCAAAACCACATTGCCAAAGCCAATAGCTCTTGTATAGGCAAGACCTATTGGCTTTGTCAATGCTTGTTTCATTGGTTGTCTCAGATAGGATTTTGCCTGATCACATGTGCACAGCTACCTGAAAAGGGGTGCCTGTCAGTACCGGCATGCCTGGGCTGCTGAGCCATTCCCTTATTTTTATTTTTTTTACAAATTTCTTTCGGGTATTTTATTTTTGAAAACAAGTCACACTTGCCAAGGCAAGGCATCTGTTTTTGGCAATGCTTGTTCAAAGGTATAGAGATGCCCTGCAGAATAAGAAAAGTAAAGTAGGGTAGCAAGTAACTGGTGTTGAAGGGTGGTGTATGTGAGTGATAGAAGATGTATGTTACCATTTGATAGTTAATTCGCACCCTTCGCTTCAGAATGTCTTAGAACGTGGTAAAAAGTTAGCTGAATTTCTTTCACCAAAAGCACATCACAGAAGAGGAAATCCCTCCAGTGAACTCACTTACAGGTTTAGCATTTTCTCCAGAAATCTGTGGATTTTCCATTACCACTCAACTGTAAAGCAGGCTCTTTGTGTTGTGTTTGTGCAGGAACAGCGTGCTCTGCGGGACCTCTCTCATTGTTCACAATGTTAACAGTGGAAACAGTAGCCAGCACAAAACAGCTTTTTTAGAGGTCAGAGGCGCTATAAATACGGTCTGCACTTGAGGTCACACCGAGAGGCCCAGGATACTGCTCTTAACGCGAGCGTCCATTCTGCTGCCATTGTTCGTGCACAGTGTTGCTGTTTTGAGACTTCCTGTCTAGGGAGCTTTTTCTTGAGGCAGGCCATTGGTTTCCTCCAAATGAGCATAAAACAAAAAGCGATTGAACAAACGCCAAGTTTGGTGCATTATAAACAGAGTCATTTCGTTCCGTACGAAAAAAATGCTTACAATGATCAGTGACAACTATTTCATCAAGCACCTAATTATTCTCCAAAGCTGTGAACTAAAATACATGATGTGACCATGCAAAACAAGCACGCCATTATGCACTACGATCTTTCAAGGTGAAGAAAACAGCCCCTGAAGTGGATTTTTCGGAAAAAGGCTGCATCTTTTTCCATTGCTTTTTAAAAAAATTATATACACCTCCATGCTGATCATTTTTCGCTTTATATATATATATATATTTAATTTAAATTAAATTTTTTGGGTTGCAATTGCCTTTGTTTTCCTCATTCTTCAGACTGTAAATATAAACTGCTGGTACTATGTTGCCCTTTCTCACTGTCCCCACCAGCTGTTGGTTACTAGGGTCCTGTTATCAAACACAATTTCAGATGACAAACTCTTTGTGTTGCTTCGCTTTAGCTGGCCTGTGTGTTTGAAGCTTCTCTGCAGGACACAAAGCGCGGAACAAACATGTCGCGCTCCCACTTCTCCCATCTACGCAGAATTAGCACTTGGAGTCCAGGTCGCGCCCCTCCCGCGGCTTCCTAGTCAATGATGTCAAGGTCAGTTGCACCTCTTCCGGTGGATCATGAGCTGTAATTGGTGCTGGCACAGTTCAGAAACATCTGTCATTGAAAATTGTTGTGAAGTCGAGTCAAAAAAATCACAGTATAGCCATTGATCCGTTATGGCTGGCAGCACGGAGTCGTAATGCTGGGCCCGGTGTTATCCTTAAAAACTGTCATTGCTCAGTTGGATGTTGGACACCTTTGCCCAATTCGCACATGTTGTTGCAGTCCCAATTCCTCTATCCTTTAACCCTACTTTATCATATTCAATCAAACTAACAGACTCTCACGTCCACCGCTCAAATTAACAACTTATATTTCCCTACACCAATCCACCACTATTCCTTTAGGTTCCGGAGACGCGTGTTGCTCGTCGAAAAGAGCTTCAAAGCCTCGTCAGGGGTAGTATGCACTATATAAATACAATTACAATTGCGATCCCGATTCTGTGAATATTTTTTCGCCAGGCCATAGGTAAGCCCCCACAAACTCACAAGTTTTGAGCATTCA
This sequence comes from Calotriton arnoldi, assembly GCA_963921515.1. Classification (NCBI taxonomy): domain Eukaryota; kingdom Metazoa; phylum Chordata; class Amphibia; order Caudata; family Salamandridae; genus Calotriton; species Calotriton arnoldi. The sequence continues at coordinate 532,080 of CAWUFW010005705.1, forward strand.
CATCACTCTTGTAGGGTTCCACAATGGAAACTCATGCTCATTTGCTCCTATTAACAGCAGGATCGACTCCCTCAATTAGAGTTTGGCGGTTAGGGTACCAGTCCACAAATATGACAGAGTACTCTGTCCACCAAAATGATGGTCCACCTGATCGGTTTAGAACAAGGCATACATTCATGTTTCCACCAACAGAAACCTTACACCCACGGCCAAATGGACTTGGGACATCGGTCAAAGTACCTCACACTATCCACCCTATTTAGAAAAGATAGTCAGGCTTAGCTTTAATTCTGTCCAAGGTAAGGAAAGCCTAGTGGTAGTGGTCTCCTACAGAAATCTCTTTACAAAATGATCCCACAACCTAGGAGAAACCCCCCAGGGTGTTAGAGACATTACTTTGTTTCACAAAAACTAACTCCCACTTTGGGAGTTTGTTCTTGTAAAAAAATGTTTGCTGTGTAGCTGCTCAGTAAACCTTCAAAACCTTTAGAGGAGCAGCCATGGTGACAGTTCCTCTAAAATCGTAGAGGTCTCCACCAGGCAGGTGGAGATCTCTATATATGGTGAGTGGTAGTATGCCAGGGCAGTGGAGGCTATTACCGTCACACCCCTGGCCGTCGTGGGGCCACCCGCCAAATCTTAAATAAGTTCCTAAGTGCTTTTTCAGGTATAGAATGGTGGGGGAACCTCTCCACAATAACTGGGAGTGTAGAGGAAGAGGTTTATGCATCAGACAAAATATTTTCATCATTAAGAAAAAAAAAAGAAAAGGACAATTGCCATGGCACATTTGTGGTTCATTTATGAATGTGGAAGTTTCTATCAGCTGGCTTTGCAAGCATAAACTGTCTAAATTATATGTATTGGAGTACCCATGAAACCTACTACTATCAGATTTCCCAGAGTGCTTCTAGGAATCTCTGAAAAGTTAGACACCTCCTCCACACACAGGAGTAACAACATGGTCAATTGTAAGGCTTCGGGACGCCAAAATCATAATCCAGTAGAGGGTATTGGAGCAGGTGCACAGGCGTTCACAAAATGACCCCTCATATAGCTTTAGCATAACAAGAAACCATGGAGATGACAAGGGGCACAAAGGAACATGTTTAAATCCAAAAGTGAACCATAGATGTGCTCCAAAGGTACCCAGAAGTTTAGCTGGTGGGTACCTCCCCAAAATACCTTGATTCAACAGGCAACCATTCTACAATTACAATCACTACAGAGGGTCACCCTTGCTTTCTAAATCCCGTTTCCATCCACAATATTGTTGCGTGGCCCAATTTATATTGCATCAAAGTGTGAGATCATCACCCAGGTAAATCGGTGAGATCAATACACCTTATAGGATATATTGTTGGGCCCTCACCAACAGGTACCACCCATGGCTTGCTTCATTATCAGACCCACGCCTCATGTCCAGTATTTGTAAAGCGCGAACAATTACCTGAAGGTGTCAAGGCGCTGGGGGCCGTCCGGAAGATTAAGCGAGCTATTGCCCAGAGTCACATGGTGCTGGGCTGATCTGCCACCGGCACCGGGGATCGAACCATGAGCCCCGGGTTCCGGAGTCAGTTGCCCTGGCCACTGCACCACACCTCTTCCTCACCTAGTGTGTGTCGGCTACTGTTGTAAGCGGAGCGCTTAGACTTGTGTTTGTGATTTGCTATGTTAAAATTGCCTGCTGTATCCTATTTGTCTTTTTAATCAATTGGTCCTTTGGCAAGATTAAAAACAGTGCAATGTTAAAGGGGTATAGTCTCCCTATACATCTGTGGTCGACATTTTTCAGCCGTTTAAATGCCCATGTGGGTCAGTCGCCTTTCTTAAGGACCTTAAAACTTATTAAAATCCCTATATATTAAGGTTACTTGTTGCAGGCAATGTTACAAGATTTCTTACTTAATTGTGGTAGAAATACATGCACGCAACTTATACAGACCATTTGGTTGGATACTTTCCTTGGTTATGGTCTGCACTATAAATGGAGAAAAAATTGATATCATTGAACCATTCTTGCATGCATTTTCCATGTTTCGAAGCATTATCTCCCATGCTATTGTGATACTCTTCATGCATTCGTGTGTTGGAGTCCCTCAATCTCCGTTATTATGTACATATAAAAAACATTAAAAAGGCACGGTGGGCAAACGGTGAATAACAACACACGCAGTTATACTATACAACATGCAATGATGTATGTTAAATGAGAGTCAGAATGTTCTGCACTTACATAGCCTACTATCCAGTTAGGCTTCATGGCACGAGGGACTTCCAGAGTCTATGCATGAGGCATACATGATGACAGCAGTCAGTTGCCAAGTGCAAGACCAGAATTGGATTCTGGAACATATGGACTGTGCATGACACAGGAAAGGTGACTCAAGTAACATCCGAGATAAGGTGCTAAAACCTACACATCCTGGGGGTCAGCAAAAGTAGGTGGACCGATCTGGAAAAATGAAAATCACCATAGGAGAGATGGTACTGTACTTGATGACCACCATCATGAAGGAGTAGCCATCATCCTGAGCAAGGGCACAAAGAAAGGTTTACTTGAGTGGAAGCCAGTCAACAGCAGACTCATGGCAGCCAGGTTAAAAGGCAGACACATCAACACCACCATTATCCAGTGCTATTCTTCAACAAATGAGGCAGAGGGAACAGTCAGGGACATATTCTGCCAGCACATGCAAGCTGAGCTTAAAGCAGTGGCAAACCACGACCTGAACATTTTGATGGGAGAATAGGATGCTAAAGTGTGAAATGACAACACAAACCATGACAAAGCCATGGGAAGGAAAGGTTAAAGAACAATGAATTACAATGGAGAAAGACTGTGTTGGAACTTTGCGCCACAAATGATCTTGTCATAGGAAGGACTCTCTTCCCCCCACTTTGATATTCACAAACTAATATGGTGCTCGCCCAGTGGCAGAATCAGAAACCAAATTGACCGCCTGATGATCAGCGGCACCTGGAGATGCTCACTGCAAGATGTCAGAGTGAGGAGGGGAGCGGACATCAGCAATGATTGTCATCTAGTGTCTCTCATGTGAAGCTGAAGCTCAGAAAAACAGAACGCAAAACATCAGGATGAAAGCACTTCGATGTGGCAAAATTACAGGATTACAGGACCCCAAGACAGAGAAGGCATTCATATTACAAATCAAAAACAGGCTCCAACTCCTGGCAGACACAGAAGGTCAGTCTGAGCCAGCTGCAGACACAGTAAACAAGAAATGGGAACAGGTCTCTTCAGTATATGTGATGAGCAGTGAAACATGTCTGGGGACCAAGACAAGGTAGTGGACAGAAGGTATAACACTGGACACCTGGCAAGCTATTGAAGACAGAAAAGCATAAAAAAATAAACTCATGGAGGCCAAATCTGAGAGGTTGCAGGAGAAGTACAAGCAACAGCACATAGAAACAAACAGAGAAGTCAATAAAATGACAACACAATGACAAGAGCAGACAAGTCGGCATACGTGGATAACCTTGCCAGTCAAGCAGCGGTAGCCAGTAGAGGAAAACAGGTGAAGGTCTTCAAGATCACGAAGATAGTCACTGGTAAATCTTGTGCAACATATAACACCCCTATCTTGGACAAGCAAGGAATATTACTCACAACAAAGAACAAGCAGGAAACATGCTGGATTGAGCACTTAAGAGAAGTCTTGAACAAACCAGTACAAAGAAGCAAAGTGGACATCCAAGAAGCAGAGACAGACTTGGATGTGAACCCTGCCTCACCATAGAAAGACAAAATTGCCAAGCCATCCAATCTCTCAACAACAGAAAGGCTCCTGGCCAAGACAAGCTGAATATAGAAATGTTCAAGGCAGACCCCACCGGGAAAGAAAGTACCAGATAACTGGAACCAAGGCATCATTGTCAGGATTCCAAAGAAGGAAACCTTAATTAATTCTAACAACTAGTGTAGAATCACCCTTCTGTTAATCCCCAGTAAAATCCTGGTGGAAATCATAATACAGCGCATTTCTGATGTCGTGGACAAGCAGTTAAGAAAAGTACAGGCAGGGTTCTGCAAGGGCAGAGGGTGTATTGATCAGACCCTAACTCTACACAACATCATAGAGCAATGCATGGAGTGACAGAGGCAACTATACATCAACTTAATTGATTTTGAGAAAATCTTTGACAGCATCCACAGTGACAGCCTCTGGCTATAGCATACTGCAGCAGATAATTCTCCTCATCAAGAGTTTCTACAATCATTTTACCTACAAGGTAGGATATAGTGAGTATAGCTTTGAAGTCAAGTCTGGTGTGAAACATGGCTGTGTGCTGCAAGCACTGCACTTCAGCCTAGTCATGGACTGAGTGATGCAACACATAACAGAAGACCAAGCCAAAGGCATTAGATGGACCGTATTCTCTACACTGGAGGGCCTTGACTATGCAGATGACCTTGCTCTCTCACACACACACACACCAGCATATGCAGGAAAAGATGTGTTGCCTCAACATCTATGACAGCAAGTGAGAATGATGATCAATAAGAAGGAATCAGAAGTCATGCCACTAAACCCTTTGCCAATCAAAATAGATGGAGAGGACCTAGCCATGACAAAGGAGTTCACCTACCCAGGCAGTACTATCAGACATGAAGGAGGGGCAGACAGTGACATCAACAGCAGACTGAACAAGGTCAGAATGCCTTCAGGATGCTGAACAATGTGTGGAGGTCATCTCAGTATAGCACCAACACCAAGCTGAGGCTTTACCTTAGCTGTGGTCTGCCCACACTCTTGTATGGATCAAAATGTTGGTGGATGATGAAAAGCCACATCACCAAACTGTCAGCCTTCCACGCCAGTAACCAAAGAAGAATCATGCGCATTTTCTGGGTGTGAACCAGCTCCAATCAGGAACTGCTCACCAGAAGTAAGCAAGACAGCATGGACACCATCATTATGGGAAAAAGATGGATAGGACACATCATCAGACGAGAACAAGACTCCATCACAAGAACAGCTCTGCCGTGGACACCAGAAGACAAACAGAAGAGAGGTAAGTCAAAGAACAAGTGGAGCAAAACTGTGGAAACAGAAATGAAGACCCTGAAACATAGCTAGGGCACCGTACAGAAAGTTGCCCAAGACAGACAGAAGTGGAGGTGCTTCGTTGCTGCCCTACATGCCAGTAGACATAACAGGCAGTAAGTAACTATGTAAAGCTTTGCCAATGCTGTTTGCTGATGCTGTGCAGCATCAACAAAAAAAAGAGAAAAAAAGGAGCGATAACGCAGCCACTGTTGCCGGTCACATCCTTCTTTAGGCACCTGCATACATCAACACGCATTTACCACATACACAACGATGCAGGCGCCATTTTCTTTTTTTGTTGACCAATCTAAAGTGGAGGATGCCACTTAGACCAGCAAATGAAAAACAAGAAATGTTAAGTGCACAAAAGTGCCTTTGCCGGAGCAGCAAATGGCAGCTGCCAGGCGCCACCAAACAAAGTGCACCCAAAAAAATTGAAATACCTGCGAGGGGTGTGGGAGCAAAGGCGCAGCTGGTGGGGGAATGAACAGGAGGAATAAAAATAAAGCTATGTTGGGGGGCAAAGCAGGACAAGAAGGGGAGAGCAACACAGACCCTGGGTTGGCACTGATAAGCAGACAACATAGAGAGAGAGCAACACACAGGTGAGAGAGCAACGCGTAGAGAAGAGGAGAGAAGGGCACAAGAGAGAACCACGCAAGCAAGAGAGAAACATAGACCACACAAGGGGGGGTAGGTAGTTGGTGGAGGAAAGCAGTACATAAAGAGTGCTAGAAAACACATGCACTCTCATGCAGAAAGTAAAAATAGTTCCTGAATGTGAACATTGGAAGGATACAAGCCATCCAAACAATAGTGGGGTAAAGAGTCTATGCTCCAGTGGAGGGAGAAACAGAAGAAGGGGAAGGCAAGCCATTGAATGAGAAGCAAGCAAATGAGAATTACAATAAAGCCAATCTATGGTAAGCAATGAGAGGGCTCCAAATCCACGTTAGGCTTTTGGTAAGCCCACAATAGACATAAAAAATCACATTCTTAATTTTCTTTTACCTCTTACACTTCCTTCTAATGACAGCCCTAACCTGTCACAGGTTTTGCTGCTCTTTTTCCTACCCATATGGGGATCAATACATTTGATTCAGAGTGAGAAAGGGCTTGACAGCTCAAAACAATGTGCTGTCCATCTTCTAATACTTTTGCATAATGACTAAAGATCTATCCACATTTCGGAATGACCAAGCACGACTGTTGAAACATTAAAACAGGAACTTGTTTAGGTGCTTAATGTACCATCTCTGAAAAGTAAAGTCAAATGTAGCAGAGCATGAATTGCAGTGGTGTAATTCGCGGACCACAGTCAGATAATGATTTGCCCAATAATTAAATAAATCTCACCTTAAGGAATCCCTTACATGCCTGTTTAGACTCCACCTCTCTAAAATTTTCGGGGCCAACAGAACAACCAGCTCCAAATTGGGCTGCAAAAACTTCCAATACAATTTTTTCTTGTTAAGTCATATGATCTCAGATTCATTGGGAGTCAGAGCAATTACCATGTTGGATGCAAAAAAAAACAATAAAGGGCAACATGTATCATGCATTTTACCAGTCGCAAACGGCCGTTTGCGACCGGTAAAATGCATTTTGGTATGTATGAATTCCAATTTGCAATTCAGTACTTTTTACTGAATTGCAATTTTGATTTGCGAATACATACCGATCCGATATTAGGAAGGGTCGTGTTTAGGGCGTCCCTTCATAATACTGAATCTCAGCGTATGTAGGAATGTTTTGCGACCAAAATGCGGTTGCAAAACATTCGCATTTTACCACCTACTTCAAGTAGGTGGTGGGTGACCCATTCGCAAATGGGAAGTGGTCCCCAAGGGACCTCTTCCCCTTGATGAATGTTCAGAAAAATGTTTTTTAAGAGCAGGCAGTGGTCCCACGGACTACTGGCTGCTCTTGAAAAATGAAAAGAAATCTTTTCATTTTTCTTTTTTAAACACAACGCATTTTTCTTTAAGGAAACGGGCTGCATTTAAAAAACAAATGATTGCTTTAGCTAAAAGCAATCACAGACATGGTGGTCCGCTGACCCCAGCAGGCCACCATCCTTGTGATTTTAGTGATTCCTAATGGGTGGCAAATTGCGACCTGCCTCATTAATATTAATGAGGTAGGTCGATTTGCGACCCATTAAGAAATGCTGAATGAAACTCATGAAGTTTCATTTATTTTTATTTATTTTATTTAGTGTTTTATAGAGCGCAAATGTGACCCGTTAGGGTATCAGAGCGCTTTACAGGGATAACACGTTGTATACAAGTATGAAATAGTCAAAGAAAAAAAAAAACATAAGTAGGAGTAGAAGGAGGTGAAGCATTTGGGAATAACAGGGTGTATACAATGTTCAGATCATAATGCAGAGAAATCCAGCAAATACATTTGTGAGAGTACAAGGTCAGTACAAGATGGATAGCAGCCAGACAGTCCAAACTCTAGCGGCAACAAAAATAAGCAAAGCCACTGAGCGGTGTGTGCAATGCATGATTTATGGGAGAAACTTGCCCATTAGGAAGGTTTTGGCTTCCTTTTTAAATATTGACAGAGAGGGAATTTTTCTGCTGACAGATGGCAGCGAGTTCCAGATTCTTGGTGCGGCCCCAGAGAGAGCACAATTGTAAGTTTTTTCCTTTCGGAATCGGGGTGGCTGGAGCACAAAGTCTCTGGCGGACCTGGAGTTTCTGGCTCCTCCAGAAACCATGATTTTCTGGGCAAGATATGCTGGGGATTTCGTGTGTAGTGCTTTGTGGGTGATACATGCCAGTTTGAGTTGGATTCTGGCTTCAAGAGGAAGCCAGTTCAGCGCCTTCAGATGTGGTGAAAAGTGGTCGAATTATTTTGAGCCTGTTAAGAGTCTGGCGGTGGCGTTGAGGCAAGCTTTTAGGGGGGCCGTGGAGATCTTGGGCAGGCCTGAAAGGGTTTAGCATCCGTATTCGATTCTGGAGATAACTAATGCCTGGACTGCCATTTTTAGGTCCGAGGCATCAAGGAAAGGTTTTAGTTTCCTCAGGTAGCTCAGGTAAAACCTGGCAGTTTTAGCCATCGAGTTGATGTGGTCTCACATATTCAGGTTGCTGTCCAGGGTTATGCCGAGAGATTTGGCAGATTCCACTATGGTCGGTGTGCAGTTTAGTGCTGTGATCGACTTGGTCCATTCCTGGATGTCAGTGTTACTTTTAGGGGGGGAGATTAGAAGGAACTTCATTTTTTGTGCATTTAGTTTGAGCTGGTTGCAGGCGAGCCAGTGAACAGTCAGCTTTAGGGCCTCATTCAAAGAGTAGATCTCCTCTAGAGATGAGATTTTGATGCAGATCTGGGTATCATCGGCATACATGTGGAAGGAGATGTTGGCGGTACGTAGTAATTCAGCTAACGGTTCAAGGTAGAGATTGAAGAGGGTTGGGGAAAGAGTTGATCCTTGGGGGACTCCGATCGTTATCGGGGAAGGAACAGATAGATTACTGTTGACTAAGAATCTCTGGGTGTGTTTCCGGAGGAAGGATCTAAACCATTCGAGAACAGTTCCCCTTACCCCCATCCTGAATTCGAGGCATTCAAGTAGTTTCTCGTGGTTGACTGTGTCGAATGCCGAGGATAAATCAAGGTCAATCAATCCTTGTCCATGGCCGTCCCAGTCACATTAGGAGTCCCGCAGGGCTCCTCCCTCTCACCTACACTGTTCAACCTATTCATGGAGCCGCTCACTGCTATCCTCAACTCATCAAATATCCACTTTCACATGTACGCAGATGACACGCAACTATATTTAAAGATAAACTCTCCGGAGGACATCAAATCTGTCAATCTAACGCTACAAAAAAACTCAGTCTTGGTTGACGGAAAACCACCTCAAACTAAACGCCCTCAAAACTGAATTTCTACTAATCGCTCCGCCTAACCAATCAGCCATCATACAAGAATGGCTTAAACAACGTACAGCGCTCAACTGCCAACCTCTTATAATTGATTCAGCAAAATCGCTGGGAGTAACTCTGGACAGTAATCTAACCATGCAGAAACATATCAGTGCCGCAGCAAAAGGAGCAAACTTTCAGATGAACACCTTGAGAAAATTAAAACCCTTCCTTCCAGCAAACGACTTCAAACTGGCAGTCCAAGCACTAGTAATCCCTAGACTAGAATATGGTAGTGCAACTCTCTGTGGTCTCCCTAGATCTACAACTGCCCCTCTAAGAGCATCACTCAACTCAGCGGCTAGGGTCATCACAGGTTCCAAAAGAAATTGCCACATTTCCCCCGACTTCAAAGCTCTCAACTGGCTACCTTTCGAAGCAAGAATTCAATTCAAAATCGTCTGCATGACGCACAAAACCCTACATCACAACACCCTAGCTATCTGGCCCAGAAACCTGAGCTCTCATGCGGAAACAGATCCTCCAAGAGCGCCAGCAATCTTCTTCTGAAGCCACAAAGATTTGCCAAAAAGAAAACATATAATCGCGCCTTCTCTGGAATTGCTCCAATGATTTGGAATGCATTACCCCCAGAAACCAGACTGAATCCCTCAACTGCCTCTTTCAAAAAAGAAGTTAAATCTCTTCTCATGACGAAATTCACTTGATCATTGTATCTGACTCTTAGAACAACTAGCTGTAACGTAAGACATTACTTTGAAATACAATGTTTCTTTTGTTCAACTACCTTACTTGTAAAGCTCTGATACCCGCAAGGGTCATGCTCGCCCTATATAAAACCTTCAAAATAAAATAAATAAATCCAGTAGAATTAGGAGACATGTTTTGCCTTGGTCAAGGGCTTGGAGATTATCATCCACAATATGGAGAATAGTAGTTTCCGTGCTGTGCCCAGGCCTGAACCCAGATTCGAATTCATCTAGCAGATTAAAGTTGGTGATATGTTGGCTCAGTTGAAGTTGCACACATTTCTCCAGAGCTTTCACTAGAAGTGGGATATTGGTCTGAAATTGTCTGGAGGAGCAGGATTCAAGGTGGTTTTTTTTTAAGGTGGGGATGACTTGACCGGCTTTTAGAGAGTCAGGTATGGACCCTTGTAGTAGGGAAGCGTTGATTATTGTAGTCTAAATGGGAATGATAAATTGGGAGGTCGTGCCCACGCAGCTGGAGGGGAGTGGGTCATTAAAGTGGTTATTCGGATTTAAGGAGGATAGAATTTTCTAGATGGAATGGTTGTCATATAACTTGAAGTCGGACCAGTGCGCTTGGTTCTTGGGTGTTGTCTGGTGGGGAAGAGAGGAGAGATGGGACCCGGCAGGAAGAGGTCGGATGTTGGTGGCGGAATTAAGTTCTTTTCCTAGGGAGGTAACTTTGGCTGTAAAGAAGGAGGAGAACTCCTCACAGGTTATTAGGGATTTTGAGGTTTCTTTGGAAGTTTTAGCCAGTTTGTTAGATTGGTGTTTGACCATTTCAAAGAGCTTACGAGGTTTGTTCTTAGCGTTTTCCAGTTCCGATCTAAAGAACTCTTTTTTTTTATTTGAGGATGTTCCTGTTGTAAGCATTTCTGGTCTGTCGGAGAAGTTTTAGTTGGGAGGCTGAGGGGTGCTGTCTCCAGGTTCTTTCTGTTAGCGGGAGGGTTCTCCTTTCATTGTTGAGGGATCCGTTGAACCAGGGGTACATACATTCAAATAGTGATTACCTGATTGTGACTTGCAGAGGATCACAATTAGGTAATCACTATTTGAAATAATGATACATGTGGCCCAAGTGATGGAAGAAATGCTTGAATTAACCTCAGCCACTAACAAAAATGGAGTGGGGCTGCTTGTGTTCCCTTTCTGAGAGGACCTGGTCTATCATTATGACCTTTTCTTGTTTTCTTCAGTGTGTCGCAATAAGCATCACAGTATGCCCAGTCATGGTTCCCATGGTGACTGTGCCATAGAACTCAAGGTGTACCCACTTGATGAGGCCCAAGTAGGCCAAAACGGGTCTGGGGTTCCTTGCGAGTAGGGACCTGGACTGGCAGTTGATGCTGGACTGTTCCTATTGGAACTCAACCAATGCTATTTAGCATATGGCACTTTCCTGTCAGAGGTGACATGGTGGGCAAAAACATTATGGACTTGAATTCTGGCTCCAAGTAATTACCAGTATCTGCGATTAATTTAAGAATTCTACCCCTAACTTTTTTGTATTCCTCACTGTTATATTGGATGCAGCATGCAAATTGTTATACAAATATTGACTGCAATATAATTTGATGATCTGTGGCTCATCTTCTAGTGTGTGGTGAGGTAGTGAACATAATACTCCAAATTCCTGTGCGCTAAGTTTAAGAAGGCTGGCAGTGGTCCTAGAATGTCAGTGCCACGTGGTAGAAGGCTTGGCATTTCTAGAGAACGCACTATGCAAAAGCGCCCAAATGCAAACTAAATTTTCTATGATTCCGCTGAACTCTCATGTTGTTTGGAAATGGCAGTGTCTATTTTGGAATTATTGGGATAAATTTCCTAATGACTTATAGTTTCCTTGCTAGACAATCACAATCATTTGTGGCTGCTGCCAGAACCTTGATACAAGATGTTGTGAATACTTTGGAGAATGTTTGTTTTCCATGAAAACATGTTTGGAAGCCTGAAGCATAAAACAAAGATGTGTTCTAAGGATTTGAGTCATGTTTAGAAACAAACTTTACTTGTTGCAAATACTGAGTATGATCTTCCTTGAAGGATTATAGAAGTACCTAAGCAAGTGGAAGGGATACACTTCATTAAAAAACTGTAGCAATATTCACACTGCACATTTAATGTATTTATAGTAGGCCTGGATGTTGAGGGAAGGCGCTAAGATATATCAAGCTGATAAATATTTGCTGTTACAGTTTCATGATAAAGACATTCTGAGTGTATATCAGAACCAAACAGTGCAAACTCATGAAAACAAAAGGTAGTTACTTTGTCAAAGAAGAGAGTGTGATTATATCAAAAGGACTGAATAACACTGATTACATGAATATTATTTATGCCCCAATTTTCAGAGTATCAGCGTCCCATTAATACAGAGAGCCTGAGACATCGAGATGTTCTGACTTTATATAATTTCTGTTGAGAGTGATAGATGCTTCCATGTCACGATAAGGTCTAAGATATTTATCTTCGTTTAGATAAGCACTACGACCTACTGACGTCAATGCTCAGAAGAGCGACTAGTCAGAGGGACGATATCCAGATTCCCTGTTTTCTCTCTTATCCCATTCCCCTTTCGCCAAGTCTGAGGTTAACCATCTGTTGTAATCTCCATTCCATGGTACATTCCGGACCCCCCTCCTCCCTGTCCCAGTTGGTTCCTCCATGTCACTGTTTGCCACCATTCCACAGTGCCCTCCAGCTGACTGGAACCTGTGGTGGTGTGAAGATGAATAAAGAAGAGTTCCATACTTACTAGATCATTGTCTTCATTATAACACTGGCGACGAGGGTGGGATGCGAACCCACGCGTGCAAAGCACAATGGATTAGCAATCCATCCTCGTCGCCAGTGTTATAATGAAGACAATGATCTAGTAAGTATGGAACTCTTCTTTATTCGTCTTCACACCACCACAGGTCCCAGTCAGCTGGAGGGCACTGTGGAACGTTGGCAAACAGTGACAGGGAGGAACCAACTGGGACAGGGAGGAGAGTCGGAAGTACCATGGAATGGAGATTACAACACACCTCCTTGCATAGGGAGAGAGAGAAAAAGGAGATAAGGAGATAGAGAGAGAGAGGCAGAGGGACTGAACGGGGAGAGAAGAGACAAAGATGCAATGCATGAAGTACAAAAGCAAGAACTATCACTTTACACAATAATCTCTACCCAAGCCCAGGAGATCTCTGAGAACCAAGTCCACTCCTGTGTGGGTTAGAGATTATTGTGTAAAGTGATAGTTCTTGCTTTTGTACTTCATGCATTGCATCTTTGTCTCTTCTCTCCCCGTTCAGTCCCTCTGCCTCTCTCTCTCTCTATCTCCTTATCTCCTTTTTCTCTCTCTCCCTATGCAAGGAGGTGTGTTGTAATCTCCATTCCATGGTACACTCCGGACCCCCCTCCTCCCTGTCCCAGTTGGTTCCTCCCTGTCACTGTTTGCCAACATTCCACAGTGCCCTCCAGCTGACTGGAACCTGTGGTGGTGTGAAGACGAATAAAGAAGAGTTCCATACTTACTAGATCATTGTCTTCATTATAACACCATCATATTGTGATTTTGTTGGTTGACTGTGGAAACAGAGAAGAGCAAAAACACTCATTGCTCCCATTGGACCCAGACTACAAGGTTAGTGCTCTCGGACATACCACAGCCACATGCCTCCCCTACTTCATATCCAATCACTTACCGTCTATGTTCAATTTCTACACTATTCAAGGGCTTAAAGCCAGTCGATCTTGGGTAGTGATATTAATGGAAATTAATTTCCAATTTGTGAATATTTACCTACAAAAGAACCCTATTTAACTTAATCAAATTCAGACTTGCTAAGAATGTAAAAATCTGTCATGGCCAAGGACCTGCACAAAGCAGACATGCTCCAGCTCTTCTCCCAGCCTGTCTGTTCTGTATCTTCAAGCTTCAGTCTGGCTTTGCACTGCCATGGATGGTGGGCCCAGCGCTTGAAGGCTGATGAGATGGAGGGTGCAGACACATTTACAGTGGTGGCTCCCCCTTGGTGGATTGCTGCATAGATCTTAGTGGTGCAACAGCCAGAGGGTGAGCGGAGAGAGAGGTGTAGACTACTCGGTAACCACCCACCCTCTGCTTTGGTGTGCACTGGCTGAGTGGTGCATTTGTGTAGGCCCGACCATCTCCCAAGACCCAGTGAGCTGATATGACATTGGCAGAGCGTAGAGTATCCATGCTCCAGAGGCAGACTAGTATGAATGAACTGTGCAGCACGGCGAAGAGATGCTACTGAACAGTGGTGGCACCCACCCAAATCCACTGCGCTGACCCTCCCGCAAAACGGGGGAATCAGGTCCGTCAAGGAGCCTTCTGTTAGTCGTTCACAACCACACTGTGTAGAAGGGTCTCTGTTTCAATCAAGTACACAGCATTTATGGGCCAGGACGGGGAGTATACTGCATTTTATCTCACCAGCATCCATTTTGATTTAATATGGGAGAATTGAAAATCCAGTTGATGCCAGAGTAGTTAAAGAGACCGACAGACTGGTGAAGGAAGTGACCCGATTTGGGCCACCCGGGTCACTCGCGACCACCTCTCAGCCTTCCATACAAATGAAGAGTCGGTCAGACAGTAGAGAATACAAACCAAGTATTTATTCAGATACACTCGATCGGAGCCCAGTCTGCCCAGTCCCGGTGGATTGCTGCAGAGGGACTGACATCAGAAAACATGGTGATACATTATGTACGATTCAGAACCAAAGAAGGCACGCCCAGACTGGAAATTTCTAGATGGAGGCAGCTACACAAAGGAGGTACAGAAGGATAAGTTTCGATCCTGAGACCGGGCACACACTATCTCTATGCCAAGGTCGTTCTGCCTGCGCCCATCGCTGGACTAGTGGGAGCAGGCCTCTATCTAGTGGGAAAGATATGCGCTAACAAGAACAGTGTATTCATTAGTACAGCAAGGCCCGACCTTGGAGAAAACGAGAATTACCCAAGCTGCTTCTCGCAGAGATAGAGAGATAATTAGTTTCGATCATGACTCAAAATGGCGGCCAAGCATAAAATGGTGCCGCGAATGCTAACTTATGCAAAACAGTATATAAACAACACAGCTAAGACATTTTTATTCTAACACTGGAAGAAAGTAATTTAGGGTAGCGCTTGATAAACCTTCATAGAGAGTAAAGCCCACATACCCTGTCTGTAGGACAAGACATTTTTTAATGAAAATACCTGGCTTTGATAGCACTTCAGAAGAGCAGAATCACCATAGTGATTTCAGGCTCTCAATGTCTGAAGTTCTGTAAAGATGTCACTCTTCAGTAACTCCATACAAATAAACAGTGGCATGATATTGGTACTTACATAGTGCTTACTGCTGCGGATGAGGTGTCAAAGCTCATTGCGAACTGTTACCGTACTCCTCCATGGATGCTTACAACATTAAACAATTTGTAGATAGGGTGTATATTGGGATAGTAGGAGATGCTGGGGTGGGTGTGAGGCAAGGAATAAAATAGGGGAGTAAGAGATGCTTGTCAAGGAGGTGTCATGCTTGGCTTGAAGTGGTTTTGTGAAGTTATTATAACATAGCATAAGTATTTGTAAATTCCAGGTTGACCCAGAAGGGCCTCTTGGCGCTGAATAACAGATGTTTATTGTTACCCAACAGTACTCATTTTTATCGACTTCAGAAGGATGCAAGGCTGAGTGGACCCACTGGGATTTGAACCTGTGACCACGAGGTCATACATAGGCCACATACAGTGGACGCATTAGAAGACGAAGCCACCAGACCTGGCTATTACCAATGTATGACAGGGGATGGGGTTGGTTCTAAACTGCTGAGTGACCCTACCATGTCTAGTATTAGGTTCACATCCCCAGAAGTAAAAAGGGTCAGCTATGGTTGATCTCTGGAGCACACATTAGTATTCGTTGAGGTAGCAGATCGAATATTTATTAGTGTTATGTAAATTAAAAGACCAGTGTGACTAGGCTTCAGTAGTAATGTGTGATATTATGGAATTAGGTGCTAGCGTGTTATCCAGGAGTTGATTTAGGACAGCTCAGGATGAAGCTACTAGAGAATAGTATTAGTCTCTATGTTAGTAATCCGTGAAGCCTACCCAGAAGAGGAGTTAGAACAACGCAGTGAGTCAACAGTAGTAGACCAGCTTAGGACGCCTCAGACGTCTACTCAGAAGTGGGTTATACATAGCAGTCACAGTTAGAAGTAGTGGAGCTGACTGTGAAATCACAGTAACCTCTAATTTGGGAGCAATACTGCTATAAGATGTTGAGTAAAATGTTAAGATGCTAATACTTACTTGTTTTATGGATGGTATTAAGTTTTCTTAGGAGTGTTTGCAGAGCAAATGTTCTGGCCCAAGACACTTTCTAGACCCTAACAGGCATCCACTTTTTATTAATCTTAATTGACCCCGTTAGCTCATCCCATGTTTTCTATACATTATTAGACAAAAAATCTAAAATCTTATACTACCCGTTTATTTTCCATCTGGTTATTATTGCATGGTCTAACTCGACTAGGTTTTGAGAAACCAAGTCCTCAAGACAGGTTGAGGCACTGAATTGTGGTATCCCAAAAATTGAGCTCTCTTGCTGAGAACCAAATTAACACCTAATGTCATACTTTTTGGGGGTGATTTAGTTACTTGCAGCACATCTTTAATATTATTATCTTTCAACACAATTCCATTGACTCAATATTATAATAGGGTGTGAGTTGGTGTGCTTAAAAAAAAAAAAAATCTTATTGAGAATTATGCAAAATAGGCAAAGTAATACAGTTTCAAAATAGGTAGGGCTAACCTCCCCCCCCATCTCCCCTTGCAGTGGGAGAACATAAAGTGATAAGTGCTAATCTTGAGCTCAAATCTTGCCATTAAAACGGAGGAGATCATTGCTTTACATTTTTTAAAGAAACTGGGCTACAGAAAGCAGCAGAAAAATTTAAATTGAGCATTGACAAAATTGCTATTTTTGTCATGGCTACTCTTCCAAGTATCGTAAGTGGGAGCGGCTTCCATTTAACTAACATAGCCTTGATCTTCTTTAATAAATGTTTATCATTTAATTCATACAAATCTATAATGTTATTTGTGAATGTAATGCCCTGGTGTCATTTAGGATGTTGATTAATACAGCTTTGAAGGTCTGGCAGGAAATACTATGGAGTGCTATTCCACTTTAACAACACAGTTTTGGATTTATTGATTTTATATCTCCCTAAGGTCTGAAGCAATGCAAACATTTCAAAAGCCCTGGCTTGGCTTACTTTATCTGGTTTCAAAAACAGCATATTATCATCTGTGTATAGCTTAATTTGTGCCATTTGGGGTAGCGGATGATAAATTCTAGTGTCTACTCAAATTGCAAGACCTAAAGGCCCAATAAACAAGGCAAATAAAACTAGGAAGAGAGGCACCCCTGTCTGGTCCCTCTACATACATTGAAATTACCTTCTTCTGATGAATTAATGATCAGAATTAATAATCAGCTTAGCGGTCACACCCTCATAGAGCCTTTGAAGGGTCTCTGTGATTTGCAGAGGGAACCCAAATTTGCCTAAAATGGAGAACAGCCACAAAATCAAAGGCTTTTTTCACGTTGAGTAAAAATACTATTAGCAGAGTCTTTTTTGTATTGAACACATCTAGGGTTTCAATTAATTAATTCGTATTAATGTGTAATTGACAACCCAGGATGAAACCATTTTGATCTTTGTGGAAAAGCTTGGTAAAAACGCTGTTGAACCTAAGGACCATTAACTTTGTGAAGATCTTAAAAATTTAAAAGGGTGATATGTATTAAGCTGCATTGGATTTTGATCCTTCTTTAAAAAAGCCACAACTGACCCCTCATTAAAAGAGGGAGGGATTGTTCCCCCCACGACAATGGAGATGAATAATAATAAAAGATAAGAACTCAGGGGGTCATTACGATGGCGGAGGGCCCGCCACCGAAAGCCTGTCGGTGGCAGTCCCTCTGCCATCGTACTGCGTTTTTTCGCCCGCCAGATTACACTGGCGGACGCAAACATGGCGGTCGGAAAGACCGATCGCCACGGTTCCGACAAGCAGTCATTTTTTGACCGCCTGTCGCAGCAGCCCCATTGCCCTTTTCGCCGGGGAGTGATAACGAACAAGGAAGCCATGTTCACTGGCCTCCGTGGCTGCATTGGCGATGAGGGCAGGAATTGAGGTGTGTGTGATGAGAACGGTCCTGTTGATGTAGCAGGGACATTCCATGCGAACAGGAGAGACTTGCGATGTAGTAAGTTACCCAGTTAGAGGACTTGGACAGGTTCTCAAAGGCACTCCTGACTGCTTCATTTTTTACAACGTTTGCCTACTGATGGTGTGGTGGAAGCAGCCAAGTGTGTGATGACACAACGAAGGGAACATGTCTTTCCTTTGCCTGTCTCTCCTTCCACTCTTGCCAGCGTATGTAGAGTGTGTTTATGTACCACAGTATCTGCGCTAGATCCAGTATGAGCTGCTGCTTTTCATCCAGTGCCTGCGATCTCGCATTCCTGATAGGATAAGTCTCAGAGGATACAGACACGTGTGCAGGCCGTCCTACAGCAGCACCAGGCCTGGCTGGGTTTGGTGTAGGTAGTTAATAGTCATCAGTTGGTATTATGATGTCCTCCACATCAGATACTTGGAGGACATCTCCTGGCTGGAGATGTTGTGGGCTGTTGAGTACAACCTGAAGGCGGTACTGGTGACTGTATACGAGTGGTATGAATTGAGGGGCGAGGTGTTGTTGGCCTCTCTAGTGTGGATGGAAGTGATGGATTTTTTCTGGTATGCATTGCTTGCAGGTTGCCGGATGCTTTCGGGTCGTGTACATGTGCTGTACATATTAGAAATGTACGCGCCAACACAGACTGTCTGTTAGATGCAGATTGTACTTCTCCAGAATATGCAGCTACAGGAATCTTTTGGTGGTAACATTGTGTGATCCCTACAGGCTTCGTGTTCCTGCCAAGGCTTGTGGTTTGATAGACATCTATGTAAAGAAGAGCATCATTGATGTCACATACAATGTCATGCCTAAGAGGGTGTAACTGCTTATGTGAATAGATCACACAATCTACTGGTGTACCAACATTGACACTAGTTTCCGCACTCTCCAATTCCAAAACAAAGGACAAGTATATCGCGTTGAAAAGATGCCTTGCTAAATCAGGTAATAAAAGAATACCATGTGGAATTTGCAGTGAGAAAGATTGCAATAAAGACTAAGGCATCAGTCCATTCAGCCCAGAAAAAGTTGCGTAGTTGAAATTTTGCACATGGTGCCTGGCACACGGTGAAGCGATGTTTCCAAGCATGCTTTTTTGCATTGAGGCTTGTGCTGCGGCCAATTTCTGGGCTGTAGCACAAGCCTCAATGCAAAAAGGCATGTTTCCGACCGCCTACACGTCCTACTTGTCGGGCGGTCCCAATCCCGAAACGATGTTGGTCGGACACTCGTCCGACCAGCATCGTAATAGGGGCCTAAGTCGGGTTAAGAAGGATTTGAGTATAGGTCTGAAAAAGAACCAGACAATTTTCTGTATAACCTCTTCATCCTGATGCATTCTACGGTTTGCTTTAACCCGATTAATGTTGGTTCTCTTCTCAATGGCTGTGGTTTCTCCTGCCAACATCCTATCACACTTATCACTGAATTCAAACAACTTATGTTCATGTTCCATTAATTTCACCATAGCTTTGATATCCATTCATTATGCTGCAATTGTTTTAACTTCAGAAACTCTAAGCAGTTCTGCTGCTGAGTTCATTGCTGCCTAATTACATTCTTTTTTCTTTTACCAGCGAATACTTATGTGAGTGTGTTTCACTGGTAACACACGAGGTGTAATTTTACACAACAAAATCACTACTAGGGGAAGTGATGAGCAGGGGGCCAATCTGTGAAATGGAACACATGAGCAGGGCTTATGTTCATCAAGGAGGAGGCCGGGAAATGTACATAGCTCCTCCTTTTAGCCCCCAGCCCAACCTCTGAGTTCAGTGAATGGTTTTTAAGTTGCATCTGAATAGGTCAGGTTTGCAATAACCTTCTGAGCAGGATGCAATGGAAGCAATGTTCTTTCACATCTCTTGTGCCCCCACCAATGACCACATACATTGGGATATGGACGCCAACAGGCCAAGACTGACCCTACCGGGCACCAGGCATTTTTAAAATGAGCAGGCAGAGTGGGAGCTGGTTTCACTGCTGGTGGGGGCCAGTTTTGGTTCAGGAGGCAGAGTTTCCTGCCTGCAGCGCTTCAGAGCTTTCCAAACAAATAATGCAAAACAAATGGTTTTAATGCATGCCCGGTTAGAACACGCACTCTTTAAAACCATTTGTTTTTGCATTTGGTTTACTCCTGTTGCCTACAGGGTCGTCAGAAGCAGCGCTGACTTTCAGGGCTTCAGGGGGAAGGTGATGAGGGGTCTGCTGTTGCTTCCCTCAGAGAGTCCAATACACATATGATAATGACTTTTCAAAAAGTACTGGATCCCAGCACACGGACCCCGCTAACGGTAAGCAGTACTTTCAGCCCCACTTCCTGACAGTTAAACTGTACAGTAGTCTGGCAGATTGTTTTCTTTATGGTCTCAACTTTGAATGTTGGGATATGTGAAGATCAGGACTACTTTCTATTGGATGAGACCGGGCACATTTTAACTCACTGTGTAGTTTCTGTGTATATAATATTTATCATCTTTTTATGCCTGATTTAATACAATTCTCTAAGTTTTGTATGTATGGTTATATAGTTGTCCTCTTACAACAGAAAGACTGTATTTATTTATGTGTTGTGTATACAAACACGTCTTTTGTATTCCTATAACTGCTCTGTGTGGCTTGGGTACTCTGCCTTGTACACTGTATGCATTTATCTACATAAAATAAAATAAATAAAAACATGCATAGGGCAAATAATGTCATTATGTAATAATGTCAATGGAATTTGAAAAGAATCACTATTGTAATAAAGACAAGCAAGCAAACCAAAAGAGTCAATCTGGTTTGTACTTATACAGTTATCCAAGAAAATAATGAGCTAAGCCATCTTTCCCTAACTGTCCACCGAGTAGCTAAAATAGCTCCATGACATGCCTCCATCTGTAGAATATATGACTCTAATTCCAGGCATTTACCAAGATACCAAGGAATCAGGCAAACAGGATTGTGTTTCCGAAAGGAAAGGTCTTCATACAGCATTGGGGTTCATGATTTGGACTGATTCTCAGTAACTTCCTCATTTACCATTTTTGAAATAGGATGTAATCCACTATTAGTTCTGAGTATAGTAGTTTCCTTCCTGTTGTACTCTATGATTTATCCAAATTTTATGTGTTACGTACTACCCCTCCCAAAAATACATTTTGCCCCCACCCCCGCCACAGGGCGGTACGAAGTGCTATATAAATGCTACAAACAATACCATGGAGTCTACTAACAGTTTCAGCCTTTTTTTAAAAAAAAAGAAAAAAAATTGTTTAGACTTCTTTATTGAGCATTATTAGGTAAATAAACAGTATGAATACTGTTAGGGCGCGCAGGACTCTGGGTCAAACACAATCGGCTAAGTAAGGTTCAGTTTCAAACATCCCGTAAGCCAAACACCCCTACTATTGATTCCATAGGAGATGCTTATTTTACCATCCTAATCTGACATAAGAGTTCCACAGATATTAATCTGACTTTGCCCCCCCTACAAAAAAAAAAAAAACTTCCCCCCTCTCCCTCCCTGGTGGCGGTGATGTCTCAGGATACAATCATAATTAACAACAAGTCCTCTGTAGAGCCAGTTCATGGAAGAGGAATGTATTGTGTTTGGCACACAAGGCCATTCTGACAAGTGCCACAGTGAGCCCCGTTAAAGCTGAAAGAGATGCATAGCTCTTACCGAGGGGGGGCAGACCGCTGAGGGTAAGCCTCATGAGAGATATGTAACTAGTGGGCCCCATTTATGTTCGAAGGCTGTGTAGTCATCCTTAAAGATATCTGCGAGTCTTTCCATGGACAGGATTCTCCATAAACGAGCATGCCAGAGGGACGTCGCTGGTGTTCCAGCCTCTTTCCATGCGGCTGCTATGGTCAGCTTCGCTGCCCCTAGACACATCCACATGATTGCCTTGTCAGACGCTGGTGTGTGTTCCAACTGCGGGTCTCTGACCCCTAATAAGACCCCCTCAATATCTGTCGGCATCGGGTACCCCAACATATCTTTAAGGTGAGAAAGAATCTCCTCCCAGAACGGTCGAATACTGGGACAATCCCACCAAATGTGACAGAAGTCCCCTTGTAACCCACAACCCCGCCAGCAGAGATCTGAGGTGTCGGGGAAAATCCGCTGAAGCTTAGTGGGATAGAGATACCAGTCGAACAAAGTTTTGTAGTGGGCTTCCCTCAGGTCAATTGATTTATTATGTCTGGTGAGGTCTCCCCATAAGTGTTTCCAGTCGTCCTCAGTGATATCACGCCCTATAGTTTGTTCCCAGAAGGACATGTAGCGTGCCCGGGGTGCATGCAGTGTGTTGAGTAGCAATGTATAGAGAGAGGAAATGGCACCTTTCATGGACCCCGCCTTGTGCACCGCCAGTTTCTCCATAGTCCTTAGTTCTCTAGTAGCGGCCTCTCTTATGTGGGGTAGTGTGGCCCAGTGTTTAAGTTGGAGGTAGTGGTAATGTTCGCTATGTGGTATCAGAAATTCTCGCTTGCAGCTCTCGAACGTCAGGACGTAATAGTTGTGAAATAAGTCAGACAGTTTTAGGCATCCCCCCTCCCTCCAACGGTCAAAGGGTCCTTCCTGTAAGGCCGGCGGGAATGCCGGATTAAAGTGAATGGGAGTGTACGGGGAGGGGAATGTGGTCCAGCCCTCCCTTCTCGTGACCTGGTCCCAAACTGTCAGGGTAGTACGCGTAGGAGTACTTATGTATGCATTTGCGGGCCGGTCTCCATAGTACATCCCAAATGGAGCGCCCCACAATTGAACGATCCATATGGAGCCAATGTTTGTCGGACTCGCGCGCCGTCCATTCTGTCACTACTCGTAGCTGCGCTGCCTGGTAGTACAAAGTGAAGTCTGGTAAGGCTACCCCCCCCGCAGTCCTAGGCCGCCTCAGGACATGGAAGGGTAGGCGAGCTCGTCCCCCCTGCCAAATGAATTTGGTAACTAGTGAGCGGAGCTGTGGTAATAGGTCGCGTTCCAGTGCGATTGGCAGAGCTTGAAATAAGTATAGTAGTTTGGGGAGGACAATGCACCCCACTACTAAGGACATTTTAACCGCGTTGATCCGCCCTAGCCAAGAGATGTAGAGAGGCTTCCATCTCTTGAAGTCCTGCTGTAACTGAGTCACTAAGGGAGGGAAATTGGCCCTGTAGAGGTCCCCAATTTTGGCTGTAAGGCGAACCCCTAGGTAGAGAAGAGAGTGTTTAGCCCAGTGGAAAAGAGATTGACCTTTCAGCCGCGCCGCTTCCCCGGCGGGAAGCGTGAGGTTAAGAATTGAGGATTTGGAGAGATTAACCTTGAACCCTGCCACCCTCTCAAAGTCAACCAGCTCGTCTTGTACTGCCCGGAGGGAGGAGGCCGGCTCCAGGAGTGAGAGAAGGATGTCATCAGCAAAGAGGGACATCTTGTGATCAACACCTCCAAATCTAATTCCCCGTATCTCTTCATTAGTCCGGATCCGCGCTGCCAGGGGTTCGATGCTGAGGGCGAATAGAAGAGGGGAGAGAGGGCACCCCTGCCGCGTGCCTCTGCTTAGCGTAAAGGGAAGTGAGGGGCACCCATTGACCACCACCCGGGAGCTCGGGAGAGAATAGTTGGCCCTGATCATATTAAGAAATGTGTCCCGAAAGCCGAATCGCTGCATGGCGAGAAAGAGGAATGTCCAGTCCACCCTGTCGAAGGCCTTCTCCGCATCGAGACCAACCAAGATCGCTGGCAGCTTAAATTTAGTTACTTTATCAATAAGGTGTATGGTGCGGCGGATGTTATCGTGTGTTTGCCTCCCCTTTATAAACCCAGATTGGTCAGGGTGGACTAGGTCGGGCATCAGGTCCTCCATTCTCGCAGCTAGAATCGAGGAATAGAGCTTCGCGTCGAGGTTGAGGAGGGCTATAGGTCGGTACGAGGAGCAGAGGCAAGGGTCCTTCCCTGGTTTAGGAATAACCGAGATCACTGCCTCAGCCATTGACGTTGAGACGCGATCATCAGCCGCGATCGCCTGGAAAAGCTCAGGGAGGTGGGGAATCAGCTCTTGTGCGAAGCATTTATAAAATTGCGCCGTTAGACCGTCGGGACCGGGGGCTTTATGCAGTTTGAGTCGGCCGATGGCCTTGCCCACTTCCTCTGAAGAAATAGGGGCATCTAAGGAATCTGCTGCCGTGGGGGAGATCCGGGGGAGGGTCACTGTGTCTAAGTATTGTTGCTGTAGTACCATGTCTGCGGGAGAGCCCTGGTAAAGTTTCCCATAAAACTCTCCAAAGAGATTAGCCTTCGTGTCGTCAGCATGAGCAAGGATACCCCCGATAAAGTCCCGTTCCCGCTTCACTCGCAATTGGCGCGCTAAATGCGGGCCCACTTTATCCCCCTGAGTGTAAGATGTCTGACGGAGTTTCAGAAGCGTGTATTCCGCTCTGTTATTATAAATGGAGCGTAGTTTGCCTTGTACTGCGGTAAGTTGTCGCTGCAGCGCCCGAGTGGGGGTAGCCTTGTGTGCCTTTTCAATTGTCTCTAGCTCCAGTTCCAGGGCAGTTCGTTCTCTCCGTCTCTGATTATTAAGGGTCGCATTGAGTTGAATACACTTACCCCGAAGGACCGCTTTGAAGGCATCCCAATTATTTTGTGTAATTGGGATTGTGGGGTATTATGTGTAAAGTACTCATTGATGGAGGCCCTCAGTTCCTCCCGCAGGAGTGTGTCACGTGTGATCGCTGTTGGGAAATACCACCGTGATGTACCTGCTTTGGGCCCCGCCCATGTTAAATTTATAGTGACCAGACTGTGATCCGATATAGAAATCGGCAATATCTGCGCCGCCTGTAGAGGCCCCCTTAGCGACTGACTAATGAAGATATAGTCAATCCTAGAGTAAGATTGATGGACATGCGAAAAGTATGTGTAGTCTTTAGTAGTGGGGTGCATTGTCCGCCAGGCATCGCACAGGCCGAGTGAGGACATGTGTTGTTTAAGCCCTTTAGAGAAGATGTTGGTGGTCGCCCGGTGAGGTTGTGAGCTATCCAAGGTCTCATGCCATGTCAAGTTAAAGTCCCCTAGAAGAACCACGGGACCCTCCGCAAACCCTCCAAGCAGGTCAAGTGCATGAGTAAGGAATGTTGATTGGCCTGAGTTAGGTGCATAGATAGTGGCGAAAGTGCACAAGATGCCCCTGAGCCGCCCCTTAACCATTACGATGCGACCGTCCCGGTCTGTTTTGGTCGCTTCATGCAGGAACTTGGTAGAGCTGTGGAAGAGTAAGGCCACACCATTGTGTTTAGTGCTAGAGGACGACCTGTATATTAAGGGGTAAGATTTGTGTCGGAGCCTGGTGTCCTCGGATTTTTTTAGATGGGTCTCCTGAAGAGCGACCACCTCAAATCGGCGGTCCGTTAGGTATTTCCATATCTTTTGTCGTTTCGGGGGGAATTCAGCCCCTTCACATTCCAGGATGCTACTGACGCCATTGGCAAAGCTTATGTGTCCCCCTCCCCCTGTGGCAGCTGGCTACCCTATCCCGGCAGCAGAGACGCCCTCTAGCTAGGTAAAGACCACTCTTCCCGAGGCTCCCCGGCGCCCCTCCTCTCTCCTCTCTTCTGCCGTAAGCTTTTACAGAGAGTAAACAAAAACAAACCCCAGACACCACCACCAGAGTCCCCTCCCTCCCCAAACCGCCCACCCCCCAACAAACCCCAAAAAAGAATGAGCCGCGCGGCCAACGTGCCTCCGGCTCGGAATTCCCCTAAAAAGGTAGGGAAAATTCTGGGTGGTACGGACAAGGCCCGCACCCCCCGACTGCCATGTGCTGGAGATCAGGAGAGCGGTATCAATAGAAAGAGGAAAATAAAAACCTCAGTGTCATTGTCAATCGCTTGTCCTGCTACACGTGCCATGACGCTATGTGGGATCAAGAATTCTCCCTGGTAGCTCTCGAGCGTCAGGACGTCATATTTGTGAAATACATCAGAGAGCTGTCGGCATTCCCCAGCTAGGCTCTTGCGCCTCTCGGGTTCTCAGGTGCCTAGTTGGTCTGGTGCACCCCATAGCAAGGCGTCGGCACAGAGCGATTCTCCAGGAGCCATCCTCCGGCAATCTATCGGGTCCTCGGGACTGTGTGCCATGCTCTGGGCCCTTTTCGGGATGTCTCCGAGTCCGTGGGGGCGCCTGCGGAGTTTCCCTCTTCTGGAGGCGGCAAGCCCAGGATGTGGCAACCCCCAGTGAGCTCCGTCACATGGTGCGTTTTATTGTTGTACTCGAAAGATAGACCGAAAGGGAAAGTCCAGCGGTACCGGATGGTCTCTTCCCGCAGCTTGGTGGTGATAGGTCTCAGCATTTGTCAGCGTGCGAGAGTGGAAGGGGCTAGATCCTGGAAGAGGGCACACTTGAAGCCTTGAAATGATGTCTCGTCCTTTTTCCTCGCTGCGTACAAAATGGCTTCCTTCGTTTTAAAAGCGTGCATTTTGACCAGTACGTCCCGTGGTCTTCTGCGATCTCTCGAGTGCGCAGCCCCCACACGATGGACCTGGTCTATTTTAAGCTTCAATTGGTGCGGTGTTAGAATTTCCTCAAAGAGCCCCACCACGAAGGCCTCCAAATCCTGCCCCTCTGCTCCCTCCTCTAGGTCCCGGATGCGGATTTTTTCCCGCTGAGACCTGTTCTCCAAATCCTCCGTTTTAAGCAGTGCCTGCTGAAGTTGGGTCTGTAGGTCCTGTTGAAAGTCCTGCAATTTGGAGGTTCGGGTCTCAAGGTCACGCGTCTGTTCCTCCACCTCCAACACCCTGGTACCCACCGCATCCACATCTTGGCGCAGCGTCGCCATCTTCTCGGTGAGGTCCGCCTTAAGCTGGTCCATAGAGGAGCGCAGGTCCTGCTTGATTTCCAGGCATAGCTCTGATTTGAAATCTCGTAGAGTGCCTATCAGCTCTTCGCGAGTGAGCGCCATGTTCTGCGGATGTGTAGCCCCCGAAGGTGGGATGTCTTTTTCCGACGTCATAAAATACCGGGAGACTTTATTCGCTGCTTTCTTGGGCGGCATAAGAGCAGTGGCCGACGCACTGTAGATGCAGGCGCCTAAACTGAGCTCCAAAGAGGCCGGGTTCGTGATCCAGCAGTGCTCAGGTGGTGTTCTCGAAGTTAAAGAAAGACTCCTGCCGGAAGGCGGTAGGCGGCGGCCATGTTAGAGTCAGGCACCGTCAAAATCATTAACAGAGGTGGCTAGGAATCGCGACCGACCTTTCCCCCGTAGATATGGTGCTATATATGCCTGACTCTTGCTAATGTTTCACTGCGGTTCCTCTATTCCCACCATATCTCTGTCCTGTGGTCATCGACCAGCTGGTCGCCATCTTAGGATCAGGCAAGGCCCTCAAGTGCAGCATTACCCAGGCCCCACCAAGCACTATCCCGAGGCATTTAGCGTGCACTAACCGCAACTTAGGGGCTTCAGGTGGGTGCTCAGTCTGCCGTCATCCAGGCCTCCATGAAGAGCGCCCGCCAATCTCGACAATCTCGGGCCACCAGCGCGCTCCCGCGGCCCTTCCCCCCTCCGTGGGATGGAGAGGGGCCGCCGTCTGATCTCATCTAGGAGCGCGTGAGCGAAGCGGGCGGCCCTTCACCTCATCTGTCCCTTCGGGGGCCGGGGCGCCGGTCACCATTTGTATTGCCCCTGTGGCCGCTCCACTGCTCGGTCTGCCCAGTGCGCGAGCTTGCCGCTACGCCATCTTGGAGGCGGCCTCGCTCTCCTCCCCCTCGTCTCGCCGCTCGCCGCCGGCTCCAGCAGACGATATTCTGCTCCGCTAGGGACACTGCCTGGCGCCTACATCCGCTTTTCTGTTCTCCCGCTGTTGTGGAGATGGCTCGTGGCAGTCGTTGGGGTCCGGAGCTGAAGCGGCTCATGTCCGTTCAGCCATCTTACTTGGCCACGCCCCCCAGTTTCAGCCTTTTAAGTATTTCTTAAGTGGGGTTGTTTGCATTTTTACGCCAGTCAAGTTCATGGCTATGATCAGTACAGCAGTGGAGAGGAAAGATTAAAGAGTGTCCCACCACTTTAGGCAGTCAGTACGTTTATCAGTGCCCACGTGTGGAATGGAAGGGGCAGGTTGCCAAAGCGGATGCGATGGCTTTCATTCATGACAGGTCAATGTAAGTAGGTGTTTGTGTGTGGAGCTGTGCTACTCAATACTTTGGCTATGCTATTTTGGCAGGGTGATATTTTTGTGCTGAATACTCTGGCATACAGCCATCAAAGCTTCTTTGACCTGCCCCCTCCTACCTGAAGGGTAAACAGCGATAACCACTCAGCACTACAGTCAATATCCTCAAATAAAGGACTTCTAAGGTAGAGTTGATACACTTTATGGTCTGTACACTGCTAGCATTAGTGGTAGAGGCTTTTCAACTTTGGAATGCAGAGTCAGGTATGCTGCCTCTAGGTTTCCGACAGGAACCCTCTTGTTTCATTGTTGCCTGGTCTGACTGTTACATACAACATGGACTCTGGATTCTACACACTTTAAATGCATTAGTGTGCAAAATTTCTTTGTGAGTCAGTGAACAGCTGAGACACGATAAAGAAGGGACCGATATGAAAGAGGACCTGATCTGAGATATTGCAAGGGCCTCTTAACTGGCCACTAAAGATCTTGTTTTGTTATTTTAATGAATGACAGAATTGTATTAAAAATGTGTGAAGAATGTTTCAAATAATATTATTCCTAGACTCATAAAGTATTCAGTTGTTATATAGTTGTGTGCTTGTTTTGTTAGAAATGGTTGTTTGTCATGTCTTGGCTTCATGCGATGTTGTGAAGGGCTCCAACATAGATGTGGGTTACTGAAAGGCGGAGAGAGTGGTGGCATCGTGCCATAGAATGACGTCACTGGAATGTACTGATTCTTGTGTAAGTTGACGCTGGTGAAATGGTATGCCAGGTTTCTTAAAGTAATTCCTGGAAACTAAATTTCAGTGAAGCCTTTGTCTCATATTCAGTGCCTGAAGCCGACATTGTTAAAGAATCCGCGGATACTCGTGAATACATCAAGAAGAAAGCTGAAAGTATGTGAGTTTCCTGTTTGCAAAGGTTTCACAATGTATGTGCTATTAATGTTTTCATTAATAATGGCTTGGCAGCTGCCATAGAACTACGTTCTTCGCTGCCAGGCACTGCAGCATGTGGGAGGCACTGTGCTTTCATCATGCCCGGAAAGCACTGAGACATACATCCTTGTTACAGCAACCGTGGAATAACTGAGTGTGACATTGCTTATTCATTACCTGAAGAGGGGCGCAGCATGGAGGACTATCAACCGCATAAAATCCATTGTTGAAATGCTTGCAGGCCTCTCCATATAAAATAAAAAGAATGAAACATGTTTAGATGTATGGATCTAAGTATGCATGTGTTTATGTGCAGGTATTAAACCCATAGGTAACTAAGTGAATAAATGGTTTTAAAAGTGTCAATCCTTGTTGGGTACAGGGACCCATATTAGTACACGCGGAACAAAAAGTATAAATAACCATAAACTGGATGATAAAAAATATCAATTTAATGTAAACCTTCTGCTATTAAAGCAACATTGGAGGCAATACAAAATTATATATTGGAAGAAAATAAAAGTACATAGCACGAAAAATCAAAAATGCAAACAACCCCACTAAAGAAATACTTAAAAGTCTGAAACTGTTAGTAGACTCCATGGTATTGTTTGTAGCATTTATATAGCACTTCGTACCGCCCTGTGGCGGGGGTGGGGGCAAAATGTATTTTTGGGAGTGGTAGGACGCAACACATAAAATTTGGATAAATCATAGAGTACAACAGGAAGGAAACTACTATACTCAGAACTAATAGTGGATTACATCCTATTTCAAAAATGGTAAATGAAGAAGTTACTGAGAATCAGTCCAAATCATGAACCCCAATGCTGTATGAAGACCTTTCCTTTCGGAAACACAATCCTGTTTGTCTGATTCCTTGGTATCTTGGTAAATGCCTGGAATCAGAGTCATATATTCTACAGATGGAGGCATGTCATGGAGCTATTTTAGCTACTCGGTGGACAGTTAGGGAAAGATGGCTTAGCGCATTATTCTCTTGGATAACTGTATAAGTACAAACCAGATTGACTCTTTTGGTTTGCTTGCTTGTCTTTATTACAATAGTGATTCTTTTCAAATTCCATTGACATTATTACATAATGACATTATTTGCCCTATGCATGTTTTTATTTATTTTATTTTATGTAGATGTTTTGCATAGAGTGTACAAGGCAGAGTACCCAAGCCACACAGAGCAGTTATAGGAATACAAAAGATGTGTTTGTATTCACAACACATAAATAAATACAGTCTTTCTGTTGTAAGAGGACAACTATATAACCATACATACAAAACTTAGAGAATTGTATTAAATCAGGCATAAAAAGATGATAAATATTATATACACAGAAACTACACAGTGAGTTAAAATGTGCCCGGTCTCATCCAATAGAAAGTAGTCCTGATCTTCACATATCCCAACATTCAAAGTTGAGACCATAAAGAAAACAATCTGCCAGACTACTGTACAGTTTAACTGTCAGAAAGTGGGGCTGAAAGTACTGCTTACCGTTAGCGGGGTCCGTGTGCTGGGATCCAGGACTTTTTGAAAAGTCATTATCATATGTGTATTGGACTCTCTGAGGGAAGCAACAGCAGACCCCTCATCACCTTCGCCCTCAAGCCCTGAAAGTCAGCGCTGCTTCTGACGACCCTGTAGTAAACAGGAGTAAACCAAATGCAAAAACAAATGGCTTTAAAGAGAAAGTGGTCTAACTGGGCATGCATTAAAACCATTTGTTTTGCATTATTTGTTTGGAAAGCTCTGAAGCGCTGCAGGCAGGAAACTCTGCCTCCTGAACCAAAACTGGCCCCCACCAGCAATGAAACCAGCTCCCACTCTGCCTGCTCATTTTGAAAACGCCTGGTCCCCGGTAGGCCCCTATTACGATGCTGGTCGGACGAGTGTCCGACCAACATCGTTTCGGGATTGGGACCGCCCGACAAGTAGGCCATGTAGGCGGTCGGAAACATGCCTTTTTGCATTTAGGCTTGTGCTGCGGCCCAGAAAATGGCCACAGCACAAGCCTCAATGCAAAAAAGCATGTTTGGAAACATCGCTGCACCGTGTGCAAAATTTCAACTACGCAACATTTTCTGGGCTGAATGGACTGATGCCTTAGTCTTTATTGCAATCTTTCTCACTGCAAATTCCACATGGTATTCTTTTATTACCTGATTTAGCAAGGCATCTTTTCAACGCGATATACTTGTCCTTTGTTTTGGAATTGGAGAGTGCGGAAACTAGTGTCAATGTTGGTACACCAGTAGATTGTGTGATCTATTCACATAAGCAGTTACAGTTACACCCTCATAGGCATGACATTGTATGTGACAGCAATGATGCTCTTCTTTACATAGATGTCTAACAAACAACAGGCCTTGGCAGGAACACAAAGCCAATGGGGATCACACAATGTTACAACCAAAAGATTCCTGCAGCTGCATATTCTGGAGAAGTACTATCTGCATCTAACAGACAGTCTGTGTTGGCGCGTACATTTCTAATATGTACAGCACATGTACACGACCCGAAAGCATCCGGCAACCTGCAAGCAATGCATACCAGAAAAAATCCATCACTTCCATCCACACTAGAGAGGCCAACAACACCTCGCCCCTCAATTCATACCACTCGTATACAGTCACCAGTACCGCCTTCAGGTTGTACTCGACAGCCCACAACATCTCCAGCCAGGAGATGTCCTCCAAGTATCTGATGTGGAGGACATCATAATACCAACTGATGACTATTAACTACCTACACCAAACCCAGCCAGGCCTGGTGCTGCTGTAGGACGGCCTGCACACGTGTCTGTATCCTCTGAGACTTATCCTATCAGGAATGCGAGATCGCAGGCACTGGATGAAAAGCAGCAGCTCATACTGGATCTAGCGCAGATACTGTGGTACATAAACACACTCTACATATGCTGGCAAGAGTGGAAGGAGAGACAGGCAAAGGAAAGACATGTTCCCTTCGTTGTGTCATCACACACTTGGCTGCTTCCACCACACCATCAGTAGGCAAACGTTGTAAAAAATGAAGCAGTCAGGAGTGCCTTTGAAAACCTGTCCAAGTCCTCTAACTGGGTAACATACTACATTGCAAGTCTCTCCTGTTCTCATGGAATGTCCCTGCTACATCAACAGGACCGTTCTCATCACACACACCTCAATTCCTGCCCTCATCGCCAATGCAGCCACGGAGGCCAGTGTACATGGCTTCCTTGTTCGTTGTCACTCCCCTGGTCATGTGCAAGGCAGAAGAAAATGTAATGTAAGATGTAACATGAGTGTCCCTTCGAGGTTAGAGATGGGACACAACTATGGGGTCACTTTCATGGGTTTTGGTTGGAAATAGTGAAGGAGTGTGATATTTGATATGTGCATGTTTTCTCCACTCTCCATGTATTGCTGATTGGGTGGGAGGCATCAATTTTCATCTTCATCATCTAGGGGTACACAACATCTAATTACAGGATTGTGTATCATGCTACACAGGATGACGATCTTGCACATCTTTCCTAGAACATACAGAGGCCGTCACCAGTAGTTATATGTGGGCAGCGGAATCTTGGCATTAGTAATCCAAAAGCCAAATGCATGTTCTATGGCATCCCCTGTTCGTATGTGCCATGTGCCCCTGATCTGTGTCCAGAATCCCAGGCATTTGCTGGATGACAATAGCTATGACGCGAAAGGTGATCCAGAATCGCCTGCAAACATATGAGTTATAGTTAGCAGTGTGATATTGCTTTTTTTATTTATTTTTGCAAGCGGAGGTACAGAAAAGGTATATGAAATACATCAAAAGAGTGTTGAGCAATCTAACCTTAAATACATATTATAATTTATCCAGACACAAGGTTAGAAAAAGGCAACATAATTCATAAAATAATACTGAAAACTATGAAAATACTGAGCTAGATAAAGAGTGTGTGTAGTGCATACAGTGCCAAAGTACAAAGTGGCTATGAAATAAACATTGAGCACCACATTTTTGAGAATCTTAACGTTGATCTGGCTCATTTCGCATAGAGTTCTTTGTGCTGTCGCACTGTAATCATTTATTCAAGCCATTCTGTAAATATCGGAATCATAGTGAACGAGCTGCTAGCATCGCAATGTCTCTGGAATCTTCGTGAAGTCCCTTGCATTGGAAAATACTGCATGAAAAGAATCCAAGGATTACAGGAGTTTTATATTGAGAATAAATTCTCAAGATATTCATAGATTGCATTCCAAACGTTATTTAATCAATTGCAATACTATTTAATATGGAACTAAATAGTCACTCAATCAATCAGCATTTGTAAAACGCAACACTGTCCCCCCTAGGGGCATCTGGGCACTGTGTCTCCATCGAAGAGCCAGGTCTTGAGTCTCTTTCTGAAGTGTGCCAGCGAGGGGGCTGAACGGAGCTGGAGGGAAAGGTCATTCCAGGTCTTGGCAGCGATGTAGGAGAAGAAGAGGCTAGCACTGCGGCTGTGACAGATTCGGGGGGTGTGTGCGAGGGAAAGTGAAGAGGAGCATAGGTGTCTAGAGGGATGGTGGAAGTTAAGTTGATGGTTGATGTAGGCAGGTCCTTGGTCGTGGAGGGCTTTGTAGGCATGTGTAAGGATCTTGAACTGGCATCTCTTCTGGATGGGGGGCCAGTGGAGGTCTCTCAGGTGAGGGGCGATGTGGGTTAGTTTGAGGAGGTTCAGGATGAGTCTGGCCTGGAAATAGTTATCTGGAAATATTCATTATCGAGCTGTTATATCCAAAGCAGGTAACTGAATTAGCTGGAAATATTTTATTCAGGTCCCAGTGGGTATGACATACATTAACCATTTAGAATAGAATTGCATTTTGCGAAAGTAGGGGCATTTGAGCGTAGTAAAATTGTACTCATTAACTTTTTCCCAGACAGTTATTGAAATATTTTTCTTTTTTTTCTTTAACCATCTATTAGAAAGTTTTGAAAATATATTTGACGGTTTTACACTCATCAGCAATCGCATCCAACTCCCTGCTCTCCTGAAAGCAGTGTTTTCTAAGAAATTATAGACCAATTTCTCTTGCTCGTATATCGATAAAAGAGGTATCTTCTTAAGGAGCAAATAATCCAAATTGTACAACCTTTGCATCCACTTTTTATTAATCTTAATTGACCCCGTTAGCTCATCCCATGTTTTCTATACATTATTAGACAAAAAATCTTAAATCTTATACTACCCGTTTATTTTCCATCTGGTTATTATTGCATGGTCTAACTCGACTAGGTTTTGAGAAACCAAGTCCTCAAGACAGGTTGAGGCACTGAATTGTGGTATCCCAAAAATTGAGCTCTCTTGCTGAGAACCAAATTAACACCTTATGTCATACTTTTTGGGGGTGATTTAGTTACTTGCAGCGCATCTTTAATATTATCTTTCAACACGATTCCATTGACTCAATATTATAATAGGGTGTGAGTTGGTGTGCTTTTAAGAAATAAAAATCTTATTGAGAATTATGCAAAATAGGCAAAGTAATACAGTTTCAAAATAGGTAGGGCTAACCTCCCCCCCCCCATCTCCCCTTGCAGTGGGAGAACAAAGTGATAAGTGCTAATCTTGAGCTCAAATCTTGCCATTAAAATGGAGAAGATCATTGTTTTACATTTTTTAAAGAAACTGGGGTACAGAAAGCAGCAGAAAAATAAAAATCGAGCATTGGCAAAATTGCTATTTTTTCATGGCTACTCTTCCAAGTATCGTAAGTGGGAGCGGCTTCCATTTAATTAACATAGCCTTGATCTTGTTTAATAAATGTTTATCATTTAATTCATACAAATCTATAATGTTATTTGTGAATGTAATGCCCTGGTATCATTTAGGATGTTGATTAATACAGCTTTGAAGGTCTGGCAGGAAATACTATGGAGTGCTATTCCACTGTAACAACACAGTTTTGGATTTATTGATTTTATATCTCCCTAAGGTCTGAAGCAATGTAAAAATTTCAAATGCCCTGGCCTGGCTTACTTTATCTGGTTTCAAAAACAGCATATTATCATCTGTGTATAGCTGAATTTGTGCCATTTGGGGTAGCGGATGATAAATTCTAGTGTCTACCCAAATTGCAAGACCTAAAGGCCCAATAAACAAGGCAAATAAAACTAGGAAGAGAGGCACCCCTGTCTGGTCCCTCTACATACATTGAAATTACCTTCTTCTGATGAATTAATGATCAGAATTAATAATCAGCTTAGCGGTCACACCCTCATAGAGCCTTTGAAGGGTTTCTGTGATTTGTAGAGGGAACCCAAATTTGCCTAAAATGGAGAACAGCCACAAAATCAAAGGCTTTTTTGGCGTTGAGTAAAATTATTATTAGCAGAGTCTTTTTTGTGTTGAACACATCTAGGGTTTCCATTAATTAATTCGTATTAATGTGTAATTGACAACCCAGGATGAAACCATTTTGATCTTTGTGCATAAGCTTGGTAAAAACGCTGTTGAACCTAAGTACCATTAACTTTGTGAAGATCTTAAAAATTTAAAAGGGTGATATGAATTAAGCTCCATTGAATTTTGATCCTTCTTTAAAAAAGCCACAACTGACCCCTCATTAAAAGAGGGAGGGATTGTTCCCCCCACGACAATGGAGATGAATAATAATAAAAGATAAGAGTTCAGGGGTTCATTACAATGGCGGAGGGCCTGCCACCGAAAGCCTGTCGGTGGCGGTCCCTCTGCCATCGTACTGCGTTTTTTCGCCCGCCAGATTGCAATGGCGGGAGGAAACATGGCGGTCGGAAAGACCGACCGCCACGGTTCCAACACGCGGTCATTTTTTGACCACCTGTCGCAGCAGCCCCATTGCCCTTTTCATCGGTCGTTTCGCAGCGGTCAACCCGCCACGAAACGGCAGGCGGAAACGGATTTACGGGCCCCCCTTCATCCCTGGGCCTTGGGCAAGGGCACTGGGGGGCACCTATGGTGTCCCTTACATATCCCTGCACCATGTGCCACGTAGTGCAGAGATATGCAAGTGCTGTTTTTTTGTATTGCGGCGCGGTCCGCTAACTGCATCCCCGCTGCAATTCAGTAGATAGGCAATGCGACCGCCGCGGTGGCAGTCGCATCCTAATGTGGCCTCATAGGCGGCCGGCCCCACTACTGCAACGGTGGTGGATGGACTGAAGTCTGTCCGCCATCGTAATGACCCCCTCAATTCTTTAGCAAAAGTAAAAAAAAACTCAGATGGGTAGCCATCGAAGCAACAAACCTTCTCATTAGCTAGGCTACTGATAACATCTAATAGTTCTTAGCGGGTGAAAGGTTTTAAAATCAGAGTTATGTCTTCATGCGAACGTTGCTGAAAGGTTATCACTTCAAGGAATTTATGCAAATCATTCGAGCCTACCTGTTAAACATGACTATAAATAGGCTTAAAATGTTCTAAAAATAAGCCACGGAACTAAGACATCTTAAGGTACTAATAGTGTTTTTGGCTATTTTTTCACATTTCTGCCAAGCCATAAATCCACCCGCACAGTTACTCTCTTCGTAGATTTTCTGTTGATATGATAAGTTATTCACGTAGTAGCTGAAACAATAAAATTCCCAAAGTGGGGTTTTTAGCATTCGTGCAAGTGTGCATTCAATATGAAGTTCAGATTTATAGCTGTGAATTTCACAAAAAGATGTTGTTGTATCTTAATAGCATGTGCCTCAAGCTTTTTTGGTTTAAGGAATGGTGCTCACACATTTCTATGGGCTGAATAGGTAATCCGTCATCATTAATCCTTGTAACCCTGTCAGAATGTCAAAGGGCTGCATAGCTTTTCCCCTGTCAGTGTCAACCATGGATGGTGTTATGCCAGTAATGACAGCATTTACATCGGCAATGTGATCCTAACTTTAATAAGCACGGGTTGAGACTCAAAGCAAGGTCTGCTGTCATAACCTCTTTATTAAATATGTGCTTACTTCGGCTCCTAATTAAATGGAATGTTATACACTCAAATAGATGTGTTTATAGTGATTCTAAGGCCACCTGTGCATTAGTACAGAATAATTGTGTGATATTCTCTTTTAAATACACACTTGGCAAGGAGTCCCTACACAATCATTGGTGAGACGGATTGGCTTTGCCAATGCTTGTTTCATCAACTTAGAGCTAAAGGGTGTTTGTGTGAGGCTGAGCCTTCCTCTCCTCCATGCCAGCACCAACGAAAGATTGATATATCCACAAGGGTTGCCAGAGCTCACATTTGAACTTGCAACAAAGAGCGCTATAACGTGGCTGCATCATAGAGTTGTTTTTGTTGTGGCAGGAGGACCAATATGGAGAGCAGGAGGAGGGTGGGAGGAAGCAAGGAACATGATGGATAGTGGTAGGATGGGAGGAGGGAGCAAGCAACAAAACGAACAGCAGCAAGAGAACAGGAGGGGGCAAGCAACACAAAAACAGCAGAAGGAGGTCTGGGAGGGCTCAAGCAACAAGAGGGACAGTCGGCGGAGAGTGCGAGGAGGCAAGAAACATGATGAACAGTGGGAGGAGGGCAGGAGTGGGCGTGCCACACGATGGACAGCGGATGGAGGGTGGAAAGGGCAAGCAATACGGCAAACAGTGGAAGGACGGCGGGAGGGGGCAAGCAACATAATGGACAGTGGAAACACATGCACTCTTGTGGAGTGCTTCCACAACAAAAACAAAGTAGCTCCGAAAGCACGAGTAGTGAAAGGACACTGGGCGTGGAAGCAGCACTAGGACCATGCTCCAGGGAAGAGCCAAACACAAGAAGAGGAAGTGAAGCCAGCAGGTGCTGTCCAAAGAGAAGCATGCAAATGAGACTGATGATAAATCCAAACAATGGTAAGCAATGGGCGGGCTCTAAGGCCCCCATCAGTAAACAAAATGTATTGCAAGCGACAGTGCATGTGCTGTCTCAGGTGAGACTGAAGTGGGGGACCGGAATCTTAGATAATGATAAATATTTTTTACCTCAAGGTAATCAGTCAGCCTTGTTGCACAGCTCTATGACTTTATACATCAGATCAGGTCAGAGGAGACCCCCTTCTCCGTAACATTTGCTACAGCGCCAGGTAAAGTTCCAAAGGGGAGGGTAGACTAAGTGGGATAGTAACTAGATAGTTAAAGGCAAGCTGCTATTGTATGACTTGATCCTTTAATAATTTTACACGTGTGGTGACACATATTTTTATATTTGCATGGTACACAGAGGGGACATTATGATATGCAATGGGGTAGTGTCTGATTGTTCCAATATCATATATGAAGTATTGAGGTATTGTGACTGTGAAATGCTAGAGTGCATTAATGTTTAATTTTATAGGCCTCTGTATTGTGCAAAGCAATGTGGCACACTCTTGCTCACGTTAGTTGTTGATAATCATAATCATCATAAATTCATTTATTCAATGATTTTGCCTATCACAAAATCGCCGTCCAGAAATCCACTGCAATACAACAAGGTTATAAAAAACATAAAAATGAGAACAATTTCCATTTATGCAGCAAAATATCAATAATCAACCGCCTCGAAATACAAGCAATAGAATTTCTGAGTTAGAAGCAAGAACACATGTTAATACTGCAAAGCACTGCAGAGGCGATCTTAAGGTTAAAACTGCATCCCTACGACAACAGAAGCCAAGCAGTTTCAAATTCGGCGGTAAAAGGTTCCTCCTAATATCCTCATGAAGTGCATAGTTTAATTGAACAGAAACATTATTACAATGGCAAAAAGAACAATCTTTCGTAGAGACCCAACGCAAGCAGGACATTTATTTATTTATTTTTGTGCTTATTTATTTAATTTGGGCTTTATAGAGCGCATACTTACCCATAAAGGTGTCCATTTGCAGGATCAAATATACACATGTATGCTTGATCATGAGAGAACCCGCAGAGCAAGTGCAAATTCACTTGTTAAAAGTTTTTCTGTTTTTTCTCCAGGGTAAAAATACATTCTCCTATGTAAAAACTCCTTCCCCTACAACCTCAATTTATTTTTTAGTGGGAGGTGGTCCCAGGGCAGCCGCACCTGGTCCTGAGCTCGGGGGGGGGGGCGGTGTTAGGGTGCTGTTTTTAGAAATAATGTATGGGTTTAAAAGCATGTGCTGCAGAGTACAAGATTTTCTAGCATTTGCGACAAGAATTTTAGATTCTATTAAGGACACGGAGGCGAGGATTATGCTTCTCAAATCTTTACTACTCAAAATAGCAGCCACTGAAAAAACAGTAAAACATGTAAAACACTACAAGTCCCATGAGGCTTTGAACCACGCCTCCTTCATTAACCAATCCACAAGGTACATAGTATACAAAATAGTGAGGCACCATCTTGACTGCCTCTTTCTTTGCACCAAGCAGTCATATACGTCAAGGTA
The DNA here is from genome assembly GCA_963921515.1 of Calotriton arnoldi. Classification (NCBI taxonomy): domain Eukaryota; kingdom Metazoa; phylum Chordata; class Amphibia; order Caudata; family Salamandridae; genus Calotriton; species Calotriton arnoldi. The sequence goes on from CAWUFW010005705.1 coordinate 571,534, forward strand.
CCAAAATAAAAACACAGGATACAGTTCCGGCTCTCAACGGAGAGCAACTCCAATAACAGGTCCCAGATCAGACAACTTATCCACCAACAGCGAAGACTTCCTCGCAACGAGACATCTCAAGTTTAGCTCTGTTTGGAATCCGTTCCTGAAATAGAAACAAGTTTGAAAACCACAGAACCAACAGTCTGATACATAAGGGTGGGAAAGAAACATGTCTTATGCATCATATGACAACATGACAGTTGTAAATCATTCTTACCTGTCTCAACGGGTGGGATAATCCTCGCCTCCAGGCCCTTAATAGAATCTAAAATTCTTGTTGCAAATGCTGGAAACTTTTGTATTCTATGGCAGGACCGGAGGATCAGATTATGCTGGTTCAAAACTGACCAACAGCAACAGAACAACAGAAGAAACCAACAACAACAGAAGAAACATGTGCAATGGGTTTATAATAAAATATTTTAAACATTGAGTCAGATGACCAATCTGCTGCCTTCAAAATATCTTCTAATCTGGAACCCATAACAAAGGCTTTAGAAGCCATAGCACCCCTTGCGGAATGCGCTCCATACACAGAAACATCAATACCTGCTTCAGCCATCACCCATCGAACCCAACGTGCCAAAGTGGCCGCCAATACTGGGCGGAAGGGTTTCTGGATAGACAGAAGTAGAGGTCCTAAAGGATCGGATCTGTGAGCAAGGGTACGTTCTTCATAGACTTTTAAACATTTCAAAACACATAACTTATCATTATGGGGAAAAGCAGGATACTCAACCGAACGAGACATCGTTTTTGTCCTTCTAGAGATAATGAATGACACACCCTGTCGAGAAAAAATCCTTCCTGCCAGATCTAAAGCATGTACATCAGAAACTCTACGACAGGAAATAAGACATAACAACATAGTGAGTTTTGCTGATAGCTGCTTCAGCGATAAATCTTTATTGTCCAGCCAAGATTCTAACAATGAAAGAACATTAGACACATCCCATAACGTAGTGTATCTGGGCCTCGGAGGACGAGCGACTCTGATACCTTTCATTAACTTACACACCATCGGATGGATCCCCACTGATTTCCCATCAATGTGGTCGTGTCCAGCCGATAAAGCCGATCTGAAGTTATTCACTGACCTGTAGCAAAGACCTGACTCTGCACATTCGGACAAACATGTAATATCTCCTTCAAATCAGATCCAACGGGATCCACCTGTCGTTGAAGGCACCAACCCATCCATTGTTTCCAAGATGCAGAATATCTCTTGCAGGTGGAAGGAGCCCAAGCTTGCTGTATAAACTCGCCGATGAAAGGCCCTCAATTCGTTCGTGTCTCCTGAGATCATCCAAACCATGAGAGTTAACTGCGTCTGAAGGATCAGAGGATGCGGGGAGCCCACTGGGTCCTGGAGTAGCATCGGAAAAACGGGCAGTTGAAATGGCAGATCCACTGACAACTCCAACAGAGTCGGAAACCACGATTGTGTCTTCCATAAAGGTGTGACTAATACTAATGAGGTCGTCTGCCACCAAACCTGGGCCGCTACCCTCGGTATAAATGCGATGGGGGGAAAAGCATAATTCCTCTGAGAGCCCCAGTGATGAAGAAAAGCATCCGTTCCTAAGGCCATCGGATCCGGTCTCCAGCTGTAGAAGTGGGGAAGTTGGGTGCTGAGGCGAGAGGCAAAAAGATCTATCTGGCATGGGCCTCGCATACCCATGATCTCTTGAAACACAGAAGGATGGAGCTTCCAGTCGCTGAAATCCCTCAGAAATCTGGAGTTCCAATCTGCTATATGGTTGTGCTTGCCAGGAGTGTATTACGCAACTATCCTGATCTTCTGTGCCAGGCAGAAGTGCCAAAATTCTCTGGCAATGTTGGCCAACAGACGAGATCTCGTCCCTCCTAGGCGATTTATATATCTCACCGCTGACACATTGTCCATCCTGAGGAGGATGCAACAATTGCTCTTCAGTGGAGAGATTGACCGGATGGCAAACGAGCCGGCTAACAACTCTAGACAATTGATGTGTAACTTTAACTCTTCTGCTGACTATCGGCCTCCTGTAGCAAAGTCTCCGCATCTTGCCCCCCAGCCCCATCGACTGGCGTCTGATTCGATAACTACATCGGGAGTAGCTCAGAAAATGGCCTTGCCATTCCAGGCCTCCATATGAGTTAACCACCATTGCAGTTCTTCTTGAGCGTCTTGTGACAGAGCAATCAAGTGATCGTACGAGAACTTCTGTTGCAGATAATGAATTTTGAGATGCTGTAACGCTCTGTAATGGAGAGATCCTGGGAAAATCGCCTGAATCGAGGAAGCCAGAAGACCTACAATCCTCGCCAGGGACCTCAAAGAGACCGTCTGCCGTGACAGAGTCGTTCGTATCGCCCTTCTGATGGATCTGATCTTGGTCGCAGGGAGAAGCAACTGGGCCTTTACAGAGTCGATTTGAAAACCTAAGAAATCCACCTGTTGGGACGGTGTTGTCATGGATTTTTTTAGGTTGATTACAAAGCCCAACTCTTGCAGTAGAGAGATCGTCCACTGTAAGTGGGTGCACAACTGTGTCTGATCTTGAGCTAACAGAAGCATGTCGTCGAGATAAACGATCATGCGGACTCCCATTTCTCGCAGACGAGTGACTACTGGCTTCAACAGTTTTGTGAAAACCCAAGGGGCTGATGAGAGGCCGAAGGGAAGAGACTGGTATCGAAACCACTGCCCCTCCCATTGAAATTGGAGATATTTCTGGTGAGAGGGGCATATTGGCACAGTTAGGTAAGCGTCTTTTAGTTCCAGACGAACCATCCAATCCTTTTCTAGTAACAGGTCTCTTAGAAGATGGATTCCCTCCATCTTGAAATGTCTGTAGACAACGAAGGGGTTGAACACTCTGAGATTTAGCACTAATCTCTGCCCTCCTCCCTTCTTTTGTACTAAGAAGACGTTGCTGCAAAAGCCTTCGGGAATGAAGGGTCCCGCAGCAATAGCCTGCTTTGTCAAAAGCTCTAGAAGTTCTGAATCTATAAAAGACTGTTCTTGTAGGGAAAAATGGAGAGGTACAGGAGGAGCCCGTTGGATGGGAACACATATTAACTCTATTTGATACCCTTGAACAGTACTCATGATCCACGCATCTGAGGTTAGCTTTGACCAATTGTATACAAAATGCATCAGCCTGCCCCCCCAGAGGAATCAAAGGAAGAAGAGGGATTGTTACCTGAGGATTGGGAGTCATTGTTCCTGAAGCCCCTGTTGATTCCTCTGTTATACCGACCACGGAAACCCCGGGATCTAGTGGGGTAGAATCTGGCCTGGTCCGGTTCCTGGGTGTAACTCCTACGTCTAGGAGCGAATGCACGCTGAGGACTTTGTTGACTGTATCGGCCGGTCGAGCGTCCTCTGCCACGACCGGCCCTGCCAGAGAGGGGATGGAATACTGTCTTGAGTGAGGATTGCGACTTGTCTAGGGATGTGAATGTGTTGACAAACTTTGTAATGTCTTTTACAAAACGTTCGCCAAAAAGCTGGCCCTCAGCCAGAGGACCTGGTTCGGCGGAGGCCAATTCCACAAGTTGGGGGTCAATTTGTAGGAGGACCGCCTTGCGTCTCTCTGAAGAAAGGGCACAGTTCGCATTTCCGAGGAGGCAGATAGCCCTCTGTGTCCATCCAGAAAGGACTTCCGGGTGGATAGCTGCACCCGTCTCTTGCGCCTGAAGTGCTAGTTCCAAAATCTTTTCCAATGGGCCAGAGACATCCAATAGCTTGTCTTGGCAAGCCCTTAGAGCCCTATCTATGCCCTTCTTCGGATCTTTTTTGTACTTCTTCAGAAAAGTCTGCATGGACGTGTCGATTTCAGGGGTAAAGGCAGTTTTATTCGGAAGGCCTGGTCGAGGGCACTCTGATCTCAAGTTGGCTCGAACCTCTTTATCGAAGCTCTTGCGCAGGTTCATCTGCATATATTCCGCCACTGCCGGGGCGGGTGCCCAATCTGAAGAGCGATGGTGGACAATGCTAGAAGGGTCAAAAGTGAATGGGGAAGGATGAACGGGGGAAAGGGAGTGCTTGCGCTTCCTGGCGTGTTTGCGCGGGCGTAATTCTTGGAAAGAATCAGTATCGTGTCAGTCATTGGGGGGGGATCGGAGGGGTTGGGCACCGGAGAGGGGGTCAGGGGGTCCACGTTGTAATCGTGGTCTTTGGCTTTGTGTAACTTGGAATAAATGGTAACATGGGGCCAAGAGGGGCCCTGGGGCTCCGAGGGCGGAAGGGTATGGGAAGGGGTAGGGTTGCCAGGCGGAGTGCTAGGAGTAGCACCTACAAGTTGATCCAGGTGGAGGGAAATGGGCAGGAGGGCGGAGGAAAGGGCCTTATCTAACTTTTTATCCAAAGTTTTATCTATGAGGGCCTCCATATTCTCATCGTAATAATAATCCTCATCCTCTGCAGGGCCATAAGCAGCAAGTTCCTCCTCATAGACCTCACAGTCCGACATCTCGATGAATATATCTATATTCCTCACAGAATCCCCAGTGGGAAAAGTAATTATACAACCCAGCCCCTCTAATGGGACAGGGCGTCAAATGGGAGCAAAAGCTGGAACAGTGAGGCCACAAAAGGTACCACAAAACCCTGTAGGATGGTCTAATGGAGGGCAGATAGCCCTTCCTGCCTAAATTTATCAGTGGAGTTTGTAGTAACCTGTGAAAGAGAATCTAGGAAAGGGTTAAAGTACTCCTAAAACGCTGCAAAAAGTATTGAAACAGTTCTTATCTGGCCCGGTACCGGCACAACACCGTTTTGCTGCTTTCCCTCAATTCTGCTAGCCCGGGGAGAGGCGTCACCCAGCGTGCGTGTGGGAGTCTGCAAACGCGTGCACTGACGCGTGCAGGCTCCTGAGGCACACGCAGGCCGCCCGAGCTGGCTCCTCTACGCGACCTCCCTCCCAGAGGGGGGCCAGACCCTGCCGGTAGCGCGAGGAGCGCGTGTCAACACGGCAAAACCTTCGCTCGCATACGCGAGCTAAATCCTCATTCAAACAAAAGACAGTAAGGTGAAATCACGCCTAAAATGAACAGCGCAACACGCGCTGAAGGAATATGCAAATTAAGCGTATCGCGCGTCGAGCACTACAGCGCTGAGCCGCAAAACCGGGTTAATCACAATTCCATATAATAAAATAAGAACCATACAATTATAATAATAAGCAAAATAACGAGGCACTTATCTTGAGTGCGGAGCAGCAAAGAAAGAGGCAGTCAAAATGGTGTCTCACTATTTTGTATACTATGGACCTTGTGGATTGGTTAATGAAGGAGGAGTAGTTCAAAGCCTCATGGGACTTGTAGTGTTTTACATGTGTTTTACTGTTTTTTCATTGGCTGCTATTTTGAGTAGTAAAGATTTGCGAAGCATAATCTGAGCCTCCGGTCCTGCCATAGAATTACTTGTGTGTCTAGCAGTTTTCAGACAGCAATAAAGATGTCAAGATTACTCTGGTGAGAGAGAGAGAGTTTTGTCTAGTGCCAGTTATGACTCATTAGAAAGCAGCACAGGGGGTTTGTATGCCTGCTACAAAGAACATGTACCATGCAGATCACAGAACTGTATTTTATGTGGATAGCTCAGTGGGTTACTTCGTTTGTCACTGAGATCCTTCTGTTACTTGCAGTTCACAAGTTGCAATCCCCAACCACTGTGGTGCGTTTTAAATTCTGAGTTTTTATTTCTCCAGACCAAATGCTCTTAATTATACAGCCGACTAGTATGGATGACAAGTTATTCCTACACTTGTAATCCTCGTTGCCTTATGTAACATTTTCTATAGACTGATTTCCACATGTATGATCCACTTTCTCTGTATACTGTGTGTTTGTGATGTAAAGTGCTCTGACACCCTACACTGGTATGAGTAGCGATATGAAACAAATGTGAGAGAGGAGCTATGGAGAGATGAGGGGTGCTGTTGGAGGGTGCTTGTGAGGGAAATTCATGGAGGAGCTGGTTATGGGGGGAGGGGCGCCAAAAATGATAGTTGCACCGGGCACCACCAGCACTAAATCCGGCCCTGGGTGCTCCTTTCCCACACTGGAAAACGTGTCACTCCTGCCCTTGTCAGGTGAACATTTCCCTCCTTTTCCAGGGCTGCAGAGGAGTTGGTAAGTAAGTTTGTGGGTGTGTGCAAACTCACAAGGAGTTCTAGCCCTCGAGGTACCACTTCCCACCTGCTTCCATTTCTGTAAATAGATTTGTGCACACAAAATATTGCCCATAAAGCCTTTTAAGAGAGCAGAACCTCTTTTTCACGTGTAAGCCAAGCTAACATGCGCATATAGCTTTGAGAATCAGAACCATAACAAGGCCTTGGAGGGGTTCATCTAGCTGTAAAAAGAAAAACAGTCATTGATCGAGTCTAGCATTTGGTATATGATTAGAATTATGGCAAAGAATGGATCTGCGACACAGTGAGCTAAAGAGATTTGGCTAAGAATTACAAAATATCTTCAAGTAGAGAAGGTAAGATGGTGAGCGGTTTCATTGATCTGCTGGCAACCTAGGCACTGGACCACAAATATAATCTGGGTTTATTTATAGTAACATTGTGTAAAATTTAGTTCCATAATTTATCACCTTACTGCATAATAGCAAATGAGACAAGTGGGTTTTTGTACAGGGGAAGTAGTTATATAAAGCATTATGTACCGTGGACAAGTAGATATTTTATAAAATTCCACTCCCAATTACCTCCTGTACCCTACGGAAACCTGAAAAGGCTAAGCAGATCCAATAAATGTCCCTCGATGAGAGTTGTTCCAGATTTATGAATCTGTTACATATTTCAACAAAGAGATCCTTAATGCATTTTCCTTAAATAAAACATCCCATAGCCCTGACAAATCATCCACAGCCTCATTGCACCAAATTGATATCCAAAGAATCAAACACGTTCAATCCATTGAAGAATGTGGGGGAAGTAGAAGACATCTAATAAAATAGTATTCTAAATCTCAAAGGGATGAGTAGACTCTGACCCCCAAGCTCCTGCACCACAAAAAGCAATTGCAACAACTCCTGTGTTCACCGCTGCTGCCAGAGACCACTGCCTCCTTGTGATCTTATGCATTTGGGGTGGAGTACTTGGCATTCGATATAGGTATCAAAGAGTGAGCGCTAGGGACATTTACTTATAGTTTGTGTTTAATTTTCCATTTATTTGTTCATGATTTTGGAACAGATGTTCAGTGTACATAGCAGTGACAAGTTGCTGGACTGAGAATTCATCAGTCTCTATTTCAATTCTTCTGAGATACCAGCACTTTTCCTTGGGATACTTGTTGGGAGACTTCTGCTGATGTTTACTGGAATGCCCTATGAAAGCAGTGTCAGGCTTTGTTTTCACTTTTAGGATTTGAGTGTGATAATAGCAGACATCTTAAGGAACTTCACACTGCAGTACGTCATAGTTTAGTCCTTTCTCGCTGTCGGCAAACTTGAAAAAGACACCAGAGCCATTGGCATGCTTTCTCTCCTGTCTTGTGAGACGCCTTCCACGGTGTGTTGCCCTCTGTAAGATGCTGCTGCTTCTGCATTTGTGGCAACATTATAAAGGAGCATTGAAACCATAGTTTACATGGTAGGAGTTGGTGCACCAGTGAAAAGAAGCGGACACCATCTGGGCTGGAGGTCTTATTCACTGGTGAGGAATCAAGTGCTACTGAGACCTTCGCTAATAAAAACAATAAGCGGACTGCAGAGGGCTGAAACTCATTTGTGGTCCTTAATAAATATTCAGCTATAGTTACAGACCCATTATTACTAACAAATTACAGGGGTTTATAATGTTTCACTCAGCTGTCAGCAGAAATTATGTAGCAAATGTGGTAATTCATAAGAAAATAACATTCCTAGGCAACAATGGACTAAGTAAATATCAAGTCCTAAACATGACACATTGTTAATCAAATAGACTCAGTGTACTAACAAAAAATTAAAATATTGATCATTTTATTCATATAAGTTAAAAATTTGGATATACAAATCCATACCTACATATAACAAACACCACATACAAATATCATATAAACATAAATTCTAAAGTTGAGGACAAACCAAAATACACAAAACAGATAACCTAAATGACATAATGTGCAGCAACATTCAAAGTGGCTTAGAGATTTTTTTTAAATAATAAAACAATTTTTTTTTTTTTTGGAGACAGATGGTAATTTTCTACGCGCGTTTCGGCGTACTGGACGCCTTCTTCAGGAAATGCCACATAAATTCTTGGGAGTTAATAGGATGCAAACTTCAGCTATTGAGAACGTAGGCTGATATGAAGGAAAGGACCCTTGAGAGAGATCGCCCTGAAAATTGGCTGGCAGAGATGATAATTCAAAGCTTGAGGTCTGATCAAGAAGCTGCGATCGTGTCAAATAAAGCTAAAATTTCTTCAAGTCAATGTTCATGATAAAATCGAACATGAAGGGTGCTTGAGTTCAAGTCACCAACAGAAGGCAATCTATGCTAGCAAGAACCACGTATATGTTCTGTAGCTGTATTGAATCGTGCCCGGATATCCAATACAGGTCTTGGATGCTGGATGTGAAGAATGATAAATTCTGTGAAAAGCGCCGCACGACTCTCTCTCCTCCAAGGTTCAGGGGCCCTTTTGTCTCAGTCATGCAAATGTGGTAATTCCATAATTATGCTGTAAACATTACCTCAATGGAATGACACGACCTGCCCGACCTCCTCTTGCAGTACACCTGGATGGTCACATGAAAACTAGGAAAAATCCACTCCAGGCGCAACATAGGATGACTGTTTTACCTGGAAGATTAGAAATCATTTGACCTTGATGATACGTCATTGGGGCCAACTGGGCATGTCCATCCTCCACGAGTGGATCACCTATTCCATTCTCATCACCCAGCCAAACATTGGACGTTAGGCAGCCTTTGGGGTGGTGGGTGCTGTCATGATGTGCCACAGGAGCTCACCCCCCACTTCCATCCATATCTGGTCCTGGGCATTACTGGCCGACCCTTCCACCCCTTGTTTAGGGCACAGTCACTGAGGAAATTGTCTGGGCTGGTGTGACAGGAGCCATTCACTCCAGGATTGTGCCTGCCATTTGTGTGCAGCCCAGTTGTGACTTTCCATCATCAACACAGCCAATCCTACCCCCATGCAGGCTCCATAAAAGCTGTGGCAGTATGCCCCGCCTGAGTGGCAGGCTACAGTGAGATTTTGAGTACTCGCTGCAGGATTGGAGACACCTGGTATGTGAGGATTTACCAAGGGATTTGAGGATCACACACTAGAACATGGCCAGGTGCTTTCTGACCTTAATGTTGATGAGAGGCAGCCTCTGCTAGGGCTCTCCTCTTCTGTCTTCCTGGCTCTCCAGCTGAGACAATATTCATGTTGGATTCCAAGTTCATTCCGTAGAAGCTTCCTACAAGTGGCACATCTTGGAACTTCTTCTAAAGTGTAGGGGAGCCTCCATTCGATGAGACGAGCTGTGTGACTACAACCAGATGACGTCTCCTGTGCGCAGTCTCTCATACCCCTTGACTTGGATCAGTCTGTAGTTTCTGCCACACAGAGTGTTGACTCAAGTCTTAGGACCATTGCGCTCTCCTCTGCATGGCTAATACTTACCTGTTCCTTGCCTCAGTGGGTCTTCTTTCGGCAGCTCCTTTGCCGTAGTGGATGCCTTCCACCACTGGGCATCTGAGATTTCCTAGTCAGAGGCGTGTGGCTTCCCCTCACAGTCACAGTCCTCTGGGGTCAGTGTTGGTACACTTCAGCCACAGGGTGGCTAACATTACCTATTTCCACAGCAGCACAGCAAGAAGAGAATTACCCTAAAGAAAGAGCTAATAAAATATTAATGCTCTGCAGAACTATTTTGTTGAGAACCTTCTAAAAGGCTCCAGCACACATTAAGATGGCTGACATAATTACTGCGTATACACACAAAGAGGAGTAGAGAGTGTAAAAAGGAAAAGGTCTCGGTGGTGGCACGTGCACAGTGTGAAAATACTGCCCTCACTCACAAGGTTGTGACATGCTTCATCATCGGGCTTTGCTACAAAACACCCCCGCGCAGACCAACGCCTGGGGTGGAGCAAAAGGGAGGGGAAGACAATACAAACATGTAAGATATACAAACACTTAATGCCAAATTATAATGGGATCACCAAAAGTAAAGTGCAGTGGAAGTTAAAACTAGCTCGGAGGTGTCACTTCTCAAAAATGTATTCCTGGACCCTCCGGCCAGGGTTAAAAACGTGAAGGATGGTGGTGACAGGAAAAAGTAAGGAATTCCTACACCCCTCCTTACTGCCAATTCGTCAACATGTTTCTGCCGTGTTCGTGCCCGCAGTTATAGGTCACATCGGCATTCGTCAGCACGTTTCTTGATCCCACTGGTGTTATGTAACCCTCGATACCAAGATATGGTATTTCTAGGAACCAGTCATTACCAAAGTGAGGGTACCCCTACGTAACTTGCTCTCGATGTACTATAAGGGAAGAGAACAAGCAAGAGACTAATTACTCGCACGTGGGATACAACAATTCATTCACACAGTGCTGATATTCGCTCGCTTGTGCCACCGAGTGAAATAAGTATGGCCATAGTTTGTCCTATACACTCCTTGCTTGTCCATACTCAGGCAAGTGAATCATACATATGGTAAGTCTACCTTATAAATATATAATCACAGGTAATTATACGTCGCTGGACTTGTGTCCTTATCATCTCAACTTCACTCATCCACCCTCTAAAGTAGAACGTTCAACTCACCGAGTTTTACAAACACATAAGCCAAAACTGGCGAGAACGAAGGAGAGCCCCCCTGTAGTCACACACTAGAAGAGACAGGTAAAAAAAAAAAAAAGAAATCCAATAGTTAAAAAGTAGTTCATCAAGTTGCACTCTTGAATCGGACCCGATCGATTGGTGTAGATCAGATCGCTAATGGGACCCCCATTGAGTAAATACATTGATCGGAAAATGTAAGGAAAGTGACCTTGATGTCTATAGTCATATTACATTATGTCATCCTTAAAAAAGAGTAGGCAGTATCCGGTCGCATATCATGCCTCTAAGGTACCTGTAGTGGTTTGTTTCACCCCCGGTTGAGCAAGCTAACACGCAATGCTGTTTGGTACCATCAGCGCTTTAACAGTGGTTGGCTGCATGTGAAAGCCTACCGGACCCAGGCGTCCATCGATGTTCCTGGCCCCCTCCCCCTTACTTCTTCAAGGTGGGTGCTCTGCCCATGGATTCCCCGATTCTGCCTTGTAGATTACCGGTGATCGCGGTCGGGTTCCTTTTTCTCGCCTGCACTTCCCGACACGTGTGGGGGCGTGGCTTGTTGCTTAGTCTACGCGCATGGGCGCGTAAGCGTCCATGCGTATCCATGGTTACTAGGGTTTGTGTTGCGGCTATTGCTCCTCAATCAGATAAGCGGACGCTTTGATTCTGCACATTTTTTCATTACGGTTTAGCGGATATTCCTGCCTGATCACACAGAACCCCTTCCCCTTAGTATATTTATATTGCGGGTTATGCTAGAAACACTTTTTGGGTATTGATTGTGGGTACTGTCGTAGACCATTGGACGCTCATATTCTGTTATTGTTTATAATTGCTATGATACCCTCATAAGTGTGGATAGATACATGCACGATGGTCTATTAGCATAAATATATATGTAGATAGTGACCCTTAATCCACTAAGCTAATAAGTATGTAAAATGGATGCAGAATCGGGGAATCCATGGGCAGAGCACCCACCTTGAAGAAGTAAAGAGCATTGTTTCCAATATAGCTGAACTTCCTGTCTTTCCACTTCCTGTTTATCAACTTTATAAAGGGGCTTAGAACTTCAAGCCCTTGCACCACAAACGTCTTCTTGTTGACAGTTCCAGTGCCCATCATTCTCTTGTGGTATATACCATCTGTGGAAGTTCCAGTCTTCGATCCATTCCAGGAAGAGCACTCCAGTTCCAAGACTGAAGTTGCACATTTTCTAACCTCCAGAAACCTCCTTCATCTTGGTCTGTCACCATCTACCCAAAATCTAGCCTATGAGGTTTTTATGACCTGGTGACTTTTTCCTCCGGATCTGGGATTCCTTTCTGTAGACACCATGCTCTCATCATGTAACTTTACTCAAGATGAGTAAAATGGCTGTTGGAGGGCTTTGCCCATTGCTCGGATAGACCAAAGATCATATCAGGAAGTCTGCTCAGAATCCAGCCATTGACAGGCCTACTGAGTTCAGTATAGAGCTTGAGCAACAAAACATGAATATTGGGATGTACTGGGAGATCATTCCGTAGAACTAATGTAGCTCCTACTAGGTTAATCAACCATTCTATTGCATGTAACCGTTGGTGTTTGGTGGCTGACTAAGCATGATCTTCAGGTTGGTATTGAAATGCTGGTTGTCGGTGTCTCTTTGACTACTTTTGGTAAGTGATTTTGGATTTTTTAGGACTGTTCTTTGCTTGTTTCAAAATGTTCTGGAGATGCTCATGGTTTCACAGAGGACATCTGATGTTCCACTGTACTTGCGATACAATGGATTTTAGATGGTATCCAAAAAGGAGACAGAAGGGTGAAATTTCCCTAGCCGAATGAGGTGTCTCACTGTAAACAAACTCAAAAAGACTATGGGCTTCTATCTTGCTGGTGTTATAGGTGGTTAGTAAACATTATAGGAAAGGTTCCATCACATGGGTTAAACTTTCTGTTTGTCCATTGCTCTGCGGATTGTAGGCCAAGACTAAAGGACATCAGTTTCCAAAGAGTCACATAAAGCGCTGACGAACTTTGCCACAAACTGATGACGTCTAAAGGCAGAGATAATGACAGCAGGAATGCCCTCTAGTTGTACAACGTGTTGAATGAAAATATCTGCCAATTCTTTTGCATTGTGTATTTTATGTAGGGGAACTAAATGTGTAATTTTGGTTATTAGATCTACTATAGCCAAGATGGCGATCTGGCTACAAACTTGAGGGAAATTATTTACAAAGTTCATAATGAGAGTATGCTAAGTTTAAGGCAGTATAGACATGGACACTGGAATTATGCAGCAACGGAGGAACAAATTATGCTGCAGAGTTGACTAAATTATGCAACAAGAAAAAGCTAATTATGAGACAAGAAAAGGAAAATTTTGTGATAGTTTTACTTCACTATTTTGGCACTTTTGCAGATGGTAACACTGTCTGGCCAAAGATTTCATTTTATTAATACTAGTTTAACACCCAAATACAGCAATAAGTAATTGAAAGATGACCAGCTAACTTTTGCGGAGGGCTTTCAACTGCGCGGGGACATGCGTTGCCACTTTTTTGTAACATGATCTGCAGCAGTTCATGGATTATGTGACAAATGCTGCAAATGCATATTTATGCGGAAAATGCCACAGAATTTGATAATCCCAGCAGCCCTGAGTATAGGTAAAGGATGTAGCAATCTAGCAGGACAACAATTCATGCTTTTCTTACAGGCACAGATCACGCAGTTCTGGAAAAACATCTGTGCATCCTTAGTCTGGGTCTCCCACAAATGCAACATAGACTGGTTAGAAGAGTTTTATGCTGTCCAGGATGTCCTGCCAGGGGTGCGGTGCGTACAAATCCCTTTTTTGAAGTACCGACCTTCTCAAATGTATTTTCAGAATCTTGCAACCACTCAATATGAACACAATCACAGCAAACTCATCAAGAAATGTGTCTGAGGCTATTTTACCTATCACAGTTCCTTAAGGAGGAGTACCACTGGTCTGTAGTTCATTATCAGTGGCCCCAAGCTTGGACATAGCATCTGCTTTCTGCTCCTGGTCGATATGTTATGTTATGAAAAAGTCGAACTTGCTGAAAAACAACACCCTTTACAATTTTCTGGGAGACAATGCTCGTACAGATTGCAGGTTTTTCTGGTCCAAATAAAAGGTCAAAGTATGGCTGGCCCCTACAAGATAATGCCTCCATTCTTGGAAGGCTGCTGTAATGGTCTAATAGCTCTGTTAGCTCCTTCTCCATAATGGTGCAATTACATTCAGCAGGGAGCACTTTTCTTTTTAAGAAAAACCCCATGGGATGAATTTGTGAAATCTTGTTTGGATAATAATCCACCATTCGCAAACCGAGAAAAGTCAGCCTTCACTGATATTTAAATGCAGGGTCTGGATACCTGAAGAGAGGTGCTGAGGTGAAACCCTCTTTTAACTGTGGTAAGGCACATTCAGCTTCTGGAGTCCAAAGGAAAAAAACTCCTTTCTGAAGGAGAAAGGTTATAGGAGCTACAAACCTCCAGAAAGTAGTAATAAACTGCCTGTAGAAATGTGCAAATCGTAGGAACTCAACTTTTATTTAGTTTATTTATATCTCTTCCAGGGTGAAAAGGAATCCTAAAACAAATCAACATTTATGGTGTCGAAAATGCATTTTTCAAGGTTATCAAAAAGATGATCTTCACATAGACATTGAAGGACAGCCCACCTAATCTGCATGCTCACCTTCAGTAATGGAATAGATTAAAATATTGTCTATGTAGGCAACCACGTATACATACAAAAAGTCCCAAAGGACCTCTTTTGTAAAAAACTGCAATGCTACAGAAGCATTCCAGAAACCGAAAGGCATAATAGTGTGTTCATCGACACAATATTTTGTACCAAATGTGGTCTTCGACTCGTCTTACTCTCAGATTCTGACAGGATGCTACATCCCAAGTAGGTCCAGTTTTGTAAAAGTGCCTGCCGTTCGTCCTTGGTCCAGGAGTACTGAGATCAAGGATAATGGGTACATGTTCTTTTTGGTGACTTTGTTCAGGGCTGTGTAGTCTATAAAGGACCCGAGTTCTCCATTTTTTTCAGTAGAAAAAGTGCACTGAGTACACCAGAAATGTAGAGTATTAGATAAACCCATTCACATGGACCTCAAAGAGATATTCTCACAGATGTTTCAGTTGAGGTGTATACTCTCAACTGCGTGGTAGGACTGACCCTTGTTGCATTTCATTCCGGCAATCAAAACTCTGGTGTTAGAGCATAAGCTAGTTTTTGTTTTGCTGAACACATCACAGAAATCAATGTATTGAGAGGGTAGACCCCTCTCAAAGGTGGTTTCCACCACTACACAAGAGAACGGTAAAACAGACTGTGGAGGTTCCTCGTAACAATTCAAGTAACAATAGGGACAGGGGGTCACCTTGCACAAGTGCCAATCAATATTTGACTTATGTGCATAGGGGTAGGGGCTACTCCGCATGATACCAAATAAAGAAGCATTAATGAGAATGAAAATAATTCTTTCGAAATGGTCACCATCAAATTCCATGGAAATGAGTTCCATTTGATAATTAATTAGCTCTGAGGACTATTTATTGCAATTTCGGTTTTAACAGGTTTTTCAGAATAGGTATGTCTAAGGACTTAACACAGCCAATGTCTATGAAATTCCCCACCACTCCTGAGCCCAGGAGGACTTTTATGATTACTCTTCATTTAGTACAAAGGTCCAAGATAACATGTATGGCCAGATGACAGTATTCTTGGATCAAGAAGTTGACCTGAACATGAGAGACCATAGTTGGGTTTGTGCCTGCAGAGGGGGACTCCCTTTCGGTCGGGCGTTGGTGTTTTTTCTCAACCTCCAGGGTCATAACTAGAGTAATTGCCACTGCTTTGGTTGATTTAGGCTTTGCTGGTCATTCCTAATCAATGTATTTTGCTTTGCCCCAATAAAAACACAGATTCTGCTTCTGACACCTCTTTTTCTCTTCCTTGGTCAGTGGACCATGTACCCTTCCACTCTGTATAAGGTCTGACCCACTGTTTGAGGGTTGCAGCGCACTATCCATTTTGTTCTTAGGAATCACAACTACTTTACTGTCCACCCCAGACTCCTTTCATTTTCTCTCTCCAGGTCTGTGATGCAATTTCACTACTAAGTTGATAAATTCATCACAGGAGCTAGAACATTTTTTAAGTCACCATAAAGGCCCTGAAAAAGGAGAGAAGAATGTTTCTCTTCAGGCCAGTACATTTCTGTAACTAGTCACTTGAGCAGAGTTGAATGATAAAGGAGATCATTATTTCCTTGCTTTAGATTAAGTAACTCATTATGTACTGCTTAACTGCTTACATATGTGAGTTTTGTGAACATATAGCTCGTAGCCTCCTTGAATGTAGCAAGGTGGCACAGCAAGGTGTCATCTCGCTCAACTAGGGGTGTTGACTACCCCCTAAATATGACAATATAAAGGATACCTTGGATAAGTCATCGGAGAATGCAGCTGGTCGACACAAGAAGTGTAAATGACATTGGTTCATGAATATGGTGAACTTCGCACAATTACCCTAGAAGTGCAAAGGCGGGGCCAAAGAGAGGGGAGGTGAAGTGACCACTGATACTGCCAAAAGCTGGGTTCCTGCAGTGACTGAAGTAGTGCAACTGGGCTGAGTGTTCGGTGTTGGGAGGCAAGTTGATTGCAAGAGATTTCTGGGCAGAGGCTGGAGTGCAACTGTCCCCGGTCTCTCCCTGGTGTGGTACCCTCCCAGTTCTGTCCTTGGGAACTGGTTCTCTAGACAGACGGTCTGCAGCTCTGCCTGAATGCTAGCTAGAGTGGCAGCAATGCCCAGGACCAGAGGTGCGGCACCTGTGGTTAGAAATGACATGCAAGTCAATTTGTTGAATGCTCCTTATCTCCCAGAAGCAGTTAAACTCTCTGGGGGTTATTTTGGAAAATAAACTATCACCTCCGGGTTATATGCACTAAAACATCCAGGTAAGATTCCACTCCACCTGCCTCTTGAGCTGCGTGCCAAAGAGGGCTGAGCCTATGTACTATCTCAGATCGGTTATTGGAACATTTACTAAATGATTTAAAACGTTATGGGCTGGAAAGTGGAACAGCTGAGGAAATGCATTCATGTTTCTGAATTACACCAAGCTTTTCATTGCCTGTAACACAGTGGATCTGTTTGATGCATAAGATATTTTACAGGCTTGAGTACTCTGCTTACAAGTCAATACTCTCGGTATACTACCACCAGACCCTTACTCTCAAGCTCACCCTACTGCTAAAGATCAAGCATGTAAGCTAAAACTGTTCTAGGGGTCGTTTATTCAGCTTTTTAGGTCCAAACATTTGGTACAACCTCCTTTTCAACGCATCTTTCTTTGTGAAATATACTTAATATCTTGCTGTCCTGTTGATAATCTTCAAAGCAGTTCACTGTGTTTTTTAATGGTCAATTTTTACATGGTGTTGTTTTATTTGTTCTACTTTTTGCCAAGACGGCTATTGGAGGGAACGTAGCACTGTACAAAAATAAATAAAACCAAGGCATTTTATTTTAGAGTTGGAAGTGGTTCAGGTCTTTCAGGCCTTGCCCCTTCATTTACCTCCTGCTTGTAGGTGGTGTCATTTCCCTCCTTCAAAAAACTGTGCCATAGTCGGGTCTAAATCGATGTTTAATGCAGGGTAATTTTCACATCCGGTATTACTTCTAAGGCAATCACCAGAATATTCTGAATCCCTTTATTGCTGAAGTGCTATTACCACACAGGGCCCCCATCACGGACGTATTGTGTTATAGTGCAGTATTAATGATTAGAAACCGCCTTCATCTGAATAAGATGAAGGGCTAAATTATGTGAAAGGAAGATTTCCTCTCATTTTTGCACTTCTTTTAAAATACCAGCATACTCTAACTGTTGGGAAATATGTTGCATTCCTGAGGTAATATTACACATTTGATTGTGGCAATGGTATTACTACATAGAGTTATTATCCCTAGATGTATGAACGTGCCCTAGATCTGGGTCACTTGGTACTTTTCAAAACTCACAGGTGTTTTTTTAGGACTTCTGCTCCATGATGATGGTTTGGACTTGAAATATCTCTTTGTGTGCTGTTGACAGCCAAGGTACATTATTTGTATCAGAACAACAAAGGCTGCTGTACTATTTGCATTTGTGTAGGACATTCCCACCCTTTGTGTGGCCCCAAAACACTTTCAGAATGGAGGTGCCGTTTGCGATTCTACTCCAACTGTGTTTGGTTGTGTTTCCACTGTTGGTTGATGGTCGGGGCTGTAGTTTCTAAGCCAGCAAAGCTCTGGTCATGTTGAATGCATGGTGCGTATCCCCACATGATCTCTGACGTTCACGCATATCACACAAAAAAAATCCAAGAGAATCCACTAAAAATGCTATAAACATTCCTTCCAGGCAGACAGATTGAGTCTTTGGCTGCCAGAGACGGACACTGGGGGCTGTTGTCTGAAGAACCGCTAGTGCTGTCGAGTGGGTGTCTGGAGAACCTCCCCTCATGTTTCCACACCGGATGTTTAATTGCAAGGAAGTTATATTCAAATTCCATCCTTTGATGGATGCATTGAGCGCGCTGTAAGTGCACTGTTTACACCAACGCTCAGCCCTGTGCCTTCAGATGAACTCTTCATGGAATGGAATAATCGAGGGCTGTTGCAACACGTTCCACAGAGCAGAGACTCGCGGCCCGCAGCGCAGTGAAAGGCCAGGGGCAACTTCCTGAAAGAGTGCAGTGTACACCAGCTCTGTCTATGAAATGCGCATCCTAAAAGGATCGGCTGTTATTGTCTGTGAACAGATGCGATAGAGCGGGTTGTATTACAGTGGAAGCGGAAAAACTGCCTTTGAACTAAATCTCACCTCCCTTCTGAGGAGCAGTGAAAAGAATGGCCGCTTTGAGCGAAGCTCTGGATTTATATCTCGCGACTTTTTTATACGAATTAGTCATCAAAGGGATTTCCTCCACTACGTTATTGAAATTTGCATAGCGCACAATCTGCCATCGTAATGACCTCGCAGCGCTTTCACTAGTAGAGTGGCTTTACCAACGGAGTCTGATACTGCAGGTTAAGGTGTATTATCTGTAGGCTTCATGGGTATGCTTCTCCAGGGGTGGCCAGGGCACAAGTCCTAAAAAAAGAAGTGGGGGGACTAACCTAGTTAATCTGTATGGAAGTGGCATCGCATTGCGTGGCATCACGGCGCGTGACATCACAGCGCGTGACATCACAAGAAGTGACATCAGATCTTAAGCCCTCACATATATGTTTAGTAGGTGTATCATGAGTACATTTGAGCACATTTCGAGTATACTTGCAAACCCTCCTGATTTAGGCAGAAGATTCACACTTTTGTAGCTACACATAAAACAATGTTACCTTTTGTCAGCGTTAAGCTTTCTATAGCCATAGTGCTTTAAAAGAAATAGTGATATTCAAATTATTACAACACCTCCTCAGGGGTATAAGCGCCTTATAAAAGCTATTTATTTTGTGCAAATGCTGGGAAACATCAACACATCTGAAGTTTCTACAGTGCGTGCATATCTCCTAAACAGAGCCTGAACAAAGTGAAAAGCTGCCTCTCTTCAGTATGTGTGAAGTGCTAACAAGGTGTGAGCCTTTGTTTCTCCCCTGCTGCATTTGCATCAGGTGTGAGGCTCCTGACTGCTGCCAGCCAGGAGACTCCAACAAAAGGAGGCTTGATGACCCCTGAGACTCGGCCTTTGTTATGGCCGAGTATCCCAGCAGGAGTCTGAAATAAGAGAGCCCCGTCCCCGCCTGCACGTTGTTGTGATCGAAAGCAGATAACAACGTGCAGGCGCTGCTGAATGTGTCCCGGTGTTTGGAAATTACACCGGGACGAATTCAGCATCTTTGTTAGTGGGGCCCAACTTCTTGGCAGGGTGGACGGCATCCACCCTGTGAAAGAAGTGGGGGGTCGCCGTCCACCCGCGTGGTCCCCCGACTCGTGCCCTGGGGGTGGCTGGTACCCTTTGAAAGTGGTGGGGCGGGCAAAGCGCCCCACCGCTTACAAAAAAACAAAATTAACCAACCCCTCCCTCCAAAAACACAAAGTAAAACAACCCCTCCCTCCAAAAGCCCAAATAAAAACAACCCCTCCATCCAAAACCCCAAAATGAAACATAAACTAATTACATGCATTACACATTTAATATATAAAAAATAAAAGTAAATTTTACTTACCTGCGGGCTACGACGCGTCCTCCTCGCTGTTCTCCTGCAGTCAGTGGCAGGAAGAGCTCCCCTAACCAATGCAGATGCTGCTCTCATGCTGTTAACCAGCATGAAAGGAGTGCCAGGATTGGATGGAGCGGGTTGCACCGGCTCTCCTTTAGGCCCTGGAGGCCTAAGCTTGCTCTCCACCCAGCTGCCTAAGACAGCTGAGTGGAGAGCTGCAAAGTGCGCATGTCACTTTGGCCAGTGTAAGACAGCCGGACAAACTGACATGCGTACTTTGCAGTGTCTGGCCAGTCCTCCATGCTGTCAATCGGCAGCAGAGGACACGCCCCCATTTCTCCTGGCTCGGCGGCAGGCTAACGGCTTCTGCGAGCCGGGCTAAGTGTTCAAAATAAAATGGCAATAAAATCATTTCATTGCCATTTTATTTTTAACACTTAGCGTGCCTCGCAGTGGGCGAGGGGCGACGCTCCCCCGCCCTCACGAAGAAACTGCTGATGTGTTTCTCCTAGGTGACTGTGTCAGCTTCAATGAGTTGTTGGTGAATGTTCTTGATACTTGATGGCGAGACCAAATTGCTTACATATCTATTAAACTGGTTAACTTGGCCATTGGTATGATGACAAACCACTAATTTAAGTTGTCAGCAGGTTGGTGGGAGTTAAATATATACACTAAAACATTATTAAGAAAAGTCAAATTGGTATTTTGAGATGCATATGAAACTGATATACAAATACATTGCTAGCGTTCACAAACAAGTTGCTCAATTAAGTGGTAGAGACGTTTTTTAAGGAGTAGCAGTCCTACCCTTATAGTGTTGTTTGCAATCCTTCAGCCTGCTGTGTAGCCCCGGTGATTCATCCAATCTGACCGCTCATCTTTTCCAAGCAAGCATGCCTTTGCCTTTGCTAGTTGAGTAGCTGGTGGTGTGCCTGATGCAACCACTGTTCATCAACAGGCTGCAATAGGGTTTCAACAAAAACAGTTTTAAACGTGCAGTGGGGAGGGGGCCTCATTCTCCAAACCACAGGAATGAGCTCCAGCATTGGATCATTACAGCAGGCTGGGTCAGAGTTCAGGGATACTGAGAGCCAGTTTACTGAAGAGGAAGTGATGGTGCACATGATACTTTGTTGGTAACCCTGGAGGAGCACAAATGAATCCTTAACTTGGAGGTGAAGAATCTTCCCCCGCTACCAAGGGAGTTCCAAGATGGCGGCGCCCGACCCTTATGGGCCTTTGACTGGAGCAGCGGTGACCATGAACTTTGTAGGAGACTTCGGAGAAGGTGGCAGTGTATTCTTTGAGCCTGCTGTGATGTGTAGCTGGTGAGTCACCACCTGATCTGACAGCTGTGGTGGAGATGTGTGATACGAGAAAGCATCCCTGGACAGATGTGGTGGCCAGTGGTGGGCTTGGAAGCTCGCTCTGCCATATGAAACCTGAAGGTCCCTCACCACCCTGGACCAATATTGAGATGAAGGTAACTTCCATCGTCTGTACATTGGAGAGGATAGAAAACAGGTTTATTGAATTTATGGTGCATTCAGTTGTGCAGTTTGAGTGACATGTAGAGAATGATGCTTATTCCGCAACCCACATATCTAGGGATTTCCACCTCCCTGAAATAGTGAAAGTTTGACAGATATTGTCTAAAGATTTTTAAAGGTAGATATACTGCAAGGCAATTACATTTTATAGAGTGTTCTGACTGCCTTCCCGGGGCTCTGGTGGTGTTTCTTTGAAGGACACAAATTGGTGTGAAAGGCTCTGGATGTGATGTCATGAGGACATTAGGATCCTGCAGGACAGAGTCCTCCCACGCCCACAGTCAGAAGACTGGACACCAGTTCCTGTCATAGGGACTGAACAAGAAGTGTGGGGGGGGGGGGTAAGGCCCTCCAAACTAAGATGGAGTAAAGTCACATGGGTGGAGACAAGCTCCCCTAGAAATAAAGAAACCAGTGTATCAGGAAAGGATTTTATGAATAAAGAATTATAGGGCAATACATAGTCTCATGTAAGTCATTGCCGTTCTGCTGCAGGCATTAGAACTAGCAACGAGGAGAAGAAATGAATCCTTTGATGGCATGTCATGTCAGTCCTTCCAACAGCTAATGAAGCAGTGGCCCCCGCAATGGCTAGCAAGAGATCCTGATGTCCTTGTCAGAGGTGCATGGGCAGAAGAAGCCCACATGCACCAAATCTACAAGTATTTACTGAGGTCGAAGTAAACACAGTACTCCCAGAGTAGCTGATATTGTTGCCCTCTCGGGTGTTGAAAGTCACAGGCATAAGACCTTCCAAAAGCAGTGCAACGTCGTCCAACAATTCAGGTCAACCTCCAGGAACACAAACCAAGTCATGTTTTCTGAAGCCACACAAGAACATGGACATCACCTAACAACAAGAATAGATGAGTGACTTAATAAACTCTGAGCTGGCAAGACCAGATGCAAGGAAAGACACTGAAGTGTGTTTTTCCTCAAGCTGGAGGTAAATGTGCCATCCTTCTTTAGGAAAGGGGGAGAGATCATGTCAGAGGTGTGTCTTTTTTTCTCTAAGGGGCACATGCATCAAAGGTTTTTGCGATCGCAAACGGTGCGATTCGCAAAAATCGGCCGTTTGCGATCGCAAATTGGCCTTTGGAGATGCATGAAAGTGTTTCCTATGCGCAATTTAAGAATTCGCAATTATTTGCGAATTCCTAAATTGCGATTGCATTTAAGGAATCGCAATTTGCGATTCCTTAAATGCAATGCTAGAAGCACTTTCAAATAGCGATTTCGCTATTTGGGACCGCAAATTACAGACAAATCAAACTTGTCTGTAATTTGCAAAAACTCTGAAAAATGCACTAAAATGCATTTTTTAAAGTTTTAGGTTACACACACACATGCCCTTGGGGCATGTGTGTGCACTAACATGGGTGCACATCGCAATTTCAGGGGTGCAACAGGGTGTCATTTTGACACCCTTGCACCCTTGAAATTGCATGAGCAATTTGCGAGTACCTACTGGTACTCGCAAATTGCGCATGCAATCTCCAATTCATTCCTATGGGCCTGTAGGCCCATAGGAATGAATGGGACGGCATTCCTTAATTTGCGAGTCGCAATTAAGGAATGTTTAGGAATCGCTATTTTTATAGCGATTCCTACATGCATAGGCTTTTGCGATTCCTTAATTGCGATTCCTTAATAATCGCAATTAAGGAATCGCAAAAGCCTACCTTGATGCATGTGCCCCTAAGTCTCTAAGGAGGGGGACATTTTATATTGTGAGAACATTAGGACCCTGCAGGAGGAGTCCTTCCAGGTCCACAGCCTGGACAGTGAACACCACAAAGGGACTGGACCGAACGTTTGGGGAAGAGCAGCGCACTCCAGAGTAGGTGCGGAACATTTTTCTTATAACAGTTTGGTGGATGGTGGAATATGCTACATCTCTGCATTTTTGGCTTCAACTGTTGGCTGTTTCTCCCTTGTATTAGGGACACATATATGTGTGAACTGCATTCAACGAAACGTTTTGAAAATAGAAAAACTTGCAGTGGCCTGCCCCATGTTTCTTGTTTGTGGGACGTTATTTCCAGTGTCATCGGGGATTCAAAATGCATGTCAAATTGATGTCCACGTCACTATATGAACCGTTTTAGTTCGCATTTCTTACTCGAGGTGTCTGGTTTTTAAATCATGTTCCATTGTATTTAATTTTATAGCTGATCAAAACACTAAAATTTGGCAAATTACAGCACTAGATCGTGTTTTCATAGAATGAAAGGTGGTCAGATCTACTCATTTCACTGGCCAACTAGAAGTGAATAATTTGTTATATATTTAATTTGTTATGAATGGGTAGCATTTCTGCTTGTGTGACAGTGGCCTTCTGTCACAGAGGTTCCTTATGTCCATGATGGAGTGTAAATTGATATTTTATTGAGGGTACCATTCTTGCTTTAGAAAAGGACAATTTGTGCACTGGCAGGAACCTTGTCAGATTAGGCAGTCAACCGAGGATTGAGGCATTCCTTTTTAAAAGGACCGGATTATTATGGGAATTAAGTGCCAGGGAGAAACCACTGGAAAAATGATTGTGCTCACTGAACTCTGCAGTGCTGCCACTCTTAAATTGTCGTGTGACTTCTTAGAATTCTAGACCGCCAGAGGGAAAATATTGAATTGTTCAAGAATGGTATCGCCCTAGGAATTCTTTATCTTCTATAGCTAGTATAAAGTTTACTAGGAAATGCCCAGGAATGGATTTTGAGATGTACGCCAAAAATCCGTTGACTAATCCAAAATATCAGAGTATAAAATAACGAAATAGATTTTTTTTTAAAGTGGCTAACAATAGAACATCTTTAATGAAGGAAACTCTAGGGTTTTGGCAACTTGCCAAATAGTGGTGGAAATTTTAGAAGGGTTGTGTCCGGGAGCTGAATTTAATCAATTAGACAGGTAATTGTGTATTTATGTCTCAAACAATGGCTCAGGCCCTAAAAGGCCCCAAAATTAGATTCATGATTTAAAGTTAGATATGAGTTGTGATTACATGATACCATGAGCTAAATGTCACAGTAACTGATATTAACCACCAGTGTGCCTCCGATCTGAACTTCTAGACCTACTGCCCTCCTTATAATGATGCAAGGAAGCAAATGGTTCATTTGCTCAGGTTAAAATGAAACAGGAGTAGCTGCTGGCTTCTGGGATTTCTTCCTTAAGATGTGCTGGATCTAAGGCAGCAGGACACATAGGTAAAAACCTTTGTCGAACTCCACCTTGATCAAGCCTACTAGTCATCTATTGCCGTCCCTAATAAAGTGACCTCTCCTACCGGTGGCTCTCTGGTTATAGACCTCAGCCACCTAGCGCTAGGTGCCTGAAAGGGGGTTTCTTGTCTTCAGAGGGTCCCAAGGAACCTATGTGCTTTGTCCAACGTGTCTGGTGCTGGTAGTACCTGCTCGCTTCATTCACTGTGTTTTGATGCGATCTGTACTTTCTGAGGTTCCTCTGCTATGTAAGCATCTTAGTTTAGATTGTCGATGTGTGTTACATTGCTTTTTCACTTTCTCTTCCAGTATGCACACCTTGTGTCCCAATGTTCAGTGTCCTGTACTCCTTCAACCTTTAATCCTAAAATTAGAATCCTAAACTGCTTGCATATTCACCTTCAGTGCCATGCACTGCTTGAGCTTGAAATTTACCTTGAGCAGAACAACTCAAATGTAATTTCTCCGGCATACCAACATTTGTGTGCATTTGCATTGCGCGTAATGTTATAGTCACATAGAAAAGTCAAGGTTAGAGTCACTAGGGCTTCTTAATGGTGTAGTCCAGATGAACAGCCATCCCTTGTTCTGCATCTGCAGACAGATGCAGAACAAGGTACCCTCCCAGATTTCGGAGGTACCCTTCCAGATTTGGTCATAGTTAAAAGAGCTTTAGTGAAATTCAAGATGTCCGTCAAGCCTGCCATAAATTCACATCAATAGGTGTGTTGTTTCAAGAGGTTAGAGCCTCTTGAGAGGAGCCTTTTAATCTTTCTCCTTGTTCCCTAGTACAAATCTAGCCTGAATCAGGCTGGGCTGATGTGCCCAGATCCCTAAGAAAGACAACCATACTAGTGCATGAGAAGGCAGACCAGTTCCTTATGTGTGGACTGTGTGGCTTTTCATGCCGAGTGTGTTTTGTGATGCCATTCCTCAAAGTATCATCCCTCACATGTGCAAGTGCAAGGTTCCTCCTATGGTGTGTAGTACTGCTACCCCTGGTGTTCGTCTTATTACCCGGAAGTTTACATCATAAAAAATGCAGGATGCAGATGACACCTTATTTGAAGATATACTATTTGCGGAAATGTTTCTTTGTTGACACTGCTCACACAACAGGGCCCATATGTTAGTTTAAAATTGCTTGGCTGTATTTAGTTGTTGCTCATCACGTTTCAGTGACATCAATTTTTGTTGGTATATTCTCCTTGGCCACATATTTAGACAACTTCTATTGAGGAATTGTTTTTAGCGAAGTTAGGTTTAACACTTTCCTGCATGTAACATCTATGGCTTCTAGGTTAAATTTTTCAAAGGTCATATCCGGTTAGAAAGTTGTTAATTCACAATGTGGGCTATAGCTCTATACACAGTGTGCTTGTTTTTTTTTCAAACTATGTTTTATTGATTTTCACATAAGAAACAACAAAACATGTAGTGCAAAAGTCCTAAGTGCAAACAGAATGTGTCCATTAGTGTGAATAACTGGACTTGACAAACTTTCCAACATAATTTGTCTGCACAGGAGGAGGGCTCAGAGGGAGTGGTGTTTTATTTATCACACCGGATAATATCTGAGTTGATTGAGTTTTAATTTATCGCATTTGATAAATACCACCAAATTTAGAGTATTTGGGAATAATCCATGAATTTTGAAGCTTTGTGCACCAAAAATCACATTTTCCAGTAAACAACAAGCATTTCCCCCAATAAATATACAAAACTGATGTGTGAGAAAATGAGTTACTGCACACATCACAATTAATAGGGCTGCTCGTATGAGGGCCTAAGTATTTCATAATTAGTACTTAATATGTAAAACATTAGGGTTTGGGGCTTAAAGTTTTGCTCAGAAGCCCATGGCCGGTGCTACAATTTTCCAATGACAAATACCAAGGCTGCGTAGACTTTATTATACCTCATGCTTCTTTCATCCACCACCAGATACTCCCTGCCACTTTATCCCACTCCTGCAGGTTCTTTATAACACCTGCTTTCTCCCTTTGACACATTTTTCAGTCTTTCTCTTTCTATCCCCCATTTGTGTTTTTCTCTCTCTTGCTCTGGTGGTAAGTCTAAATGAGTGCTGGTCGCCAAAAATGAGTTTCAGTGGACCCCACCTACAACCACCGGTTCAAATTAAGCACATCTCATAATCATGCAAAGTGAAGTTGGTAGTTCTTGTAGTAAATGCGCTGCTACCTCCCCTTCTACAGACTGCTGCAGAGTAGCGCCACCACAGTTACTTCGTTTACCGCTGTCAGGTGCTGCAGGGTTAATTCCTCTTCTGTTAGTCTGTTAAAGGTTTACCATGGAAGAGATGACTGCAGGGCAAAATGTGAGGCCTGTCGTTCCCACCAGGCACTGTGGATATTACTAAATCCTTCTACGCCGCAGGCAATTGCATACCTTCTGGTGCTTGACGACTCTATTCAGTCCTTTAACATAATACATTAGTAAGAAAAAATGTGCGGCTATACAAAATCTGGTTTAGTCGGTCTGTCAGTTACAGTTCTTAATTATACTTTGTCCTTCCAACAGTGCTCCAAGTATAGGGCTTGTGTGTTAATGCAGCACTGTCATCTAGTGGAAGTCTTGGAAGATGAACTTTCATTTCTGGGAAACACATAGAGCCTGATTACGAGTTAAGGCATTAATTATCGGCCCTGATAAATAACGATACCACGGTACAGGTTATTTATTGGGTACAATAAATAACACCTATTGTGAGTTCATGGGGAATAACATGCGGATTTTGATGTTTAACGCACCAAAATCCACATGATTCGGTAAATACCATCATGGGGCATATTAGCAAGAAGAGGCGATAATCATCGCTAACCCTGCTTAGCGTGATTTTATTTATCGCCGGCTATCGCTGGAATATATCGCCACGCTAACGCTGTATTAGCAACGATTAGCGCTATGGCGATGAATATTCCAGCGATAGCGAGGAAATGGGCCAACATCGCTGAAAAACCAGCGATGTTGCATGGAGAAGGGAGAACACCTTGCTGATACGACCCTGTGGTCGTATCAGCATAATCCACCCCCATGTTAGGTATGGCTAACACCTGCTAATTGCAGGTGTTAAATAAATGGCGATGACCCCGGTTAGCGCGACTTTTCACGTCGCTAACTGGGGCCAAGGCCACCTTGCTAATAGGCGATAGGCCTGTTAGCGAGTGTTTCCCAGGTTTGTTCGTCGGGAACGCCCACTTTGCATGTCATTAGCGATAAATATCGCTGACATGCAAAGCGGTAAAAAAACGGGCGCTAATGCCCGCAAACTGTCTCTAACTGCTGTTAGAGACAGTTTGCTGATAGGGCGATATAAATATCGCCGCTTTAGCGGCAAAAAGTGCCGCTAAAGCGGCGATAGTGCCCTTGCTAATATGCCCCCATATGTTTTCCCCTGTTAAGTTTTGGCAGGTTTGAATTGACGAAATTTGACGAATGTTGAGTTATTTAACGCATTCTATAATGCATGGGTTTGTATATTGCAAGAAACTCGTAATGAGGTCCATAAAAGGAAAGGCCACTGGAATTATGTAGAAGAGGAGGGTCAAATTATGCAGTAGGGTCGAGTATATTATGAGGCAAGAGAAGCCAAATTATGCGGTGTAATGCGGCACATGTTAATACTTCTTTATTTTATCATTTTTACACTGTTAACACTATCTTGGCATTGGTTGCACCACAATAGTACGTTTTAACACCAAATATAGTGATAAGCAACGTAGAGGTTACCAGTCAAATATTGCAGAGGACCGTCCACTGTGCAGCAACACTTGTAACTGTGTTTTTAGGAACTTTTTAACCGTTTGGGCTAAAAACACATTTTTTTTGTTAAAATCTGCAGATTATGTAGAAAATGATGGATTATGTGGCATATGCGGCAAATCGATAATTATGCGAAAACGGCATGGCCACATAATCATATAGTTCTAGTGGCCCTGATAAAAAAAGTATGTAAACAGTGGGAAGGGAGAGCAAACAGCTGTTTGATGTATTTTGTATGTTTTCCTTTCTTATCCCCAAATTTTATTTTGATTGATTGGTTGTGGTATTTTTATGAGAACACAGTGAAGTAAATCACCTTCAGGTTGTACAACAGGTGAGGTTTCCCGCTGTGGCACATTAAGCCAGGGCCCCCTCAGCCCTACTGTTAGCAAGGCCGAGATTTATTACTTGGTGATCTGCCTGCTCCCGTAATTAGTGGGCATTTTCTTATTTTAAATTACAGCACATTTGACCTCCCGGAATGTAACAGGGAATGCATTTTTTATTTTTCACACTCGGTACAGGTTGCGATAAAAAACATGAAACTCATAATTCAAATTTGATCCATGGCACGTATCAGTAATTTTATGACCGGAACTGCTCGTATTAGACTCTCTTTCTTGCTATTTAGTTTAAAAGCAGCCAGTTTAGTAAATGTAACACACTATAGAATGATGAAGGCTTTAACAAAAAAAAACGTCAATGCCCAGCAACCCTGGGAGCTGGACTACCAATGTCCCACCAGGTGTGTATCATTAGGCCCTTAGACTCTCTTCACGTCCTCTTTCTTGCTGCTGGAGTCAGTCAGTTAACTGCACTCCTTTCATGTTTCAATATATCTTTTATGACACGTTCCATTCATCATATGTCTATAATAGTTATTTGCCTTGTTCGTTGTATAGTTACACATGCCATTTTGCAGTGTAAATATTCGCTTACCGCAGTGTTTGACTAGGTCAATACTTGGAGTGTTCCAATTTATTTATAGTATGAGGCGGGTCCTGGAGCTCGCGGACACTGATTAGAATCCCTCAAGAGCCACCATCGATCACCACGAGCACGCGCGTACCTTCACCCCCGCTGCAAGTGTTCTTAATTATTCTCAGACGGGAAGGCTTTGATCTGTGGCTAGGACGCGGTTTCCTGCTCTGTGAGCCAGCCTATTTCTTCAGAGCATTCTAAGTTCTTCAATTTTGCAGTTTAGTGTGGGACTATGCACATTTTTTCACATATCTTTGGACTGATACTGCCATCTACTGGCGGTTAGAGGTTATTATTATCCTGCAGTTTGGGATTTATAATATCAATTCTATGTCAGGACGGAGGCTCCGATTATGCTTCTCATTTCTTTACTGAAGAAATCTCAGCAGCCAATAAAATAACAGTAAGAAAAACAAACACTACAATACCCATGAATACCCTGGGGATCACATGACAACCATAGAGAAACCCCTATAAAAGGTCCATAAGAGAATACCATATCCTCTTTCTTTGCTGCTCCGCAGCCAGTTAAGTGCTTTGCCTTACATTCCTTACCTTTGGCTTTGTTAGCGACGGTTTATATGCTTCATTTGCTGTGTTAGCACATTGATATTGTATTTGGCAGTTTCTGCGCATCGCGTGGTGTCTTTCATGTGCCTTTCTTTCTGTGTATCGGCGTTCTGCTCTTTGGCTTGCGCTTCGCCCGTTTACATTTCGGAGCGTTTGGGGACCTCCCCGATTCGAGCGCTTTGTGCGGCGTTGTCTGTTTCCATTCGGGAGCGTTTGCTGACCTCCCCGATTCGGGCGCTTTGTGCCCGCGTCTGTTCTGTGTGGAGCGGGAGTTTGGGGGCTCGAGGACGCGTGTCTTGGCATCGCGCAGTCCTCTTTCTGTTGTGCTCAGGCGGCCGTTACCGCGCATGCGCGGCGGCCATTTTCATGTATTTTGGTGCTGAAAAACGCATATTTCAATAGCGCGGGAGCAGCGCTTTCAAAGCTCGTTTGCCCACTTGCCTGTCACAGCCCCATTGACGCCCAGACTTCTATTATTACGGTTTTGGGCTGTATAATAACGCATAGGCATTGCCTAGAGTGGTTTCTTGGCAAGCCCTCCCTCCACGTTTGATTCATTCATTTTTGTTACTTTGTAACTGTGTGTTTGGCTTGTCAGGGGTCACCACTCCCCCTTTGTTGCCTTTCTGGCAGTACTCTTGGATACAGTGTTTCATTCACTGCACTTTGTGTTTTTCACTTCCTCCAGTGGGCATTATTAACACTTTGTGTTGCTATGGCTGAGTATTATTATGAGGAGGAGTATTATGATGAAGGGCCTGCTGGGTCCATGGAACAAGAGTTGGTTGAAGCACTTGATGTGGGAGTTCAGCACTCCGTCAATAAAGCGCTTGTTCGCGCTATTGAGCCTTTAAACCGTCATTTGTGCTCTTACGCTTTACAACAAGGCTGGTTACCCGGCTCCTCTGACCCACCTTCCTCTGGTGATTCGAGGGTTGCAAATCCTCATAAATCGGATTTTGCACGCTTGGCCAAGGCTTTATCTACTGATCATTCCTATGGTCATTCTTCCAAAGGTATTCCTGCTTCAGTTTCCCCTCAGTTTGTCGGTGGGGACACTTCCTCAGATGCTGCATCCGATCACGAGGATTCTCCTCCTCCTGCTAAGAAATCTCGTAAGGAACATTATGTAGATGCTCCGTCCCATCCTAAACTCCTTACCTTTGACCCTACTAAAATTGTTCATCCTAATTCCTCTTCTTGGCTTCCATCTTCAGAGGTTGCAGATTATGTGCAGTCCCATATTCGTCAACCATTTGACAAAGAGGTGCGGACGCGCCTGCGTTCTGAATGTCCTCGACCGGATTTAGCTGACAAGGTGGCGGAAACGCCTGAAGTCAATCCTTCTATGTTGACTTATCTTAAAAAGTACCCCAAAGATCCGAAAAAAGGAATTGACAGGGCTTGGCGTTCCTGTCAAGACAAGTTGTTGGACTTGCTTGGGCCCCTCACCAAAATTTTGGAACTGGGGTTTCGGGCTAAAGAGTCTGCATCCTCCATTGACCCGGATGATTTGATTGGTTGGGCTCAGCGTGCCATATGTCTATTGGGTAACGCTAATTGTGCAATGTCATGTGAGCGCAGGAGGTCTATTCTCTTAAAATTGGATCCTAAGTTGGCGGAATTGTCATCTTCTGAATCTGGGCCGTTAGCTCAGGGTTTACTGTTTGGTCAGCCTTTTCTTAAAGAACTGACAAAATTTGTAGCCACTTTCAGTGGCCTTGATAAGGCTCAGTTCCTCCCTCAAACGGGCTTTTCGCCCGGTTTTTGGACGGGCCGGACGATATAGGGGACGATCGTTCGGCCGTGGCTTTCACCAAGGAGCCCAGCGTGGTTCTCAGTCCCATCGTGGAGGATTTCAAGACTCAGGATATAACAACACCTCCTCCTTCTATCCTACCCGCAGAGCACGGAATAAATTCAGAAAAGGCCGTTATGGTGGAGGTCAAGGAGGACAACAAGATTCCTCCGCTTCAGGTGAGCTTGATTGCATTTTCGGAAGTGGTGTTGGGGGGCAGAATTCAATTTTTTCTTCCCAATTGGCAACGGATCTCGAACGATGCATGGATTTTAGACACTGTGAAGGGTTACAAGATAGAGCTCTTCAGCTCTCCCATTCAAACTCTACCTCCTTCGCTCCTGTTTTTCTCCCTTCAAGATCAGGCTCTCATTTCCAGGGAAATAGATTCTCTTCTTCAGAAAGGGGCCATAGTACAGTCATCTCATCACCCTCAGGGTTTCACCAGCAGCATCTTTCTGGTTCAAAAGAAAGGGGGTGGATCCACGCTGGTTCTCAATCTCAAGGACTTCAATGGATGGGTCGTTTATCGACACTTCAAGATGGAGGGCATCCATCTTCTTCGGGATCTCCTTCAAGAAGGGGACTGGATGGTCCGCCTAGATCTGAAGGATGCATATCTTTCCATTCCCATTTACGGCCCTCATCGTCGTTTTCTTCAATTCCAATGGCAGGGTCTCTGCTACGAATACAAAGTTCTCCCGTTCAGCCTCTAGTCAGTGCCTTGGTGCTTCACGAAGCTTCTGAGGCCTGTCGTGGAATCTCTGAGAGCTCGGGGTGTTCGACTAATAATATACTTAGACTACATTCTCATCATGGCCAGTTGCCCTCGTCTGGTGGTAACTCATTTGGAATGGACAATAGCTCTTTTACAATCTCTCGGATTTCTAGTAAATCCACAGAAATCAGTCTTGATTCCATCTCAATCGATAGAGTTCCTGGGTTTCTTGGTCAATTCCCTCACTTGTCAGCTCCTTTTACCCAACCAGAAGATCAGGTCCATCAAGAGAGAATTGAAATTGATTTTGCACAAGCAGATTGTATCATTGAGATCTGTAGCCCGGATCGTCGGTCTGTTGGCTTCTTCTATCCAAGCGATTTTCCCCGGTCCTCTTCATTACAGGGCACTTCAACGGCTCAAGATCCAGCATCTCCAGAAAGGCCTCAAATATTCGGATCAGATTCCTCTATCAGAGGAGGCGAGGTGGGAGATGTTGTGGTGGTTAGAACACATGGAGTCTTGGAATGGTCGAGCCCTATTCGGGATGTCCCCGGAAGTGGTGATAGAATCTGATGCCAGTCGGTGGGGTTGGGGAGCCCGTTGCGGTCAGATCTCGAAGGGGGGCCAGTGGTCCCAGGACGAACTGACACTACACATCAATTGTCTGGAACTCCTAGCAGGGTCCTTTGCGATTCGTTGTCTTTCCCCTCGCAAGACGAATTGTTGCATACTTCTCCGCATGGACAATGTGTCAGCGGTCCGTTATGTCAACAAACTGGGGGGGACAAGGTCCAAGATTCTGGCAGAGATAGCCAAGTATTTCTGGCACTTTTGCCTTCAGAGACAAATCACTGTGATCGCGGAGTATCTTCCGGGGTGCAACAATCTGATTGCAGATTGGAATTCTCGTCATCTCCGAGATTTCAGCGATTGGAGGCTTCATCCTCGTGTATTCAGGTCGTTGATTCGGCTTTGGGGTCCTTGTCAGATCGATCTCTTTGCCTCTCCTCTCAACAAGCAGATTCCAACGTTTTTCAGTTGGCGTCCGGATCGGGAGGCTCTTGCCACGGATGCTTTTCTGCAGGACTGGCCGTCAACTCTGTGTTATGCCTTTCCCCCTTTTGTGATGATTCCCAGGGTCTTAGCACAAGCAAAGTTTTATCAGTCAGAATTGATTCTGATCGCTCCTCTTTGGAGGGCTCAGGCTTGGTTCCCGGTACTTCTGGAGATGCTTTGTGCAGTGCCGCTCATTCTTCCTCAATGATGGAATCTGTTGCTGGACCCTCTCAAAAACTCTCATCCCTTGATAGAATCAGGTCAGCTGCTTCTAGTGGCATGGCGTGTTTCGGAAATCGCTGAAAGATCCCAGGCCTTTCGCGAGACGCTACCAGATTTATCAACGAAGCTTGGGTCGCCCAACACACACAAGCGTTATTCTACAGCCTGGAAACGATGGTGTAGTTGGTGCTCTCAACGAGAGATGGATCCCGCTACAGCGGATGTCTCCTTGATTGTAAATTTTCTTGCGTCCATTGCCTCTTCCGGTCTTGCTTATAGAACGGTTAATAATTTACGGCCCGCCATCTCTGCAGGTCATGTTAGGATCAATGATAAACCGGCTGGTGAGCATCCTTTGGTTTGCAAGTTACTTCGGGGTATCAGGTTGGCGAAACCTCCTTGTCCTAAATATTCTGAATTATGGGATGTGTCTATTGTTTTACGATTCTTGGAAGCATGGCCTTCCAATAAGTATTTGTCACGTATACAACTTTCTGCAAAATTAACTATGCTACTATGTCTAGTGTCTTGTAAGCGCGTCTCTGATATCCGCGCGCTGGATCTCGCAGGTCGCAGGTTTTCACCAGAGGGTGTCACGTTTGTCCTCTCCAGACGCACTAAGTGTAATACTTCTTCTATTACTTACCCGATTTTTCCTCATAACCCTAAACTATGTGTGGTACAATGTATTAAGGATTATGAGGTAAGTACTGCTGCATTTCGGCAGGATATGAGGGGTCAGTTGTTGATTGCTCTGCAAAAACCTTTTCGCCCAGTGACCCCGGCTACCTTATCAAGATGGGTGCGTTGGCTCATGGGCGAGGCAGGCATAGATATTGCAAAATTTGGTGCACATTCAACTCGTGGTGCTATGGCTTCAAAAGCTTTTTCTATGGGGGTTAGCTTGCTAGACATTATGATTGCAGCTGATTGGTCATCTGACTCTACATTTAAGACCTTTTATTATAAACCAATTGTGGATGTTGCATCTGTAGTGGTGGCGCAGCTTTGAACAAGCATAATCGGAGCCTCCGGTCCTGACATAGAATT
Organism: Calotriton arnoldi; assembly: GCA_963921515.1. Classification (NCBI taxonomy): domain Eukaryota; kingdom Metazoa; phylum Chordata; class Amphibia; order Caudata; family Salamandridae; genus Calotriton; species Calotriton arnoldi. The sequence continues at coordinate 606,568 of CAWUFW010005705.1, forward strand.
CAAAATTTGCAAACATACGTGACAAGAATTTTCAATTCTATTAAGGACACGGAGACGAGGATTATCCCACCCAATTCTGTATTATATATGTTTATTATATATGTTTATTTACATTAGCTGACTTCACTGTATATATATATTATAATGTGTTTATGCTCTTTTATTTCCTCCTTTTTATGGTACTATGTTCTCTACGGGAATGGTATGTTACGACTTTCTTTTTCATTTCAGGAGCTGATCCCAAATAAAGCTCGTTGGATTTCCTTTATGCAGTGTCTTCTGCATACCACATGGTTGCGGTTCCCTGTTGATACAAGCATCAAGTCTTCTGTTCCAGCTTGTTGGACTGCTGTTTTTCATACATGGATTCGTTTTTCCACGTTCTTCACAGATGTCCTATGGTTTTCATCGCTTTAACTGTTCTGCTTACCAAAGAAAGAGGATATGGTATTCTCTTATGGACATTTTATAGGGGTTTCTCTATGGTTATCATGTGATACCCAGGGTATTCATGGGTATTGTGGTGTTTGTTTTTCTTACTGTTATTTTATTGGCTGCTGAGATTTCTTCAGTAAAGAAATGAGAAGCATAATCCTCGCCTCAGTGTCCTTAATAGAATTGAAAATTCTTGTCACGTATGTTCGCAAATTTTGAATTCTGTTACGAATGACTGAAATGAGGCCTATATGGACACTACAATGCAGGGGGCTTATTTCAAGACCCTTGCGCCGCCGGTGCGTCACTTTTAAAATGGGAAAAAGTGGCATACCGGCGGCGCAAGGGTTTTGTAAATAAGCCCCCAGATATTTAAAGATAAATTGAAGAATTTCGATAACTCCTTGGTGACAACTGCGATAAGTCTTTCCATGCAAGCAATTGTAAAGTGTATTGGTAATACTGTCGAAGGGGATACAGCCTTTACAACGCGCTAATTACCACGCAATGCCTTTACCACGCACCCTTTACCACGCAATTAATTTACAGCGCAATGCCTTTACCACGCAGGTCTCTACAATCATACAGTAAGTATTTAACAGGTAAGTGTGTATATATATGTATATTCACTGAAAAGAACAAAGGTTAAAGTATAGTCATAGGTGAATTAGTCAGTGTCAACATTAATGTTTTGAACTAATCAAACCATGGAAATTCACTAGGTATTATTAACTATAACTTGCGCCCTCGCCATGCACTGCTTATGACCTCACATATGACATCACTCATGATATGTTCTATAACATCATTTATGACATCACTGATGACATCTCAAATGACAATATTGATGCCATCACTGATAACATCACTGATGATGTCATCTAATGAGTGTGCAAGTTTGTTTTACTGTTTACATAGTGGTGAGTAACTACCATATTACTTTTCTATGCATTTTGTACAGCGTGGATGTACCTAATGGGTGTAAGTGTTTACAAAACGCATGTTCTTCTAATGCACCATAGCTGTGTACAGGTATTGAACATGCTATAAATGTTTGCATTCAAGAGTAACTCTGTGTGCAAGTGACAGTTGACTTGTATTCAATATGCTCCACACAACTTTTTGGTTCTGCAGAAAAAGTTTCCAACAGGAGAAAGACTCTACGTAGTAGATACTAACTTTTGTAAGCAACATTGAGTAATTAGTGGGACTTGTGTCAGCATGATAATTTATACTTAACATGGAAGAGTGTGCGCACCAGGTACTCACCTATGTACGTGGGCTTGTTTTGCTTAAGAAGAAGGCTATCTGTAAAGTGTTCACCACAGAATGAAGAGTGCAGGTAGTATGATCTTTAGCACCTTCAGATCTTAGTTATTTTTAGCAAATTGTGTCTTTTTTGACAACTGTTGCATAGAATGTAGACTGTTCTCAGTAGATTCTTTTGAATACTCTGTGGTGCATTTCTCATGATAGTTTCACTGTTTGCAGTGTGGTATAGAATGAAATCTCTCCATAGAGTAAACACTGTTTACAGTACTCAGTTCTCTACTGATATCAACTTCATTTCTTACCCTCTTTGCTGCCGTGCCTCCCCCCCCCCCCACCCCGAACCTCCAACCCCCCTCCCAGTGCTGAGACCTTCTTTTAGCTATTTGGGGTAGTTTGCGCTTACGGCTTCATAATTTTTTTTCCCACATAAGGTACCAACGCCACATTTGTGTCCTTTTTTAGGTCTCGCTGAGCCAGAGCGCATGGGCTGCTCTGCGAGACATTTAGTAAGGGGCTTTTGGAAGTGCTACCAGAGAGGCTCCCAGCTTGCGTTCACGATGGCGTGCACGCGCGCAGCTGCCATCTGGGTGTTCTCTAATGGCTCCTCTGCGCACACTACCCCCTCCCTTCTCAGTGGTGCCATCTGGCTTTCCTCTCGCTCGGACAAGCGCTCCTCCGCCCCTCCCCTCCCCCGCCGCGTCGCGCTGCTTTCACTTTCGCGCGCGACCAATGCTTGTTAAACACACTGTCAGTTTCCCTTCATCTTTGACGAGGGAAATGTGCTCTGGAAAACAACGGTGCCCGGAGTGAGCATGCTGCCACGGAGATGGCTGCCCTGCAAGATGTGCTCCGCGCGGCAGACCACTGGAGTATTTATTGGAAGAGGGAAATCGTCAATTCGCCTTCTTCTGTGTCGTTCCTGCGCGCCTTTACGCATTACTTCATCATGTCCCGCTCAGCTTTTCTCCCCAACTCTCCTTTCTCTGTCTTCTCAGCTCGCATCTCCTTTCTTTATCTCCTATTCCCTCAACCTTTTGTGCGTGTCTTCATTTCCCCCACCACCTCCCGTCTCTCTCCTTATGCCGCGCGCACATCCTTATCTAGCTCTCTATATTCTAAAACACAAGCCTCTCATTTTTAGATGTTATATTTTTCCTTATACTCGGCTGCAGTTGGTTTATTTTTTACATAGCGCCAAGAAACCTCTGGGAAATTATTAAAACCGCTTGCCACTTTTGTCGGACGAATGCTCACAACTGCCATTATTTACCCCAGACCTCTCATGACTTCCGGGTGAACCGTTTCTCCCCTGACCCTCCCCCGGCACCTCTAAACAATAATCTGACTGGCAAACCTGCGAGGAACAAAATCCACATTTGACAGAGCAAAATATTTGCATCCATCTTCTGTCGCAAAACTGGAGTAGGGAAAATAAGATGCCCGCACCCCCACAAACTACACATTCGTCAAATGTATGTATGTCTGGTTGTGTACATGGGGTGAAGGAAACAGCACAGTTTAATCAAGCGCTCCATTTACTATGAATATAGTGCTTTATATGCCCACGTGCTCAGTGCAGGTTAAGGCGCTTCATGCTTGCTCTGGTGGACTGCTACAGTGCGCGTGTTGGTGTGTATACACTGTTCACTTAATACGGCCAGTGCAGACCAGCCTGGGCTCTTGGTGGTGTGCAAAGAACCATCATGTGCAATACAGCATTTTATGTGCCTGCGGATGCACAGCACGTCTTATTTTTGTACAATTCATTTTATTTGTATAAGTGCAGCAGATGCCATCATTATGTACAGTGCTGTGCAGTGCTTCGTGCCACTGACAACTTAACTTTAATGTCTAACGGGGGCCCGTGCACTCGCGCGGCATCAGTGGAGGGCGCATCTCACAGAGCGCCCGACCTGCGCTCGGCGCTGCGGTTCACCAGGACACGCCCCAGATTCAGTCTTTTATACTAATATCCCTTATCAATAAATCTACGCATCTGTGGCTCCGAGAGGCTGAGAGTGAACGGCCAGCCATACCATGCCGCAAGAGCTCTAAAAGTGCAACATGGACGTGCACACGAGCTGTGCAATCAACCGGTCCTAACTGCTTGGAGGGCAGGTAAAAAGCGCTTCAGCCATGACGGTGCTGTGCAGAGCGCCATCGCATCTTTTCCTGTGCACGCCCATGTGTTCTGGTCCTGCGGTCACGGTGAGTGTGCTCAAGTATGAAAGTCAGCTGGTTTAACTATGCGACTCGCTTTGTTATGATTTATTTGGAAAGAAGTGTGTTGACTGTTGTAATTAAGCACAACAAGATGAAGTAAATGATTCTAGCGCAATCTGGAAGCCAAACTCAATAAAGTAATCCATTGTGGCTGTCTTTGTGAAAGTATTAAGAGGGGTCACAAAGGATATGGCCTCTGGACGTACAAATGTGCAGCCATAAGGTCCCCAAGCTCGAAGATTCCTCTTCTGCTCCCGTCCCTTACACTACGTCTGACTGCCCCTTCACTGTCTCCCCGCCTGCCCTCTTTGCTCTTCCTCTCTTTCCTTCCCACTCTCTGCTCCCCTTACCTCATGAAAACCCATAAAATGCTGCAGTTTACTGTGTCTGGGTTACTGCAGTGCAATGTCTTTTCTTTACTTATTATGGTGATGTGTGCATGTGATATTGTCATGGTGGTGACTCATGCATGTGGTAGTTACGTGGCAGTTTGGTGTGTTTGTGATGTCATTTGTGGCAATATTTTCTATGTGTTATGCTGTGTTCGGCCGTGACCTGTGCATGTAATGATGTACATCTTGGCCACGTGCATTTTAAAGCATGCGTTTATTTGTATGTAATGGTGTATGTGGCTCGTAACTGTGACTTATGTATTTGGTGATGTATGTGGCAATAGTGTGTGCATATGATGACATACATGGAAGGAAGCAAGAGTCAGCATGGCATTTCTGGTCAGCACTTCTTATTCTAAGCGCAAGCATTTGAAGGCATACAGTACTTTATTTGCTAACAAGGGTTTTCCTTTTCAGGACTCAATAGTAGGTGTACATTTGTGGTTTCAGTTCCTTGAAATCTAGCCACTACTAACCACATAATTCCAATAACCAATAAGTGTGGACAGGCCTTATAAATTATGCAGCATAATGCAGCACATTTTATAATAGTATTACTTCATTATTTAGTCAGATCAAAAGCTAAAATTAAGGACGATATATGAAATTTGTTAACGATTAAACAGCACCTTTAAATACAGGTAAGAACATGGCCTTAATAATCTCTTATAAGGTCCCAAAGGCGAGACCTATTGGCTATGCCAATGCTTGTTTCAACATCCTGGGGGTTCTAAAAGACCCCAGGGCATTTTGAGTTTTTTTGAGAAAAATAGGGAAAAAGTGCTCCAGATAAAAGTGTCTGTGTTTTTCTTAAAAATGGCATCAACAAACGGTTTGCTGTACTAAAGTCACAATCTTCTCAGCTTTCAGGAACATGCAGAGTTGAATCAAAAAACCTAATTTTGTACCACAGTTTTGGCATTTTTCAAAGAGGTAGCCCATTTTTCCTATTTTTTGTGCTCTTACCCTACTTCCAGTTTGTGGTGTAAACCAGTGTGAAACCCATGAGTGATCCAGGGAAGCTATAGATTTCTGAAAAATAGACAAAATTCCACGTTCAGCAAGGGGTCATATCAAGATTTCCCCCCCAAAAATAACTATTGAAATAAAGAAATTTTGAAAATGAGTAGGAAGCAATGGCCACCTGTGACAACATTTTCATCTGTAACCTTTCGTAGAAATGGACCATTTACAAAAGCAAGATACCATTACGTCCGCTAGACACTTCTGGTTGCAGGGATATATTATCTACTGGCGGTCGCCAGTAGATAGTTATAGTTAGGACCTATTTTCCATAGGAAATCCGCGACATTCTATTTGCCGGTTGACGTATCTTCGCGAAATTTTCAAACTTTGTGGGGCGCTCCGGTCCGCTCCTACCCTGAAAGTCTCGGGGTGATTCGTTAAGCGGTGGCCGAGAAAAAAGGGGGGTCCCAAAACGCGTTTTCCCCATTCATTTTTCCATAGGAAACTTTAGACACGGCTACAGCCCGAACTGCTGAACGGAATGACACCAAATTTGGCAAAGAGGTAGTTCTTGGTTCAGAAAGAACCCTTTTTGTTAAATGGTGTAAATCCGTTCAGTAGTTGCTGAGAAAATCAAAAGTAAAAGTACATATATATCTATGGGCACGGAGGATCCGCGCACCCTCCCGATCACGAGCTGCATGCTAATTGGCTGTCAACACTCCAAACCAGGAAGTGTTGGCAGCCATCTTGTTCCTCGGTAGAACCGAGGAACAAGAAAGCAGTAAAAAAGTGCGCAAAACGCACAAAGGGGGCAGGGTAGAAACACCCTGACCCCCTAGGTCTGCTCAGGGGTCCCACAAGGACCCCTGGGCAAAAGCATTTTATTTTTTTTTAAATCGGCAGGATGCGCTCAGGAGAGCGAATCCTGCCGGAAAAATCAAAGCGCGGTCTGCCGCGCTTCGATGTAAATTTGCCCCGGGTGGGCCAAGTCCCGGGGGCATGCTGGGGGGTTTATTTTATGTATGGGGGCCTCTAAGGGCCCCCAAGCCCGGGGACCACCACCCCCGGGGCTTTATCATAAATGGTGCGGGAGGGCTCTGAGCCCTCCCGCAGCCCCGGGACCGCCACCTCCCCGGGGCTTTTTTAAAAACCTGTGTGGGGGGGGCTCCAGCCCCCACACGCCCGGGACCACCACCTCCCGGGCTTTCAAAATGTAGGGAGGGGGCCGCGCGGCCCCCTCCTGGAGCCCTTGATGGCCCTGGGGACCGCCACCCCTCAGGGCCGGCTCCTGCAGTGTCCCGGGGTGCCTACCCCCGGGACACTGCTGATTGCTATGACAGGACGGGAGCCTTGCGGCTCCCGTCCTGTCATAGCAAACTTGGTTTGCATTTTGAAAGAGAGAGCAGGAAACCTGCTCTCTCTTTCAAAATGCAACCAATTGCTTTCCACACGGGGAGCAGCATGTTAGCTGCTCCCCATGTGCAAAAGCAATGCCGGCTCGCGCAGGAGGCGGGGAGCCGGCTGGGACTGTGGGGGATTGGGGACCCCCCACAGTCCCCAACCAGAGGCCAGGCCCCGGGGATGAGGTCCCCGGGACCATAAGTGGCCCGGGAGGGGGCCACGCAGCCCCCTCCCCAAATAAAAAATAAAATAAAATAAAAAAAATAAGGGCAAGGCCGGCCCCGGGGATGGGGTCCCCGGGGCCTTAAATGGCCTGAGGAGGGGGCCACGCAGCCCCCTCCATATTTTTTATTTAAAAAGAGGGCATGCCCCGGGGATGGGGTCCCCGGGGCCAATAGAGGCCCAGGGAAGGGGGCCACGCGGCCCCCTTCCCGTTTTTTTTTTTTTTTTAAATAAAACAAAAAAATGCTCAGGCCCCGGGGGATGGGGTCCCCGGGGCCAAAAGTGGCCGAGGGAAGGGGGCCACGCAGCCCCCTTCCCATAAAAAAAAAAAAACTGCATTGTGCCGGAGGCCCCGCCCCTCCCTGCAGTACTCTGCAAACGCGCTCCCTGGCGCGTTTTAAGAAGGGAAGTAATTCCCTTGAATACTGGGGTCCCTGGGGGCCAACTAGCCCACCAGGAACCTCCAGTATGCGCCAGGGGCTGCCTTGCAGAGAGGTGTACAGAGGCCACGCCCCTTTTACACCTCTCTGCAACGCAGCTCTGTGGCGCTTAATGGAGGTAGCTGGTGGGCTAGTTGCACCCCAGGGACCCTCAGTATTCAAGGGAGTTAATCCCCGACTTAAAACGTGCCACGGGCGCGTTTGCACAGTGGTGAAGGGAGGGGCGGGGCCTGAGGTGACATGTGTGCAAACAGGCTCCGTGGCGCGTTTTAAGATGGGAATTAAATCCCTTCAATCCTGAGGGTCCCTGGGGGCCAACGAGCCCAACAGGTACATCCAGAAAGCGCCACAGAGCTGCGTTGCAGAGAGGTGTAAAAGGGGTGTGGCCTCTCTACACGTCTCTGCAACGCAGCCCCTGGCGCATACTGGAGGTTCCTGGTGGGCTAGTTAGCCCCTAGGGACCCTCATGATTCAAGGGGACTTAATCCCCCAACTTAAAACGCGCCACGGGGCACGTTTGCACAGATGTCACCTCAGGCCCCGCCCCTCCCTTCACCATTGTGCAAATATTCCTCTAAAATCTGCCGAACTACGAATTCTGATTTACTCACCTGTTATCAGGAGAGACCTCAGTGCTGCATCTTTCAGCCCAGTACTAATCCTGAAAAGTAATTTTAACCATACTTACCAGTAACTTGAATTTCCTTCCATAGGATATCATTGCCTGCTTTTGCTGAAAAAGTTTCTAAGTGTTGATTTTTGAAACATACAAATATTCCTCTAAAATCAGCCGAAATCCGAATTCTGATTTACTCACCTGTTATCAGGAGAGACCTCAGTGCTGCATCTTTCAGCCCAGTACTGGTCCTGAAAAGTAATTTTAACCGTACTTACCGGTAACTTGAATTTCCTTCATAGGCTAACATTGACTGGTTTCACTTGGAAATTCTTCTAAGTGTGGAGTTTTGGAACTTTATAATATTCCTCTAAAATCAACCAAAGTACGAATTCCAATTTACTCACCTGTTATCAGGAGAGAACCCAGTGTTGCATCTTTTAGCCCAGCACTGACCCTAAAAAGTAATTTTAACCGTACTTACCAGTAACTTATATTTTCTTCCATAGGAATCCATTGTCTGGTTTTCAGCAGAAAAGTTTCAAAGTGTCGATTTTCACAAACTACAAATATTCCTTAAAAATCGCCTGTATGACTTAAACGCATTCTTTCAACTGTTTACAGGAGATGCACCAGTGCTGGATCCAGGATCCAACACTGAGTAAGAAAAAGTAACGATAACAGTTTTTACCTGCTAAGTGAATTTCCTTCCATAGGATAACATTGGTGATTCTATGAGAAAAAGTTTCTGTCAACTTTTAAAATACAATAATATTCCTTAAAAATCACTACTGTAACCAAAACGCTTTTACTCAACTGTTTACAGGAGATGTCCCAGGACTGAATCAAGGATCCAGTCCTGTGGTTAGAAAAGTAATCCATAAAGTAACTAATTGCATTTAACTAGAAATTCACATTGAGCTGAATGTTGCATTGTGTTTGAAAATGTGTTGCCCATTGCAACAACTGTAACTACTGTACTTAAAAGTCTATTGCCTATGTGCAAAGTATTTAAACTAAAGTAATTCATTCTGAGAAAGTATTTTTTGTAATGTAATGTATAATGTAATTACAATGTAATTTAAAAAATAAAATATGTAAAAAAAATGGTTTCTAAAAATGTAGTAAATCAGTATGAAAAAAATAAATATAACAATTAATACATTTAAAAATTGTCATTTACAAAACCTTTGAAATTCACTTAAAAACCGTAGGTTTCAGACATGTTATAGTTAGGAATTAGCATTTAAAAAACCTTTGAAATTCACTGAAAAAACCATAGGTTTCAGACATGTTATAGTTAGAAATTAGCATTTAAAAAGCCTTTGAAATTCACTGAAAAAACCATAGGTTTCAGGCACGTTATAGTTAGAAATTAGCATTTAAAAAACCTTACAAATTCACTGAAAAAACCATAGGTTTTAGGGACAGTTATAGTTACTTGGACATTGCACTCGTACAAAACCCATGAAATTCCCCTGTTATAGTTAGTTCAGCTAACTATAACTCGCGCCCGTAATGCACTGCTGATGACGTCACATATTACATCACTCATGACATGGTCAGTGACATCACTGATGACATCACTGATGACATCTCAAATGACATCACTGATTACATCATCCATGTGAGAATTTAATGCATCTTCTCACACCCTAATATAACTTTTGATACACCCACTCTAAATTACAGACTGCCATTCTAAAAACCATACACACTCCAATACCAATAAGTACATACCCACTCACTGATTCTTAGGTCTACACACACACATCTACTCACTCACCCGTACAGTCACTCATACTTACAGTCACTCAGTACAGGACTATCATATGCACTCATACACCTATATAAACACTCACACAATGCAACTCATCCATAGAGGTACTCACACACCTAGTCAGTCATGCAAATAATTAAACACACTGCCATTTACTCACCTATACAATTATACACACACCAGCTCACTTACTCATACAAATACTAGCACATTCTTACGCTCTTATACTATCACTGATACAAGCACACACTCATCCATACAGTCACTCTCACAATCACACACTCTCGCTTATAGCTATTTATATACTCTAACACACATATATACTGCCTTTTACATATGTAGTTACTCACACATGTACCACTGGGACATACATTCACTCACTAACACACTCTTACACACACTTACCCACCCATACAGTCTATCACAGATGCACTCTTGAAACCATCCACCCAGTGAATCACCCACTCACACATCTATGCACAGAGTCGCACACACCCCACCCACACAAACACTCAGGCACCCATACAGATACTCAGACAACAAATCAATAACTCATATAGACACTCATGTAGCTATTCACAAACCCATGCGGCCACTTACACAGCAACAGACAGACGGATACAGACATTCACACAGTTTAGTCACTAACCCATGCATTCAGTAAGATACGTTTAATCACTCACTTATAGAGTTAGTCACGCACCTAGTAAATCATCCATTCAGACACTTATACACCCACTCATTCTTCAATACGCCTTTCCCTATATATATTAAAAATATTTAAACTTTACAGAAACACACAGTCACTGGATGATGTAATCAGTGATGTCATCAGTGATGTCATTTGAGATGTCATCAGTGATGTCATCAGTGATGTCACTGACCATGTCATGAGTGATGTAATATGTGACGTCATCAGCAGTGCATTGCGGGGGCGCGAGTTATAGTTAGCTGAACTAACTATAACAGGGGAATTTCATGGGTTTTGTACGCGTGCAATGTCCAAGTAACTATAACTGTCCCTAAAACCTATGGTTTTTTCAGTGAATATATAATATATATATCCCTATATAGGCTATAGAAGCCAAGGTACCTATAGCCAACAACTGAGCTGCAATGTATAATGGTTTTTCATTGAGTACCGAATATAGACCAATTCATATAGTGAAATAGGAGAGTGAAAATAGGTATCAAGGAAACCTATGTATTTCTTAAATGAGCACAAGATATGGAGTTTAGGAGCAGTGGTTATTTGTACATCTCTAAATTTGTGGGTACACGTACTAGCGTATGATTTAGAGGGTATTTTTCAAAATGTCTTCTTTCATTTGGACTGGCTTGCATTTCAAAATCACAAATGCAGTGAAATCCAATTGGTCTTAACAAATGTTTTACTATTCTATGCTCCCAAAAGTCTTCCGATAAAAATTATACCTCACTTGTGTGGGTAGGAAATGGGCCAAAACACAACATGGACGCATCACATTTTTCCACTGAAAATGGACCTGTTTTTTCCAATGTGAGTAGCTCTAGATTTTGGACTCTAGCTCAGTCGTGTACATTTTTGAAAACGAAACACCTAGAGGTATCCAGGGTAGGGTGACTCGCGTGACTCTCGCCAGGTTTTTTTACCCACAATCCCTTGCAAACCTTAACATTTTAGTTGAAATAAAGCATTGGGCATTCCCCCAAGTCTTCCAATAAAAATGGTACCTCACTTGTGTGACTAGGCTTAGTGCTCGCAACAGGAAGTGGCCCACAACACAACATGGACGCATCGCATTTTTCCTCTGAAAAGTGACCTTTTTTTTCAAATGTGGGTAGCTGTTGATTTTGGAACTTAGCTCAGCTGGCACCTAGGGAAACCTGGCAAACCTGTACATGTTAGAAAACTAGAGGATGGGTTACTCCGTCACAACGGTGATGGATATCCCGTCTGCTGAAATATAAATCCCAATTTATTCTATCGGATTGATGGACGGAGTAACCAGTCCATCAAGATCTAAATCAGACCCTTAGACTAAAAAAACAAAATTTTCTGACTTTTCTGTGATGGAAAGTTCTGGAATCTGCCGGGAGCCACAAACTTCCTTCCACCTGGCATTCCCCCAAGTCTCCGATTAAAATGGTACCTCACTAGTGTGGCTAGGCCTAGTGCCCATGACAGAAATGGACCAAACCAATGTCAATGGGAGTCCCCTGGCGAGGACTCCCATTGACCTTGGTTTGAGCCATTCCTGTAGCGGGCACTAGGCCCAGCCACACAAGCGGGGCTGTGTTTTTATCTACTCAAGTGGAGTAATGCAGAATGGTAGAAATTTTGTGGATTCCTACCGGTTCCGGATGTTTCCAACACAGAAATGGAAGGAAAATGTGCGATTTCAGGCAGAGTTTGAGGGTTGCAGAGCATTGTGGGTAAGAAAACTTCATGCAATCCATGCAAGGCACACCACTCCGAACTGCCCTGGTTGTCTAGTTTTCAAAAATGTCTGTGGTTTGTAGGTTTTCATGGGTGGCTCCACAGCATGGCCCCAAATACAGCACGTACCCCTATTGCTTATCCCTCAACATAGCGATTTAGGGCCTTTTGTCTTGTTTTCTCTTGGCCCACTTACACAAGTAGGGTACCGTTCTTATTGGGAGACGTGTGGGAATTCAGGATTGTAGGAAACCTCTAGCTCCCCACAGATTCCATGTCTTTCTGTCACAGATATGTGATGGAAATATGTGTTTCTTACCAAAGTTTGAGGTTTGGAAGGGCTTCCGGTTGAAATTACCAGGTGAAAGGCACGCAAGTCATGCACCCTTGGACTCCCCTGGTTGTCTAGTTGTAAAAAATGTGCAGGTTTGCCTAGATGCTGCCTGAGCAATGACCCAAAATTCACAGCTACCCACAGTGGAAAAGAAAAACAACGAGTTCTTAGTAAGGGCCATATTTACATTTTGGCTGATAAAGACGACTCCGTTGCCTTGGCGGAAGACTTAACATTTGCCATGCTGAGACTATTCCACCCGCCAAATTTAGAAATGACTGCTAAGCTGGCGATCAATTCAAAAACACTGACAGGAGCTGCCAAAACAGCGGTTCCTGTCAATTACTTTTTGCGTTTGACGCACTACTCCATCAACATGACAGAGCTGTCCAGCCATTGTTTTTTTGGTAATTTTTGAAAACAAAATACCGAAACCGGATTTTCTTTGATAAAAACAAAAATGCCCCTCTCACCATGGGAGTTATATCCCATGGCAAGGGGGGCATTAGCCAGTTATCACTGCCCATTATCACCATGTTTTTACAGGTGATGATGGGCTGTGAAAACTGACTTGTATGTCTGCATATCTAAGGGGGTCATTAGGATGGCGGATGGACTTGAGTCCCGCCGCCATCCTGTGGTAAACCGGGACCGTCTGCAATACATGCGGCGGTCCGTCATACCAAATCAGGATGGGACCACCACCATGGCGGTCGCATTTTGGTATTTAACATTGCGGCGGATGCTGCTCACTGCAGCACACGCCGTGAAGCGAAAAAGCCATGTTGTGCATTTCACTGCACTACGTGGCGAGCACCACACAGTGCCTGCCACTTGGTGCAGTGAAATGTAGGGGGGTACCATGGGTACCCCCCGTGCACCCACCCCTCCCCCAACACAAGGGGGGCCCGCAACGGGCCCCCAGAGGCATTCTCCACCAGCCTTTCCATGGCGGCGCCACCATGGAAATGCCGGTTTTAGCCATCATCATAATTTGGTGGACGGTGCCTGCTAGGCACCGCCACCATTTTATGGTCCCTCGACCGTCCGCCAGGCAATCTGAATGATTGCTTATGGCGGACAAGTGGCGGACGGTCTTTCCGTCCGCCGTGGTCAGGAAACGATTCCCACCGCCATCCTAATTGGGCGGTGGGAATATCGCAGTCCAATGGCGGAAGGACCGCCACCGCATGGCTGGAGGTGGCGGTCCTTCCGCCATCCTAATGACCCCCTAAATTAGGTGGGTGGACACCGAAGTCAACCGCAGATGGCCCATACTCAGTCGTGACATGGGAGGGGTGTAACCATGCCGCAGATGGAGTAGTCTTCCTCACAGTTACAACAATGCTCTGTCCACATATATATCGGGCGGCCAGACCATTATCTTCATGGTAAGGATACTCTGTTGTCATTGCGACGTAGTATCCTTACCGCCACAGTTATAATTTTGTTGCTCATTTTTGAAAGTTAATCCACCACTTACACTGGTTGGTTTTAGCACCTCCAGAAATGCTAGCTTCAAAGCACAAATACTTATCAAAGTATTTTAATATTGAAACCAAGACTACTGAAGGTGAGAAATAAAGCCACGTCAAGGCACCAACCGCTTTATGGTCCATTCACATGCCATTCACGCACCACACACAAGGCTTCCATACCAGAGGCCACAGGCCCAATCCAACAGATCAGTGCACTCACATCAACATACCGTTGCAATGCAAGGGCCCATCACATTCATATGCCAAAGGATGGAATCCCCATTTATGTCCAGACATGTTGACAGTTGATTCATCCACAACCATCACAAATAAAAAAATAGTTTGACTACATTTTTACCACCTGGCAAGTAAACGCCTCCATTCTGAACATTACTGAAGTCATGCCTAGTGAACCTTTACTAATGGCTCCCATGAGAGCCACATGCGGCTCAGAAAGATGACTTAGATGCATCTTCAGCGCACTCATTGTGGTAAATCCAACTCCTTCCAGTTCGTGGATGCAGTTGGGGGTGTCTGAGTATGCCATTGAGGCCTCATTCCTCGAACTGAGTGAGCATGTCTACCTTTGAAACTAAGGCAAACATGCTGGGGGAATACTGCAGAAGTTCCCTAAAGAGAAAGTCATAAACTATGAAGAACATTAGTTTGTGACACACCGGGTTTTCAGTGGGCATGTACCATATGTCATGTCCACTGTTAAGTGCAGTGCTATGACTGCAATGCAAATGTCATACTGTAAACTGAACATATACTAAGTTATGACGGAGGATGAACATGGCAAGTAGGACAAACATTTTACCCAGACATATAGCATTGGGTACAGAGTTCTCTGTAATGTTATGGATTTTTTTTAAACGCACTATCACCCGAGAGGGTATCCTGTTGTGAATACATGCACATTCAGGGCTGATCCATGGAGTAACCTATCGAAGAGCCAAGTGTTCTGCTTCGTGCAGAATGCACTAATTTTAGAGACGGCGCTTATTTGTAGAGACAGGTAGGTCCTTCTTCCTTTTTGGAGCCAATTAGGAGGAGACACATTCTCCTTGTTCTGGTGCTGTCTTTGCTGAGCAAAGGTCTCTGGAAGTTTTCTGAAATCTGAGGCAGTAGTGAAGTATGCTGGACCAGTGCTGTGTAAGGCTTTGAATGTGTGTTTCAGGAGTTTGAAAAGAGCTGTGGATGAGGGAGTCAGTGAAGCTGTGTGTGCAAGGTGTGTGTGTGTTGGGATGTTGTAGGAGGAGGCTGCATTCTGTATGGTATGGAGTCATCTGCTTAGTTGTGTGAGGAAGTAATTCAGTATCAGGGTGACTGCAGCACCAAAGGGTTTGAATCCCTAGATGAAGATGAAGTGATGGCATGTATATCTGAACTACCTTTACTATTTGCCTTATCCTGTGAAAGCACACCTACCCTAAGCTTTTCTTACCTATTCATGTCTCTGTCCTCATCAGAGTCCTCACTAATCCTGTATGCTTGCCAAGTGAACATGTACTAACGCCTTCTGTCAGAAGCTACTTGAAGCTCAAGAAAACGTGTCTTTCATGCACCTTCAGCGCACTCACTGTGCAAAATCAACTCCTTCCAGTTTGTGGATGCAAGTTGGGGGTGTCCAAGTATGCCTCTGAGGCCTCATTCCTCAAACAGAGTAAGCATATCTACCGTTGAAACTAAGGCAAACATGTTGGGGAATACTGTCTAAGTTCCCTAAAGTAATAACTCAAAAAAATGTCCTGTTGGCCTCATTCACCGACACTTCTACTTTTGCTTTGAAAGTGTGAAAACTCAATTAGTAACTTGTATCATACCAAATGTTATTGAAAAAGGGTACAGGCCACAATATCTTGTATGATGATTGTTTTCACATCTTTAGTATAAGGACAATATACATTTCATTATATATATAAATTAGTGCAGACAACGCAGTGCTAAGACAATGAACAAGTATTTATACAACAACATAGAACAAGACACTGAACCGATCCCAAGGTTGCATAAGATTTTATATCAAACAAACATAAACGGCAATCCTGTCTTTTAATATATATGGTCTCTCCTGGCAAAATATAATATGTTTTGAAAGCAGATTAGGGAGAGGATGTCGATGTTTCTATCTGTAGTTAGTCTTCGGGTCTCATCAGAACGAAAAGTCATCTGACTAAACTTACCTAGAAACTGTGGAATCTTGGAACCACACATTTCCCCCAAAATATTTAAGGGCCCACAGGGGGTCGGCCCGTGTGCAAGAGGGCCAACCCCCTAACAATTTCTTCTGGTTATTTTGTACATTTGTTTTTAATTTGTTTTAATGTCTATATTCCCTTTTGGGGGCGTGATTGCCCCCTCAGGGGAAAAAACACAATTTAAAAAAAAGAAAATTGTCCCCCGGGTGGGTGCTGGCCTGGTGCCACAAGGGCCAACTCCCTTTCTATGTGCCCTAGTGGTTGTCCTGGCTGTGGAACTCAGTCGCATCGTGATCCACAGCCAGGAAAACATGGCAGAAAGGCATCGTCGAAAGGGGAGAGTCTCCCCTTCCTAACGATGCCTCCTTGACACCTGGGGAGGCATCACGGCCCCAAAACCGGACTGGATGGCGGAGCAAGCTCTTACCAGGAGTCTTCGCTGCCGGTGGGAAACTGTGATCTGCGCATCTTACAGCGCGCTGACGACACAGATGGGAAAGAGGGGTGGCGGGGGCAGACACAAAGGCGATTCCACATCTCCGCCACCCTTTGGATTAAAAAAAGGAATCCTCCTATGCTTGCAATTGGCCGGCACCTGCACAAAATGGGTTAATGTAGGTTCGGTGTGTGTTAGGGGTTTGATACAGAAAAAAGCTGCCCATATTAGGACATTTGTTTTCGATCAATTGGTCAATCAATCAATCAGGATTTATAAAGTGCGCTAATCACTCGATAGGGTATCCAGGCGCTTATTGGCCTTCACTATTTCAGCTTTCTCTGAACAGTTGTAGACAGATTGAACACCGTACTCAATGAGGGTTTCACATATCTGTGGTCGATTGCTACTGTGAACTATGCCATATCAATTTATACAGCAAATGTGGGAAAACGAAGCTTGGTTGATGTCATCAGTGATGTCATCAATGATGTCATTTGAGATGCCATCAGTAATGTCATAAATGATGTCATAGAGCATGTCATGCGTGATATCATATGTGAAGTCATAAGCAGTGCATGGCAGGGACGCAAGTTATAGTTAGCGCTGCTGACTATAACTGGTGAATTTCTTTGTTTTTCAGTTCAAAATGTTAATGTTGACACTGACAAATTCACTTAACTGTACGTTAGTTTAGCCTTTGATTATATCAGTGAATTTCTAAGGTTTAAAAAAAAAAACGGAATCTTTTATCACACCTAACTATAATGTTACTTTTTGTTTTTTTCATTCAATTTCTAGTTTTTTTTGTGCGTAAAGTAATCATTAATTACCATAAGTAAATGCTACCCCCAGCCGCACACGACCTTTGGGCATGCGCGGTGGGGGGTTGGCTGCAGGGCCTGGTCAGCTTTGAGGTTCTGCAGCCAACACCCCGCCATACAGCCAACCCCACACTGCGCATGGCCATAGGCCATGCACAGTGTGAGGGGTTGGCCATAGGGCCTGGCCCAGGGCTGGGTTTTTTTTTAATTAATAAAATCCGGACTGATTTTGGCCCAGGGACCCCATCCCCCACTGCCCGGTACAATTTTTATGGGGAACCGATTTTGGCCCTGGGGACCCCATCCCCTGGGGCCTCACACAATTTTTTGGGGAGGGGGCACGTGGCCTCCCTCTCCAGGCCAATTTTGGCTTCAGGGTCCCCATCCCCGGGGCACCGCGATATTTGTGGGAGGAAGGGGCATGCAGCCCCACTCCCCTGGATGATTTCAGCCCATCCCCCTGGGCCCGGTGCAATTTTTATGGGGAGGGGGCATGTGGCCACCGTCCTAAGCCGCTTTTGACCCCGCAGACCCCATCCCCCAGGGCCTGGCTGTAATTTAAAGGGGGGGCACGCGGTCCCTCCTCTGGCCAATTGCGGCTCTGGGGATCCCATCCCTCAGTCCCCAATCTTTATTGGGAGGGGGAATGAGCCTCCGACCCCAGCCTATTTCTGCCCGCAGACCCGGGGAGGGGGCATGCGGCCCCCTTCCCCCGGGCGAATTTGACCCCGAGGACCCCGTTCCAACAGGGCCCAGATGCATTTTAAAGGTGAAGAGGGCAATGTGGCCCACCCTCCCCAGGCCAATTTCGGCCCGGGGACCCCATCCCCTGGGGTTTGACATTGTATAGAAGGGGGTGGGGGCACCCGGTCCTCCACCCCAGGCTGATTTCATCCCCGGGGATCCTATCTTCTGGGGCCCTGACCCATTTTAAAGGGGGGGGCACACAGCCTCCTTCCCCGGGCCAATTTTGCCCTCTGGACCACATTCCTGGGGCCCCGGCACACAAAAAGGTGGGTGCCCATCCAGGGCACCCACCACATCCTCGTTGGAGGATGGGGGACCCCAATTGGCTCCCTGCATCCAGCAGGAGCCGGCACTGCTCCCGCCCACAGGGAGCAGCTAATAACGCTGCTTCCTGCGGGCTCCAGCAATATTTAGATCTGTTTCCCTGCCCGCTTCACTGTGGGAAGGGAAACAGATCTAAAGTCCGCTCCCAGTGGGCGGGAGCATTTTTGAAGTTCCCGCCAGCTGGGAGAAGACTTGGTGTTTGCTCCCACTTGGTGGGAGATTCAAAAATGCTCCCACCAAGTGAAAGCAAGCACAGGTTTCCCTGCTCGCACTGCTGAGGGCAGGGAAACCGCTATGTCCTGTGGTGGACACCCCGTGACATAGCCTGTGAGACAGCCCTGGGGGATGAGGTCCCTAGCACCTTTTTAGGTTTGGGGAGGGGAGTTGTGTGGCCTCCCTCCCCATATTGTGCATTTTCTGCCCCAGGGGTGGGCACCCCAGGGCCTCTGGCGGCTCGGGGAGATGGGGTGCGTATACCCCTCTCATAAATAATGAAATCTGGCCCGGGGGATGGTTCCTCATGGCCTCTAATCGCTCACGGAGGGGGCCGCGCATCCCCATAAAAACTGTTTTTGGGCCCGTGGGTAGGCTCTTCAGGTCTTATAATGAATAAATGTGTCCCGGAGGCCATTTTTTTTGTCGATCCTGTGAAAATTGTGGCATTTTTTGCCATATTTTTTTTCTTTTTTGGCCCCCGGGAGGGTCCCCCCCATGGGGCCTAGGGGGTCAGGGTATCCCTGCTCTTCCCCCATATATCTTTTCCCGGAGTCTTGTAATGCTGGCCGTAACATTTTTCTCATGTTGCTGGCAGCCAATCAGAGCACTTTCTCTTGTGGGAGTGTCACTCCAGTGGGAGCAAGAAGGCCCAAGGGAAAAAAAGCTCCCTGGGCCAATCAGAACGCTCTATTATTAATATTGCGCTCCTGCGAGAGTCTCAGAGACTCTCACAAGCCCGACCGTCCAAATATACAATTTTTTTTTTTACCCTTAATTTCTCAAAAACTACTGAACAAATTTACACCAAACCATAAAAAACACAATCTGCGAACCAAGATCTAGCTTACTGACAAATTTGGGGAAATTACGTTCAGCAGTTTTGGCTGTAGCCCTGCCTAAAGAAGTCTATGGAAAATACATGGGGATTTTGAGTTTTTGGGACCCCCCTTTTACTCTTCCCTCACTTGACTGATCACCCCGAAACTTTCAAGGAAGGAGCTGAGGTAAATAAACTTTTTTTTTAAAGTTCCGTGAAGATTCGTCAAATGGGGCCAAAGTTATTAGCAAACCAAAAAACTCTATTTCTATGAAAAAGGGTTTAGGGGTGTGTAAAAGAATAGGCTGGTAAGGGTGTTTTTAGGGTTTACGGGTGGGTAAGGGATACGGTGGTAGGGTAACTTTAGGGTTTAGGGGTTGAAAAGGGAATAGGGTGGTAAATTAAAAAAAAATGGGAAGGTGTGGGGGGTCTGAAACTCTTGGCCTGTTACCCAGGTTACGAGATCATGGCTACGGCAAAACACATCGGAGAGATTTGCACTTGCTGCATTAAATCCACTTGAAGCTTCCAGGAGTGTCCGAGTCATCCTTCATTGCGGGAGTACTTGACTTTGATATATATAATTATGAGGCTTGTAAATCGCATAGCTACTTCGGAATAAAGTGTCCAAGATCCCATGTGGCATCCACTTGCAGAAAGTAACAGATCCTTCTATCTGAACAGCCAAGTTTTAAGTTTTTTCTAAAAAGAAGTTCCGAAGTGGCCTGACAAACAGGGGCAGTGAATTCCACAGTTTCGAAGTCAGGAAGCTAAAAGAGCTGCTGCCAAGGTGCGCTCTTCTCACTTTCAGAAAGCAACCCCCACTAGCCCTCGAGGGTCTCCGATTCCTCACAGTAGTATATGGTTGAATGAGCGGCTGTATGTACAGAGGACCACTGTTTGTCAAGACTTTATAACAGTAGCACAGCACCTTGAATGAGATCCTCTGCTTCACAGGATGCCAGTTTAATTTAGCTAATGATGATTCCATGGAGATGCTTTTCAGGAGATTGAGTAGCAGACAAGCCGCCACATTCTGCACTCGTTGGAGTCACATCATCCGAGACTGTGACACTCCCAGGTACAACACCTCACAGTAATCCAGCCTCTAGATAACTAAGGCCTAGACCACAGCTTTCCTCACATTTTCTGGGAGCAAATCCAGAATCTTTTTCAGGGTCTTCAAGATTCCAAAACATTTCCCAGCCAATACTGTAATTTAGCTATCGAAGGACAACTTCTGATCAAACCACATACCCAGGTTTTTAACTTTAGGCTCGGGGGTGGGTAACGGGCCAAGAGGTTCAGGCCACCAGGAGGTCGACCAGATGTTAAATTGTTTGCCTAGAATCAGGACCTCTGTCTTCAATTTTTCTCCATCCACCCAGCGACCCCCTCAAGACACAACTTTAATGAT
This sequence comes from Calotriton arnoldi, assembly GCA_963921515.1. Taxonomy (NCBI): domain Eukaryota; kingdom Metazoa; phylum Chordata; class Amphibia; order Caudata; family Salamandridae; genus Calotriton; species Calotriton arnoldi. The sequence goes on from CAWUFW010005705.1 coordinate 627,531, forward strand.
GAAGCCATAGTTACCCCATCTTGGGAGAGGGTGATGATCAACTGAGTATCATCAGCATATGTGATTACTGTGAGCCCATGACGTTCAATGATTTTAGCCAGAGGGAGCATGTAAATATTAACTAGGGTTGGACTTAGGGAGGAGCCCTGAGGTACTCCCTGGTGCATATTAAACACTTTAGAGTGGTATGGTTTCTGACACACCTGGAAGGTGCGACCCTGTAGAAAGGAAGCCACCCACCGTAAGGCCATGTTAACGACACCGCAACTCCACACAAACGCTCAATGAGCCAATTGTGCGATACAGTGTCAAATGCCGAATTGAGGTCTAACACCAAGAGAGCAGCAGTGTCTCCTGCGTGGAAGATTTGGCAGATGGATTCTGAGGCTAACAGCAGGGCTGACTCTCTGCTATAAGACGAGAGGAACACCGACTGTGTCCTTTGAAGAAGATCGTTAGTCTCAATTAACTAAGAAAGCTGTCGATTTGCATGTTTCTTCGTTACTTTGGCCAACAATGGCAGCAATGAAACAGTACGGTAATTTTCCTATTACTAGGATCCAACAGCAGCTTTTTGAGCAGAGGAACTAACATTACATGCTTCTATTTCTTCGGGACCTGGCCCACCATCAAGGATCTATTAAGTAGCTCATGGACCGAAGGTAGCACAGCTTCTACACCTCGTTCTAGAATAAGGGGCAAAACTTGATCAAGCGGAGAGCCCGACTTGACAGACATAAGCAAGGCAGACATGTCCTCAGCCTCTATAGGTTTGAAATGCTGCAGCACTGAGCTATCTTATGCAGGTTCAAACCATGAATTCAGGCATACAGATTCTCTAGACTCCTCGGGAAAAGAGTCATAGATCTTTGCCTCCTTGTCAGAGAAGAACTGAGCGAGGGTTTTACAACCACCCTCTGAAGGTACAGAGAATGCTGAGACTCAGGACAAAGAGGTAAGAGACTTTACAATAGCAAACGTTTCTCATGAGGAGTTCTGCGCCGAGAGAATTTTATTGGAGTAGTAGTCTCGGCAGACATACTTGATGCGTCCATAATACTCTGAGAGCAGCCAAATAGTTGGTTTTGCTGTTGGGGTCATATGCCCTGCGCTAAAGACGTTCAAGGCGCTTACATTTCTTCTTCAGCCCTCTGAGTTCATCACTGAACCATTCAGCAGGTGGGTTCTGTCTTTGAAAAGACTGGCGGAACAGAGGGGATATTTGATATATATATATATATATTTTTTTTTAAAGCAAAAGGCACGGAGCACTCACGGGACATTTGTTGGGTTTAATTTGAGCAAATGCATTTCAGCACACTGCCTTCTTCAGTAATCATTAATTAGCACCAAGGTTACATATGTGTTTAAATTGCATGGAAAATACTTTCATTGGAGAACACCAAAAACGTAACCAACGTAACCACCAATTTCCCCCCTCATCTTTTCTTTTTTCTTTTTTTCCCTCAAGTTATTTACACTGTCTGTTTTATCTCGCTTCTGTTTGTGAGTTGATTCAGCGCAACAGATAGCCTTAGTGAGACAAAATTTTGCTAAATGTTATGTTTCCTTGTCTTGTGACTCTGGGGGGGGCCTTAGGCTTAGGCCATGAAGGAGGAAAAGGAGGGTTCTCCAGGGTGGGGTGTGAAGGGTTCACGGGTAGGGTTGGGTGCACTGGGTGCACTGGGTGGGGAGCAATGGGTAAAAAAAAAATATTGTCCTCTTCGACTAAATTTGGGCTCCGGTTCCCTTATGGTAGTTACTTTATGGAGTAAGAGATGAGTGCCAGTCAGAACGTACAGATTGAGATTTTATCATGGAATGTAAACGGCTTAGAGTTAGGCAGAGGAGAGAGAGAGGATCTTGCAATATTTGAGAGATGCCCCTGCCCAGATTATAATTCTCCAAGAGACCCATTTGACTAGTGAGGAAATGAGAGAGACTTTTAAATCCAGAAGGTGGGTACAAAAGGCCGTATTCTCTGACCAACAACTAACTATAAAAGGGGTGGCGATATTGGTAAAAAATAACCCTCATATTATAATAGAGGACAACAGAGTGGACAAGGCCGGTAGATGGGTTATTGTTAAATTGAGATGTTATCATCAGCTCTACACTGTAGTCAGATACTATGGCCCTAACTTAGATGACCTTGTCCCATTTAGTAATTTATTGTCAGAGCTCCTAAACTTTCCCGATCCAATTATTCTAGCCGGGGACTTTAATGGTGTGCTTGACGGGAACTTGGACCGCTCTTCTAAAAGTAGAGCTGTAATAAATAACAAATTGAGGTCCCTGATAAAAACTTCTATTAAGCAACTAGGATGGTGTGACATATGGAGAGAGAAAAAGGGCGTCTTGAAGAACTTCACATTTAATAATAAAAAATATGGTCACCAATCAAGAATTGATCTCTTCCTGATTAACCAAGACCTAAAAGATCAGGTCCACGAAGTCAGTCACGTAGGATCGCACCTGTCAGATCACTCGGCTGTTACTTTAGTGTTAGTTCCCACAAAGATCACGGTACAAAGTAGATGGACAATGGATCGCATTATATTATTAGATGACTTCGTAGTTGAGAAACTTGGTTTGAAGTCCCAGGAGTTCTTCGAGGCCAACATAGATAGCGCACCATTAGGGGTTGTCTGGGACGCATATAAGGCTTTTCTGAGGGGAAAAAATAATGTCTATCCAATCCTATAAAAGCAAAAAGTACAGAGCTGAGGTGGCAGAAATTGAGAGTAAGATACAGGGGCTGGAACAGCAGTTACTAGGGAGTGGAGCAGAGCAGGGATTGTTGCAAACCTCTCTCCAGGCTCTCAAAATGGATCTCACAGGGGTAGTCGAAGAGAGATTACAAAAAAGATGGCAAACAAGTAAACTTGCCCACTTTAATTATGGAGAAGGGTGTGGCAAGCTACTTGCTTGTAAAGTGAGGAATGATCAGGCAAGATGCTTTATAAAGGAGGTTAAATGTGAGATCTCAGGAAACTCTATTCCAACAAGGGAGGGCATAGAAGAAGCCTTTTTATTCATTTTGAGAAGGTATATCAGGAGGACTTAGTAACAACGGAGGAAGAGGTGGAGGGTTGGGCCAGGATGTTCCCCGCTTAGTTAGTCAAACTAAAGGGGATGTAATTAACAGTGCTATGTCAGAAGGTGAGATCAGGAACTCAATCATGGCAGGGAAATCTGAAGGTCCGGATGGCCTTCCCGCCAAGATATATAAAAAACTGGGGGAATATCTTATTCCAGTAATGGCGAGGCTGTTATCAGCCATATTTGAGAATGGAAGGGAGGTTCCCACTTCCTGGAATGAGGCCATAGTAACCCTGATCCCAAAACCGGATAAACCACCCAATGTCTGTGAGTCCTACAGGCCCATTTCGCTACTGAATTGGGATTATAAAATCTTTGCAAAGATACTTGCAGAAAGGTTGAATGGGGTTGTGGGGGATCTCTTACATGAAGACCAGAAGGGTTTTGTGCGGGGAAGGGGGATTAAAGATCTTACATACAACTTAATCGGGGCGATAGACATAGCATCTGTTTATAACGTGCCCCTAGCAGTTATTACCCTGGATACGACTAAGGCCTTTGATAGGGTGAACTGGTCCTATCTTCAGAAAATTCTAAGACTAACTAATCTGGGCGAAAATTTCTGCAGGTCTATAGAGCTAATTTATAAAAACCCAACAGGCAGAGTTTTGGTAAATGGGAACCTCTCAAGGTCATTCAATATCTCTAGGGGAACCAGGCGGGGGTGTCTTTTATCCTCCCCTCTTATTTAACCTATATATCAAACCCTTAGCGGTGAAGATTAGAAATCATGAAGGAATACTCCCTTTCAAGTTTAGGGGACGGGAGAGAAAAGTGGGACTATATGCGGACGACTTAGTGGTATACACTTCCGATCTACACACCTCTTTGCCTCTAGTATATGAGTTATCATCACAATTTAGGCACATTTCAGGCTATGAGGTAAATGAGAACAAAACAGTCATAAAGGCCTGGAACATCAACCTACAGCAGGAATGCATCAAACAGGAAATGAGATACTTAGGTATTAAAATTACTCAAAATATAGAGAAAATCCCGGAAGTTAATTTCCAGAACGCTAGCAAGGAAGTGGGGAAGCTACTGCTAAGTTGGTCTCACCTCCCCTTAACAATTTATGGTAGGGTAAACCTGGTGAAGATGACGATTCTCCCTAAGCTTACTTTCCTAATTCAGAACATCCCTATGGTTTTTAAGGAAGACTGGCTTAAAAGGGTACAGTCCAAAATTAGCAGCTTTGTTTGGGCCTCAAAGGGAGTTCGAATTGCATGGAAGAAGCTTAGATGGAAGTATGATAAGGGGGGCCTGCGATTGCCTGATCTATCCTATTATGCTTGGATCTTTCTGTTTAAAGGAGGGAAGATGCTCTTTAACATACCGGATGAATCCGATACCGGGAAGATGTTTAGGGCAATGTTATCGGATGTGAAAGAGGGCAAGCTAGGTTTCATACATAAATTTGGAGACCCCCAGATATTTTTAAAAAGTGTGTCTCAAGACTCTACAGTGCTTTGCAGTCACATGGCATAAAATTTGGAAAGAATTAAAACTCAGCTATTACAGTGGACTGGAACCAATCTGGGACTCCCCCGGGTCTCCTGAGTGGTCTAAGGATAGCCTGGCCCTTCCATTAATCGAAGCAGAGATAATGACCTGGGGCCAACTGATAGACAACGGAAGCCTGATCCCTTGGAATATGGGGGAAGAGATTACCAACAACAGGCTGTCAAGATTTAAATACCTACAAATAAAAAGTTGGAGTCTCTCTGTTGGGGCGTACATTGGTTCTTCAAACGAGCTAGAGTCCCGGATGATCGGCAGTGTTATAAGAAAAAAAAAAGAAGCAAACTGGTACTGGCTTCTGGTGGACCTATCGGATGTCGACTTCAGTTTACCAACGGAACTGTGGGGGAAGAGCTTGCCGGGGATGCAGCTAGAAGATCTATGGCAAGTATCTTGCAATAATCTGTACTCCTCGGTGCATGCTGCAAATTTAAGGAGGAACCACCTTTTCTGTCTTCACAGGGTTTATTGGACCCCGCTTAGACTATCCAAACTGGGGAAAGGCCCCACGCCGAGAAGTCCAAAATGTGGCCAGGAAAAGGGGGATGGTATCCACATGTTTTTGGAGTGTCCCGAGATTCAAGGGTTCTGGCTAGACGTGAGTAATTCTATGTCTGTGATACTCGGTGAGAAGCTCCAGGTAAGCAAAACTCTTGTCTTTTTTGGCGTCCTGGAATTTTATGAACTTTTTCCAATTATCACAAGAAAGCTGATTTTTTTCCTGATGTTGCTTGCTCGCAGAGAGATACGTAAAAATTGGATAAAATCCACCCCCTCGACTAAAATACATTGGATGATTTCTCTTAAATATACAATCCGGTTAGACAGGGCATCAGAAAGTAAGAGGAATGAGTTTTGGCTTCCTTACGGAAATTGGGTGAACTCCTCGGCTCGAATATAGTCCTGTGATTAGGCCTTTACACTATATTGCTTCATTATTCCGGCGGTAGCTCCACAGGTGGCTGTGTCAGACTGAGCTATTTACGGTTGGAGAAGTTGAAGTGGGGTGTAAAGTGATCCATCCTTGGCTCTAAACAAAGATCTCTGGCTGGTGCTACATCAAGGGAAACCCCAGAGCATGTTTTATATCTTTTGTTTTTCCATCCAAGGCGAATGAGGACTTTTAAGAAGAGAAGAAAAAAAGAAGGATCCACAGAATGGGATTGACAGAGCCTGGCCGTACTGTCAATATAAATGATTAGTCTCGATGAGCCCAGTCATGAAGATTTTTGTAATGGCAGAACTGTCCAAAGAGGGGAATATAAGGATTGACCCAAATGATCTCTCAAATTGGATTCCAAGAGTTCTGTTTTATCGGCTATGCCATTTCAGTGATTTATTTAGAATCTCCAGCGGCAAAAGGGTTGTTATTTGGTGAGAGTTTCATTAAGGAAATCTCTAAATATGTTAATATCTTTAGCTACATTGATAAAGCCAAAGTTTAGTTACAAAAGGATTTTGGCCAAAAGGTTTTCTTGAGGACCGACACAATGTGGCCAATTTAATGGCAGGCTCCAGTACTCAAATTTCAGAGGGCAGTCTGGATATTTCTATCAAAAACAATGTTCTATCCCCAGAGAAGGAGAGGTGGCAGAGTACATCATAGAGGCCACTCCAGAGGTCAAAATAACAACAGTAAGTATAGAACCTCTAACACTTATTTTGAGAGGCCGAATAGCCTTGTTTCATCAGGTATGGCTTCACATAACATCAGATTTAGGGGTTCTTCGAATGGTGCAAGGTTTCCATATCAAATCTTTGCACGCACCATTACAAACAATCTACCCACCCCCCCCATGCAATACAATTCTCCCATGTGGACAATGTCCAACCGGACAGAATTCCTCCACACTATCTTTTTGGTAAGGAAAAAGAACAAGGTATGACCCGTAATAAACTTCTGGCACTTCAATCAATTCGTGCTTTATAGTCATTTCAAGGTGGAGACTATTCTCCAACGCCAGAATTGTTTCAACCTCTAGATTGGATAGTGTGCTTAGGTCTCAAAGAATTCATACCTCTCACTCCCCACTTCTCCCCCCTCATTAGAAGTATCTTCAGTTTCAGTAGGGAGATGTGTCCTACAAGTTCATCACACTTCTTTCCAGTCTCTCCTCCGCTCATTGCTGCCTCACCAAGCTGCTAAAATCAATTATCATTTAACTTAGATCTAGAGACATTTGTCTGCTCATCTATCTGAACTGCACCTTGATAATATCACAAGACAAGGGCTACTTCTGATACAATTGCAAACAAGAATTAATTTCCTAATTGGAAAGTTTGTGGTTTGTAATAAATCAGGAAAAGTATTTTCTATATCCAGTTCAGTCAATAAATTTCTATGACTTTCTAGTTAATTCAGCATACTCTAATCTACAAGTTCCGGAGGTAAAGCTCAATATTATCAAAAAGAGTTGTCTCTTCTTTTTATCATCTTCAAACATATCTCTCTGTGGCCTAGCCCAAGTGGTCGGTCTCTTAGTATCATCAATTCAGGCAGTGATCTCGGGTCCGTTTAATCATCAAGCATTACAGAGATGAAAAATTCAACATTTGCACAGCGGGTTAAGTTACTTTACCTCATTCTTTTAGATCAGGAAACCAGAGAGAAAAAAAACATTCAAGCTTGGAACTGCAGGTCAGCTTTTAATATCCCCCCAAATCTTCTACTAGTATTCGATGCATGTTTGTTTGGGGGAGGTTCTCACTGTGGCTAGTTCTTGACAGGTGGCAAATAGTCAGAGAGGGAGTTCTCTGAGCATATAAGTTACTTGGGGCCTGATTACAAGTTTGGCAGTGCGGGGCTGCACACCACCACTCCGCTCCCACACTGCCAAACTCGACCACCGGCTGCCCTCCAGGTTACGAGTTTCTCGTAGTCTGGCAGACGGTCCTTTGGCGTTCCAACGGCGGTGCCTTTCAAAAAGGCACCGCAATGGGAACGTCAAAGCCCTGTCCTGCATGGACTGTGAAGTCCATACCTTGCAGGAAATGGGGGCGCATGCACACAGGGGGTCAAAACATGTATCTCATGGACCTGAGGCATTGGGGGGCCCTGCAGGGCCCTCTTTGTTTCCTCACTGCCAGCCTTTCCAATGTGGTGTCACCACCTTGGCTAGGGTCGCAGTGAGGAAACTTGTAATATGCTTGGCGGTGCTGCAGCAGCACCGCCATGCATATTGCAGCCTCATGACCTCTGCGCCAGCACCAGGGATCGAGGATCCCTGGTGGCTGTGGCGGTCTTCTCACAGTCCAACCGCCGTACCCGTAATACGGCGGTCGGACCACTGCTGCGGCGGTCCCCGACCACCACCGCAGGTTTGGCTATCCTATGGACCGCCAAACTCATAATTAGGCCCTTAGAGTTCTTGCATGCTCCTTTGTGATCCAATATTTCACAAGGAACCACTTTGTTGCTTGGTGCTATTGAGACTGGAACACCTCACAGCAGTAAGGTACATCAATCATCTAAGTGGGACTCGCTCAAAGATTCTAGCCAATCTAGCCTAACAATTTTAAGAATATTGCCATTAACATCAGATATAAGTGAGGGGAGAATACCTTCTGAGGGTATTAAACGCAAAAACAGACTGGTATTCTTGTTCTCTAAAAGATTTCAGTGACTGGCACCTATATGTTCCAGCATTCTATTATCTCCAGAATATGTGGGGCACCTTCTGAGTAGCAGTCTTTGCATCCAGACTGAACACCCAGCTTGCCCTTTCTACAGTTGGAGACCAGATCCAGGACATCTGGTGACTGACGCATTTCTCCACCTATTGCATCAAGAAATCCTTTACGCTTTTTCCCCATTTTCAAGAATCTCCCATTTTCGAGCCATGGCCAGGCAGAAAGATTTCCATTGTAATAATAACTCCCTTTTGGCTGCTTCAGATTTGGTTTCCAGATCTCCTTCAGATGTTGACAGAAGTTCCAGTTCTCTTGCCGGGGTTACCACAAATCATCAGGGACCCGGACTGCCAATTTCACAAATTAATGGCCTGGAAAGTATCAGGTCTATCTGCTCTTTTCCAGAACCTTCATCAGACACTCTCACTTTGTCATTAACAGAGCACTGAAAGCTTTATCACCAAATGTTATTGTGTTGGGTTTCTTTCAAGAGGGTTTCAGTTGTGAAAGCTATAAATCTTTTGGCCAGTCAGTTTCTTCTCTATTTCAAGACAAACTAAGATCCTCATTTTACTCTGGAGTACCCTGCTTTTTTGGATCATCCAAAACTCTGTGCAGTACCCTGTTTAAACGAATATGAGGCCAGCTTGGCCCCTCTCAGAAAATCTGTCGGTCAGATTCTTATTTCCATTATAAATCCCTATTTTCCTGTAACCTCTGCTACTTTGTCCAGATGGGTAAAGTGGGTGATATTCTGAGCGGGGATTGATATTTCCCTTTTTGGAGAGCATTCTTGCAGAGCTGCCTTGGCTTATAGGGCCTTTAGGGTGGCAGCATGACTAGATATTCTGAGACCAGCTGATTAGTGTTCAGCTACTTCATTTAAGACATTGTTCTGGAAGCCTGTGTCTCATGCTTGTTTTGCTGTTGTCAATTTGCTTCAAAAGAGCATAATATGAGCTTCTGGTCCTGTAATAAAATGAGGATCTTCCAAGTGTTATGAGGGAAAGTCCTAATTTTGTTAAGGACACAGAGAGAAATACTATCCACTGCTATGTCCGAAGGATGTTTACTTCGGTTTGAGACCCTCCCTCCTAAGCTATGTTTTTTGTTCTGTTAATTACAATACCTCAATCAACAGTTACTCATCATCTTGAAGAGTTTTTGGAGGAGTGCGATTGGATGGCGGATTTCCTTCTGATGTGCATCTGTGGTTTCTTCATTGTTTTTCTGTTTCAACATTGAGACCATTAAGCTGCATCAAAAAAAGAAGTAAAGAGAGACTAGGGGTCTATATTTTCTGGACTAAAAGTACAATTGGAGGGACATTGATAGCCCAGCTCCTAGGGTTGCTGAGTATTATAGTTTTTTGTTAAAGTTTTCATCATTTTATTGTGTTACATCGACTAAACTGGCTGCATTTGAAATAAACAGCAAGAAAGACGGCCTCTGTGTCTTCAAGGACGTTTCCTTCATAGCACTAGGGAAAACCACATTATTATCCCACTTGTAATAAGGACCTAAATCTATTGATAATGCCCAGCAGTGGTAATTTTATTTCAGTGTGGGGTTCTGAATATATTTAGACTTCAAATAAATAGGTGGTGAATAACATGAGGTAAGAAGGGTACTGTTGAAACTGGCCCTTTTTGCAGGGTTATCCCAGAACTTTTGCCTTCCTCTTATATTTTTTGACCTGTTTTTGTTGGTTTTATGACTCTGTGCACTTTAACACTAATGGTCAGTGCTAAAGTGCATGTGCTCTCTCTTGTAAACTTGGTAAGATTGGTCTACACCTGTTTGGCATATTTAATTTACCTGTTAGTCCCTTGTACAGTGGTATCTCATATACCCAGAGGCTGTAAATTAAACGCTACGAGTGGGCCTGCAGGGCTGCTTGCGCCACCCACCGAAGTAGCCTTTCAAACCTGTCTGAGGCCTCTGTTGCTGAAGGCCTGCGTGCACAGTTTACTGCCAAATGGACGTGGCAACTAAAGTGTTTGCCCGTCTGAAACTCCCCTTTTACTACATGTAGGTCACCCCTAAGGAAGGCCCTAGGTAGCCCTATGGGCAGGATGCTGTGTAGGTAAAAGGTAGGACATGTGCCTTTGTTGTGTGGCATGTCCTGGTAAAGACAAACAACCTATTTGGTTTTTCACTGCTGTGAGGTTGCCCCTCTCATAAGTTTGCACTGGGAATTCCCTGATATGTGTTTCAGTGGTAATTTCTGATATGAAAGGGGTTCATGGCCATGTTTGGAATAGTGGTGATAAATCCTGCTTATTGGTGAAAGCAGATTTGTTATCACTATTTTAGAAATGCCACTTTTAGAAGTAGGTATTTCTGTGTGCTTATGACTCTTCGTGCCCAGCCTGGTTGTGTATTCAACGTCGGGTTTAGACTGACATGAGCAGGGGGGTTGAGGTGTATCCTACCTTTCCCGGGTTATTCATAGTTGGCTTGAATAGGTCTGCTCTGCATTTAGAATAGTGGGAGGAGTTGTCACCCACACCTGAATAGGTCTGTGCCTGCCTTTCACAATGTTGTCTCTGCCCCTCTGTAGTGTGTCTGGAGCCAGGGTTGGGGATTGAATGGGGGTGTTGTGCACTTCTAAAAGTTGTTTGAAGTACCCCAGAACAAAGACGTTTGGAGTATAAGTACAGGGGCTGTGAACCCATGATTTTAGACACTGCCTGGGACTTGTAACCAGAAGACAGCTGGACTGCCAGGAGGAACCGCCGTGGACTGGATTACTCTGTAGTACTGATGTGCTGCCCTGGGATAAGGACTGCCACTCTGCTCTGAGGACTCCTTGTGCTGGCTAGCCTGTCTGAGCCTTGCTGGTGTGCCCCAGTGCTCTCCAAGGAGTGCTGTTATGCCCCTTGCCTCTGCAAACTCTAGCGCCTGGTGAGCGCTTTATTCCGCTTTCTGGGCAGCCAGAGAAACATATGGTGAGTGCTTTATCCCTTTGCCTACAAAGATAGCGTGTGATGAGCGCTCTGAACGCTGTTGCCCGAAGCGTGGGCTCACACTGCAATACAACCGGAAGGGTGCGCTGTTGGTTGTCCCGCAGCATGTGCAGTACTGCACTTACCTCCTGGGGTCTGAGCAAAGGGAGGGGGAGAGCTGAAGTGGAAGACGTGCTCTCCCTCTCCCTGTCGTGTCCCCACATTTCTTCTTGTGATGTTTATCGGCAGCTGGGGTTCTGCTACATGGTCCTGGGCTACCAAGTACCATGGCGCACAAGCAGTGAGGAATCCCAGCCCGGGAGTCCTGTCATGTTGCTGGGGCAATGCGGACGCCAGTGGGAGGCGGGACCCAGCCGCACCCGAACCTGAGCCTCGTGGGCTCCAACCAGCCGCCTCCCGCCTGGGAAGAAGAAGCGGAGGAACTCCGCCGGTGTCCTGAGTTCCAAGGGGAGGAGGTGAGCATCGCCGAGGGAGGTGGTCCGCCCCTCCCCTTGTCCTGACACGTAACTCTGGGGCATTTCATTAGGATTACCAAACCCCCTTTGCCAGCAGCAGCTGCACCGTGCGGTCGCGGGCAGCTGCACTCCCCTAAGTTTACGTATGCAGGAGACCGAGTGAGGTCTCCAGTCCTCTGCGCAGTGTGTGCGCCCTACCCCTACCCTATGAAATAAAGGGAGGGGGTGCTGAAAGGTCGTAATTTCTTCCCCGGACCCAAGGAGCCATAGCTGAAACAAGGAGTGTGGTTTAAGCACGAAGACAATTACCGTAATTACTGGGGTAGGTGTGCAGGTGTTCCTGCCACCGGTGTGTTGTGGCAAGGATTACCAGACTTCTGCTAAAAGGAACACAGGTGCTTCTACGCCTTGCACCTGGTGCCTCAATTACCATATAACCTGAGATAGGAGCCCAGGGGCTCTGGGCCCAAGGTAACAACAGTAATGTGGTGATCCCCGTGTTTCATTCATTGCCTGCAGCCGGGTAGGCCCTGCTGGAATTACGCAGATTGTGGGGGTGATTTGCATGCTCAGGCATGGACAACAGTGATGTTACATGTGTTTCTACCTTACATGCTGCATAGATGTGGTCTGATATGGATGTATGATGTTATTGACGCCTTCTATTGGCCAGAATAACGAGTACTAGTTCAGGAACAGTAGGATATATACAGTGATGGTGTAAGGTGATGTTATCATCATATTTTTATAACGTGTGCAACCTATAAGTATTTACTAGATTTCACTAACTTGTAATGTTATGACAATTGCCTGGTTGGCAAAGTGATTTATGATCTATGTGACATCATGACAATTGCCTAGCTGGCAAAGTGATTTATGTGATTGTGGTCTAAGGTGTTTGATGTGCAGTACAAAGGATATTTTTATATAACCTTGTGTGGAGTCTCTTTTTGTGGTGTGCCTAGTGTGTCGTGTGTGTGTGTGCGTGTGCGTGCGTGTGTGTGTGTGTTGTGGAAACGCTTTACACATTGCCTTTGAGATAAGCCTGACTGCTCTGCTTAGCTACCAAGGGGGTGAGCAGGGGTTATCTTGGGTGTGTAACTCCCTTACCCGGACTAGAGTGGTGGGTTCTGCGTGGCTTAGGTGCATCCTAAACCGCGTGTGACTACAAGGCTCTCCCTTCCCGTGATCCATGAGAAACATTTGTTCCCCTCTAATTGGGTAAGGGCACTTGAACGCATATCAGCGAAAATGTGGCAAAACGGTTATTTTAACCTATACTGAGACCGCATGTGAGGTCATAATTACAGCAGTTAAGATTGGATGACCATTATCGTTATGTACGAGTGAATATCATCTATACATTGGTCTTTGAATGTTTGTGTGGTTCACAATGGGATAAGGTAATTTACACTGATGAGAACTAAATAAAATGCGGTAATTTACGCATGCTGCCGATTGGGCAAGTTGAGATCAGTTGGTCTAGTTCAGCTCTGTTGTTTGATCACTAATTATTGGTCATGGAATGAAAGGAATAAGAGCACCCGTGGATGATGGTTGCAGGTGTACACTAGGACTGTGATTATTGTACTGCATAATTGTATGTTTTCTGTCTCCTTTTACCCCCCTTACAGGCGGAATTTTTCAAATATATAGGACAACTCTTGGTCAACACCAGGGAGGGAATGTTTGTTGTGCCCTGATGAAAGCCCAGGACCTATCTGGCCACTATTTTTTGGGCTGAAACATGTTGGCAGTGTATTAGGGTCATAGGACCATAACCTCGAAGAAGACCCGATTTTTATCTTGTTTTAATATCCACTACGTCCCCGTGAATAAAAGGGATACCTGGGGAACGGAGTAGGATTTTTATCTTTAAGTCCCCCTGGCCTACATCTCCTAAAAGCTCCCTGAAATACGGTCGAGCCCACCCTGACCTTTAGGAGCTAGGGTGAACCCAATGATGAAGCATGACACCAATAGGGTGTGTGAGGGTTAAATAACAAAAAGGAATTGCTTCCTTTCTGCACTATGCGGTGTTCGCCACGTAGGGATTTATTTAGTTTCTAGAGCTCCATGTAGTCTGGATACATTAATGGTAGTGAAGGCATACCCTAGCCAACCAGAAACCCCATTTCTAACATTGGTTGTCAGCGGTGAGGATAGGACTTGTGTTTGCGCAGTACCACAGTGACTCATTTTGCACTACAAACTCTGCACTTAGACAATCACGTGTTTTGGTTTACTCCTGATTTTCTCTCGTTGGTCATTTTTTTAATGTGTACTCCTGCTTTAGCTCTTACGCCTAGGAATCTTGTGTTGCACTTGTGTGTTAGTACCTGGCCAAAATGAAATCTACTTTTGACATACATGACCTGTTGGAATGCAATCTGGAGGAGTTAAAGGAGTTCTGCAGGGAGAGGAAAATAGCAGTGAGTTGGGAAGAAACTCAGCTAGACCTCCAGAAAGTCCTGCTCAGGTGGCAGGAGTACAAATGGAAACATGAGGACCATCGTAGGGCCCTGTACTATGCTGAAAACTTCCCTGAAGAGGAGTCAACAGAGATCCAGAAGGGTGTGGTTCTGAGGGAGACCCTGAGGAGGACCCCGAGATTAAGAAGGACTCTGAGTGGGAGGGTTCCCAGTCCACATCCCTGGAGGGCGTTGGCCCTTAAGAGTCTGAACAGGAGGGAGAAAATTACTGGGCAGGGACGCCAGTAGGTAGAGAGGACCCCGTGGAGAGGGAGTCCCTTGCTGGGTCTAGTTCCAGGAGTAGTGTCACCTCCCTTTCTCTGTCCCCAGAGGAGTTGGTGGACAGGTGGGAGGAAAGGGAGCACCAGCTGGCGTTGGAAAGGCTCAAATTGGAGCATGCCAAGGAGCTAGCGCAGCTGGGTGTGGAAAAGAGAAAGGCTGATGTTGAGAGAGCCTTAGTTCAGGAGAGGATGGCGGAGGCAGAGAGGGCCTTCACCAGAGAGAAACTAGTTCTTGAGGAAAGGTTGTCCCATGAGCATAGTTTCAGTGTTCTGGGCTCACCAGTGATGAGGGTGGAGTCCAGTGATGGCAGCAATGTTGTGTCCAGTGTAGAAACTTTCACTCCCAGATCCTAGAGTGTGTTACCTAGTTCCCAGGAGGAGGGTGTCACCCCTGAAGGGTATAGGTAGAGGTTCAGGGGCAGTAAGAAACTGTCTCACCAGTCTTGGGGGGAGGTTGTGGAGGATTGTTGCGATGCACTGGAGGGTTTAGTGAAGGGTAGCATAGCAAACAATTTTAAAGTGCTGTTCAATCTGATTGTCAGTGAGCTAATGTTGTTTTCCAGGGCTACGCCAACACCCGTTGGAGTATAAATTCTCTGATCCCAGGAAACTTGCACAGGAAGCAGACTTCTGGGTCAGTGCCAGAGGGTCTGGAAAGGCATTTGGGATTGATTCTAAAGGGAGTGGCTCAGGTTTTTCCCAACCGAGGGTGGTGGGAAAGGTTCATGGTAGCCCAGATAGGTCCTAGTGTAGTGGGATGGGAGAGGGTCCCATGTCCCTTCTCAAGTGAGGAGGAGATGTGGGGGTGGGCGGTGTCCCAAGTTGCCCAAAGCCCAGTCCCAGAGCCTGGTTGGTTCCATGCGTGAACGCCAGGAGAGGGGCCTAGTCTGTACTGGGAGGCCATCCGCTGAGGGGGATCCCATAGTGTCAGGAGAACTTGGGGGGGGCGTCTGTCACCAGCGTCCCACCAGTTCTAGTGTCTGGCAACACCACTCCTGAATGGAGGGTACGGAAGCCCAGATGGAGGGATGAGAGGGGGAGGCAGTCCCAAGTGGTAGAACCAGTAGGTCAGGGGCCAGCTCTGAGGGTAGAGCTCCCCAGGAATGACCTCGTGACACCGCTTCTGGTTTGGGGGTCTTCACGCACTGTCAGATGGGCAGGGGTCGGGAGATCATTGCCAGATAGACTTTCACACAACACATGAGGAATGTGTTACCCTTGGGGGGGTAGGTGTGTTTCCCCGGAAGTCCTGGCTTACCAGGCACAGGCTTAGCTGCAGGGTGTAGTCCCTGGGTTGGGAGGCCAGGTTCAGGATGTAATCCCTGACCTGGAGGGAGGGACAACAGCTAGCAGTGTCCCTACCGTGTTGACTTCTGGGGGTGCCACTCCAGGTGGGAGGGTGCAGAACTCTGCAAGGGGTGCAGGGGGAGAGAGGGCTCACCCCTGGCTCAACCCGAGGGTGTGGTCCCTTGGTTGGGAGACCAGTTGCAGGGTAAAACCCCTGAACTGGTGGTAGAATTGTGTGGGATGGCTGATACCAGTGCCCTGACAGTTCTAGGTTCTGGGGGCACAACTCCTGGGAGGAGGGTGAGGAACCCCGGAAGGAGGGGTAGGGGTAGGAGAGACTCGCACGTGACCCCTGGCCAGCCTGAGTGTGCAGACCCTAAGCTGAGGGACCAGTGGCAGAGTAGAACTCATGCACTGGTGGGAGGTAGAGTGGAGCAAGGATGCTATGTACCTGGGGCTATCGCCCCCACTCTGTGAAATGGCAGGGACCAGAAACCCTTGGATGGCTCGGGCCTGGTTCTGGCCACGGACAGCTAAGGAGACCCCAGGGGTTAGCTTAGTTGGTCCTGAGAGCATAGACAGAGGGATCCACATGGGTTCAGATTGGCATAGAACTAGAATGTGCCCCAGCAATTGCGGGCCAGGGTCCTGTTCTATCGTACAAAGCAGGGAAGCCCATCAAGGTATTGATTAGTCTACCCTGGCTTTTGGCTGGAAGGGAGTTGTGTTGGAATTGGCCCTTTTTGCAGGGTTATCCCAGAACTTTTTGCCTTCCTCCTATATTTTTCCTGAACTGTTTTTGTTGGTTTTATGACTCTGGGTACTTTACCCCTGCTGATCAGTGCTAAAGTGCATGTGCTCTTTCTTGTAAACTTGGTAAGATTGCTCTACACCTGTTTGGCATATTTAATTTACCTGTAAGTTCCTTGAACAGTGGTGTCTCATATACCCAGGGCCTGTAAATTAAATACTACTAGTGGGTTTGCAGCCCTGCTTGCGCCACCCACAGAAGTAGCCTTTCAAACCTGTCTCAGGCCTCTGCCACTACAGGGCCTGCGTGCGCAGTTTAATGCCACAGGGACCTGGCACCTAGAGTGTTTGCCCGTCTGAAACTACCCTTTTACTACATATAGGTCATTCCTAAGGTAGGCCCTAGGCCAGTGCTTAATTTATAAAAAATTAAGTGGCAAGGCCCTTCTCGGAAGGCCACTGCAGCTTGCACCACACATTGCCTCTGCGACCGCTGCCAATGACATTACCAACATAACACCTAACCATCTCACTCCTACAAGTGTGACAATTCAGACTATTTAAGGACACACAAGGCTATAATAATGGCGTGTGAGGCTGGTATTATTCATTTTCAATGTATATTGTCTTAATAAACACCGTTGTGCTCATCTCAAAATTAAAGTCAGTGCCACCATGTGGTGGACTGTCATTAGAGCCGGTGTTGACATTTAAGTGCTGTTGCTGAGCACCGGAAACCACCGGCTCAAATTAAGCACTGCCCTAGGTAGCCCAATGGGTAGGATGCTGTGTAAGTAAAAGTTGGACACGTGCCTTTTGTTGTATGGCATGTCCTGGTAGTGACAAACCGCCTATTTGGTTTCTCACTACTGTGAGGCTACCCCTATCATAGGTTTGCATTGGGAAATCCCTGATATGTGTTTCAGTGGTAATTTCTAATATGAAAGGGGTAGTGTGGCCATGTTTGGTATGTCTGGAATAGTGGTGATAAATCCTGCTTATTGATAAAAGCAGATTTGTTATTACTATTTTAGAAATGCCACTTTTAGAAGTAGGCATTTCTGTGTGATTATGACTCTTTGTGCCCTGCCTGGTTGTGTATTCAACGTCTGGTTTAGACTGACAGGAGCAGGGGATGTGCATTCCCTCTAGAAAGTCACAAGGGGGGTTGAGGTATGTCCTGCCTTTCCTGGGTGACTCATAGTTGGCCTGAATAGGCCTGGTCTGCATTTAGAGTGGTGGGAGGAGTTGTCACCTGCACCTGAAAAGGACTGTGACTGCCTTTCAAAATGTTGTCTCCGCCCACCTGTAGTGTGTCTGGAGCCAGGACTGGGGATTGAATCGGGGTGTTGTGCACTTCTAAAAGTTGTTTGAAGTGCCCCCAGAACAAAGACTTTTGGAGTATAAGTGGCCCCATGATTCTGCCAGCCACAGATAATGGTAAGCTCGTCCAAAAATGAATATTAGTTCTAAGTGTTCTAACAGCTGCTCCAATATTGCCATCTAATAAATCTTGCTGGCTATGACATATTTTAACACCAAATATTTAATGCATGTAGGGCTCCAATGGAGCCCATGTAAATTTAGGGGCTGTGCGACATGTCAGCAGAGTGGAAACAAGTGAGATTTTTGCCAATTAATATGTAGCCCAGATACTATACCAAAGCAGTTTAATAAGTCCCTACAACCAGGCAAATCCATCCCAACATCTTGGAGAAAGAGCAGCATATCATCAGCATTTGATGCTGCAAAATGGGTTTGCCTACGGACCTCCATCCCATGATAAAAATTCCCGGTGCGAACACAACTGGCCAGAGGCTCCATTGCGATAGCAAATAATAAGGGGGACACTGGGCACCCCTGTCTAGTCCTGCATCCCACATCATAAGTTCACCTACCACTCTGCCAGTACACACCCGTGCCTTAGGGCCTGTATAGGGATGTTTGATCCAGCGACAAAATCTTGCACCCAAACCCATTCGAGTCATTACAGAACTCCCAGTTTAAACTGTCAAAGTCCTTCTCAATGTCTATTGCCATGACAACTTCCCTCTCCATATCTACAAAGTCATCATCCAAGAGAGAGATGAGCCTTCGAATATTATGCACCATATTACGCCCAGGAACAAAGCCCTCTTGATCAGTATGAATTAAAAAGGGCATATGTGGTAAGAGTTTGCTCACCAGACCACAACTTAGAATTTTATAATCTATATAGAGCATAGACAATGGCCTATAGAATCTAACATTCATTGAAGGGCAACCAGGTTTCAAAAGAGGAATGACCAGCGCCTCACATGTAGACACCAGCAGGTGCCCTGTCTTCCAAGATGTAGATTAAATTTCCACCAATCTAGGAGCCAATTCATTCTTGTATGCAACAAAGAACTCTACAGGTAAGCCATCTGCTCTAGGAACTTTATCACGCACCATATTTTTTATCACAGCTCTAATTTCTTGTATAGTTATATTCCCCCCAATCATCTGCATCCTCACGCGAGAGGACCCGCAGTTGGCTTATGGATAAAAAATCTGCAATATCCGAGGCAGTGCTCTAGGTGCTGGAGCTTATAGATAAGTGTAATACTCACGAAAGCGAGCATTGATAGCAGCTTAGTTATTTAATGCTTCGCCTGCAGCAGAGTCAAGCTCTAGAATCAAAGATTCCTGTATTTTTGGATTAATAAGCCATTTCAAAAGGGATCCTGCTTTATCAAGCTTAGCATGAGGGTGAGTCAAATATTCCTTATAACCAAAACAACGTAGTTTTCCAACTTGGACTGCCAGTAATTCCTTTGCCTCAAGCAGGGTATATTTAAGAGCAGGGTTACCTGGCCTATGTTGCTCAAGGCTTCTAAGTACCCTTTCCTGAGTTTCCACCTCACCAATTAAAGTTCTACGCACCCCAACCACCTCTGCGATGCATCGACCCCTGATCACTGTCTTAAATGCATCCCATTCAATCAAAGAGGATGTAGCTGTTCTAGCATTTTCATTAAAGTAAGCATTTATAGCCTCTCCAATATTATTTTTTTAAACTGAATCATCTAGGGCCTCTACCTTTAAACGCCAAATCGGAATGCAAGGGAGCTCACCCCCCCAAGTCGGAGAGACTAACACAGGGTTGTGATCAGAAATAGTTTGGCACAGATATTCAATAGTGTGAACCGCACCATGGACAGTCAGAGAGCGTAAAAAAATGTATCCAGCCGAACATGAAGTTTGTGTAGGCCTGAGTAAAATGAGTAGTCACGTGCCACAGGGAGCATTTGCCTCCAAGAGTCAACAAGTCCCCACTGCTGCTGCCAGGCCCTAAAATTACGAGCTGTCCGGTTCACAGGAGAATCCTCTAATGGTGGGTGTGAACGATTAAATGTCAGATCTGCAACACAGTTAAAATCCCCTCCTAATAAAATGGGCTGAGTCAAGTAAGGCGCCAAGGCCCTAGACAGGTCTGCAAGAAACCCACTCTGGTCTGCATAAACTCCGACAACAGTAAGGTCACGTCCTGCTAACCTCCAAGAGACAATCACAAATCTACCTTCAGGATCCACAAGTTCATTAGTTTTACCCCAGGTCTCACCCAAATCAATACTCCTCTAGCAAATGCCGAATAAGTGGTGGCACATACTTGGCCCGGCATCTCCTGTGAAGAGTCAATCCTTCAGGGTTATTAAGATGGGTTTTCTGCAGGAGGGCAACGTGAATTCCCTGTCTCTTTAGATAAGAATACACTTTGCACCTTTTTAGACATACTATTTAGACCCCAGACATTTTAGGATACCAAATTATATTTCATGAGGTCGCGATCAGCCAGAGATGGTGATCACTGTAGCCCACATGACTGTGACACTTACTTGTTCTAATGCTACCCTAAAGCAGCAGACAGGGGTAACTGTACCTAAAACCCAAAACCCAATGAAACTAACCCAACTCCCTATCCCCAGTACCAGAAGCAGACAACTCCTAATCCAAACCAGTTGGACATCATCCAACTCACGTGCATGCATAACAAGCACAACAACAACAAAAAATGGTGGTGGGGGGGTGAAGCGCCGCCTTCACAGCACACCCTCATTATTTTTTAATACTAATGAATTTTATGATGGATATAGTCGTAACCGATGAATTATTAGTTTTGTACTTGAACCAACTTTATTTAGGGGTTTAAAGTGTCTTTATTAATGTGGTTTTTTTATGCCACGTTTTTCCAGAGACACCATTTTAATTATATGGATGCTCCTTTGGTGTTCTGTTCATCTTCCTACTACTCATTATCCCTCCCAACCAATGTCCCGCTGCGTGTATCTCTCCCCAAAGTCTTCGCAGAGCACAGGACACTGTGACACAATTGGCTATTTTCATTAGAGAGCATGTATTGTGATTTTAACTTTCTTTGTGTACTGGATGTTTCATTATGAAGGACGCTTCAGCTGGAAGTTATAATGTAGGCCCTCTAGCACATCCTAGTGTATGATTTTGTGTTTGCAAAATGTTTCATGTTGTGTTGTACATCTCTGGACTGCACTGCTGCTGTAGAAGCTGATAGAGTTTTCCTTTTCTTTAGAAATGAGTTAGTGTTCTATTTACGTTAATGACCATCATTATTCTGATTCGCTCAATATGCGACTTTTCGTTTTCCTCCTAGGACGCTATGCTGATAGAAGAGACTTATTCCTTTTCCCCTAGAGATGCTGTTGGCATTCTTTATGAGTCTGACAGCTAGAATTTAGATGAATTCCCTTTTCTACTGGGGTCTCTATTCATTCCACTTATTAATTTTGTCGATTATTGGAACTTAGAATAATTCTAATTTCTGACTATGGACTCTGTATCTGAGCCTTCATGGCATTTATTCTGCATTTCTCTGTATTGCTTTTTTTAAAGATTTTGTAATAAAACCTTTTAACTTTTTATTGCTCTAGAACTCAGTTATGGAGTGGTCCCAGTCACATATTATTACTCTATTAATTTGCTTGGCCTGATGCCGAAGAGGGTGGTGACCCGTACCACAAGATCAAGGGTGCAGGAGCTGAGCTGGAAGAGGTAAATTTTGGACTGATCAAAATATTGGAGTACAGTGAAATATTGAGGTTCAGCTCCCACAAAGTGTCGAGTCTAATTATGGTGCCAATGACTAGAATGGAGTGAATAGGTGAAGACGTCACAAACCACACAAATAAAATGTACTTCCTTACCCAGAAACCGCTCAGGTAAATCATTTGAAGGGATGTGCCCTCTTCTGATGTTATGTTTGTGGCAGGCTGCACACAACAGCATGTCTCCCAAAATTCCCTCTATCGCCACCCTAAAATGAGCTGTGCCAATCCTCACCAGCTATGTCCCCAGATCGCAGCACCTTCCCAAATTGCCTGGGGTTGTTGGGGGTGTGGGGGGTGCTCTAAGAGCTCACGAGCTCGGCGCCCCAGGCCTGCATGCTTAACTGCCGTTTCTGAAGTCTTAAGAAAATGGCGCATGACTTATTTTCCATTACTTCTAACTTTTTTTCCAAAAGGACAAGTCCACCAGCCCAGGCCATCTAGTTCTGATTTTCGACTGAATGCAGGCCTGCTGCGTGAATTCCGAATTGAGGAAACTATATATTGAACTAAAACACCTTGCAAAAATGCTGACCCTAGTAAACATTGACGTTTGACCAAGTTTTATTGATGCTTGCTTGCACTGCATGAGTGTTGTTCCTAGCAACCTGTGCTGATTCTAGCATTGCCACAACTGAATGTTTTTTTAATAGATTAAAAATGACCTTTGGGCTGCCTTGCAGCAAGAGAGAGATTGTCAGGATTAAAGTGTTAATTCAGGAGAAAAGGTAACCTGCTCAAAGAGCTGCCGTATCTCTAACTAAGGATATATTTACCGTCCAAAGGCTAGAAAGCTAGGGTTTGTGCTGCAGTCCTCGTGGGGGTTTCCAGAGTGATACTCGGAACCAAATGGGAATAAAGAGAATCCCAATTAGAATAGAAAGCGTAACCACGCATGGACGAAGAATTACTGTTAGAAGTAAAGAAAACACAATTTGAGGGTTTAAATCAGTGGTTCCCAAACTGTGCACCATGGCTCCCTGGGGAGCCGTCAAACCTAGCCAGGGGAGCCCGCACCAAGCACTTTAATGCATTTAATGTTGAAGGGGTTGTTGGCTTCAGTTAAACTAATTAGACTTAATCTCATGATGTCAATGATTTGTAAGTGACATACCTAAAGCTGTAAACATAGTGCTTAATTGATGGCATGTCGAAGGAGATGACCTCCATATTTCACTGGATCCCCACATTCCAATACTCCCAAAGTAAGCGGAAGATGCCTGATTTATTTTGTTAGACTCGTTAATAGTTTCGGTTTTTGCCAAATCATTTTACACCAATGCAAGTTATCAGGAAAATACAGTTGTCCTGTCTATTAAACACACTATGGGGTCGATTCGGGACGGAAAAAGCACCGACCGACTCGGAGCCGGAATTAATTCCGACCGACACGTACCTGTGGCGCCCAACACGCCAAGTACGATGCAAAGCGTGCAAAATCCGACCGACACGTACTGAACCCAAGCCGAACGACCGAGCCTCACGGAAAACAGCAATCCGGCCGGAAAAACACGCGAATCGAACCGACCGACACGCACCCGGAACAAATCCAACCGAAACGTACCCGCGAACTCCAAACCGCAAAGTACGATGCAAGGCGCGAAAACCACGACCGAGTCGTACGGAGGACAAGCCGTACGACCGACACGCATACAAAACTGCGAGCCGAAGTAACACAAAACACCGCGACCGACGCGTATGCAGCATAGAAAACTGCACAAACACAGCGTGAACGAAACGGAGAAGACCGTACGAGACAACTGCAGGGTCCGACTCGGTCACAAGAACGTTTCCAACATGCACAGAAAGTACTAAGGAAAAATACACAAAAAAGGCCAAACAAGCAATTACAAAGCCAATAAATACTGGGGGGTGGGGACAGAGAACAAAGACACACCCACAACTCCACCCATATAAAGGACACAAATCCCAACCATGATCCTTTGCAAATGCTATTCTACTGCCAGCACTCAACAGACAGCAACCACACACCCACAGCTCATCCCTCACACAAGCCACACACCATCAGGACACCAACAAATAGCTACCTCACATACACCCAGCAAAACACACACTCACACACCCTCACCTGCACACCAACACACACATCACTCACCATCACCACCCATCACCATGCCCCCAAAGAAGAATCACAAGTTCCTAGATTGTGAATTGGAAGTCCTGGTAGACGAGATCCTCAGGGTAGAGCCACAGCTGTTTGGCACACTGGTCCAACAGACACCCATCTCCCAGAAAACCAAGATGTGGGAGAGGATCATCAACAGGGTGAACGCACAATCACCATGTCTGCGCACAAAGACTGACATCCAGAACAGGTGGTATGACGTGCGCAGGAGGGTACGGGAGCTGCTGAAGAAGGACTACCTCCTGAGCCAATACACCGGCAGTGGCCCTCCTGCCAAGCCAGTATACCTCAGGCCCTGGGAGGAGAAGGTGCGGGCCATCCTTCCGCCAGTGAGCGTCTATGGACTAGAGAACATCCCAGAGCCTGGTGAGTACACAACAAATGTACACAATATTCTGCCACAATACACACACACATCACTGTCAAGGGAGAGTCAAACCATGCACTCATAGCAATTACACAGCAACCAGAACAGAATCATCCCAAAATGTGTATGTCAGTCAGATAAAAACAACACATGCCATCTCAAAGTTACATTTAACCGTGTCATCACATGTACAAACACAACTACAACTACAGCTAGGCAGTGGCACAAATATAACTAACAAACACATCCAGACATGTAGCCACCACTACAACACCAACACACAGTGAAGACCACTGAAAGAAAGGAATTCTGTGTATGCTGGGCAAGTCAGTGTAGCCAATAGCATCATGGGAGTCGTAGTCACAGATATTGCTCACCCCCACAACTGTCCCATCAACACCACCATGAACCATGCGCACATCACAGGGAGTGGAAAAGGACTCACAAGATGGCTGACACTGGCTACTGCTGTGGGGAGCACAAGGCCCTGCTGGCAACTGTGCAACAACCAACAGCAGGACACCACTGACTGACATCCTGAGAGACAACTTCCACTCCCTGCAATGGAAGCACGTTCCATGGTGGGATATCTGGCTGGGTGGGAAGGAGGACTCGCAGCACTGACCATAGTCACAAGCACCTCCCCTCACACACACCCTCAACACAAACTCCACATAACCCACCTGGGAGAATGCAATGCCTCACATCCTAACTCAAGATCCCACAAAGAACCTCCACCCTGGGTTATGTTGTGTGAAGCACAGGGACACTCTTGGGACTTTTAGCCAAACAACTGCCAGGACAACACTTCCAGCCATCCTGTCAGCACAGGCAGCCCACCCCACAGGGAAGCAGAGTCAAAAGGAAGGAAGCATGGGCATGCTGGGAAGGGGGTGGAGGCAATAGCATGATGGGAGTAGTAGGCACAGATATTGCTCAGCCTCACAACTGGCCCATCAACACCACCCTGAACCATGCTCACATCACAGGGAGTGGATAAGGACTGACAAGATGGCTGACACTGGCTACTGCTGTGGGGAGCACAAGGCCCTGCTGGCAACTGTGCACCAACAAACAGCAGGACACCACTGACTGACATCCTGAAAGACAACTTCCACTCCCTGCAATGCAAGCACGTTCCATGGTGGGATATCTGGCTGGGTGGGAAGGAGGACTTGCAGCACTGACCATAGTCACAAGCACCTCCCCTCACACACCCCCTCAACACATACTCCACATAACCCACCTGGGAGAATGCAATGCCTCACATCCTAACTCAAGATCCCACAAAGAACCACCACCCTGGGTTATGTTGTGTGAAGCACAGGGACACTCTTGGGACTTTTAGCCAAACAACTGCCAGGACAACACTCCCAGCCATCCTGTCAGCACAGGCAGCCCACCCCACAGGGAAGCAGAGTCAAAAGGAAGGAAGGATGGAAGGATGGGCATGCTGGGAAGGGGGGTGGAGGCAATAGCATGATGGGAGTCGTAGTCACAGCTCTACATCCCCCACCACATGGCCCAGCAAGCTCACACTCACGCATGCACATCCCACAGAGAGTGGAAAGGCCCATCAAAGATGTCTGACACTGTTGCTGTGTCGTGGGGAGCACAAGTGCCATTGCTCTCACACCCACACACACTGAACTCCCCACAAAAGCAAGTAAGTATGGGAATGCTGGGAAGTGGGGTGGAGGCAATAGCATGATGGGAGTCATAGTCACAGACATAGCTCACCCCCACAACTGTCCCATCAACACCACCCTGAACCATGCTCACATCACAGGGAGTGGAAAACAACTGACAAGATGGCTGACACTGGCTACTGCTGTGGGGAGCACAAGGCCCTGCTGGCAACTGTGCACCAACAAACAGCAGGACACCACTGACTGACATCCTGAAAGACAACTTCCACTCCCTGCAATGCAAGCACGTTCCATGGTGGGATATCTGGCTGGGTGGGAAGGAGGACTTGCAGCACTGACCATAGTCACAAGCACCTCCCCTCACACACCCCCTCAACACATACTCCACATAACCCACCTGGGAGAATGCAATGCCTCACATCCTAACTCAAGATCCCACAAAGAACCTCCACCCTGGGTTATGTTGTGTGAAGCACAGGGACACTCTTTGGACTTTTAGCCAAACAACTGCCAGGACAACACTCCCAGCCATCCTGTCAGCACAGGCAGCCCACCCCACAGGGAAGCAGAGTCAAAAGGAAGGAAGGATGGGCATGCTGGGAAGGGGGTGGAGGCAATAGCATGATGGGAGTCGTAGTCACAGCTCTACATCCCCC
Organism: Calotriton arnoldi; assembly: GCA_963921515.1. Taxonomy (NCBI): domain Eukaryota; kingdom Metazoa; phylum Chordata; class Amphibia; order Caudata; family Salamandridae; genus Calotriton; species Calotriton arnoldi. The sequence continues at coordinate 653,914 of CAWUFW010005705.1, forward strand.
ACCACATGGCCCAGCAAGCTCACACTCACGCATGCACATCCCACAGAGAGTGGAAAGGCCCATCAAAGATGTCTGACACTGTTGCTGTGTCGTGGGGAGCACAAGGGCATGCTGGGAACTGCACACCAACCAACAGCAGGACACCACTGTCAGCCATCTTGCCATTGCTCTCACACCCACACACACTGAACTCCCCACAAAAGCAAGTAAGTATGGGAATGCTGGGAAGTGGGGTGGAGGCAATAGCATGATGGGAGTCATAGTCACAGACATAGCTCACCCCCACAACTGTCCCATCAACACCACCCTGAACCATGCTCACATCACAGGGAGTGGAAAACAACTGACAAGATGGCTGACACTGGCTACTGCTGTGGGAAGCACAAGGCCCTGCTGGCAACTGTGCACCAACAAACAGCAGGACACCACTGACTGACATCCTGAAAGACAACTTCCACTCCCTGCAATGCAAGCACGTTCCATGGTGGGATATCTGGCTGGGTGGGAAGGAGGACTTGCAGCACTGACCATAGTCACAAGCACCTCCCCTCACACACCCCCTCAACACATACTCCACATAACCCACCTGGGAGAATGCAATGCCTCACATCCTAACTCAAGATCCCACAAAGAACCTCCACCCTGGGTTATGTTGTGTGAAGCACAGGGACACTCTTTGGACTTTTAGCCAAACAACTGCCAGGACAACACTCCCAGCCATCCTGTCAGCACAGGCAGCCCACCCCACAGGGAAGCAGAGTCAAAAGGAAGGAAGGATGGGCATGCTGGGAAGGGGGTGGAGGCAATAGCATGATGGGAGTCGTAGTCACAGCTCTACATCCCCCACCACATGGCCCAGCAAGCTCACACTCACGCATGCACATCCCACAGAGAGTGGAAAGGCCCATCAAAGATGTCTGACACTGTTGCTGTGTCGTGGGGAGCACAAGGGCATGCTGGGAACTGCACACCAACCAACAGCAGGACACCACTGTCAGCCATCTTGCCATTGCTCTCACACCCACACACACTGAACTCCCCACAAAAGCAAGTAAGTATGGGAATGCTGGGAAGTGGGGTGGAGGCAATAGCATGATGGGAGTCATAGTCACAGACATAGCTCACCCCCACAACTGTCCCATCAACACCACCCTGAACCATGCTCACATCACAGGGAGTGGAAAACAACTGACAAGATGGCTGACACTGGCTACTGCTGTGGGGAGCACAAGGCCCTGCTGGCAACTGTGCAACAACCAACAGCAGGACACCACTGACTGACATCCTGAAAGACAACTTTCACTCCCTGCAATGCAAGCACAGTCCATGGTGGGATAACTGACTGGCTGGGTGGGAAGGAGGGCCGGCTGTCAACCAAATACAACCAATGCAGACCATGTTCACACCCCAACAAATACATAGAAATGCCCAAATAATGCAGGACAATGTGCTACACCAATATCAACCCCTGACTGTGACAACTTAGGACAATGCAATGTACAGGCCCGCACCCAGAGGCACAGTCACAACTGTCAGGTGTGTCAACCATTGATGCCTGCAGAAACATAACATACATTGTGTGTGTCTCCCAAAAACAGGTGATGATGGGGACACAGCAGCAGACGCTGAGGAGTCCCAGTCCCAGGCTCAAGAGGATACGGAGCTCACTGGTGTCGTACAGCCTCTGCCCTCCTCGGACGAAGAAGACCAACCTGGCACCTCCGGTGCAAGTCAACATGCAGCACCAGCAGGACCACCAGCTGCAGCACCAGCAGGACCACCAGCTGCACCCCCTGCACCCACCCCTCCAACGACTGTCACCACAAATACCATCCCTGCCGACATGGACAGAACAAGGAGCACCACCAGCACAGGGACCCTGGACCAACGTGGGGCCATGGACACCACCACCACCACCAACCCCCAAGGGGGACCAGGGTCATCTGTGCGTGCCACTGCACGCACTGCACATGTCGGCAGGGGTGGTGGGAGGGGTGAGAGACAGAGGTCGCTGCTTGCAGAGGTGTCTGGTGTGCATGATGACCCACAACTGGTACGCATAGCCGATGCGTACCAGTCCAGCACCGGAGATCTCAGCCAGGTAGTGGGGCTCCTCAGAGACATGAAACAGCAGCAGGCTGCCCATCATGCCCGCTTGGACTCACACATGTCCCGCGTGGAGTCCAAGTGGGACGCACTGCAAGAGATGACGGCGGTACACAGGGACATATTACAATGCCTCCGTCAGATGAACAGCAACCAGTCCACACCTCCCTGTGTGCCAACAACATCTGGTGCTGAACAAACTGCAACTGCCACAGGGAGGGAGGATGACTCTGGCGGAGAGTCCCCTGCACCGCAGCAGCCTGTACTTGAGGGGCCCCCCAAAGAAGAGGGGTCGTCCGAGGAGGGGCAAGTGAGAGGCCGATGGCCAAGTGCAACTCCCAGGAAGCCTGAACCTGTTCTGGATGTTCACCTTTGTGCACAAACTGTTCACCCTGTTGACGGCAACACAACTCCCACACATGACATGGGGAGTACAAGTTGGACCAATGTCTCAGACAACTGTGGCCCCGATACTGGGGATTTTGTCTACCAGGACTTTCAATTCACCTAGGAACTTCTGATTGCAATATAAATGTACAGCACTAACCATCCTATGCACTATTCACACAAATGTATCACAATAAACACACTAATACACCATACTTGCCTCTGTTGTGATTCCAACGTGGGTGCTGTCATGGGGATGATGAACTGCAAAATTACACTGTGTATGCGAACTGCAACAGCAAGTACAACACAGGCATGTGAGTAAAGGCAACGTGACACATATGAGGGAGACACACCACCAGGGCTACACAACACATACACACCTAGGCCATCTGACTCATTGCCTACACTGATGTTGCCAGGAAAGACGGTGCAATGCACAGACACCACACCTATTCCCAGTTGTAGTCAAGTAGCCCACAGGTGCAGTAAGCAAATGGCAGTCAAATGTGTGACCACAGACAACGCACATCACAAAGTGAAGCACAGGTTTATTACACAGTTGCAACATGTCGTAACCACTACAGATGCAAGGTAATCCCACCTGGCAGCGGGCACACAGTCAACAACTGTAGAAGGAAGGAAGTCCATGGGTGTGGCGCACATCACCTGTAGGGACACAACAGCTACCACCCTGGAAGTACAATCACGTCGTCGGTGGACACAGTTGACCAAACGAATCTGAAAGTACCCTGTGAAGGACAGAAATGACACACAGTCAAAAGCAATGGAGAACAGGACAGAACAGCAAAACTCATGCACAATACATGTTACAAGATACCCACCCAGAACCAAGTTAGCATGTCAACACTGTTGGGGAGTACAGACCACCTGTAAGCACACATCGCTACACACATCCAGTCAAGTAGCCCATGGACACACTCCAACAGCACCAGAGCACCACCTACACATATCATGCCAACTCACATCATTGACATGACACCTCAGGATACTCACATTCAGCTAAAGAAGTTGGTGATGAGCTGTGTGCGGACATCACCCTCATCATCATCATCATCACTGGCATCGTGGTCCAGGCCAGGATCCTCCACAGGTGGCGGATGTTGGTCATTGTCATCCTGGATGAGAGGCAACTCCTTCCGCACTGCCAGGTTGTGGAGCATGCAGCAGACGATGATAATCTTGCACACCTTCGCTGGGGCATATGGGAGGGACCCTCCTGTCTTGTCGAGGCAGCGGAAGCGGCTCTTCAGTAGACCAAATGTCCGCTCAATCACTCTCCTGGTCCGACCATGTGCCTCATTGTAGCGCATCTGGGCTGGTGTCACAGGGTTCCTGAGGGGTGTCAGCAACCACGGCATGTTGGGGTATCCCGAGTCACCTACGGACAGACAAGTGCACATTAGCTGACTTGGAAAAGTGGGCGGAATACTACAGATCAGATCACACACAATGGCACAAAGTCAGTACACACCGACAAGCCAGGCACGCTGGTTCTGCATCTGTGCCATCATCCTGGGGATGCGACTACTCCTCATCACAAAGGCATCGTGTGCTGAACCAGGGAAACGGGCACACACGTGTGAGATGGTCATATCTGCAAGACACACCACCAGTGCATTGACCGAGTGGTAGTGCTTGCGGTTACGGTAGGCCTGCTCCTGGGCCTGTGGTGGTACCAAAGCCACATGTGTCCCATCAATGGAGCCAATGACATGCGGCATCCTCCCCAGGGCATAGAAGTCACTCTTCACGTCAGTGAGTCGTTGCAGTCTAGGGAAATAGATGTACCGGTTCAGGTATAGCAACATTGCCTCCAAAACATCGCGGAGCACACGGCTCAACATGGTCTGTGACATCCCACCAGCAGTCGCCACAGTATGTTGGAAGGTACCGGTGGCAAAGAAGTGTAGGGCTGCCATCACCTTCACCTTGGGGGTCAGCGCTGTAGGATACGGCCGGCCAGGCTGCAAATGTGGGGCCAACTGCACTGCCAAATCCTCAATCAGCTGCCTGGTGAAGCGGTACCGTCGGATGCTGTCCCGTTCCACCATCGTTGCCAGGTCTGGGAATGGTCTATGGACAGCAGGAGCCCTGCAGTGCAGAGGAGAAGAAAGCAAGATTGTCAGTCACCCCACATATGCGGCATTGAACACACTCAATATCACATCATACATCATTATGAGGCACAACTACATGAAGTGTGCAGTTCCGTAAGGACATGTATGGTACATACATGGCCAACATCTGTCATCACGGTTCAACAAGTGGCATCAATAAGTCCCAGGTTGGCCCATTGGATATCATGAGGCCGTGTCACAGTTCCCATCTCCTGCTGCCATGTCACAATCACCCCCCACAGTGACATGTGAGGACAGATGTGCCCCAGGCATCACAGCTCAACGACAGGTACATTCCCAGGGACCCTGTATTGCCACATGGACACTGGCATTACATGGAGTATCATGTATACACCACAGCAAAACAACCATGACCCCCACAGGTAGTGGTTCCACTTGCCACTGCAGGACAGACATGGACGTCTGTGACACACACACGCACAACATCAAAGTCCATGCACACACAACGTGGATGTGGAGACTGTCTCCCATTGTGCACATGAAATCAGAGACATTGTAAACACTACATGCACACAGACTGTGGAGGACCATCACTATTGTGCCACTGGGACACCCTGGCTCAAACATACCGTCCCACATGGGACTCACGGGGTATGTGACATGACATACACATACACCACCGTGAAATGTGACCATGGCACATGCACAGATATGAACAGTTGCACATCACAGTGGTCATGTACACGTAACACCCAGGATCCTGTCCCCATGAACACGTGCACAGCCTGGGGGTGGCTGCCCCCAGGTGACACCCACAGGACAACATGTACACCAACATACACACAATAGGAAATGCAGCCTTACATGCCTTATGATACAGTTTGGACAGGCTGTGGTGTTGTAGGTGTGCCCCTCACTCCCTGGGAGCTATCTGTGGCTGGCATATGTTCATCTGAGACAGGCATGGTGACATATGCCAGTCACTTGTACAGGGATGCGTTGAACAGCAATGGACCGATCGGAGCACCCGGCCGGCCCATTGCATTCAATGTGCGGGCACGCGTTGTACCCTGTACGCGTTGAACAGCAATGGACCGATCGGTGCACCCGGCCGGCCCATTGCATTCAATGTGTGCGGGTACGCGTTGTACCCCTGTACGCGTTGTACCGCAATGGACCGATCGGTGCGCCCGGCCGGCCCATTGCATTCAATGTGTGCGGGTACGCGTTGTACCCCTGTACGCGTTGTACCGCAATGGACCGATCGGTGCGCCCGGCCGGCCCATTGCATTCAATGTGTGCGGGTACGCGTTGTACCCCTGTACGCGTTGAACAGCAATGGACCGATCGGTGCACCCAGCCGGCCCATTGCATTCAATGTGTGCGGGTACGCGTTGTACCCCTGTACGCGTTGAACAGCAATGGACCGATCGGTGCACCCGGCCGGCCCATTGCATTCAATGTGTGCGGGTACGCGTTGTACCCCTGTACGCGTTGAACAGCAATGGACCGATCGGTGCACCCGGCCGGCCCATTGCATTCAATGTGTGCGGGTACGCGTTGTACCCCTGTATGCGTTGTACCGCAATGGACCGATCGGTGCGCCCGGCCGACCCATTGCATTCAATGTGTGCGGGTACGCGTTGTACCCCTGTACGCGTTGTACCGCAATGGACCGATCGGTGCGCCCGGCCGGCCCATTGCATTCAATGTGTGGGGGTACGCGTTGTACCCCTGTACGCGTTGTACCGCAATGGACCGATCGGTGCGCCCGGCCGGCCCATTGCATTCAATGTGTGCGGGTACGCATTGTACCCCTGTACGCGTTGTACCGCAATGGACCGATCGGTGCGCCCGGCCGGCCCATTGCATTCAATGTGTGCGGGTACGCGTTGTACCCCTGTACGCGTTGAACAGCAATGGACCGATCGGTGCGCACCCATTGTCAATGGCCTAGCCTGGCAACGGACGCGTTTTCGAAATTCGAACGAGTCGGTTGCTGGAAATTCAGTTGGTCACCCACAACAATGTTGCAAAATCATGTATGTCATGAAGTTGAAGATTTGAAGGATGCTGTGGGCGTGTATTGGTGCTGCTATTCCATGGATTGGCCAGATTCAGAAGATGCAAACGACTTGGACCTATCACTTTGGACACATGGGACAGTATCTGCCTCTGCAGCACATATATATTGCTGGCTGTTCCCCTGAGAGCTCACTTGCCTGCACTACATGCTCCAGGACGACATCTGCCACTGCACTGCTGCTGTCTCTGCCCCCTCTGGACCCTGCAATGGCACGCACTGTGGAGAGAGCCCCAGCCTTCAGCCTTGAGGAGAACCAGGCCCTGCTGGACAGCCTACTTCCACAGTACAGCAAGCTGTATGGGACACCAGGGGAGCAGGTGAGTGTTCTGTGCACTGCCTTTCTGAATGTGCATTTTGTCTGACTAGCAAGGCTGAAAGTCTGCACGCCACTGGCTAGCAGGCTCACTGAGTAGTTGTCACCTCCCATAGTGTGTAGTGACATGCACTGGACAGGTATGGTGCAGTGACAGTGCATTTGAACAAGGTTTTACTTCCCATGCAATGATACCATGTAGTGACTTCTGGCAAACTGTCCATGGGCAGCGTTGCACTGCCTGTGTACATCATGTGCCCCTGTGATTGAGACATGTATTTACAACTGTGTCATGCACGGATATGTTGCATGTGTAGTAATGGCCTTTTCACTTTGTCATCCTGACAGGTTAATGCCCATCGGAAGCAGGAGATCTGGAAGGACATCGTCCGGGCTGTCCGGTCCGTGGGGGTCTACAAGCACCGGATCCGCAACTGCCAGAAGAGGTGGCAGGACCTTCGGGGCTGGACCCGGAGGATTGCACGGGTCCAGCTGAAGCTGTCGCCTCCTCGCAGGAGGGGCGGAACACGGACCCTGACCCCCACATGCTCCAGATCCTGGCGGTGGTGTTTCCAGACCTGGATGGGCAGCTGAAGGCCAGACAGCAGCAAGGAGGGGGTGAGTCAAAGACTGCACTGTGAACTCTGTATTACATGCTATGTGCCCTCCTCTGGCCTGGTTAAACTGCCACAGTACAGCAGTCATGTTGTCCAGGAGCCATGTCCCTCTATTGTGCACTGCCCACTCCTCATCTGATACCCAGGTGTGGCCCTTACATTCAGGGAATTGTGTCACTTGGGACTGTGTCCTTGCAGTTTGCTTCACTCAAGGTGGGGGACAGCATCTGTTTCCCTAACTCTGTTGTGGGCATCATGGGTGGGTCCATTGTTCACACAACGCCTGTGTTCGGACATGTAATCTGCGTGTTGCTTTGATATGCGGTCCACTTGCTGAGCTGAGCCACCACATGTGCCTGGGGTCATCTGGCACACACCCATGCAGCGGGTGGGAACAATGTTTGGGCCCCAGGAGTGTGCAGATTACGTGTGTCACACATACATAGCCAGCTATCCACTGTCCAGGGCTCATCCCTCATTCATGTGGGGCAGGACAGTCATGCCTACTCCAGCCCATCCAATACACCTGTACTCCCACTCCCGTGTATCAGCTGACACGTTGTGCGCAGTGATTTGACCCCTCAGGTGTCTGCCTCTGTGTCAGTGTGATGTGGATTTGTTGCCAGGACTGCTGGGGTGTTTCTCGGTAGGGGCTCAGCATGCCACTGGAGATGTGACCATAGGAGACGATACTTGTGTGTCACATAGGTGTTTGATCAGCTGCCCGTGCAGACTGGGGTATGCGAATGTGAAGTTCAGGCAGCTGTTTCCCATTCACAGCAGATTGTGAGGGGCTCAGGTTCAGAGGGTAGTGTCACAGGTCTCCCATATGTCCAATCGGTATGACCTGGACAGATGAGGGTTAAGATGATGTGTTGTGTGGGGGATGTACATGTGCACTTGTGCAGCTCCAGGACTTGCATTCCCCATGACCTACTATTGTGACACAGTGCAGAGTGTTGTTGTCTGGCTGCCAAGTCATACATCACTGAGACAGTGATGTATGACTTAGCAGTCATGCCTCCGCCATGGCATGTGTCTACTTATTGGTGATCCTGCAGGGGAGTGACATGTGCTACATGCACACCATTGTGGCGATGGCTATCAGGACATGGGTGCATCATGGTGTCTGTCGCTGGTATGCATCACATGCATTTCCTATTTGACTCTGGGCATCCCTTTCATCCGGAAACCTGTACTGACTCAGTGGCAAGAGTTGTGATGTGTGCATGTCCACATGCTACACCGTGTCCTCTGCACTGTCCAACTACTGTGTAGGTGGTGCATGTGTCCACACTGGGGTGTTGCTATCCAACAGACACCAGACAGATGGGTGCAAGGCCATGTGGGATGTGAGTGCCATGGTTGGCATCAGACTGACAATTGGCTTCTCCTGTTCAGTTAGGGCACTTTTAGCAATGTTCAACTAATGATGCCACGGCTTGCTCTGTAATGTGCTGTGCTCACAGTGGTGTGTGCGTTTGGTGCAGGTGACTGATGTCTGTCTGTTTCCCCATTGTTTGCAGATACATCCACGGCCACGGAAGGGGACAGCTCCACGGACCAGGAGGAGCCAGAGAGCCAGACTGGGTCAGCAGCCGAGGAGTGGTTGGAGGGACCCAGTGGCACGGAGGGCGAGGGGAGCCACACCGAGGAGTCCTCAGCAGCATCCACCTCAGCTGAGGACCACAGCGGCTCGGAGGATGACTCCCTTATGGAGGCGGGTGTCAGCAGCCACCACACCCCAGCTAGTGTTGCTGTCCCCGCCACCACCAGCACCACCACCGCCCTCCCATCGGCTCCCATTCCCCAGGTCCGTGGAGGCTCCCATGTTCGGGAGCGTGTCTCCTTTGGGCCAGGCACCGCACCCCCTGCCCCTGTGTCCCCTGCTGCCCTGAGTGAGGAGTCTGTGTACCTCCTTCGCCAGCTCCATGTAGGGCAGACAGCCATGCTGAGTGTCCTCCATGCGCACACTGCTCTGTTGACTCAGCTGGTGTCGTTCATGGAGGGCATCTCATCGGGCATGTCTGACCTACAGAGGGGCAATAGGTCCATGGACTCCTCCCTGACGGCAGCAGTGTCCCTCCTCAGACAGTCCCTCACCCCTCCTGCCTCTGCTCCATCCACACTCCCCAGCACCTTACCCGTCCCAAGCACACACACACCGGCACAGGCACACACCAGCACACACACGTCCAGCACTCAGACACACACGCCACAAACAAAACGCACATGCACGCACAGTCAGGGGACTGAAACCAGACTCACAGGGGATGGGGCCCTTGAACACACACAAGCATCCACGAGCACTGCACAGTCCTCAGTTGCCTCTCCCTCCAAAGCACCCTCCCTTGCCTCACCTGCAACCCCAAAGACCCAGCGGCTCTTCCTCAGTGACCTCGGCCTCTTCCCCTCCGATCCAGCTGATACAGCATTCAGGGGGAAGAGGAAGCCCACCCACACGGAGCAGAGTGCCCCTCGCCCCCGGACACCCTCCCCCAGGCGCAGACAGACTGAGGCCCCCACCCGCAAGTCCCCCTGGAGTCGTAAGAGCAAGACCCCGCCGCCGCCCTGCAGCTCAGGCACCAGGTCTCCTTCCTCCATCCCTCAGGCCCCCACTCCACAGGTGCCCCCACCACACCCTGCCCCAGGTTCCCCCACCCACAGATATACCATCCCCAAGAGGATCCGGCCTTCTCCCCCTGCCACTTGCTCTCCCAGCACCACACCCCCGCTGCGCTTGTCTGTGCCACTGATGTGGTGAGGGTGTCCTCCCCTCTGTCCAGCCCACCTTGCCTGTTCCCCATTCTCCTCCCCTGGTGGTAGGCACTGCAGTGGAGTCCACTACCACCCTGTCTGACTTGGGCACTGCAGTGGCGGACCTGTCCACTCCATCTGCAGGGTCCACTGCAGTCGTGCCGGCACCCACAACATCTGAGTCATGCCCCCCAGTTGTGCCGGCACACACCATGTCAGACACCTCCACTGCAGTTGTCAGTGGCTCTCCAGCACCCACCACCCCTTCCCTGCCTCCTCCTGGTGAGCCCTGATCCTGTCCCTGCGGTGCCTGGCCTGCCCCCGGTTGCCCCTCCTAGTGGATTGTCCCTGGTTTTGTGCAGTGCAGGCATGCGTAGGGTGACATCTGCCACTGTCACCCTGTTTGGACTTTGACAATGGACTGGCCATTGGCCTTTGTGTTTTTCTGGACTTTCACTTTTAAACACACATATGCTGAATAAAGCAACTTTCTGTTCTCTAGTGCTTATGCTTCTGATGTACATGTTGTTGATGATGCTAACCATGCCCTTGCTGCAGTGATGGTGATATTTGGTCTCATGATAATGAAGTGTTACTGTGCAGGAACACATGTGGTCCAGGGGGAATGTGTCCTATCCTGTGGTGTATCCATGTCATCCATAGCAACATCTGAGGGTGTTATGTGTTCAGTATTTGGCAATGGGATTTCCTACTTACATTAGCAATTTCACATCTGTGGCTTCCACCCCTGCACATCTGTTGTGCCTGCCATTGTTCAATTCGTCTACTTCCCTGACCGTGTGGCCATCTCCACTGGACATGCAGGTTTGGGCATCAATGGGGAAGGACTCATCTGTGTTGTCAGTGCAACATTGCTATACAAGTGTGTTGGATCTGTGCTGATGATTTCGTTGGCACTTCCATGACCAGGCTGATGTGACGGGAGCCTTCATTTGGTGCTAATTGTTGATTGTGTGACCAAGTGCTCAGCTGACATGATGGGGCCCTACTGAGGCAACATATGGCACAGCTTTCCTCACACAGGAGTGGAGTCCCCTCATGGCAGTGTGTACTCCTGTGACATTGCCTGCGCCCAAGGTGTGTGTTGTATGAGCATGTCTGTGTGTTCACTTCCGTTTTGCTGTGCATGCTGTGATCCCTAGTGTTGTACCTGTTTGTGATGCTTGCTGAGTTGACCTATGTTCCCCCAAAGTCTTCTCCCTGGGTTCTCTGTGATGTGGGTGCATGGCACATTACTGGTCATCAGGGTGTCACCCATAGGTGTGTTTGCTGTCAGGGCTGAGTTTGTGTGCAGACGCAGATGGGTCACAGTCAGGTTTCCCCTTGGCACTTGTTGTTTGCACCTGTCATGTGATTTCCAGTTTGTGTTATCTTTCAGTGATTGTGACACGTTGTGTGTGTGACTGCTGGCACTCCTCAGGGTCCGGACTGCAATGTTGGTTGTTGTCTATGTGTGTTCTTTGTGGGTGACCTTGGCTTCTTCATTGGTGTGTGACTGTGGCTGGGATCCCATTGGTTGGTGTGGTATTGCCGTCATGTCCATGTACAGCGTAGTGTGCAGTGTGTCAGACATTCAGGAGTCTTGTTGAGTGGCCATGTGTGATGTGTTTCTGCACCTTGGTTCCCACCCACCACCCTGGAATTGTCATGGGTGCATGTGCAATGTCACCAGTGCATGTGTGCTTCACTGCTGCACATTGTTGGAGGTCGAGGTGTGTGGTGTTGAGTGTGTGCAGATGAGAGTTGTTGCCCGGCTAGACCCCTGCCTCCATGTTGGCCTTGGCTTACTGGCCGTGCTGATTGATTTGTGCTTGTGTAGGTGTGATGGTAGTTTGTTGCTCAGGACACATGACTGTGGTTCACAGTGTGAACGACATTTAGCTTTGTCATCACAGTGGGATTGTAATGCAGCCCAGGGTCACCACATTGTGGGGGCCCTGGGGGTAGTGCTGTGGTGTGTCTGTGTCTTGCTGTGTCAGTTGCTGTTCCTACGTGCCTGTGTGACATGTGTGATTTGTGCTCCCTCTCATCTGACAATGCCTGATTGCCCACATAGGGGATTTGGATCCATGAGTTACCTTTGTGTGGCACTGTATGCACATCTGTATAATTGGTATTCAGGCCTCCTCATGTGTTGTGTGGTTGCCTGGGGACACTGGCACCCCCCTCACCTGTTGTGTTTGATGTGCAGTGTGGGTCTGCCTGTTTGTGTTTGTGCATCTGCACCACTGCATTGGCATATCCTAGGTGTGCCATTGGCTGTATGTAGTTTGGTGGGTTTCCCCTGCTGTCCCTGGGACTCCTAGGTCATCAGTCAGCACAATGATCATGGTTTGTGTGTCCCATTGCTGCCATGGTATGGTATCTGTTCACCTCACATCTACAGTCTCCACAGGGTATCTGCATTTGTGTGCCCATTGGTGCAAATATGTGGGTCTGCATTCTGATGGTCACTTCTGTCATTGTGTCATTGATGAATGTTGACTGTGTCAGCCCCCATGGGTGTTGTTTGTCTGCACATGGCCAAAGGTATGTCTTATTTGCACTGCAGTATTTGCCTCCCCAATCTATGTTGCAATGGGACACATGCACTACTTTGCCACTGATGTGTTTTATGTTCTGTGACCAGGAATCATCCATGCAGTTTGGCAGTTGCAGCTTTTTCTTTGTCAACACTTACATTTTGGTCACTGTGATGATGGGGGTTTGGACCCCATTGCCACAATGTTCAAAATGTGCTTCAGCTATGGACCCCACACTTACATTTTGGTCACTGTGATGATGGGGGTTTGGACCCCATTGCCACAATGGTCATGGCCTGCTTGCATTGTGGGGGCCACACACATATATGTGTGGCACATGTGATAGGGGGTCACATTGTATGTTCAAAGTCATGTTCAGTGTTGTAGGCATTTGACACAGTCTACACACGCTTGTCATGGTGTTGGGGGGATGTCTTTTCTTGCATTCCCTAGGTTGTGGTGTGCTGGTTGTGTCATGCATTGTCCATCCTATGAGTGGGGGTGGTGTTGGTGGTAGGCATCCAGCCCCCATGGGTAGTTGTGGTAGTAGTGACAGGCATCCAGCCCCCCCTGGGTAAGGGTGGTAGTGGTGGTAGGCATCCAGCCCCCCCTGGGTAGAGGTGATAGTAGTGGTAGGCATCCAGCCCCCCCTGGCTAAGGGTGGTAGTGGTGGTAGGCATCTGGCACCCCCATGGCTAAGGGTGGTAGTAGTGGTAGGAATCCAGCCCCCCTGGGTAAGGGTGGTAGTAGTGGTGGGCATCTGGCACCCCCATGGCTAAGGGTGGTAGTAGTGGTAGGCATCCAGCCCCCTGGCTTAGGGTGATAGTAGTGGTAGGCATCCAGCCCCCCTGGGTAAGGGTGGTAGTGGTGGTGGGCATCTGGCACCCCCTGGCTAAGGGTGGTAGTAGTGGTAGGCATCCAGCCCCCTGGGTAAGGGTGGTAGTTGTGGTAGGCATCCAGCCCCCTGGGTAAGGGTGGTAGTAGTGGTAGGCATCCAGCCCCCTGGGTAAGGGTGGTAGTAGTGGTAGGCATCCAGCCCCCTGGGTAAGGGTGGTAGTAGTGGTAGGCATCCAGCCCCCCCTGGCTAAGGGTGGTGGTGGTGGTGGGCATCTGGCACCCCCATGGCTAAGGGTGGTAGTGGTGGTGGGCATCTGGCACCCCCCTGGGTAAGGGTGGTAGTGGTGGTGGGCATCTGGCACCCCCCTGGGTAAGGGTGGTAGTTGTGGTAGGCATCCAGCACCCCTGGGTAAGGGTGGTAGTGGTGGTGGGCATCTGGCACCCCCTGGCTAAGGATGGTAGTAGTGGTAGGCATCCAGCCCCCTGGGTAAGGGTGGTAGTGGTGGTGGGCATCTGGCACCCCCTGGCTAAGGGTGGTAGTAGTGGTAGGCATCCAGCCCCCTGGGTAAGGGTGGTAGTAGTGGTAGGCATCCAGCCCCCTGGGTAAGGGTGGTAGTAGTGGTAGGCATCCAGCCCCCCTGGCTAAGGGTGGTGGTGGTGGTGGGCATCTGGCACCCCATGGCTAAGGGTGGTAGTAGTGGTAGGCATCCAGCCCCCTGGCTTAGGGTGATAGTAGTGGTAGGCATCCAGCCCCCCCCCTGGGTAAGGGTGGTAGTGGTGGTGGGCATCTGGCACCCCCCTGGATAAGGGTGGTAGTGGTGGTGGGCATCTGGCACCCCCCTGGGTAAGGGTGGTAGTTGTGGTAGGCATCCAGCACCCCTGGGTAAGGGTGGTAGTGGTGGTGGGCATCTGGCACCCCCTGGCTCAGTGTGGTAGTAGTGGTAGGCATCCAGCCCCCTGGGTAGGGGTGGTAGTGGTGGTGGGCAGCTGGCACCCCCCTGGCTAAGGGTGGTAGTAGTGGTAGGCATCCAGCCCCCCCTGGGTAAGGGTGGTAGTAGTGGTAGGCATCTGGCACCCCCCTGGCTAAGGGTGGTAGTAGTGGTGGACATCCAGCACCCCTGGGTAAGGGTGGTAGTAGTGGTTGGCATCCGGCCCCCCCTGGGTAGGGGTGGTGGTGGTGGTGCGCATCCAGGCCCCTGTGTGCATATGTGGCATTGGTGATGGGCATCCCGCCCCTATGGTGCTGCTGTTGCTGGTGTAAGTAAATTCTGCATCCCTCTGTGTGTGTGCGATGTGTCGTGTACGTGTTGTATGTGTTTTGTGGTTGGTGTCTGACTTACCTTCTGCGCCGTACGCGTCCGTGCCTGTTCCGGTAGTAAATGTAGAATATTGGTAGGATCGGGACGAAGGGATTCATGGTTGGTTCGTGTCGTTCGTCTTTCTCGTTGCTTCGCGTCGTCCTCGTCGCTGGCGTGTTCGCCTCGCAGCCGTGGATCGTGTTGTGGCACGAATCGGAGCTTATGTGCGCCTCTCCCGGATGCTTTGACCTGCCGTGCGTAGCAACGGGTTCGGCGCGTACGGAAAGCGCATCGTACTTGTTCGGCCGGACGGGGCTGCATTTTCCCTTCCGTGCGACTCGATTCTGCGTTTCCGGATTCGCCTCGGTCGGAGAACAGGACCTGGATTGGGTGAGTACGACTCGGCCGGATTCTGTGCTGTTGTGCACATCGTACTTACTCGTTCGGTATGATGTACGGATCGGTCGGGAAACAGGCATTCGCATGGCTTTTTTCCCGACCGAATGGTATTGGGTGCGCCTCCGACCGAGATCGGAATCGGCCCCTAAGTATTATTAAGTATTGACATTTGTACTTGAATCATAGGTACTTCCAGTACGCATTTCTTTCAGTACACACACATTTCCAGACAGGCCTGCTCTTTCCTTGAGCACAGGGAAGTAAAACACCATATACGGCATAATGCCAACATTTGGAAGCAAGAAAGAGGGATGTTTAAAAAAAAATCAGAGGAATTTATTTTACTTGCATTGATTTGGAGGCAATTTTAGGGAGGAGACAGCAAAAATAAAGCTGTATGTGGTTTAAAAAATTGTTAGTCATCGTGCTGAGACAGGTGTGTTGGCACGTATGACATGGGTAGAAATGGAAGTGCATGCAAATATTTTTCAAGCGAAGAAACAATTTGGCAATGGATCCTACATGCATAGGGTTTCTATCTATCACTGTAAGTGGGATAAAAAAGTTTGAGAGGGTACTCTAAAAAAGGCATGGGCAAAGAAGTGTAACTAGGAATATTTTATTAGAGGCGCCGCATTAGTAATATGAAACACCCTGCGAATATGATTATAATACCTTCATCAGCTTCATCCCAATTATTTTCAGGGAGAAAAAAGCAAGTACTCCCGAGGCTGGGCTTACATTCCCCCCACCCTCCCAAAAAAGTAACAGTGGGGAGCCACGGGCAATGGCCAATGGGTCAAGGGAGCCGCAGGTCGAAAAAGTTTGGGAACCACTGGTTTAAATAATGAACATTGAGAGCCCGGCAGCTTTGACAGACCAGAAATGCTCGGAACCCCGACCCACAAATTTAATAATTTCCAAATGTAGCTAAGCTTATATCGTATCCAACCACACACAAAAGTACATATGAACTATACAAAATGGGGCAACTTCCCTTTAGAATTTTGAAGACTATAACGACCGATAAATCTAGATACATCACTGGTTGGCAACCTCTTTCTGGAGAAAAGTGCCTCAAATGATCCTTACACTTGCACATATTTAGATGGTGCTCTGGCGCTGTCACTGAGGGCAGGCGGCCTGTGCCCTCTGCCAGGATGTGATCATGCCAAAAGGTGTAGGAAAGGGGCACCCTGTAATCAGTGATTCCACTCCTGATTTTCGGCCATCTGCAGGACAATAATAATTCCATATATATTATTACATGGCCGTGGAAATGTCTTGGTGAAAAAATAAACGCAACACAATCAACAAGTGCATACACAGAATACTCACAAGTGTTTATGTATATTACCCTTTATCAAAAATATGGCAGCATACATATATAACTCAACATTCATCTGTGAATATTTAAGTTCTTACCAAACATTGCGAAGCTGATTAGATAGTTCCACCACCCTGTAATGTGATACTGTTCGATGTAGAGCATAATTAACACCAAAGACCTGATCTGAACGGGCCAACGAATCCTGTTCACTTTCTGAGTGGGAATGGAAGTTTCTTTTCTTCCTCAATAACAACCCTTCCTATTTTATAGGTATTGTCCCAACACAGAATCGCCCTATATTTAGTTATAAAAGAACCGACCAATGAGTCAGCAGTCACCGTGTTCACATAACATACCCTGTACTATAACAGATATACATCACACATAAATGTGAAAAAATTGTGAAAACACGAGGTAGCACCTCACGTGCGCACCACCAAGGGAGCTTACTGGTTAGTTATCACCAGTCATGCTCACGTTTCTCATCATTGGTTGCTACCTCGCAAACAAAAATAAACAAAATCGGTGTCCAGAAACCCAGTGAAAACCAGTGAATATGTGTATATAATAACACACATTGACCCCATGTGAGTAAAATTGAGATAAGCCAACTCAGTTACCAACGAACCACCTTTAATCTCAACTCGAGGGCTTATTCAAATTAAAAACATACTGCATGTTTGCAGACCATATAAAGTTGGGCCGACATGTTTCATTGCCTGTAAATTGTAATGGCAATTTCTTCAGGGCACGAGGGCCTTATCCACCTTTTCTGGACCCTTATTGTGAACACGCAGTGACTGTTTAAACAAAGAGAAGGTTCATTAAAAGCAGTTCCAGCCAAAGCAGATTTCTCTGCCTATAATTATCCTGTATACAATTGCACCCCCAAATGTATATTTACCCGGTAGCAGCCAAGGCCTCTCGTACCAGCTAACCACCGTGTCACTGAGGGACTAAATACTATTTGTAGCCCTCTTTCATGTAAGCGGACACATTCGTTGTCCGTGTGCTGTAAAAACAAACACACGTTAGTATTTTAATATACAACACGTTGCCAATAATCATAATTTTTATGGCACTCATTATCACTTGGTTTAAGCAATCATGCATAAATGGGACTTTACCGAAGTTTCACTGATAACTCACCCACAGACTAATTTATTCACACTAAAAAAAAAAATCTTTTTTCTTTCTATCATCAATCGAACGAATGTCACGAGACACCAACCACCGTAGCCTAAAAAAACACCCATCCCATTCTGTTACTGAATGCGGATTCAGGCCCCCCAATTCATTACCATTTTGTGCCATTACAATCGCAAATCATGTAAGTGGTCCTCTGAGAATAATCATAGAGGCTCTATGCCCACTCGGCTCTATATGACTCGCTGAGTGAAACTGACATCTGCCCGATAAATCAATTACCCTCCATCTTCTTCACAACATGCACTCAGTGCCTCCCGTACTGCATTTACAAGTACAGGGACCATTGAATCTCGGTGCCCCTTGTGTATTGCCCAATACTCTTACCGCATTCGTCACCCGACGAGCCTCGTCTCATTCAGATTCAGCGTCAGCGCCCGGAACCCGCAACCATATTTAAAGCGGAGAATCAACAACGGACATCCGCCTACTTAGCAGGTCACGTGCTCAGATACTGCAAAAATGCGCCATCTTTAAACGGCAAAAATATTCGTTGCGCCATTATTTGCCAAACATAGCATATTAAAGGTCAAAAATAAATATTCACTCATATAGAGCGGGTCAATCTCTACAACCCATTCGTATGTCAGTACAAAAACGGTTTTATTTATACCAGCCCGACTGACCAAAAACAGGGTGCCATATTCACCCTTAACCTAGAATGACAACAGTTCATGTCACCAGCTTCAAGAGGGATACACTTACAGCAGTACCCTATCTTGATAGCTAATTATTTAATGATTATTTCAAAAACCCAAAAGTGTTTTTATTATAGACATGACAGGTGAACAGCCAACAGCCTCAACTTGAAAACATCCCAAGACTATATCCTTTTCGAGAATTGTTAGAGGAGTATAAGAGAAATATCTCTGACACGCGCCCGTCACTGACAGGCAAGGAGCAGTTATTCTTCATCAAAATCAGCGCACTGATTTCCTTAATCACAGACTCACCCTGTTCCATTCTATATAATCATTCAGCCCCATTTGGTCTGCTTTCTCCATAAAAATCCAACGTGCCTCTCTTTTAGATAGTAATTTCTCCATATTGTATGTATCCCCCACCACTTTCTCCAATACAACCCAGTTCAATGATCTGGCGTCGTGATTCTCAATTTTAAAATGTTGTACAAGCCTTGTCGTGAGTTTCCCTGCTCTGATCGTACTGAGATGCTCCTGAATGCGAATCTTAATCTTTCTGGATGTAAGTCCTATGTAATGTAAACCGCATACACACGTTAGCCGGTAAATCACATTGACTGTGTTACAATTGGTAAATTTTGTCAAATGCCAAACCCTGCCATCAAGCAACTTCACATTATTTGTCCTCACCGTAAGATCACACACAGAACAGGACCCACATGGGTAATGTCCGGCAGGGAGTGTGGATTCTTTGAGGCATGGTTTTGGACGGGAATGCACCAACTTGTCTTTCAAATTACATGCCCTTCTAAAGGCAAATCTAGGTTGAGGCATCTTAAAATCTGTGGTGGACAATAAGGCCCAATGTTTTCGAATGGCCTGGCGGATCTTACTCGCCAACGGATCAAAAGTCATAACCACCGGAAGACAATCAGTTTTGGATCTTACATTGGTCTCCAACAACGCACTCCGTGGAGTATTTAAGGCTCTTTTTCTAGCACGCTTCACAATTTGCCTTGGGTACTGTCTCTTCACCAATTTGTCGCACAGCACCTCTGACTGCTGCACAAAGTCATTCGTAGAAGAGCAGTTTCTGCGGTACCGCAAAAACTGCCCTACCGGCAAATTATCTCTAAGTGCCCGAGGATGGAATGATTGATAATGCAGAAGTGAATTTCTGTCAGTCGCCTTTTGATGTACCATAGTACAAAGTTTAGCATTGCTCACTGCTATGTCCAAGTCCAAGAATACTGCCTTTTTATTACTGAATGCCCAAGTAAACCTGAGACTGCTATCTAATGTATTCAGCCAGTTCAAAAATTCTACCAGCACTATCTCAGTGCCAGTCCAAATACATAAGACATCGTCTATATATCGCCTCCAGAGGCGAAGATTCCTCTGGAAGGGATTAGACGGATGAAATATACAATGTTCCTCAAACTGGCCCACATAAATGCAGGCCAGACTGGGCGCGAAAGTCGCGCCCATAGAAGTCCCGAGACTTGCAAGAATAAATCATTCTTGTAGCTGAAATAATTTCTAGTCAGGGCAATCTCAATACATTGTAAAACAAAAGATTGTGGAGTATCATAAAACCACTCTTGCTCCCCAAGAGCACGCGCTGCTGCCACCAACGTGGCATCCTGGGGTATGCAAGTGTAAAGTGACTCAATATCAATCGTCACCAAAAACTCAGACATAGAGCCAAACTGTAGGTCCTCCAACATATTAAGGACATCCCTAGTATCCTGGACATACGCGGGTTGTTTTATCACTGACTCCCTTAAAAAGAAATCAGCGAATTGTGACAAGGGCTCAAGAATCGATTGAATACCCGAAACTATCGGGCGGCCCGGTGGAGGCCGTTGGGCCTTGTGTATTTTAGGTAATATATAAAACGCCGGGGTTCTTGGTTTGGTATTGATTAAAAAATCTGCTTCTTTAGCAGTGATCCATTTTTTCTCTTTTGCATCTCCAACAAGCTGTTTAATAATTTCCTGTAATTCATTCACAGGATCACGGGGTAACGGACGGTAATTCTCACGCATACATAGCAATCTCATGACTTCAGTTTCATAATCAGTGGTGTTCATAATCACCACCGCGCCCCCTTTATCCGCTGATTTTATGGTGATCAAAGAATTCTCTTGTAGACTTTTGATTGCCCGCCAGTCATCACTACTCATATTCTTATAAATTTGATGCTGCGCGGTACTCTCTAGAGAATTAATCTCTTCTAATACTTTCTGTTGAAAAACACAGACCTCAGGGCCTAGTGTGGAAGAAGGTGGGCAAAATGTGAAGGCCGATGCAAGTTGGTACAGAATAATGACGGGGGATCCTGTGCTTTGTTAGCAAAAAACTTTTTGAGTTTAATTTTTCTCATAGTTTCTTGGAATTCAATGCGACATCTAAATGAATCATGTACAGGGGTGGGAACAAACCCTAACCCTTTATTCAATACCTGTAGTTCATTTGACGTCAACACATGATCAGACAAATTTACCACAATGTTGTTTATACTGGAGTCCTCCCCCTGCTGCGAGTGATTCGAGGTGAGAAGGTTAGCCATGTTCGATCCTGATTCTGTCGTGTATTTCCTCTGGGTCTTTGGCCTCCCCTCTGTAACCCCTCTGACTTTGTCCTAAAAAGAGCGTAACAATGCTCCTAGATCTTCATTGGATTGCTCTTGCTGATTGAATCTAACCCTGTTAGTTTTGTCAGATTGTGCTCCTACCTCGTCCTCTTCACTAGAAGTATTATCAAACGTCCAATTGTCTGGTGTACGCCTGAATGGTTGTCTTCCTCCCCTTCCCTGGCCACCCCGTTGTCTACGTTCAGTACCTTGTTGTCTTTGTTCGGGCCCTTGTTGGTAGTAACTATCCTCAGTGTAAGGGAATGCCCATGCGTGGGTAAAACGTTCAAGATTACGTTTTAAACCTTTTATCTTTTGATTAATCATATAATTTTTATAGTCAGAAAGGTCCTCTTGAATCCTTGCTAACTGCTCCTTCGTATCAGCAAGAGTAGTGTCTCTTTTTATACACTCCTCCAGGTCAACAATCTCTTTAAGGAGTTCCTCACTGAGCCTCTTAGCAGTATTAATGATCAGAATCAACCAGTCGCGGGTACATTTATTGGCAATATAACTCCAATCAACCAGAAACTGGCTGTCTTCCAAAAAAATCCTCGGTTCAATCCGCACCAATAAACTAGCTGGGGCTGCACCTGCTCTAAGATATTCTGTCATCAACGCCCCGTGCAAGGCTATCCTTACTTGTTTTTTCTTAATATTACTCAATTTCTCCCATTCCTCCCTAGCTGATGTAGAACTTGCTAGCGATGTATCGGGAAAAAGTGATGAACCTGACAAAATGGCAGCTATCTGGTCATCTGAAAAGGCTAGCATACCCTGCTCCACAAATCAACATCACCAAGGTAAATACAGAGTTAAGTGAATACCACACAGGTCATAGAAAAACCAAGGATTAAAGTGGGCCGGGATGACCTTTATTTACTAACGGCTCACCTGTGTGTAGAATAAGTTAGAGTTTTCGCACATTTATACTTTTGTGCATCATTAACAACATGCAGAATGTAGTTTTACTCTCGATTTTACATGTATACACTGATATAGTGCTAATACATTCGAACCGAAATTACTATATATTGTATAAGTGTGTTTTGTTAACTAGGCCTCAATTTGGGCCCAGTCACCATATTTTTTTTAATGGATGTCTCCCCCTGCACATTTCACTTTTCATCATTTCTGCAGCACACAGTCAAGCAGACTCATGTTTCTTTACTTCCATTTATGTTGTTCTTGCTGTTCTCAATGAGAAACTTTCCAGCTTAGTCACCATAATGTAACATTTCCAAGGACTTTTCCTTAGCGCACTCTGCCCTACTCATTCATAATAGTTTAATGTTGTTCATGTAACTAGTTTGTCCTGCCATCTCCGGATGACATTAGCATAGAGTGAGCAGAATCCCATATTCATGTAGTGGGACAGTGCTTAGGCGCTAAGGGAAAATGACGTTTAAAAATACTGCTCTCATTTGCTGAGAATGTAATACTTTTGATCATGTCATAATGATTTTGCAATTCTAATGATTTAATATGCAGAAATACTATATATAAAGCATTGATTTTGGGGGGTGACCCAGAACTTTCCTCAAGACTTTCTGATGCTGCTGGGGATGCTGTCTGTTTCGCTAATGATTTACTGCTCATTTGGAACTTAGAATTATTTTGATTTTGCACTTAATTCTGTTTGCCCTAATTGCTGAGAGCCTTCATGGCAATGACTGTATGCTGACTCTGTACTGCCACTTTTGAATTTTTGCAATAAAACCTTAACATTTATTCTGCAGATCTAGAACTCAATTATTGAGTAAGCCTTACTCAAATGACTGTATTTTTGATGTGTAGGGAGGTGCTTTACCTCGGGAACATATTGCCTAATGAAATTGAGGTTCAACACCATATCCGATTCATCAACCAGTGGGCGATCTGTTGAGGTGATATTTTGGGGTGTGCAATTTTCAGGGTCTCCCAAGCCCACAACAGACACCTTGCTACCACATCCTAGGTCACCCAAGATATTTAACATGCTAACACAATAACAATAGGCTTAGTCTGGCTGGCCTGGCTTAACAGGTTTATAATTTCTCACTAATTGTAAATGGGGAGAAATATATTGTCAGTTTGCAATCCCTGTGAGATAATCCTTTATTTTACTGCAGAAATCAATTGTTTGCAAAACACCAATTTCTTCCTTCTGTGAAAGACAATAAGAGATAAGTCACCTCGAGAGAAGGCGTGACATTTCACCTCCCTTAGTACAGAAAGTATCTTGAGTACAAGGGACATAAGAACAGCTTACTAGTCTGGCCAAGCTTCAACTGACAATACGTGTTCTTCATCAATCACAGTTTCAACATCCTACTCGACCATAGTGCTCTGAGTCAATCAGAACACTCAGATTGCAGTCACTATACATGCAGTCATGATTGGTCAAATTTACATAACTTTCCCCTTTAGTAATGTTCAACCAGAATGTTCTGTGATGTAGCAAAATACAAAGGGTGCTATTTCCATTGAATCTTTGTTATGTCGATTTGTATAGCGCACTAGTCACCCATGAGGGTATCCAGACGCTTGAGCAGGTGTGTAGGCGTGTGGACCCAGTAGAGTTATTCGAAAAGCCAGGTCTTCAGCTTCTTGCATCTTGCGCCACTCCAGAAGTTAGGATGATGCTCTAATGTGTTGTGGGAAGCCATTCCATGTTTTGGGTGTGATGTGTGAGAACACACGAACTCCTGCTCTGCTTTTATGAAAGCTGGGGGTGTGAAAGATGTGAGAGTGAGGTTGAGCACAGGTGTTTAGGTGGCTGGTGAAAGTGTATGTGGCTGTTCAGGTATGCTGAGCCAGTGTTGTGCAAGGTTGTTTTGTATGTGTGCATGAGGAGATTGAATTGGCTGTGTTTTGAACAGGGAGCCAGTGGCGCTTTCTGAGGTGGGGTGAGATGTGGGTGTAGCATGGGAGGTTGAGTATGAGTCTTATGAAGGAAACATTCTTTACCCCGCAGTCTCAACAATGACTAGCCTTTACAATGCAGTCACTACCCCAACTGCGACGTTACCATGCATTACTTTAACCCGCAAGTAGTTACAATGACTTGCTGTAGGGGGCGCATTGTTGGACTGTTGTTAGATTTTTAAGTCCAGCACCTTCCCTACTGTTGCGTAGACTGGAGTTGGACTAGTTATTTATAATATTCCAAAGTCCAGTGCCACCAATGCAAGTTGTTATAATGACTTGAGTGGTAAAGTAACACGTGGTAACGTCGCAGTTGGGGTAGTGACTGCGTTGTAAAGGCATGCAGGGTAAATGCATGCAAGGTTCCATCACACAGCTGTCTTGTGGTCGTCTGAAGTCTGTGTAGGAGCTGCTTGTAAATTCCAGCATAGAGTACATTGCTGTAGTTGAGTATACTTGTGTTGAGATGCTTGGGTGACGGTGCGTCTGGTGTTCTGTGGCAGCCACGCGAACATCTTTTGTAGAATACGTAGGATGTGGAAGCAGGCAGAGTTCACTTTGTTGACTTGTGCTCTCATGTTGAACTTGTCGTCCAGGATGATCCCCAGATTTCTGACGTGATCCGTGGGTGTTGGTCCTAGCTTTGTTGGCCACCAGGTGGCATCCCAAGGGGAGGTTCTGTTTCCGAAGACCAGTACTTCCGTCTTGCCGGAGTTGAGCTTCAAGCAGATGGTTCTCATCCATTATGCTACCATGGTCATACAACTGGTGAAGTTGGCTCTGGTGGTGGTTGGCTGTCAGGGAGAGGATGAGTTAAGTGTCATCAGTATAGGAGATGAGGCTGCTGCCTTGGGATTGGATAATGTTGGTGAGCGGAGTTATGTAGACATTGACTAGGGTAGGGCTAAAAGACGATCCCTGGGGGACACCACTGAGCAGTCTCTTTGTCTCCGATGTGAAGGGTGGGTGTCTGACGTGTTGGATTCTTCCCGTGAGGAAGGAGCAAATCCAAATGAGTGCAGCTCCTTGGGTGCCATGGATTTTTCTGATGTTGTGGGAGACCATGTTGAATGCAGCAGAGAGGCTCAGCAGAATGAGGGACACTGTTTATCCTTGGTTCATCGGAGGCTGGGTACTGTTTTGGTGCTGTGGTTTTTTTCTGAATCCTGATTGAGTGTTGTCCAGTAGTTGGAGTTGTTTGAGGTGGGTTGTGAGTTGCTTGTTGAAAGCCTTCTCTATCACTTTGGCTGGATAATAGGGCAAAGAGTTACGATGGAAGTTGCTCAAATGGCTCAGGTCGGACGATGGTTTCTTGAGGAGGGTGTTGATTGCTCCATGCTTCCAGTCTTCCGGGAATGTAGCGAATGTGATGGAGGTGTTGATGATGTGTGTGAAGGCGTTGCTGATGGGTGATGCTCCAAGGTTGTAGACGTGGTGGGGGGATGGATCTGTTGGGGCTCCTTATTGGATGGTCTGCATGATCATCGCTATATCTTCTCTAGTGAGAGTTTTCCATTCGGTCAGGTGGCCATCTTGGTTGGTGATGGGCAGATTTGTGATGAGATCGCTGGGGTCTGGTTGGTGTGGAAAGTTAATGTAGATGTTTGCGATTTTGTAGTGGAAGAAGTTTGATAGGTCGTCGCAGTACTCTTGGGAGAGGGTGATGCTATTGACAGAGGTCGAGGGTGTGGTCAAGTCTTTGACAATCAAGAAGATCTCCTTGCAGCTGTTGGAGCTCCCTTGGATGCGTTCAGCTAGTGCTCTTTTCTTGGTGTCTCCTAGTTACTGGTGGTAGCATCTGAGTGCATCCTTGTAGGTGGTTTTGCAGGCGGTTTCGAGGCTAGCTCGCCATTTTATTTCTAGCTGTTTGCAGCGTTGTTTGGAGTCTTGAAGGTCCTCTAAGTATTAGATGGCCTGCTTGTTGGTTTTCTTTGCTTGTTGTGTTTGATGGGTGCAAGGGCATCTGCACAGTGCTTGATCCAGTTCTTGAAGTTGGTGATGTCCTCGTTGAGGTTGTCTGTGGGGTTAGGTTGATCCGTGCTATGGGCGTGGAGCCAGTCTGCTTCACAGATTTTGCCCATGCTGCAGTTGGGTGAGCTGACACTGGTGGGTTGTTGATTTGCGAAGGATTGATTTTGAAGTGGATGATGGAGTGGTTGGTCCATGTGAGCAGTGAGGTGGAGTTGTACTTCATGCTGGCCCTGGTGGTGAAGATGGGGTCCAGTGTCCGTCCTGCTATGTATGTTGGTTCTATGATGAGTTGAGTTAATCCAACTTTGTTCAGGCTTTCAAGGAGTGCTGTGGAGCAGGGGGTCGGTCCTGTTTTCTAAGTGGAAGTTGAGGTCACTGAGGAGTATGAAGGTTTTGGAGTCGATGGTAAGAGGAGCGATGAAGTCCAGGCTGAGACTGGTGAAGGTAGGGGATCAATTTCTATCATGAATTCCAGGCACCAACCCAGAGAACCCCTCTACTCCTTTCTCATGAGGCTTCCTCTTCTATTACACCTATCCCAGAGGACCCTCATAATGAATGGAACTGCTCAGAGTTTATTCTCGCCTCTATCGGGTGGATCACAAGATCCCTACACATTGGCCCCACCATCTTTTTCTTGCTATGCACCCATTGGGCTGGACTCATCTCTTTTCCATGACCTCTACTCCCCAGCCCCTCCTTTCCACCTTACCTGTCCCAGTTATTTTAGTGCCAAAATTGACAAGGTCCAACTGCACTTCAGGACCACTGCCCTATGATTGTTGTCTGTAACTATAATGTTTCTGTCTCTATAGCCTTATTATTTATAGGCGGTATTGTGCGATAATCTTGAACATGTAACCTAAGCCTATTACTGTTACTGGCGAGTAATATTCTAAAAATGTGTTTTGTATTTTTTTACATGTTCATAAAATCAATTAAATATTTTTTTTTTTTAAATGAGGCTGATGAAGGTAGCTTGCAGTCTAGGTGGTCAGTAGGTTTGGAGTCTGCTCAGGGTGAAGTTTTCAGAGATTTGCAGCTTGAAGTGCAGATGTTCCATGAATGGGGTGGCGCTCTCTGTAGACATAGAGTCTTTGTAAATGACTGTGTAATATGGTGGCGGATATGACATGGAAGCGATATAGTAAGGGTTAGGTGTTTTATTGGGACAGACTTTCTAAAAAGGCAGGTCAGTTTCCCAATCTGGTTTCTCCAAGGTTTTCTTCTCTCTGCTGGCCTTCACCAGAGCATTCCAGTCTCTTCAGTGGCTCGGAATACCCCTCGGGAAAAACAAAGACGGACCTCAGTGTTCAAATCGGGGTACATAGGGTAACCACCACCTCTACCCGGGTGATAAGACCTTTATTGTAATGTGCCTGCCAGCTATAGATTTGTGTGATTGACACCACCACTGGGAGCAGATATTCAGCGAGTACAGTTTTTTTTCCCCAGGATCCTTCTCCTGTGTGGAATCACCCATGAAGTATCTCATGATGTTTTATACAACTCAGACAAACATACTCATTTTGCCAATAGTGAGTTTACACTTGTGCTCCCCACCACCACATTACAGGCCAACCAAATACCCTCGGGCAAAAGCCCACCAGACCACTGCCAAAGAACACCACTTAGGGACTGACCTCATGCCACGGCTCTGAGGCAGGGCCGCCGTGGCCTGGTCTGTAATGCCTTTCACCAGGTTTGAGCATACATCTTCTCCTCCTCCGACCGCTGCCCTCGGCTCCGCCTGGATCCCCACTGCAGAACGAATGCGTCTCCAGGAACTCAATTCTTCCACCAAACTTGGCCTCTGGCTTCACCCAGCTCTCATTGTACCGAAGGTACCTCCTTCTCTCCACATCCTCCATTCGCCTTTCCTCTTCTCCCAACACAAGTGCCTCGTCCTCCTCGCCGCCATGTACACCATTTGCTATTCCAGTCCTCCTACAAATGGGCTCTGTTTCGACATAACAGGGGATGATATCAACAACTAGAACGATAGTTGGCCTCTCAGCAGTGTCCCTGGGGTCCCAGCCAGGACACTCTAGCACCGGTTCTGACAGTAAGCAGAAAAACAGGTGGAAGATAGATAAAAAAAAAGTGAAGTCAAAGAGGAAAAGGCACACAAGGGAGAAAGAGCTGGAAGAGTCCAAGGCTCCTACAAATGGGCTCTGTTTCGACATGACAGGGGATGATATCAACAACTAGAACGATAGTTGGCCTCTCAGCAGTGTCCCTGGGGTCCCAGCCAGGACACTCTAGCACCGGTTCTGACAGTAAGCAGAAAAACAGGTGGAAGATAGATAAAAAAAAGTGAAGTCAAAGAGGAAAAGGCACACAAGGGAGAAAGAGCTGGAAGAGTCCAAGGCTCAAGTGAAAGAGAAAGGAGAAAAGAAGCTGTTCAAAAGTAGACAGCAGAAGAGAGAGAGTAGAAGGAGTGAGGTGGGAGGTGGGAGGTGGGGGCCTCAAGGCAAGGGAACCGGGTCCAAAAGAGCCTTGACTGGATGGAGGACCGGTCACAGGTAAGAGGGGGCTGGACCTAAGCTAGGGGAAGGGCTGTGATACTCAGTCAATCTCTAAACCCTTTCGGGTCTTGATGGGTTCACTATGAGTTTCCATTCTCATGCTCTTGGTAATGGAGTTTGGGTGCAAGGAAGTGAGGAACAAATCTGTCTGCCCTGTGTCTTATTTTCTGCTATTCAAGGTCTCAAAGAAGATAGCTTAGTGACTTTCAGCGAGAACTTTCAGTGCGGACCACAAATCCAATCCAAATAGCCACCTAAATTGGCTGAGCAGACCAGACTACAGGATAGTCTGTCCGCATGTGCATGATAGGATTCTAAAGTTAAATGGATTATAGTCCACTGTTTGGAGTAGTATTTCAGCGCTAGGTGCTGTTTATCATTTCACCTGTACTGCCCTTTCCAACCGTGCCTGAACATATTTTTTATTTCTGAATATTACTCTTAGGCTATCCTGTTTTAGGTTTAAACCTATAATAACTGATAAAACCCCACCAAAAGGGAAAAAGCCCTCACCAATGTAAACGTGTAAGCACCGAAAAAACACCTGCACAATAACAAACTAAATGGCATTAAAAGAAAGGAAAAGGAGAGTGAAAGGGTCATTTTTATTTCTTTCTGAAGGGGCCAATACAATGTAACTTTGTTATACAAGGTAGCAGCAAGAAAGACTGGGCTAGCATTATCCTGCTTGAGTTTTGTTGCTTAGGGACGTTACTAAAATATTGTTTCCTCTTCCTTTTGTTTTTTTCAGTTTTGTGGTCTTTGGTCTAATGATGCAGGGTTTAGAAGCAAGTTTTAGGTCTTATTTAATTCGTTTATAAACTGTAGAGAATCAGGAAATATCAAAATCATATTCAATATTTTGGCTACATTTGATTCTTCCACTGATAGTTAAAATAGCTGGTTTCATAAGAATCTTTCCTAATATGTACCATCACATTTACCCACAGACAGAGAATGGGTGAAACCCTTTGATACATCAGCCCCCTTTTCTAGCGAGTCAGTATTGAAAGCAGGTGAATTACCAAACACTCCAGACTTTATACATTAAAAAAAAAATGTAAGTCCGTTTTTATATAGCGCAGCTACTCACCCTTACGGGTCTCAAGGCGCTGGGGGCCAGAGTGGAAATTAAGTGAGCTATTGCCCAGAGTCACATGGTGCTGAGCTGAGCTGCCGCCGGAGCCGGGGATCGAACCGTGAACCCTGTGCTCCAAAGTCAGCTGCCCTGGCCGCTGCACCACACCTCTCCACACACATACATTCATTGCAAGGTGTAGTGACAGTTATATGTGAAAAGAGTGCTGTCACCAAGCATCTGGGATAGTGGTGAAAACATGACACCAGACGTTTGGAAAACATGGAATGCAGTGCCACTTGGAAGGCTGCTGCAAAACGTTCTTAACAAGTTTAGCAAAGATTGGAGTGATATTGTTTGTATTTGCAGTAATTCAGCTACGTATATGAAAAAGTTGTGTGATGACCTGTCAAAATCGATACCTGAGCTGAGGTGCTTCCATGTAAAAGGTCCTTGCCACTTGCTATGAGGTGCCTCCTTGTAAGAGGTCCTTGCCACTTGCTAGATGGTATGATGAAAGCAACATTACAATCTTGAGAGTTAATGAAGGATACTATTGACTTTGTAGTCCATTCTGGTGCACTGTTTTGTTATGCGCGGAAACTAAAACACAAATATTTCTAATTTTGTTATTTGTGTGGTATCATAGAAAGAGTCATCCCAACTGTGTCATTTAGCCGAGGGTTCTCAGTTCTAGAGGTTGTGAATGCTATGTTATCCACGTGGCGACCGTTTACAGAATGTTTGCTTAGTGATGATGCCAAAGGCAAGAAATGTGAGGATCTTCGGTCGCATAGTGATATGAAAAAAGTACACTCTACTCCATTCTTAGAATGTTACAGGAAAACATGACTGCTGTAGTGGACATAATAAAAAAACTAGAGTCTGAAAACACCCTTGTCTACCAACTGTTCAGCGTAATTGGTGTAGATGTGAAACATCTCCTTGAGAGTAGGCTGGGTGACACTTTTAGTGACTATGGCACTGCAAAATGTTCCATGTTAGAATGCTTGCCACTTGGTAAGCAAAGAAATGTTCAGGAGCAATTCAGGACATTTTATTTTACAGTGCATGAAAAATGGCGTGCAACAATGCATAGAAATGTCCCTTCACCAACCATGGCATTTGAAGTCAATGAAGCCTCACTGTGGTACTCTTCACAAGTTCTAGATCTCTTCCGTAAAGGGGAATTTGCTCTAGACTTTGAAAAGTAATGCTTCATTTTTGACCACTTCAATAACTATGAGGACATATGCGCCCAGTTCAATGCATATATTGCAGAACCTGTCCCAGAGAATCGCAGTCTTCAGGTACACCAGTATAGGCATGGTAAGCTATGTCCGCGGCCAGAGTTACCAAATTGTGTACTGGCTGTTTTGGCTTTGCCCGTCTCAAGTGCCAATGTTGAGAGGGCCTTTAGACAGATAAAAGTTTACACGGGAAGGAAAAACCGAGCCTGCATGACCAAAGACTCACTGAAGAAGTATTTTATGGTGTACTACATTAAGTTGGATTTGTAAAAATGTATCTGGACCTCATATATACTGTACGTACACAGTCTATATGCCATGCACTATCAGTGCAGAAAGCAAGCAATAATAAAAGCAAAACGTTCCATAAACAAAGAAAAAACACTGTTTCTGGTGTTTTTAATGGCACAAAAGTGTGTAACCACAGATAACCACTGTTTTTTAAGGTATTGAAATTACTGGAAAAAACTGGGAAAAAAAACACCAGAATTTGTTAACAATCAGTAAACATAGCACAAAAAACAAGAGTAGTCCGTGTGGATTATTGTTCTTTTGTTCTTCTATCCGAAATGCCCAGCCAACACGTGTTTCGTCGTTAGGGATGTACCCTTCGACTTCCTCAAGGCGGTCAGGCTTACAGCTTCTGTGCCAACCTCCTCTCCGCCGGTTCTACTTCCGTCCCGGCTGGTTTTATGTTGTCAAGTATTTCAAATTTCATAGGCAATCCCTGTGTTACTGCTTTAAACGTTACCTTATCTCTCTGTCGAATGTTCTAAATTGGTGTAGTCAGTGCTATAAAAAAATCCTCCTGTGTTGGACCCCTAATGCGGGTACGCACGGAGACGCAGGTACACAAGATACTTCGGACAGCACACTCGATAAGGTACCCGCATTAGGGGTCCAACACAGGAGGATTTTTTGATAGAAGAATAATCTACACGGACTACTCTTGTTTTTTGTGCTATGTTTACTGATTGTTAACAAAAATCATAATTAATCGGAGTGTGTGCATAGGCTTGTTACAAATTTGTCTGACCCTAGGGTCTAACTTGGAGGGCTCAGGGTGTTTTCCCTCACCTTTTGCACCGCCACATTTGTTGTTGATTGTAATTGACGCAAACTCTATAGGCGCCAATTTCTCCCAGAGAAGAACACCCCCACATTGTATCACTACTCCGTGAAGTTATATCCGAGTTTCCCAAGTGTTCCAACCTCCATAAGTAAGCTTTGAGTGTTTCCCAAACCTACCACCGGAGAGTCAAGATTACAAACGGACTATTGAGTCAATCCATTTTGAATCCATTGATCCACAGGGTAAACCACAGTGCCAAGATGCATAGAGTAACAACCTGCAATTGCCTTAGGTCCCAAACAAACCAAATTCCAGAAGACTCTTTCTTTATTGATCCTCTGACAGTCTTTTGGCACCAACTGTTAAGAGAGTGCACCAAGCATTCTGCTAGGTGTGTCTGTTTCAAATCTTTTGAATCCTAAAATATGGCCTTTGCCATCCCCAAGGGCAAACTGCCAAAGTTACATTGCCAGCCACCACAAAGGGTGACAATATTTCTGTGCTTGTTAGTGCATGTACAGAACATGTACATTTATCCTTTCTCACCAGATATACCTTAACTTGAATAATTGAGAAAAATGATTTCTGGCCATAAAGGACGATTTCAGCTGTAAGAGACTGGCATAAAGATTGCAGCACAGAGGTTTGCAGAGTTCATTTTAATGTGTAACAAATTGCTTGTAAGGTTTTATGAGGCGATTGTCACGAATAAAGAATATTGAAGTGATGGGGTTGGATGTGTTTCGGAAAGTACTTTTAAAATGCAGTCACAAAATGTTTTTCACCTTATAATACTTGCTGGTTGAGCTAGAACGTGCAAATTTGGAAGCCAAACACATTTTTAGGGATGTCATATCAGGTGCTCTTTGGTTGAGTGATGATCACCAACAGGTCTGTTGGAATTTTATATCTGATTTTCTCACGTTAGCATTAAATTTTAGGATCAAATTCAAGATGGTTTGCATCTTCCATAAAGCCTAATAGAACAAAGGCCCAGCATCCTTGCAAAAAGTGTCTTCATAATACATCCCCAAAGCAACTTTCGATCAGCTTCACTACTCCTGATCCGTCAATGCCCATATAATTAAGAGAAGCACCCAGATCCCAAACTCAAAGCTCAGCCAAATTGCCTCTGATTCCCGAAGCTCCTTAAAAATGAACTTTTTAACAAGTCATTTGCATGAATCAATTTCTTCAGGTACCTCACATGAAGAATGTGACATGATAGCTTACACAGATTCCTCATGTACTCTTACAACCCATATCTTAGCAGGTATTCTTGTTGCGCTGATCTTCTCCTTTGTACAATCCAGAGCTCCAAAAAGTTATAGTGTGAAGACATCTAGTGATTACCAAACTTCTAAATAAATCCATAAATACAAGTATTCAATGTTTTTTTTTTCATTTGTATGGCAGGAGTTTTAAAATGTATACAGTATATTCACCCTGATGGGCAAAAATGTGAGCAGAGAGGAATGTAATACCGTTTAATGTAATTTTCTCCTTCCTTCCAGTCCAAGAGATCGCCCTGCGTTTCCTAATTCTGAAGACATAAAGTGGTCTTTTCAACAGAGCAGAATGCATTGATTTGGGAGACGATCTCTCTCTTGTATAACCTGTACAATCCCTGCAGTTCAGTGGCTACTTCTCACGCACAGCATTTTTGAAATGATGCGGATTCAGCGCAGACAGAAGAGAGATAAGGTGGTTTCATTGGTAATTTAAAAATATATGTGCAATAACAGCGTTTCCGCAAAGGCACAGTGAATTGATTTACACCTTGCAAAAAGTGAGATAAGAAAGAGGTTAGTGAGTTAATCTATTTGTTGAGGATGCCTTGAGCTATGCCGAGAAATGTGAACTAGAGGCGTCATGTGGGACGAGGCAATCAGTAAGTCTAAAAGATAGTTCAAGTAGCCAAGCTTATCAAGGGCTATCCTTTAGATCTGTCCGAAGGTCAGATACCACAAGGGAGCTATGCATTACTGAAGCAAAGGAACCATAAGAGCAAATACTGTATTTCCATTTTTTTTCAACCAATTAAGATATTACTGTAACAATGGTGTTGTAGAGCTTTACTTCATGCAAATTAAGGGCCCATAAAGCGCTAGCCAATTAATCGAAATGGGATAATCCTGAGGTACCATGTCCCGCAATTACTTGAAATGAATTAGTCAGGAGCTATAGGGAGAGTAAACTTGCCCACCTACAGGAGAGCTCAGCAATAGGTACTCTAACAGCTATGACAGTTAAGGAACATTATATTTTAGAGTCTTTCCTGGATGACATACAACCAGCACTGGCAAGGAAATTTTATATATACAATTTAGGCATGGGGCCCTTCCCCTGCGTGCATTTTCCAATAAGTGGGCAGGTACATTCTCTTTAGGATGTCCGGCTTATATTTAGGTGGAGACAGAACTTCATGTATTTTTTTTCTGTCCTGGTTACAACAAAGCCGGACATCGTTGGTTGATCCAACTGTGCAGAAATTGGGGTCTAAATGTTGTGCAGAGGTTTTTAGGCTCCTGAAATATAATACTGAAAAGCCCATCGGTTTTGCGGTGTTGCGCTTTCTATTTTCTATGTGGTGTGTGCGCAAGTCACTTTTGGAAACTGATAAAGCCGGGTTCCGCTACCAAAATTTAACTAGTAACCCTAGGTCAATGGATCTTTTGTTACCTGCTGAGAAGTGTAAAGGGAGAAATAACTCAATTAAGGCAATCCAACTCTTTTTCACTGGCTACAACTCAAAAGATTACAGACTCCGAATTCCAGTTTAGTGGGTTTATTACAATGCCAGAAACAACTGAATGCACAAGCACCTCAGGATGAGGTTGTAAAAGTACATGGGAACTAATACAAAGCCATACCTACGAGTGAGTCTGATCCGATAAATCATGAAAAGAATGAAAAGTTCCCAAAACAGAACACAGACAAGGACTGCCCCAACATCTAAGTAAGACTTCATCCGCGGCTGAAAAGTAAAGAACATTAGACTATCCCTACTCTATCGCTAAAGTGACATCCCTACTTAGCATTTCCCAGGCAAGACCAATTAAAGGTGTCAGCTCGTGAAGACTTCCTAAGAAGTACACTCACGTCGTATGGGTCGGTCTCTTTACCCCTTCTCCTAACACCCTTCTTCTCCTCTCTCATCCCCCTTCTCCTAACTCAACCCTCGGGACACTGTCCCTAATACAAAATGCACAGATGTAAAACACGCCCCCAGATCACCTCATCTCACTGGGCACTTCTCATAGGTAAATTTCCACCGTCTTCCTCACTCCATCCAAGTTCGGCTCGATGATCTTGATTCCCAAGCCTCCTCAGTGAGAAAGAACACCGGCTGCCAATTATCGACATTCCATTTACAAAGTATCACTTCTCCTCCATGCCTAACTCCTAAAACAAAAGGCGTTAGTTTAACTAACAAAGGCAGCTTCTTCCACCTGCAATGGAAACGTGAGAACAGAACAACCTTGCATGTACATGAAATTCGCTGACTACCTCCAAATGCGAGAGCTTACCAGGGAAATTACATTTTCAGGCCTACACAAATCGGCCAACATAAGAATAAACTAATAGGCCTTCAATTACACAAAGTGAACATTTCATTATAGGCCTCTAAACATCAAATTATACACACAAATTAACGGTGCTTTCCTTTGCAAGCATCTACAATTATTACACGTTAAGCGCAATTAGTCATCTCCACATGCAGACTCTAATATGATGCACGTTTATATCAAAATGCATTACATTACACATAGGCTTTTCGTTAGGCAATTGCAATACGCTAAAGGTTACTCTTTTACAAACATAAATGTCATTTCGTTTCTTTTGCATGGCACGAAACAATTTCTATCAGTTCACTTACAGATCATTATTACAACACGGTTTCTAATGTCCAAATGTTAATACAACACAGGAATATATGCGGGTGTGGACTATCCATGATTATGATGCACCCCTACAATTTTAGAGCACCCTCGCGCTCCATCAAAACCAACCCACAGATGTAAGCCGATGTATTTTTTAACGGGACTCGGTCTATTTTTTAATCTATTTATTACATATTTAGCTAGTTTTAAATAGTTTTTAGCTTGAGGGAGCATTGTATACCCATTTTAAGTATTTTTTTAATACATGGGCTAATCTTTATGGGTCAATAGACTGTACATTTTGGTAAATTGAATTTTTAATTTTCCATACTATAAGTGTATTTTAACAGGGTGCTATATATTGGCTAGACTTTTTGGGGAATATTTAATGGGGTGCAGGTTTGTCAACTGTAACTGTAAATCAGGCCTTTGCAGGATATGCGAATGTGTATTTTATGACTGTTCTAATGTATTGTATGATCTATTGCACCTGCACTTTTATGGTCTATTGACCGAAATAAAGTATTCGAATTGAAATCCACGATGGAGGCTAGTCATCAAATCAATGTATTTAAATAACCTGAAGCACATTAGGTTCCTCAAGGAAGAAAGAGAGTGATTTAGTTTTTAAACTAGAAAGGTTTATTAAAGGTTTACAGCTCAAAATCATCAAGTTAGTATCAATCAGGAGTCATTAAATGAATGTATTTAGTAAATATGACGTTCAAAGCGATCAAAGTCAAATAAATGAAAGACAAATCAGTGTAAAGTTGTCTCAAGAGAAAGGTTAAGTAAAATCAGTTCTCCCATAAAGAGAACACCCAACTCTGCTCGAAGTTGTCTCAAACTGGACAAAAGAATGTCTCTATGCGCTCTAGAAAAGGTCTGCTCGACGCTAGCTTAAATCACCCAGTTCTAACATTTGCTACACCTACACATGGTTCCCATCCAGTGCTCCAATCAGGTTAAGGCATAAAGATACAAGACTAGCTCATTAGTTTCTCAGGACACTACACAATGAAGCTTCTCTAAGCTTTCTTCAAACTTGCAGTTATCTGCAACAAATGAGATATTTGGACCAGCCTTTACTGTGCAAGTGCACTGTGACAGTTCATTAAAATAATTCAGCAGTTTTCACGTAAAATGAAATATTTCCCTTAGAAAGAAAAGAAGGACACA
Source organism: Calotriton arnoldi (assembly GCA_963921515.1). NCBI lineage: Eukaryota > Metazoa > Chordata > Amphibia > Caudata > Salamandridae > Calotriton > Calotriton arnoldi. The sequence continues at coordinate 691,040 of CAWUFW010005705.1, forward strand.
TTGCATTTATAAATGTAAGTTCAGCTTGTCCTTGAAATAAAAAAGACGTATGTTTATGAAACAAGGTGGCAATAAATCGTTACTCATTTTAAAATGCAGGCCTACATTAACTATGATCAATCTAAACATGAATAATACACAGTTAATGTATTTGTCTGTTTACATGTTAATGCCAATATCAATGGAAAACATTTCATTTGAAAAATAACCCCACCAATCATCACTCTGGTGATCTCTCGTGTTGTGTTTTTTAAGAAAAAGAATTTGGGAAATTGTCAATCTTATTGTGTGTTGTTTTCTTGATGGAGAAGAAATTTTCCATTTTTCTTTATATATGATATGTTTTTAATCTTGTACACATTTTTAATAAAGTCAGCATATCTATGCATCATTTGTAGGTTTCTGTGCCAGTATATGGACTGTTGGTGTTAACAGTGTTCTCTTTTATGAAATGTGTAATGGTTGTGGGGTGAATGAAAGTGTGGATCTGAAAGAATACTGTGAAGTTAGAATCTAAGCATTCCCAAAGGACGCTTATATTTAAATTGACTCTGGGAGCCACCACACATTACACCCGCATTGCTTTTAAATCTCAGAAGTTGTTGTCTTTTGCAGCTTGCATCTAGATTCCTCTAGATCCTTTCATTCTTCGTAAATTTTACTCTGCAGGTCTTCAAAATCCATTTAATCTGTCCTTCATTTTCACCTTCTTGATTCATACAGTTGCTTCCCTACATTGTATCTTGACTCACTTTTTGCACGGGTGTACGAAAGACCCAATGCTCCCAAGACTCTCATAACTTTGGAATACTCACGTAGCAACCTAAAAAACACCTTCTCTGAGTAACTTCCCTCAGAACCATCTTCATTTAATATATTCATATTAAATCTATGTTGCTTCTCTAAATGGGACACATCTGGTTTAGTTTTGAGTAAAGCATGCTTGACGGAAGAGTTAAGATGCACTAGTAAACCAATCATTAGTATAACTATGGCAATACCACTACTATTATTAGAACTCTACAACTTTTCAGTGTACTTGACACCATGGTTTCTTTTAAGTCAGAAATGAAATAAATCAAAAATCAACTTGTTGATTCTCCTGTTCAAATCAGCAGCACTTTCAGTTCATTCAGAGTAAGCCTGTTAGTTCAGTTGACTTCAGCATTAGAAGCCTACAGTCTACAACTAGATACTCTAAAGAAACTAACAAATTCTACTCTTCTACTGGAACCTATGGACTTAACATTTTTGGTGAATATTCAGGATACAAAACATAAAACTTCAGCATCTGGATATATGCAATTTAAATTCAGTCAATCACAATCAATCAGTATTTGTTGTGGTAGCATTATGCATGGGCGGGCCTTCAAAAACACCTTGATGATCCTATCTGTTTGTCTTCTGTGAAGTTTCAAATCTTTGTTTGGTTTTAATATAATCACTGCGATTTACTACAATGCCTCTTCATGGCTATATATATATCTAGATATATATATATAGATATATATATATACAGACAATAGGACGTCCCAGGGGATTCAGTTCATCTTTATGAATCTTCTGTAGGTGATAAAATGTAGGTATTACTAGATGGGGACAGCAAAGAAATTGGTACTCTTCTGTATCAAGCATGTTCTTCTCATGCCAACGTCTACGGATCAGGAGAAACAGCTCCAGGGACTGCAATTTTCGAATTTCAGCCCGAGAGAGCATTGCAAGATTCACTGCAAGAGGATATCAGAGATCACTATTAGATAGAGCAATGAGCCAAGTACAAAAAATATCCAGAGTGGAACTGTTAAAAGACAGAAGTAAGAAAACAGTCGAGAAAGATAAATTTAGGATGGTAACCAGTTTCTCCAGTCACGCCAGTGAGTTAAGAAGAATTTTACATAGAAACTGGCGAACATTATAAGACGGATTCTGTTATGGCATCCGATCTTCCCATTGTCCATTGATTATCTTCAAGAAAGCTAGATCGCTGAGAGATCAGTTAGTACAAAGCCATTACACAAAAGAAGGAAGAAGTTCAACCATGAAAGAATTGCGAGGTTTCTTCCCTTGTGGGAGGTGCAAGGCCTGTGCTAACTGCTGGAAGGTTCTATCCTATGACATCCCAGGTTTTAAAAAACCTAAGCTGATATCCAAATTTATGAACTGTAATACACCATTTACAGTTTATTGCCTAACATGCCCCTGCCAATTGAGATATATTGGCAGCACCATCCATCCTACGAAGACACGTATTATGGAGCATTTGAGGGCCATAGTGAATAAAGATACATCGTATCCTGTAGTGAGGCACTTTGAATTAATGCATGAAAGCAATAGAGATCTTCTGCATTATTTCTGCTTAGATCATGTGCCAATATATTTAAGATGAGGAGACAGAGTAATGAAACTCCGAAGATTAGAGTCAAGATATATCATAGATCTGCAAATGAAGACCCCACTTGGCATGAACAGTGGGGAAGAATTATCTGTACATATATAATTGCAGTCTGTATAGAGATGAATTGGTACTGTACGTGTTTTAGATCTGGTGAAATTCTTAACCATTAAGATATCCCTCTACAATATTTAAAGGCTATGTAAGATTCTTTGGGATGACCTTTTAATTTCTGTGAATTATTTGATTTGGGCATGTGATGACTCAATATGAATTTTTCTTTTCATTCTTTCAACAATCATGTTAATAATGGCGGAATGTAATGTTGGATTTATTTCTAAGGTGTGTAAGATACAACCTAGCTGCATCATGGCTCTCAGACAGGTTGCATCATGGGATGTATGAAAATATGCACACCTGAATAAGGTTCGAGGTAGCAAGTGTCTAAATAGCATACAAGGTGAACTAGTGAGGTCTTGGTTACTGGGCCCATATAGGGCGGTATTGTATAAGAGGATTTTAAGAAGTATCCAAGTACAAACCTTATAAGATATAGAAAAGCCTATACAGGGCAAGACATTGCACTTAGCACTTTCAATGCCTTTATTTATATGTGATTTTATGAAACCCTAAGAATTGTTGACACCTTAGAATTATGATCATATTTGTTAATGCACGAAAGCCCATACAGGGCATCATATTGCACTTAGCAGTATCAATTACATGGAACTTGTTTTATGAAAAATTATAAATTGTTGCCATCTTAATTATATGATGATATTTGACAGTGTACGGAAGCCCTTATAGGACAGGATACTGCACTTAGCACCTTTAATTATATAAGTGATGTTGATCATATGAAAAAACATTGATTGTTGGTATTTAAGTTATATGCTTACATCAGTTAATGAGAATGTAAGACATGCTAATATGGCGCTTATGGTTACACAGTTAATCGAGTTTTGTAATCCATGCCGTTGTCGATTTCTAATGAAATGACGTATGCGATGACGTATATAATGATGCTGCTGTCAGCTCGCCTGTTGACATTGAGAAAGGAGACAGCCGAAATGCGTCTGTTGCACATTTTGTTCATCAAAAAGAATGAATTAATTCATCCCCGAGAGTGTCGATCCCATTTATGGCAGTAGGAGCGGTGATATTTATCGCAGGCTCACCCCCGCGTGATCGGGCACTCGTACGCGAGTGCGGCAGGAAAAGGTGGTTCGGAGCAGCGCATATATATATATTATGTATACTTTGGTTTTTTGCAACTTACATGATAATTTTGAAGTGTAGGTCACATGCTTCCCTCTAAAGATGTATTTAAATATGTATGGAAAATTATTTGCATAATATTAATTGCATGATCTCTAAAGATGATACAAGATGGATTCATGCACATATTTCAGTTAAGTGATCTCTGAAATTTAGTGTAAATCAGCGATTATGAATTCGTTCTCCTTTGAAAATGGATTGAATATATATTTTTGGGTGCTCGCTGCTTGGCCCATTCAGGGCAAGATGGTAACATACTATGTGGCATTCTATGGCATATTTATCCACAAATAATGAGCTGGCATCAGGTACGATTGTTGAATGACTTAGATTGATGCATGGAATCTTAGCACTCAGGAGAATATGAAATTTGTTGAAATCATGCAATTTCCATGGCACATGATGCATGAATTTTAGAATTTATTCTTTAAATAATACGTACCAGTGATGCGTTATAAGTAACCTTAGTTATTAATTGAATTTTCTTTAGATATATAGACATGTAATGACGGCCATTCCAAAATGTCTGCCACAGTTTTCAATGTTTGTATTCATTTTGCACAAGGACACTTTCTATGTCACTGACTACTGGGTATGTATAACTTTATTTAAATGCACTTCATTTCTGAACAAATCGACACTGACGAAGGTAAATACGCCGAAACGCGTTTGTCTGGTATTCCGCTGTTGAGAAATAAAGAACTTTAAATTATTACTGCTCCAGAGTGCGCTCGTTACTTTAAAGCAACTCCGAGAACGGGAGAGTTGCGGTTTGGGAATATATATATATATATATATATATATATATATATATATATATCAGCTGGCAACCAGTACCTTTATTGGATATGGACAGGAGCAGGCATCACAATTCTATTTGCAGTCCAAAGTCGAAATTTGCCTGACGCGTTTCAGCGCTTGTGCGCTTTTCTCAGAGGCTTGACAATGTTCTTGTGCTCGTTCTGACATGCCCTCTTTAATTAACTTGATTGCCTGGCCCTAGATGGGCCGCATTGATTCCTGGGCATTGTAGTGCATTTGTCAGTTCATTAAAACTCCCAATGGATGCACAAAATTCTTCTGCAGGTAAACTTTAAAAGCCCTCCGATGGGCCTTGCAATGCCAATCTGTCCTCAATCCCATAAGCTGCTGGTCCACATATGCGGCTCGAAAATGCTAAACGCGTGGCCCCCAATGTTACCGGGGTGGTGCGTCCTTCACAGCAAGGACCGCCGTGTTCACATATAAGCTCCAGATCGCCCCTAGGCAAGAACGCACTCACACAGCAGCTGGCAACCAGTACCTTTATTGGGTATAGACAGGAGCAGGCATCGCAATTCTATTTGCAGTCCAAAGTCGAAATTTGCCTGACGCGTTTCAGCGCTTGTGCGCTTTCCTCAGAGGCTCGACAATGTTCTTGTGCTCGTTCTGACACGCCCTCTTTAATTAACTTGATTGCCCGGCCCTAGATGGGCCGCATTGATTCCTGGGCATTGTAGTGCATTTGTCAGTTCATTAAAACTCCCAATGGATGCACAAAATTCTTCTGCAGGTAAAATTTAAAAGCCCTCCGATGGGCCTCGCAATGCCAATCTGTCCTCAATCCCATAAGCTGCTGGTCCACATATGCGGTTCGAAAATTCTAAACGCGAGGCCCCCAATGTTACCGGGGTGGTGCGTCCTTCACGGCAGGGACCGCTGTGTTCACATATAAGCTCCAGATCGCCCTTAGGCAAGAACGCACTCCCACAGCAGCTGGCAACCAGTACCTTTATTGGGTATAGACAGGAGCAGGCATCGCAATTCTATTTGCAGTCCAAAGTCGAAATTTGCCTGGCGCGTTTCAGCGCTTGTGCGCTTTCCTCAGTGGCTCGACAATGTTCTTGTGCTCGTTCTGACACGCCCTCTTAAATTAACTTGATTGCCCGGCCCTAGATGGGCCGCATTGATTCCTGGGCATTGTAGTGCATTTGTCAGTTCATTAAAACTCCCAATGGATGCACAAAATTCTTCTGCAGGTAAAATTTAAAAGCCCTCCGATGGGCCTCGCAATGCCAATCTGTCCTCAATCCCATAAGCTGCTGGTCCACATATGCGGCTCGAAAATTCTAAACGCGTGGCCCCCAATGTTACAGGGGTGGTGCGTCCTTCATGGCAGAGACCGCCGTGTTCACATATAAGCTCCAGATCGCCCCTAGGCAAGAACACACTCCCACAGCAGCTGGCAACCACTACCTTTATTGGGTATAGACAGGAGCAGGCATCGCAATGCTATCTGCAGTCCAAAGTCGAAATTTGCCTGACACGTTTCAGCGCTTGTGCGCTTTCCTCAGAGGCTCGACAATGTTCTTGTGCTCGTTCTGACACGCCCTCTTTAATTAACTTGATTGCCCGGCCCTAGATGGGCGCTGAGAAAGCACCACCCCGTTATCCCTGGGGGCCACAGTGTTTGGGATTCACCTGAATGATGTTTGTGGATCTGCCAGCAGGATTGAGAACGGCGACGGCGTACTGAGGCCCATCTGAGGGCTTATAATTTTATCAGCAGTAACATTTGCGCATTGTTCTGACTACGTGGCCCAGCATGCACAGGACTCAATCGAGCAGCCCATCCATGGGCGTGTAATTAGTATATAAGGGTGTGGCCAGAACGCGGACACATTTCATTGTCAGAAGCCTCTGAGGAAGGAAACTTGAAACGCGTCAGGCAATATGACTATGAGCTGCGAAATGAATCGGCATGCCTGAGCTGTTCATACCATTAAAGGCTTGAAGCTGATTGCTGGCTAATGAGTGCTTCTCGCCGAATGGGCACCTTGGAGCAGAATATATATATATATATATATATATATATATATATATATATATATATATATATATATATATATCTGAAAACGGACTCACATACTGTGAGAAAGACTTGTAGCCGAAACACGTCAATGTTGGGCTGAGACCTGGCTGTTTGTTCGTTCAATAAATGCCTGGATGTGATAAATCTTCTGAGTGCCACGTATTATTTTTGGAGAGAAAAAAAAAAAAGTATATATATATATATATGTGAAGAAAAGGATGCCCCCAGGCGAAGTGCACTCACTCAGGTTGAAAAGCTTTTATTGGCAAAACCAGCTTCGATCGATACACACCACAAGGCAGTCCCATGCCTGACGCGTTTCGGACTTGACGTCCTTTCTCGAAGGCGACACGTGAAAGACTGCAACCTCACTCCCAATATATCCCCATGATTTTAAATCAGTCTCAGGTGAGTATGCATTATGGGATTGGGAGTCCAAATGTTACCCTTGTGGGTTTGCAGCCACACCACCTGCCAAAATAAAAGTACAATTCTTACTGCCATTGTGAGTCAAGCAAAGTCAGTTCAAATTCCATGGCAACCTGATTCCACAATTGCTGTTCAAATAAACATGCCACGGATCAGCTATACTTTTCGCGGCGGTGCAACTTCACGGCCGGGCCGGCCGTATTAATGTGAAGAAAAGGATGCCCCCAGGCGAAGTGCACTCACTCAGGTTGAAAAGCTTTTATTGGCAAAACCAGCTTCGATCGATACACACCACAAGGCAGTCCCATGCCTGATGCGTTTCGGACTTGACGTCCTTTCTCGAAGGCGACACGTGAAAGACTGCAACCTCACTCCCAATATATCCCCATGATTTTAAATCAGTCTCAGGTGAGTATGCATTATGGGATTGGGAGTCCAAATGTTACCCTCGTGGGTTTGCAGCCACACCACCTGCCAAAATAAAAGTACAATTCTTACTGCCAGGGTGAGTCAAGCAAAGTCAGTTCAAATTCCATGGCAACCTGATTCCACAATTGCTGTTCAAATAAACATGCCACGGATCCGCTATACTTTTCGCGGCGGTGTAACTTCACGGCCGGGCCGGCCGTATTAATGTGAAGAAAAGGATGCCCCCAGGCGAAGTGCACTCACTCAGGTTGAAAAGCTTTTATTGGCAAAACCAGCTTCGATCGATACACACCACAAGGCAGTCCCATGCCTGACGCGTTTCGGACTTGATGTCCTTTCTCGAAGGTGACACGTGAAAGACTGCAACCTCACTCCCAATATATCCCCATGATTTTAAATCAGTCTCAGGTGAGTATGCATTATGGGATTGGGAGTCCAAATGTTACCCTTGTGGGTTTGCAGCCACACCACCTGCCAAAATAAAAGTACAATTCTTACTGCCAGTGTGAGTCAAGCAAAGTCAGTTCAAATTCCATGGCAACCTGATTCCACAATTGCTGTTCAAATAAACATGCCACGGATCCGCTATACTTTTCGCGGCGGTGCAACTTCACGGCCGGGCCGGCCGTATTAATGTGAATAAAAGGATGCCCCCAGGCGAAGTGCACTCACTCAGGTTGAAAAGCTTTTATTGGCAAAACCAGCTTCGATCGATACACACCACAAGGCAATCCCATGCCTGATGCGTTTCGGACTTGATGTCCTTTCTCGAAGGCGACACGTGAAAGACTGCAACCTCACTCCCAATATATCCCCATGATTTTAAATCAGTCTCAGGTGAGTATGCATTATGGGATTGGGAGTCCAAATGTTACCCTCGTGGGTTTGCAGCCACACCACCTGCCAAAATAAAAGTACAATTCTTACTGCCAGTGTGAGTCAAGCAAAGTCAGTTCAAATTCCATGGCAACCTGATTCCACAATTGCTGTTTAAATAAACATGCCACGGATCCGCTATACTTTTCGCGGCGGTGTAACTTCACGGCCGGGCCGGCCGTATTAATGTGAAGAAAAGGATGCCCCCAGGCGAAGTGCACTCACTCAGGTTGAAAAGCTTTTATTGGCAAAACCAGCTTTGATCGATACACACCACAAGGCAGTCCCATGCCTGACGCGTTCCGGACTTGACGTCCTTTCTCGAAGGCGACACGTGAAAGACTGCAACCTCACTCCCAATATATCCCCATGATTTTAAATCAGTCTCAGGTGAGTATGCATTATGGGATTGGGAGTCCAAATATTACCCTTGTGGGTTTGCAGCCACACCACCTGCCAAAATAAAAGTACAATTCTTACTGCCAGTGTGAGTCAAGCAAAGTCAGTTCAAATTCCATGGCAACCTGATTCCACAATTGCTGTTCAAATAAACATGCCACGGATCCGCTATACTTTTGCGTGCGGTGCAACTTCACGGCCGGGCCGGCCGTATAATGTGAAGAAAAGGATGCCCCCAGGCGAAGTGCACTCACTCAGGTTGAAAAGCTTTTATTGGCAAAACCAGCTTCGATCGATACACACCACAAGGCAGTCCCATGCCTGATGCGTTTCGGACTTGATGTCCTTTCTCGAAGGCGACACGTGAAAGACTGCAACCTCACTCCCAATATATCCCCATGATTTTAAATCAGTCTCAGGTGAGTATGCATTATGGGATTGGGAGTCCAAATGTTACCCTCGTGGGTTTGCAGCCACACCACCTGCCAAAATAAAAGTACAATTCTTACTGCCAGTGTGAGTCAAGCAAAGTCAGTTCAAATTCCATGGCAACCTGATTCCACAATTGCTGTTCAAATAAACATGCCACGGATCCGCTATACTTTTCGCGGCGGTGCAACTTCACGGCCGGGCCGGCCGTATTAATGTGAAGAAAAGGATGCCCCCAGGCGAAGTGCACTCACTCAGGTTGAAAAGCTTTTATTGGCAAAACCAGCTTCGATTGATACACACCACAAGGCAGTCCCATGCCTGATGCGTTTCGGACTTGATGTCCTTTCTCGAAGGCGACACGTGAAAGACTGCAACCTCACTCCCAATATATCCCCATGATTTTAAATCAGTCTCAGGTGAGTATGCATTATGGGATTGGGAGTCCAAATGTTACCCTCGTGGGTTTGCAGCCACACCACCTGCCAAAATAAAAGTACAATTCTTACTGCCAGTGTGAGTCAAGCAAAGTCAGTTCAAATTCCATGGCAACCTGATTCCACAATTGCTGTTCAAATAAACATGCCACGGATCCGCTATACTTTTCGCGGCGGTGCAACTTCACGGCCGGGCCGGCCGTATTAATGTGAAGAAAAGGATGCCCCCAGGCGAAGTGCACTCACTCAGGTTGAAAAGCTTTTATTGGCAAAACCAGCTTTGATCGATACACACCACAAGGCAGTCCCATGCCTGACGCGTTTCGGACTTGACGTCCTTTCTCGAAGGCGACACGTGAAAGACTGCAACCTCACTCCCAATATATCCCCATGATTTTAAATCAGTCTCAGGTGAGTATGCATTATGGGATTGGGAGTCCAAATGTTACCCTCGTGGGTTTGCAGCCACACCACCTGCCAAAATAAAAGTACAATTCTTACTGCCAGTGTGAGTCAAGCAAAGTCAGTTCAAATTCCATGGCAACCTGATTCCACAATTGCTGTTCAAATAAACATGCCACGGATCTGCTATACTTTTCGCTGCTGTGCAACTTCACGGCCGGGCCGGCCGTATTAATGTGAAGAAAAGGATGCCCCCAGGCGAAGTGCACTCACTCAGGTTGAAAAGCTTTTATTGGCAAAACCAGCTTCGATCGATACACACCACAAGGCAATCCCATGCCTGACGCGTTTCGGACTTGACGTCCTTTCTCGAAGGCGACACGTGAAAGACTGCAACCTCACTCCCAATATATCCCCATGATTTTAAATCAGTCTCAGGTGAGTATGCATTATGGGATTGGGAGTCCAAATGTTACCCTCGTGGGTTTGCAGCCACACCACCTGCCAAAATAAAAGTACAATTCTTACTGCCAGTGTGCGTCAAGCAAAGTCAGTTCAAATTCCATGGCAACCTGATTCCACAATTGCTGTTCAAATAAACATGCCACGGATCCGCTATACTTTTCGCGGCGGTGCAACTTCACGGCCGGGCCGGCCGTATTAATGTGAAGAAAAGGATGCCCCCAGGCGAAGTGCACTCACTCAGGTTGAAAAGCTTTTATTGGCAAAACCAGCTTTGATCGATACACACCACAAGGCAGTCCCATGCCTGACGCGTTTCGGACTTGACGTCCTTTCTCGAAGGCGACACGTGAAAGACTGCAACCTCACTCCCAATATATCCCCATGATTTTAAATCAGTCTCAGGTGAGTATGCATTATGGGAGTGGGAGTCCAAATGTTACCCTCGTGGGTTTGCAGCCACACCACCTGCCAAAATAAAAGTACAATTCTTACTGCCAGTGTGAGTTAAGCAAAGTCAGTTCAAATTCCATGGCAACCTGATTCCACAATTGCTGTTCAAATAAACATGCCACGGATCCGCTATACTTTTCGCGGCGGTGCAACTTCACGGCCGGGCCGGCCGTATTAATGTGAAGAAAAGGATGCCCCCAGGCGAAGTGCACTCACTCAGGTTGAAAAGCTTTTATTGGCAAAACCAGCTTCGATCGATACACACCACAAGGCAGTCCCATGCCTGACGCGTTTCGGACTTGACGTCCTTTATCGAAGGCGACACGTGAAAGACTGCAACCTCACTCCCAATATATCCCCATGATTTTAAATCAGTCTCAGGTGAGTATGCATTATGGGATTGGGAGTCCAAATGTTACCCTCGTGGGTTTGCAGCCACACCACCTGCCAAAATAAAAGTACAATTCTTACTGCCAGTGTGAGTCAAGCAAAGTCAGTTCAAATTCCATGGCAACCTGATTCCACAATTGCTCTTCAAATAAACATGCCACGGATCCGCTATACTTTTCGCGGCGGTGCAACTTCACGGCTGGGCCGGCCGTATTAATGTGAAGAAAAGGATGCCCCCAGGCGAAGTGCACTCACTCAGGTTGAAAAGCTTTTATTGGCAAAACCAGCTTCGATCGATACACACCACAAGGCAGTCCCATGCCTGACGTGTTTCGGACTTGAAAAGTATATATATATATATATATATATATATATATATATATATATATATTGCTTCCGGAGTGGAATATTGTGCCTTGTTATTGTAAAAGGCGCTCAATTTTAAAATTGTTACCTATTCTAGGAAAAGTAAATGTGCTAGGAATTTTGATGTTAGGGTCACTTAATTATGAAAAGCCTGGTGCCCCTTTGGATGTACAGCCTCTAACATAAACCTACCTTGATAGGATTAACTAATTAACTAACTAATTTACTTGTGTCAGGGACCAACTATAAGAGAACTGATTCTTTCAATCCAGTATGCAATATTAGAGTTCAGCACCATCTGTAGGTGTAGCAAAGGGAGGGACAAGCTGTTGAAAATATGCTCTACCTTAACATTGGGTCTAGAAAAAAAACAGGCAATAGAAATTTGGCCTTTGACAGACTGCAAATCAAAAATATTCTTATTTTGAAAATACATTTTACAACTCCAAGTCAACAAAGTTTTTTTCTATGTCTGCCAACCACCAGCCTTATTTTGCTAACTCGCTGACAAGCGCTGGGCACACAAGGATCGCTGCAGCAGGAGTCTTAACCTTAAATAATATTATAAAATGCAGCTTCTTTGTGACTAATTAAGTAAGTTAGAACAGATTTTCTGTCAGATTTGTCCTTCTTGCCAATTTATCTGCATTTTTTTTTTTAAATACATGCATGCATTAACTGATAGCGCTGCCCCTCTTGACTCCATCATATTTCCTTTGCCACACCATGACCCACAATGTATGGGTTCCAGTGTAATTTTTTTCAATTCCATCACTGGTGTAGTAAGAATGTGCACTCAACAACAAAGCTGTTTCGACATTACACAATGAGAGCTTTGTTGTAATCCATTTTTCCTAAGTGGCAAAATTGTTTGATCATGGACAAATCACTTTGATGTGCATGGTTCTCATACAAAGCCATTTAGCCGGATCACAAAACATGTTTGACTGCTGAGATTGCATGCCACTGGTGGTGCAAACACCTTTTACCACCATATTATGAAATCAGGTTTCTAGAGGTGGATGTGTGACAGGAATGGTTGTGCATATTTGTGATATGTTCTGTTCTTTTTTGTTCTGCTTTGTTTTTGTCCTGCATTATTGCAACGTGATGTTCTGAGCTGTATGGTAATTGTGTTGCGTTTAGTTTTGACTCTTTTCTTATATTTTGTGTTTTGTATATTATTGTGTTAAGTTCTGTTATTTACTTTAGATAAGACAACACAATGATGCATTTACTTCAAAATCAGCACATTCCTTTAATGTTCCTGTGATAAGCAACCATTTACCGCTATCTAAGGTGACTAAAAAGTGCTGCTCAAGTTTGTTCGATTATGGCTATGGCAGAAACTATGTCTTAAATTAGCCCTTCACTCGCGGTGCTCAGTTTATGTGATATGGCCCATTATCTTGGTCATTTGATTCTAAGCCCTACTGAGCCATAAAAAATTGACTTTAAAAGCAGGTGATTGGTCAGGCACTGATCCACTGCCTCTTCCGCTTCTTGATATACTCAAAGAAGGTGGTGTAATGTTGTATGGCAGCTTGGATCTACCTTTGCCTCTCCTGGATTTCCTTAGACACAGCGGAGGCAGGTGAAGCTTCCACTATGAACCACGGTTTCCTGCTAGTCATGGCTCTCTGAAGATGTGAAGCTGATATGGAATTGTTATGGATGGTCAGGTGGCTGGAAAATTAGAAATATTTATTATTGAATTGGTGGGGTTTAGGAGAGTAAGGATGTGCCAATGGAGTGCTAGGGAAGGGTTTAGAGTGAGGTTTAGGAGAAACATGCACTTATCCACAACAGAGAACCTCATTCCTAGCCACAAACTGCACTTCTAAAGTTACTACCACCAAGAAGGGCCTACTACAGTAGTAAATGCACTTCAGATCAGACCTGAGTTAGGTCCAGCACCACACATGGCTAACCACTAGTATTGCAACACCCTTCCATAGAAAATAACTGAGACAGGGACTTAAAAAAACACCTCATAGGATATAAGTGTTAAAATGTATTAATTTTTCGACTAATGTCAAAAACAATTATATATAAGTACAAAATAAGTATTGTTTTATTTTAAAATGTTTTAATAACCCTTTTTAAAATGTAAAAATAAATGTAACTGTTTTTTTTAACACATACTTTATTAAGCATTCGGGTTTGCAAACAAATCTTACATCACTGAATGATTTCTTTTAACATTTTTCATAACTCGTATACATTAATTTGCATGTTATCATACAGATCTAGTAATTTTTCCATCAGTACTTGCATATTCTTGTCTACAGCTAAGGTAGATACGTACTTACAAACCAACCCTTGTAGAACAAAATAAATGTAACTGTAATATTTTAAAAATAATATATTCATTTAAATTAATTCTAGACATAAAATAAATTATGTATTATATGGTATAAATAAATACAGACATTTTATATTAAGTGAATTTTTAAATAAAACTTTTTAAAAATAATTTTAATGTAATTTAAGATTCCTGCATTAATTAAATAGTTGATTCTAAATTAAGTTAATAGTACTGTAAGGTTTTTTTCTATATATTTACAATAAATATATAAAATTAATTTACATTAATATTTAACATAAAACTATTTTAGCAATGTTTCTAAGGTAAATAAACCTTTTAACTTTACCAAAGGGCGATATCCGCCTAAGTGTGAAAGTTACTAGTAGTAACTTTACATTTGTATAGTTGGCTCCACCCTCTGCTCTCAGTGGATGGAGACATGTAAGTGTTGAAGTCAGAAGGCAGGATTTTGATACAAGAGTCTGGAGCCATTCAAGTAGGAGGTAAACTCTTTATTTTTTATGTTAGGCCCTTAGATTACAGCAATAGCATATAGGTCCAATCACGGTTTCACCCTCTCTTCAACTCTCCCTATCTCCTAGCTTCAACTCCACAACACACACTAACATTCACTCTCAGCATTCCAGATGCCAGTTCAGACATACAGGGAATGGGGACACGCAGGACACTGCAGTAAAGCTACGCTTTGCAGTAAATCTCAACTGTGTAAATGGTGAAAAGCCAAACATAGTTAATTTACTACAAAGTGCAACAATAAATTTACAATCAGAGAGCAGCAGCCTGCAGTGTGAGGGAGAGGAAAGGAAGTCCAGAGCAGGAGTTAGGGCAGCAGAGGGAAAGCATAAAGAAAATCTGGATGCTGTGTGGGTGTGTACATATTCAGGTGAATGTGTGTCTATCTGTATGTGCAAGGAATGCGTTCAGTGATGCCTTGGTAAAAAGCTGGCCCTTGAAAATGTTGGTAATTTCTGGTAACTGGTGTTCATCCATGATATGAAGCCTACTGCCCATACCTGATAAAATGCAGCCCGTTCATAATGAAGGTAATTCTTGGCAACTTGGGAATATCAATAGCATGGTGACAGTCACTGGTAAATTACTGACCCTGGCACAAAAATACTAATTTTTGGCATATTGTGGGCAGCCGTGGGATGATGACCATTGCCCTCCCTGCTAAAATGGTGGCCCTGGCTAAATGATTCTATGCAACTTGTGGGCATCCATGAGATGATGCCTGTTGCCCAACCCTGGTAAAATACTGGCCCTCCAATAATGGTGGTAATTCCCAAACACATGTGAGCATCTATGGGATCATGACCATGGCCCACCCTTAGTACAATCCTGGTTCACGCAAAATGGTGATAACTCTCGGCAACTGTGGACATCCATGGGATGTTGATTATTCCCCAGTTGGGAAAATCCCGACTTTCCAATAATGGTAGTTTTTCTACACAGATGGTGGCCATCCATGTCATGATGACCACAACTAATAAATGTTAGCCCTGGTGCAATGGTATTAATTATTGGTATATTATGGACATCCACGGTGTGTTGGGGTCTGTCTTTAGCATAATACTGGTCCTAACATAGCGGTGGTCATTCTTGATATATTGTTCACATCCATGGAACAGTGGTGCCTACCATTGCATGGGGGTAATTCCATAGCATAATGGCAATCTTGGCACTATGGTAATTCTTGACATGTTGTTAGCATCTATTGCTAGTCCCTTACCCTGACATAATGTTCACGCTGACACAATAGTGATTATTCCTGGACGGTTTTGGGCATTCAAAATTCTTGCCATATTGCGGGATTAAAAATGAGTCTGTCCGAAAAACAATTACTCACATTTACGGTATATTCTGTGTGTTATCATTAAGTGTTTATGTCTTACTTATGAATCTGTATAATGTGAGCATGCATGGTATAATCATACCCTCTCTGGTATACTGCTTGCCCTGACTTAGTGGTGGTATTTCCTGGTATATTGTGTGGAGCCATGGTCTGATGATGCCAAGACATGAATATAAATAATTGTAAATAATGTACAGTTCAAGCAGACTCATAGAAGAGCAGAACCAATACAATTGAACATCAAGTATGCAATATGAATACTACCGTACATGTGTACCCAGCCATCTTTCTATAAGTTCTTGTCAATGCCCATGTTTTGGTGAGGACGCTGGGAAAGGTGAAATATACTGCATTTGTAAAAGTAGTCTGTATCATGTGAGTGGGAATACTCAGGAAGAGACTTTATTCTTCCACTGACCACATGTTTGCTTACTCCCTCCTCACCAAATCATTCAGTCTATCTACTGCACATACACCAGCCATCTATACAACCCAGACGGCCTGACTTCTTGTCATAAGATAGAACCCAGCTCCACGGCAGTACAAAGTCTACTCCAAATAGTATCATTCCAGCTGAACTCTTAATTCTGATCTGGCCGCTAACAGCAGTTACTCGTCCTATGGAGATTTCAGCCTCTGAAACTTGCAAAACTCTCTATGTGAAAACTTAGAGAACAAAATAGGAATTCTTAGCGGAATTGGACCGGGAATTACCGATTTCCACAGTAATTCCTCTTTCTTAGTGGACCCTCAGGGTCCAACTCATAATGGGCCAAATTTTCCCCACCCTTGTTGTTAACAGTCTCTAGGATATTAGTGAATCCACAGGTGGGTAAATAGCCCATTTTCCAGGCCACTTGTAAGGAGGGCCCTACTGGCACCAATCTCCATGCCCATACCAACCTGCAGAGCCGGCTATTCAAAACTTCTAATTGTCCGCATCCATGTAACAGCTCTCCTTCTGTACTGTTAATTTTACTACCCAATGTATCATCCGCACTCCGTAACAACTCTCTTTCAAATAGTACCACCGCTTGTCCTCCAAAGAGTCCGTCCCTTTGCAATTGTTAATACCCAACCTCTAGGCGGAATCTTCTTGTGATTTTACCCACTTCCACAATAGTAGTATCAATTTTTATTTTTTTATTTTACAGAGCGCGAACTTGACCCGAATCGGGTATCAGAGCGCTTTACATAGCACCAGTTGCACTACATGAGGACACATTCATTTTTTGTTAGGCACGGGGAGATTAAGTGATTTGCCCAGAATCACAGGATGTTCAGCGTCATTGCCGAGACTCGAACCCAGTTTCCGAGATTCGAGGTCGACCGCCCTAGCCGTTAGGCCAACTCCTCTCCCCCAATCCAATGTATTCCCTAGGAATCCATTCTCGTTTTCCCCACCAATACACAGTGAACCAAACTACTGTAGGGTAGCGGTATAGGATTGCCCACTACAGGCAGGGCCCAGTTGGTATATGACCTAACCTTTCACATTCAGCCATCAGGTACTCCAAACATTCACTCCTGAAATTGCGAGGGATGTATAAATCTACTTCATGTACGGTATTTCCTTTTACCGACATGTATGAGCTACGCCAATGTCATACAACTTGTGGTTTTTTAGTTTGTTACCCGCATGCTACTGCCTCCAAAAAGTCAGAGGGATACTTAAAAATAGATTCTATCACAGATATGGGAATGGGGTCCATTATTGTCAAATAAGAGACTAAGTTTAAAGGAGTTATGATAAACGCAATATCATTGGTTGATTTTCTCATGTCTTACGATCCAGATTGGGTCTTAATCACTGAGTCATGGGACAATGAAGCTTCTGGTCCAGACCTAGTTGACGCAGTTCCTCCTGGTTATGCCATCTCAAGGTTAGACAGAGTAGGCAGGCCAGGAGGAGGTCTGGCAGTAGTGTTCAAAGCACATTATCAGTGTCTTCTGGAATCAGAGTTCGGTACAAGGACTTGTGAAGCACTGCACTTTAAGCTTAAAGTTTCTGCCACTGGTTCATTTGATGGTCTTTTGGTCTATAGACTTCCGGGGCCAGGATCTCCGTTTCCAAATGAGATAAGGAATCTCATTAAACCATTTATGATGAAGAAGGGGTTGCCCATTCTGGGTGATTTCAATCTTTATCTTGAAGAAAATACTAATAAAGATTCTATCACACTTATTGAGCCTCTCTCGGGTTTGGGATTTTGCCCAATTGGTCTCTGCTCCCACACACGATGCAGGGCACACCCTGGATGGCAACTTTTCAAATGAACCCAGGGTGTCATTTCATCTGTCCTTCCACTTAGTTGGACAGATCATGGTGCAGTAGCGTTCTCATTTATGCCCTTACCTTCAGATAGGAATCATCATCAAACTATTAAAAACGTCTGCAGGAGAAACTGGAAGGGGAGATCCGCAGAAGTTTTGTCCAACACTCTAGATAGTATCCCTATTGAGTATCAGGATGATGTGAACAAGGGTGCAGAAGTCTTAGCAGCCTGGTTGGGTGTGGCCTACAATAGTGTAGCACCCATTCAGGAAGGTAAACAGATGAGGTCTTCCCCCTCAGCTCTGTGGTTCAATGAACTCTTAGGCAGGCTTGTCGCCGTTAAGAGCGAATTTGGAGAACAAACTTTGAGGAGCAAGAAAAAACTGTGTTTAGGAGCAGAATAAGGGAATACAAACAAGCCCTTAAAGAGGAGAAGTCTGCATATTGCACCTATAAAATAGAGTATGCTACATCCACTAAAGAACTCTACACGGTGGTGCAGCAGCTCTCTACCCCTCCATCTGCTGGAGAACTAGATTGCTCACAAAGTTTCTGTAACCAGCTTGCCGATTTTTTCTAACGCAAAATTATGGATATTCATGAAGGATTTGAATATCAAAACTTCAAAAAAATCCTATGACGCAAACTCCAAGCAATGAGCCACAATCGGAACCCCTAGGCTGGCTTTGGTCCAGCGACCGAGAATCTGGCTCTCTTACAGTATTTCCACCTCTCACTTTCAAAATGGTGAAACAACATCTTCTCAACACCAAATCAGGCTCTCCCCTGGAGTCACGTGGACCAACAATTCTGCATATGGTAGCTAATACAGTGGCACACCCTCTTACGGTTCTGATGAACAAAGCTATCCTCTCTGGCTGCTATCCGCGTCCATAGAAGGAGGCAGTGATCAGGCCTCTCTTAAAAAAAACAATCTTGACAGCAATGATCCAAAAAAACTATTGTCCGATCTTGCTACTTCTGCTACCAGCCAAGATTTTTGAGAAACACCTGAATGGTTATGTGATGGAATTTGCGGAGAAGCAGGGATGGCTGGACAAATTTCAGTTCAGTTTCCGAAAACACCATCAAACCGATACTGCAATAGTCTCGGCCATGGACTATATTAGGCGCTTAGTGGATGAGGGGCAAGGCGGGACATTGGTCCTTTTAGACCTGTACGCGTCCTTTGATACCATCCTCCCCTCGATGCTGTTTGACCGCCTACGAGATATGGACATTACAGAACAGGCACTGGCTCTACTGTCCTCCTGCCTTAATGATCGCTCTCCAAGGGTATTGGTAAAGCAATTCTATTCAGATGTTTTTTCCCTGCCTTGTGGAGTGCCGCAAGGCTTATCCCTGAGCCCTACACTATTTAATCTGTATGTGTCCTCACTTGTGCCATTATTCACGCCTATGGGATTTATGCGACCTCCTATGCGCGATATTATTTATTTATTTTTTGACACCCAGATTATTGTGTCGATCCCCAGGAACTCTGCTGCTACTGCAGATAATTGTTCTCAATGCATGTCTATGGTAGCTGATTGGATGGCAAGACGTTTCCTTAAATTTGATGGGGAAAAACGAGGTGTTGCTCTTCGGGTTGCAAACCTCGATTTGGAATAGTATTTGGTGGCCGAACACCTTAGGCACACCTCCCCCCCTTCTTCAACTTGGATTCTAACATCAGTGTCCAGGCAAAACTCCAGGTGGTTCAGAATGTACTGGCAAGAGTGATTCTTGACATTCCTAAGCACCAGTCAGCTGCTGCGGGCTTGTGTGAATTGCATTGGCTTTCCATCAGAAAGCGCGCTATGTTTAAAGCCATTTGTATTGTACATAAGGCTCTCTATCTTCCAAGTCTGGCTGGGATTAAAGATATGTTTCATCTGTACATCCCAGGCAGAAATCTTCGCTCAGCCCAGTGCAATTTGGTCACTGTGCCCAGGGTTCGGAAGAAGAGAGATCGGGGAGTAGAGCTTTCTCAGTCGTTGGGGGCAGACTCTGGAACTCGCTTCCTCAATCTCTGATGACGATTACGGCGCATCTGCCTTTTAGAAATGCACTTAAGACTAAGCTTTATACTATCTAGGCAGCCCCTCAGAATGAGATGGGTGGTTTGACTGACACTGATCATTATCGGATGCCTGTGACTACAGCGCCTTGATGCCTATGGGTAAATGCTGCGTTTTATAAATTTAAATCAAATCAAATCACATTTCTCCGTTAGCACAAAACTCAGAAAATGCTCAGCCATTGTACCACCATGATGTACCCCCTTCCAGATGAACCCACTCTGGCATAACCACCTCTCCAGAAACCATCAGGAATAACTGCATTAATGGAAGCACTTTCCGACAATGCACTTTGACCTATATATACTCTCACGATACCACCTGTGCCTCACACTAAAGATTTTTTCTATTTACTTAACAACATGACGTTTGCATTCGAAATGTCTTATGTAAAGTCAAAGTCGGCACATAGCTAAGAAAATATGAAGGGATACATAAACTAGGTGGATAACTGAGATTTTGAACAAAGTTTTTTTGTGCTGAAGAGACATCAAAACAACAGAGAGAAAACAAGTGGACAATTACACACATGGAATGTACATTAAGAGTTTAGTACAGTATGTGTCATTATGTGCTCTTTAGTTCCATTTGCATGGCATGGGGTTGCAGAAGAGTTTTATACACACTGCATGCAGTGTTCGAGGCGCCCGGTGCAACAATCTATTTTACCCTACCCCATGACATCCTTCTCCACAGATTCCCTCACCTCCCCCTTCCAACAGTGCCACTCACCTCTCCACAACCCCTCCCTCACATGCATTTATTATAGTGCTACTCATACCAACCCGCGGGTGTCAGAGCACTTTATATCACATACGTTATACGGAGGGAATGCATTTTAGGTGTGTAAATCAGTCTTTAGGAAATGTTCACACAACAATGAGGATTAATGTTCTCTGATCTGCATGGTACACGTTCTGCGCAGCAGGCATATTAACCCTCTGCGCTACTTGATAATGAGTCCAAACTGTCACTAGACAGAACTTCGATCTCTCGCCAGCAGAAACATTAATCACCTGCATTGACATTTTTATTGTTGCCTGAAAACTGCTGAATGCAAGGAAACAGACGGTGCTGTTAAAACGAAAAAGTTATTTCTGTATGCAACGCCTTTCCCGAAGTCAGCGCCAGGTGCGGCTGCCCCGGTGGCACCGCGCTAAGGCAATGTGGAAATGATATGTTTGGGCTTAAAATGTAGAGCTCAGAATCTGCATGTTGCTCAAGATGATTTGGGGGTGAGCAGCAAGTTCTGGATAGAGAATGGACATTTCTGGAAGGTGTGTAGCTGGTTAACTGGCAAAGCAGCGAGGGTAGGTAATTGTGGGCCACTCTACACAACCGAGCAGTTTCTACAAGGCCCTGCTTTTAGCTGAGAGCCACGGAGCTTTGTGGCGAAAGGGAGCGATGGGTGTGCCTCGGCCGAATGAATATGCATTTTGCAGCTAAGCTGTGAACCTTGTCCAGTGGGGGAAAAATACAGAAGGAGCACCATAAGCAGGCTGATCCAATAATCTAATTTACTAAGTATTAGTGAATTAATTCCTTGGAGATGTGGAACGGAAGTCATGGGCGTATTTTTCTTTTAGTCGGTACTTCACAGCGGGCAGCAGCGGTGGTGGCGCAGATAAATGAGTTCATATGCAAACAAGGGTTCAAGAGAGCTCCAGGGTTTCTGAGGGGAGGAGGAAGTCAAACTGTCTGGAAGAGAGCGGATAGGGCGGCGTGAAGGAGTTGGTGTAGACAGGGCCGGTCCTAGAACTTCTGGGGCCCCAGCGAAAGTCAAGATGTGAGGCCCCTCTAATTTGCATGTAACATCACAAGAAGTGACATCACAGAAAGTGACATCGCAGGACTATTGATCTTATTTGGCATCACTGAAGAGACCTAATGTGGATATCAGTAACATGGACAAAAAGAAATATGCAAGTGAAATAATTCAATATATTTTAAAACTGTATTAAATGGATTAAATTTGTCACATTGGATGAAAAAGATTTGATTTGATTGTAGGATTTATATAGCGCACGATTGCCCGAGGGCGTCTAGGCGCTCAGCGGGTAGTCAACCTGCATCTGGATAATGAAAGTGGAATTTAGCTAGCAAATAACCAGGTTTTTAGTAATAGGTGCAGGTCTCACAAAGATGCATATTTTTTACTCCATGTTAACAGATTGCTTCCAGATGAGTGCATGATAAACATTCCAGTTCTGTCTTATAAAGGGGAGAGATCCTGTTGAGGTAAAAGGGCGGGATCATTCAAAATATAAAATTAAACAAGAGAGAACCCCTCACCCCATGGATATAATCGAAAATTTCAAAAGGCTCTGTTATCTTTTCATGCCATTATTGTGCCACCTTAGGATGATATTAATACTTAGTAATTTGTTTTAACGTAAATCCTCTCACCAGTATTCCACACCCACATGCTAAGACTCGTAGGACATTCTTTTTTGTGTGTGGGCTCTTT
The DNA here is from genome assembly GCA_963921515.1 of Calotriton arnoldi. Taxonomy (NCBI): domain Eukaryota; kingdom Metazoa; phylum Chordata; class Amphibia; order Caudata; family Salamandridae; genus Calotriton; species Calotriton arnoldi. The sequence goes on from CAWUFW010005705.1 coordinate 713,640, forward strand.
ACTCGCCAGAATTATGTTCAGTGCAAAAACACAACACATATAATACAAAAATACAAGACACCATTGCAAAAAATAAAGATTGTACATAAATTAAAAAAGACTTAGAACAACGGAGACCACTACTAAATCATACATTGACTTGAAGGTATGCTGCAGATTCAAGGGTTTTTCAAAACAACATTTTTGATTTGGTGTTAGAACTGTAGGAAGTGGTAGTGACCGGCTTTAGCGCGGGTGGCGTCCTGTGCGACAATGTTTGTTGGTGCCCCCAATGTCCACCTCTGCCACAGATTCCCTCACTACCACTCTTTAACAGTGCCCCTCAAGTCTCTATAACTACACTCTCTCTCAGATGCATTTAATTTGATTTACAGCACCGCTCATACCAGTGTAGGGTGTCAGAGCACTTTATATCACACACATTACACAGAAACAAGCAATCATACCTGTGGAAATCACTGTATAGGAAATTTTACATATGACAAAGGACTACAATGTGTAGGAGTCACATGACAATCATACTAGTAGGAAGTATAGTTTAATAGTGATTGGTCTGAAGAAACACAAACTCTGAATTTAGAACGTAATACCATGGTTGGGGGTTCTCTTTAATAACCAGAATTGATTTATATTTAAACGAACCTTTTTTGCAACATTAGGTTAATCAAAGACTGGGGACAAAAACATAATGCTCTAATTTATACCTTGCAGTTTGCATGCAGCTCTAAGATGACAGTTATTAGCTCACTGTTCCATGTTAGGATTTTGACTTATAAACTGCAAGTAACAAAAGGATCTCACTGACAAAATCAGTAACCCACTGACCTATTTACATTATGTGCACTTTGTGATCTGCATGGTACATGTTCTTTGCAGCAGGCACATTAACCCTGTGCGCTACCTTTTCACGAGTCAAAACTTCTACCTGACAAACTCCATCTCTTTCTAGGAAGAACATCAATTACCGTAGTTACCATGACATTTTTATTGTTGGCGAAAATTGCTGGAGGCCAGGAAGGAGGCAACAAATGCTTTAAAAGACATAATATACCCCATTGTACCTTTCCTCCCAGATGCGACCATCTGTGCTACGTGCCATTGATAATACCAACGATATGTTTACGTACGCTGTATTGATGCCGATTTGTTTCTGTATTTGTAGAATGCAAATTAAAAAATAAAGTTAAAAAAAACCATAATATACTTGCAATCATGACGCCCAGTCAGCGCTCGGTGCAATCTCGCTGGTCGCACCACCCTAGAACCTCCCTGTTCAAGGGTCCTGTGCCCGCAGTGACAGAGTCACTGTCGCTCTAGGGTGTGCTGCTTCATAGGCCAGCCCGCAAGACTGGAGGTGAACTTCAGTATGGATTGTGGTGGACAGGCCTTCAAGGTTAACCCACACTTGCCACCACTAGGGTCCACCTGCTGGTGCTAAGACACCAGGGCTTCTAAAGTCTTGAGGGGCTTTCTAAGGTCTAGCATGGGAATGTGCTCCCTCAGAAGAGTAGTCAGGTGGGCTGATCCTGGTTCCCCAGTCCCAAATTCGTCAGCTCTGACAATGGTGCCACATCCTACTGAGAGAAACTCGCACTGCCTTCAAATACAACCCAATTGTGCCCGCTATAAACACCTGGATGCGACTCAGTTCAAATTACGTACTAGACAAGAGTAGTATGATGCCTAAAAAAAAAGTAACAACATCCTGGAAAAAGCAAACACTCAAGGGAATGCAAGATTAAGTAACACATGTTAAATGTTAGAAGGAATAACATGGTTACTTTAACGCTTTTGCACTTATTCAGAAATCAGTGAGTGCTTTTGCCTGAAAAGTTAAGGACATGACTACAGGGCCCAGAAGGGACCCGTTTCAATGTCCATTACTTATATCCTTACAAAACGTAAGCAGTATGGTTTAAAAAGACCGCAATCGTGAACACAGAGCCACGGTATGCCTTTTATTTTCCAATCAACCCATCACCCAGGTATTGCAGTACATCCAGGAATGGTGCACTTCCCTACCTGGGGAAATAATGTTGTTCAAAGAAAGACGAGGTAACAAAAGTAGTGCTTCACTGGCAACCTCTGGAAAGTGGCGCTAATGTGTTTTGGGTGTGAATAAAATCAACCTGGCCACTTTGCGACCCACTCTGTCTTGCTTTATTTCGTTATTTTTATTTCTCTCCATCCTGAGGTTGCACTTTGGATTAAAAAATGTCTACCAAAGACATTTCCAGCAAAAGTGTTTTTCTTTTTTGGGTCAATTCCACGGAGGAACAAATAAACAAAAGGAGAGGAAAGAGGGAGTAATGGATACAAGGCCCAGGGAAGGGGGCCCCCCACACCTGGACCTTGCAGCTTGCTCTAGTGCTTCGAGGCCTAGGGAAGGGGGGCCCCTCCCCTGGGCCTCGAAGCAGTAAGGAGGCCTTTAGCAAAAAACTGCCCTACCACCGGCAGTTCTACATACATTTGAAATGCAGATTCACATGGGTGATGTAAAGGTTAACAAAAGCTAGTTGATCTGGCTGCTGCCTCCACCCCTCACCCACCTCTCCTTACCTGTGTCCGGCTGGTCCTGGAAACAAAGGGGCCTTCTGTCACCTAGCAACAAAATGCCTTGAATGGCCGGTTACTTAACAGAGGCCCCAATCTGTTTTTCCTTCCTCCCACCCCTGCACCCCCAGGAATGCCACCACGCCCTGACCAGCAAGGTCAAGACATCTCGCATTTGTAATGCGATTGTGTGGGGCAGGGGGCCCTGGAGGAGCAGTTGGGCTAACTGTGAAAGTGTGGCCTTTCACACGGAAGCGGGGCCCCCTGTTTTTTTAGCTGAGCGCGAGGCCCTGGGCAGCTGCCCACACTGCCCATGCCTAGCGCCGGCCCTGGGTGTAAAAGAGGAGGGACTGGAAAGGATCTCGTGTTTGGAAGAGTTCAACATAAAAGACCCAAGAACCATACAAAGCTGACTGAAGTGAGGTAGTGAAAGAAGTGGGATTGGATATTGGAGAGATGGTGGGAAAGGAGGAACCAATGCGTGCGTCACTGGTGCTAAGGAAAAGCCAAAGATAATAATAATCGAATCATTTAAGACTGAATATTAACAATCATGCGGTCCTAGTGTTCAGTAATAAGCACTGAAAGCTGACTCTCTGGCTAATCGGGGATAAGTGAACTGCGAGAAAGAGAAAGAATTGTTATTTAGGGAGTTTGGCTGGAGGATAAAGACTCTCCCAGACAGCATCTTGATCATTTAAACGCCAAAGCAGCCTCTGTCATGTTTTCCGTCAAACGACTCTTTAACAAATTAGAAGGCCCTCCTTAACCCCTCTACTTACAGTCATTCGTGCAAAGTATCTGCCATCCTTGGTATATGGCTCCGGGATCTTCCTGGTTTGGCCAGTGTGTGGCTTAATAGGTCACTTTCCAAGTTTTTTAAGTACATTTTCCAGCTCCCTACCTCTACTAGCCATTGCCACGCCAGGCTAGAATTTAGCCAGACACAGCCATCATTAACAATTATGGTACAGTCTCTAGTTACTTGCCACAGGCTAAGATACGCCAGGGCTTCTCCTTTGAAGGTGACAATTTGGTCTGCCATTTTTCAGACTCTGCCAGCTTTGCTTCCTGGAAAACGTTTTTCAAATCTGTGATAACCCCTCTGCAGGCAGAAGCCCTTTGGAGCTTACCCACATCAGTGACACAGTTCAAGAAGCTGCTAAAGAAGCAAGTGAAAGTTATCTCACACAGTAGATCTGTATACTTTCAAATGCAAAAAGATTTCCTTTCACTCGGCCCCTTCTTACACAGATAATGTAACTCAGCACTCAGGCCTATTTGGCATCCAGCATATCTAGGCCGATAAGGCACTTTTATACGTTTGCGGCTCTTTTTAGTCCCATTTCTAGAATTTCGACAAGCAGGGGCCAAGTATAATGAGTCCGATATTAGTTGCCGCCTGTGCGTGTACAAGACCGAATCTTTAACATACATTGTATGTATATGTCCCCATCTGTTACATGAAAGAATTAACTGGTTAAGATCGGGCTTCATGAAAGGCGGCTGTCATCAGGTGAAAGAGGCCGCACAGTAGTACGCCTTAAACAGGGAAAACATACAAATGTCGTATGCCCTAGTTAAATTCATGCATCAGGCAACTAAGGGCCAGATGTAGGTAAAATCAGTTTAGCGAAGTCCTTAATAGCGATTTTTAGGGAATCGCTATTAAGGAATCGCAAAATGCTATGTAGTTAGGAATCTCAATAATTTTAGCGATTCCTACACATTCCTTATTTGCGACTCGCAAATTGCGACTCGCAAATAAGGAATGGCTTCCCATTCATTCCTATGGGCCAAGAGGCCCATAGGAATGAATGGGAGATGCTGCTAGCAATTTGCGAGTACCCAGTAGGTACTCGCAAATTGCACATGATATTTCAAGGGTGCAAGTGTTCCAAAAGGACACCCTGTTGCACCCCTGAATTGTGCATGTGTGCACTTGTGGCGCACATACATGCCATGTGTGCCACATGGCACTTTGAAATAAGCAAAAAAGTGCTTTTTTAAAGGAAATCGCAACTTACCACCAACTTCAAGTTGGTGGTAATTTGCGATTCCTTAAGGCAATATCGCAATTTGCGATGCCTACTATCATAGCATTTAGGGAATCGCAAATTGCGATTCTCTAAATGCTTGTGCAAAATAAGGAATCGCAATTTTTGCAATTCCTTATTTTGCAAGTAGGTATTTGCCTACCTACATAGCACACAGCTGCGAATTTCAGCGTTTGCAATTGCTATTTCGCTTGCTACATCTGGCCCTCAGCTCTTAACTGCAAAGGATGAAGGCCCTGGTTTTAGTGCAGTCATCGCTTAGAATACTGTTTCAAAGGAGATTGACTAGCATCATACGTGACACAGAAAAATAACTATAACAAATGCCTACTCACAATAGCGAGCCATAACATTTAAAGGTTCAGACACAAGATTGTCTTTATTTCAGGGTTATTTTAGAGATTATATTATTTTATTGAAGCACTGCCCTAAATCTTGGGAGGTTTTTAACAGATATTTTAGGGTGATATTTTAGGGTATTTTAATTATACTAATGTCAGGAAGGTCACTAGTAGATTTTCTAAGGCTGTCCTAATTTTAAATTTTAATATTTATTGTACTGATGTGTTTTGCTTTATATGTCTAGTGGTATTGCACCCCTTCATTGTTTTAATTAACTAAATAAAAGCTTCTTCCAAGTCAAGTCGTTTTCAAGGGAGGTGGTGTGTAGGATATAGGGGTCATGGGGATCTCTTGGTGTTCCATACGACTGAGATGAAGTTGCCTGATAAGAGACGAACACCTGCAGGGCAGAGCCTTGTCGCCAATGGTATGGTATGGTATGGTATGTGCAGGGGAGTTTAAAGTGTCAAATGCTGTATATAAATCAAGACATATAGGGCCAGATGTAGGTAAATGCATGTTTGCGATTCCTTAATAGCGATTTTTAGGGAATCGCTATTAAGGAATCGCAAAATGCCATGTAGGTAGGAATCGCAATATTTTTAGCGATTCCTTAATATTCCTTAATTGTGAATCGCAAATTGCGATTCGCAATTAAGGAATACCTTCCCATTCATTCCTATGGGCCAATAGGCCCATAGGAATGAATAGGAATTGCTCCCGCAATGGGGCGCTAGAGGGCGCCAAGCAAGATGGCCGCACTGATGTGAGGCTCCTGCAGTTCGGGGACGAAATCCGACATAAATCCGCATTATCCCGGCACATAATGCACCGGTGACCACTTCCCAGGCTCTGTCGGACCCTGCTCCATACTAGGAGCCCGCTAGAACAACTGGCTGCGCCCCGCAGATAAAAAAAACATCGCCGACTTTCCCCAACTACGCTCCCTGCAATGGCGGAGGGCCGCGCGGCCCAGACTGGCCCGTGCGGGAAGGGAGCTGCCTGCTGAGACCGGGAGCCTGTGGCGGTACAGCGACGAGGATCGTGCGCATCGCCTGCCCTGCTGACCCCTGGAGGACGTCTGGACGCTGCCGCCTGCTGACCTGGGGCTCGCCGGAACGTGGGCCTCGGGCGAGGAGCGTGCCGATCGGAGCGGGTCGCTGGAGGCGGAGAGGAGGATCCCCTCTTGACGGAGGTGGGTGCTGCTTCGACCCCCGCACGCGCCCCCCGGCCCAGCTATCCCGGTGCGGGGGAGGCGGCGCGCGCACCGCTCGGGGCCCTGCCTGGAGGCTCCGTGACTCGCTGCTGCGGCCCTCCGGGGGACCAGGCGGCCCCGGGGCTGAACAAACTGCGAGGGCGCGTGAGCCGATGCGGAGCTGCCCTGGCCCCGCTGATGCAGCTTGGAGAGGGCCGCGACACGAGGACACCACAAAACCCACCTTCCTCCGACGCGCTCCTGGATCCTTCTGAGGGCCCCTGCTGACGCCGAGAGGAGGGAATAAGACACCATTTCCCGCACCGGTGGGAAGACTCCTGCTGCCGGATCAGTCTTCCATGCGGCCTGACCGGCGGGCGGAGGGGGCCGACACCATACCTGCCCGGCTCCCGCGGGGCACCCTAGCTCGGAGGCGCTACACGAGGTAATACAACGCGCCTGTGTGACAACGCCCATTGACCACGTGTGTCTCTCTGCGACTCCGCTGTTGAGGTCGCTGGGTGCTTGGGCGCGGGGGCGGCGGCTGATGGAGCACTAAGTGGGCCCAGCGGACTGGGACAGAACCGGAGATGGGCTGAGACACATTGCCACTGCTGGACGGCAGATACCATCCGCTGCGAGGGGGATATACTGCATTAGCCACACAAGGCCTACATCACTGGGGCTGCGGACGTGGGGCGCCACCAGGAGAGCGCGGGGCCTACATCCCCTGGCTGACCCACTGAGCGGCAATCCTGCTTCGCGCTATAATCTGTGCGGCGTCTTCACCTGAAACGCGGTACGAAATAGCCTCGGCCTCGACACTACCTGGGACTATACAATCCACCGACCATGGGTAAACCCGACGGAAGGCAACCCAAACTCACCTTTGACACCCGGAAGACCTCCCGCACTCAATCAGAACCAGATGATGACCGAGCGGAGGCTCCAGCGCCCTCGGCGGCGGATCTGAAGGACCTGCTGCTGGTAATGCAGTCGAGCCTCACATCTATAGAGTCCAAAATGGACTCAATGTCAGCCAGAATGGATGGCCTCACACACAAAGTTGAAAAACATGACGATCGTCTCGCCGAGGCTGAAAGACGAATATCTGACTTGGAGGACACGGCTAGCGCCAACACCAATCACACCCTTGACATGGACAAAGTACTGAAAGTTATAGCTGCCAAAAATGAAGAATTGGAATCCCGCTCAAGGAGGAACAACCTCAGAATCCTAGGAGTGGCAGAGTCAACGGCCACCGGTAAGATGGAGACGTATATTGAAAACCTGCTCATCACCCTATTCGGCAGGGAAGCATTCTCCCCAATCCTCGTTGTGGAAAGAGCGCATCGCTCACTGGCGGGCCGCCCTCCTCCAGGGGCCCCCCCGCGACCCATCATAGCTAGGGTATTGAACTACCGCGATAGAGACACGGCTCTCCGGCTCTCTAGAGAAAAAGGACGTCTCACACATCAGGGGATGGAGATCTCTATCTTTCCTGACTTCACTATGGCCGTACAGGAGCAAAGACGGAAGTTCCTCCAAGTCAAGAAGAAACTCCAGCAGCTCAACATCCCATATGCTATGCTCTTCCCAGCCCGCTTAAAAATAACCTCTCAGGAACGTCCACACTTCTTCACTAACCCCCAACACGCGCTGGATTTCATAAAAACTTTACCTAAGCCGCAGGAGGACCGCTCACTCCCGAGGAACCCGGCGGACGAACAGGGAGGCGTATCTGACATTGAATAGCCCTACACCCTATGGTAACGAGACCCCTGTCGCTGCTGTTGGACCTCCTGCTGATCCCGAGGCCCTGCTGCGCTGCCTGAGGGGAGTGTCGGGCCCGGCTGCTCCGGGCGCGCGCGCCTGCAGCTCACCTCGCATTGAATCTTTACCAGCTAAACACTATGCTGCCTCCCCTTGCTTACCAATCCGCATAGCCCCCACAGGGTGCTGACAAAGCCTGACTGGAACTCTCTCTCCTGGAGCAGTGAAGGAACAACTGGCAGACGATGACGATATTCACGTAAACACGAGAGGCCTGCTCCCTAGTCATGGACTAACACTGTACATAATGAAGGCCTACACCGTACTTTAACTAGGCCGGACTACCATTGTTATCCCCGAACACCCTCGCTCTTGCGAGGAGCACCTGGCTGCCCTCTAGCCGCTACCCACCAGGTGAACCCTGCATTCTATTGAAATGGGATTTAGTCTATTACGTAGTCCCCGGTTGGGACTAATTTGTTTAAAGTGGGATGGGAGGGGGGAGGAAGGGATCACGGCAGGTTGGGATTGCTGTTGTGGGTGGCGGGAGGGATTGGGGAATGTTATTATGTCTTTTTTTTTTAGTTCTGTTTTGCGTTATTGCGATAAGAGATGGATGCGACACACAATGACATACGCTGATGTACACGATCATTTTAATCTACTGACCACATGATGGCATCCCGACCTAACACACTCAAATATAACTTTCTGACGTGGAATGTGCGAGGCCTGGGGGATCCCCGCAAACGCCGCCGCATTCTGGCGTATCTAGACCGACACGACATTCACTGTGCCATGCTTCAAGAGACCCATTTACGTCCTCACGCCTCCCCCCCCTTTGCCACTCGATGGGCTAGCCACCGGGGATTCTCATGCTACTCCTCCTACTCGCGAGGGACCGCGATCCTTATAAAACACACACTCCCATATACCCCTCTTGGCTCCTACGCAGATCCACAAGGTCGCTACATTCTCTTATGGGGTAGGCTATTGGCACAAACGATCACGCTAGCGTCCTGTTATGGCCCGAATACGGATGATCCGGATTTCTACCGGGTATTATGGGGCAAGATCCAAGATATTGGCACCACCCACCTGATATGGGGAGGGGACTTTAACGTTACTATTTACCCGCACTTAGACAGGTCACACCCACAACCACACCATTACACTGCCGCACACCTAGCTCTGAAAAACATTGTTGAAGATCAAGACCTGGTAGACCCCTGGAGAGCACAACACCCGCTAGTTTGTCAGGGGTCTTGTTATTCTACTGCACATTCCTCCTGGTCACGTATTGACTACTGGCTGGTGGACAGGGGCCTGGCGACCTGGGCGTCACATACCTCATATCTCCCCCGTACCTACTCTGATCACTCCCCGGTCCTACTGTCCCTCAGCCCACCACAGACGGAACCCCCATACCTATCCTGGCGCCTCAATCCGCAATCGCTTCTTGACCCAGTTTTTAAGGCGGAGTTGGAGCAAGAGATAACTGACTTTTTCCTCCGGAATGAAGGCTCGGTCTCGCAATACTCTACCATATGGGAGGCTTTCAAAGTCACCATGCGAGGTGTATGTATTGCTAAAAGTGGAGGAGTACTTAAAGATATCCGCAACCGACTTCACAAACTGGAGTCAGATATCAAACAAACCGAATTACATATACAAGATACCCCCTCCCCTGCACTGCAGGCGCACTTGCGCGCACTACTCACTGACCATCAGGAAACAGCAGATCGAGAGTGTAAATTCAGGGGGAAATACCACACGGCTCGCCGATATGGCGAAGGGGATAGACCAGGGCGGGCTCTGGCCTCCACTATTCGACCCCCCCGATTTGCTAACACAGTGTTGACTATTGATGACGAGGATGGTCAGACACACACAAACTCATCCGACATACTTGCAGCCTTCAGAAGATTTTATAAAACATTGTACACCTCTCACCGGCAGACCCCGGCAGACTTTGATCCCTTTTTTGAGGACACTGCCATAGCCTGGCTGGGAGATGGCCAAAGAGAGCTTCTCCTGGCACATCACGAAGACAAAGAGATCATTTCGGCAATTATGCAGCTACAATCCGGAAAGGCTCCAGGCCCAGACGGCCTCCCAGCCGAATTTTATAAAACATACCGGCACTTACTGCTCCCGAAACTGAGACATGTTTTTGAGGAGGCCCGAGAGACTGGCGCTCTTCCCCCCTCCATGAGAGAGGCACTAATAATTTCTCTGCCCAAGCCCGGTAAACCAACCTCGCATTTAGACTCATACCGGCCCCTATCCCTAATAAATACGGATGCCAAAGTCCTAGCTAAGCTCATTGCCAACCGCATCCATCCCCTGATGCCGGTACTGGTCCTCCCGGACCAGTCGGGCTTTGTTCCCACAAGAAGTACAGCCCACAACCTGCGTACCCTATTTGCATTGATGCATGACATTGACCCGGACGCTAATGCAGCGGCTATATTCCTAGATGCCACCAAGGCATTTGACTCCCTAGAATGGGATTATCTCTCCTATGTCCTGGTGCGCATGGGATTTCCGGCCCCCTTTCTGGCTTGGATTACTCTACTATATACTGGATTACGTGCCACTGTGGGGATCAATGGGCTCCGCTCTTCCTCATTTCCGCTGGGCAGGGGCACTAGGCAGGGGTGTCCATTATCCCCCTCCTTTTTGCCCTAGCAGTGGAACCCCTGGCTGCTAAAATCCGACAACACTACCGCGAACATGCCATAATTTATCCGGAACGACAAATACTAATATCCTTATATGCAGACGACATCACGCTATACCTGCGTGACCCTGAGATGAGCCTGAATCCCATTCTTTGCCTGTTTCTGTTGTTTGGAAAACTGGCTGGAGTTAACATCAACTGGAAAAAGTCTCAGATCTATCCCCTCACTGCAGCTACACAAAAGTTCCATCCAGACTTCCCTCTTGATTGGAGCGCTGACACTCTCACATACTTGGGGATAATCATCTCCCGTAGCCGCGAAGAACTCATGCGGGCTAACTATGGACGGGCTCTGGACTCTATCACTGATAAAATAACGCGCTGGATCGCGATGCCCCTGTCCATGGCGGGTAGAACGGCTATAATAAAAATGGTGATTTTACCTAAATTACTATATCTCTTTGTGAATATCCCGTACGCCCCCAGCCGTCACTTCTTCTCCGCGATAAAGACTCAACTTCTCAGACTCACATGGGGGGGCAAACAAGCCAGGCTTCGGTGGGACATACTTACACGGCCGTTTGAAGCAGGCGGCTTCGCTATCCCAGACATAGAACTATACTTTAGCTGCGCACAGGCACACTATGCCACATATTGGATGAAACCCCCTCCCTTCATGCCCCATCTGGCAATAGAAGATGGATATATGAATCCCACCCCAAGCACTGCATATCTCAGTAACCCAACAGTCCCGCGCCACCTAGCCTCCACCACTGTCCAATGCACCGTTAGCGCATGGCACGACCTTGCGAAAGCTACAGACAACACACTAATGTACTCTCCGCTTCTGCCCCTTTTTGGGCGGAAAGACATCCCGGTGACGGAGGAGGGCGGCTGCCGTCGACTCCTTCGGAAACTCTCCATCCACACCTGGGGCCATTTATATACTAAAGGAACATTTAATACCTCTGAGGAATTCTTTAAGGATGCCAATCCCACCCCTTGGAACGCTTCTACTATATAAGGCTCCGACAAAACATACGATCTCTTACGCCGCCTTTCCCCTAGAGCCCCCACCCATGCTTCCGCTTCATGCGCTACTGCAACAGGACACCCCCGCACATGTAGTGTCACTTCTATATCGCACGGTTCAGAACGCTAGGGAATACGATCCCCCCGGCTCGTCAGCGATGGGAGGAGGAATTGGGACGCCCTCTGACTGAGGAACAATGGACATTCTGCTATAGGCAAACGGGCAAAATATCCGCTAGCAGCAGATTCCGCATGATCCACTATAAATACATACATCGACTGTATTACACTCCCGCACGCATGCACCGACTAAAGATACGAGACAACGCCCGATGTGAACGCTGCGGGCGTGAGGGAGCGGACTTTATGCACCTGGCTTGGGACTGCCCCCTGTACAGGAATTCTGGGCGGCGGTCCTGACTGCACTAGACCTCATGACGGGAGTCCATATCCCTGCGGATCCCCTCACGGCCCTACTGGGATATACTAAGCCCCTCACAATTAAAATACGCAGATATGCCTCCCTTGCGCTCCTTCTAGCCAAACGGAGAGTAGCTTGTAGATGGGGCAGGGGACGGGCGCCGAAATTTAAAGACTGGATGCACGATCTGATCTATTGTCAAGAACAACTACATACATATGCCGACCTTCAACCCCCTTCGTCACGACCAAGAGATATCTGGGGCCCACTACACACTTACCTAATAGAACATACAGCAGACGAAGACGACACGACGTCACATTAGCCGCATGGCACCCCCCCCTTGATGGTGTGAATACTCTTGCCCTGGCACATATCCCCCCCAATAACTGAGACGGAACACCACAGCAGATGCTCCATCTATTCTAACTGTTTAACCTTGGTCATAATGTACATCTCACACATCTGATGGTTTCTGAGTATTGGTGTATGCATCTTTTCTAAATTGCTCTTGCTGTTTTTATGAAATTATTTCGCTAGAACTTAACGCAGCCTGAATATAACACATTTGCCGCCTACGTACCCACATTATCCTCACAACGCGGCCGGCCCGAAAGGGTTGTAGGCGACTTGCTGTGTATCTTCACACCTGACTCAGATATAGCCTACACGCAGATGTCACTATGATGCCGATCACAATGTGGATATAGACAGATTGCTGCGCAGTGAGCCTTATTTTGGCTTTTTTTGTAATCTTTATTTTAGTGTCTAAATAAAGGTTTTTGAAACTTAAAAAAAAAAAAAAAAAAAAAAAAAAAAGGAATTGCTCCCGCAATTTGCGAGTCACCAAGAGGCACTCGCAAATTGCGGGTGCGATTTCAAGGGTGCCAGGGTTCCAAAAGGATACCCTGTTGCACCCCTGAAATGTGCATGTGTGCACATGTGGCGCACATACATGCCCTAAGGGCATGAATGTGTGCCACATGGCACTTAAAAAAGCAAAAAGTGCTTTTTAAAGCAAATCACTAATTACCACCAACTTGAAGTTGGTGGTAATTAGCGATTCCTTAAGGCTAAAGTGCACTTTCTTTTGTGCTACTTACATTGCATTTAAGGAATCGCAATTTGGGATTACTTAAATGCAAGAGCAAAATAAGGAATCGCAATTTTGCGATTCCTTATTTTGCTAGTAGGTTTCAACTTACCTACATTGCTCGCTGCCAAATAGCGATCGCAAACGCTGAAATTCTGCGAATTTCAGCGTTAGCGCTCGCTATTTGGCCACCTACATCACAGTTGCTAAAATGATAGAGTGCTGTAGAAGACTCATTGGAAGGTGTTGATACGGTTGTTAGATGGGAGATAGGTAGCATGTTGGTTGAACGCTAGACATTCCAGTATTTTGGAGAAGATAGATGAGACACTGCACAATATGTATAATGAGAAGAAGAGTGAGGGGTATATATTTTTAAGTGAAGGAAGCATGAGAGGAGATCTGAAGTATTGTGAATACATTCCAGTTGAGAGGCAGTGATTGAATGTTGAGGTCAGAAAGAGAAGCACCTTGGAAGAGAAAGAAAAGCAATAAATAGATTGTGGCTGAAAGGGTCAGATGGGGTCAATGAAGGGCTAACAGGTCTGAATATGGGGATGCACTCCGGAAGTGACGGTAGAGAGAAGTCAGGATAGCAGAGTGGATTTAGAGGGTGATGGGAGTCAAAGAAGGAGGAGGAGCAGTGCCGCCAAGCAAAGTAATGAGGATGGCCCCAGTAGTGGGGACGTTGGAGGAAAGGCACAGGGCGACGGTGTTGGCTGCATGTGGAGGGCCAGATATTAAGGGTGTAAGTAATAAGGATGATATCTTCAAGACTGTACCAGTCTCTCGCATGTCCCCAGCAACAGCTCCTCCCAGTACCTCATGCAGCAATTGCTAGATCTCTGGTAAAGACAGCAGTCCCAGTTCTACCCTCTTCTGGCTTCACCCAGAGGCTTGTTCATCAGCAATGATTCAGTCCATTAACCCCAGGGAACAGTTCTAATAACTCATCGTCGCCCCATCCTGTTGTCACCCTCCCAGTACTCCTGATGCTTTAGGTGTTGATGACCTGCAACAAGAGAGCAGGACTGATGAGTCAAACTTCAAATTCTGCACCATGACAATGCACTACCTCAGAGTTGCTACTGTGGACATAAGTGCACCACTTACAAGCTAGTTCTAGGAAAGTAGAGAATCTCTTATCACTACATTTTGTCAATTTCTGATCAGGTGTGGGTGAGACTTTAGAATGTGGTGTTTTGGCAGTGGGCATTTCAACCAGGTGGCTCTTTGATCATGTATACTAGACATTTTTCAGTCTTCAGAAGTGTGGACAGGAAAATATTTTCATTTCTAAAAGGAAGGATAACTGCATCTAAAAAAAAGCAGACAAGATAGATATGCATCATTAATTTCTACTGAATTCAGTTGGCATATACCTTTTAAACTCTTGGGAACTTTAAAAAGGGAAGTTTTATAAGAAGCAAACAGCGCCCAACCTTGACATTAAGATTTTTCTATGCCGGCTGTACAAACACTAAAGGAAAACTATGAATTGGGTCACATACATCAGAACTCTAAAATCCGAACTAAGCGACTATTGGCAAAGCATGGCCAAGAAAAGAGAAAGACAAGACTGATAAGGTCAAGATACTAAATAGTAGCTAAGAAATTTTATTCCATCCACCTCCAAGCTCTCCTCAGACAGCTCAGTGGTACATTTCACCAACATTCTAATCTTCCTCCTAGGGTGGAACATACCATGCAGGAAGGACAAGGGAGGTAGGAAACAGAGAAGGGTCAGACAAACCAATAACAGTATATTTTGGAAGGAATGAAACATTGTAGTAATTCATAAGTTATTACAACAGAGATCTTCTCTTCTTTTCTTAATAATGCACTTTAATGGTGTGCAAAATACCTGGCAACACAAAGTAGAGAGGGGGGACGGGGAGCTAATTGGAAAGAAATAGGTCCAGTACCAGTGCTCCCAAGGATTCACGTTGTACTCACTAGTGGGTAACTGTTCCTGTAAGAAGAGGATAGGCAACCTATTATGGTTGGATAGTAGTGTCGGTGTGGTCTCCAGAAGTTCAACCGGTTGGGTCTAGATGAAGGTGGGGGAATTCTTCCTCTTGGAATTAGCGCCCTCACACACCCTTGCGAGTGTCATGCTTCATCATCGGGCTTAGCTCCTCGTGGGGGTGGTGCTGCTGTCCCCACGGGCCCCGCGAGAGGGCTCTTTATCGGAGATCTTTTGAAGGAGGTGCCGCAGTTGTGCATGCGGGTGTATGGGCCTATAAAAGTGTGCTGGTAAATAAAATTACGTTCACGGTGCCCAGAAACAATTTTAATTCAGGGGTCTGGAAGGTAAGGTTAAAAAACAATGGATAGGAGCCTCTCCTTTAAACAAATATTGTGGAGGGATAAGTATGCTCCCGCTGCTCTAAATCCGTGAAAAGTGAGTGAGAAGGTGCAATTAGGTCAACATGTTTCGCGCATCGTGTGGGTCCCTAGTGGATCCTTCTGCGCTTCGTCAGGACCGTGAAGTGAAAGAAAAGAAATGGGAATCAGGGAAAAGACACCCCATAATCCCACATTACCTCCAGTGAGGTTTAATGCATCTTAGCGCTGGAAGGAACGTCTCAATCGCGTTCCTTATTCCCAACCTGATGGAGAAAACACAAAGGAGACACACAAAGCACATAAACGATTTTATAAATTAGATGACACAAATAAGCATTCGCAATGAGTAGAATGCTGTTATGGTGGTTTAGATATCCATATTGATTTTTTGCATGCTCAGTGTGACATACCTTCCTAATCATACTTATGCATTTGTATGCGTGACAGAGAACTGAACGCAATTGCGACCGGTGTAAATGAAATTCCCACAGGCAGTGCATCACCTTCATCTGGCAACGTCAGAGGTGACTGGTTTATGCATGCATGTATCATAAATATATATCCCAGGGTAAGTGAGAGAGCCAAATTTGTTTCGGGTGAAAATAAAATGAATGCTAGGCATCCATGCCTTTGTGCTCATGGCAGTCCGTTAGCCATAACCGACACCGATAAGACTTATTCTAGTGTGTCGATCGAGTAAGTCTAATCATGGTGTAAACAGTTAGACGTTTTTCACACACACAGCATATATCATCAAACAATCGTGACCACCTACCCCTCTAATCGTAAGGATTGGCCTCGCCGGCAATCACTGCGGTCTGGAAGAGGGAATTCTGTAGGTGCGGTAAAGTAAGTAGAAGATTCGTCAGCTCGTGATATCTCGAGCGCATTGCATTGTTAAAGTACCTGAATCCGCGGTGGAGAGCAGCCGGAGCATACTTACATCGTGCCTCTTCACTGACAGCCTGTTACCTGCCCTGCTGCTCAGGATCGCCGGTAAAGTGTGGTGAGCCTGCACGCCTTGATATAGCGTGTTCACTTCCGGGTGTCGGAAGAGCCGGTGTGGGCGTAATACGTGTCATGGCAGGACGTCCAAGCGTCATGTGGGTCATGGTAATGTGGCGGCCATATTGGAATGGGGCCGTTTTGTGAGAATCCAGAGGATCCCACATTGGGTGTGAAGTTAGTGTGCCTTCACACTGGTAAAGCATTATGTTCACAGTAGTAGTGAATGCTCGTGAAAGTAGAATAACCACACATTGGTCAATGCTCACATATTGGGAACCCCAGGTGTTAATGTTTTGATACTAGGTCGAAATGCCCGGGATTACGTGTATGTAAGAGCGAATCTTCCTATAACGGGAGACTGCAGGCATGGTGGCGGCAAAGCCTGTACGGGGCCACACACGTGGTTATGTAAGAAGTCTCGATAACTGTGCACAAGAAAAATAATTTCCGTGCAGCAATGTTGTCGTGGGATATTGGTCAAACGTGGATGTAGTATAGGTAGCGAATCTTGTGTGGGGCTTGGGAGAGCCGCGTTACAAGCACTGGGCATGCTAACTGCACAACATGTTGCAATCACCCTAGTCTGTGTGAACCCATGCGATGGGAGGGCCCCGAGATATGTTAAAGTCATGTCCCAGACATAATGGATGTTGTAGCCTGGAGGTTTAGAATGTCACAGTGTGAGGGCTAGTCTTGGGTAGTGCAGAACTAGTCGTTAGGTGGATAGGATATTCACCGAACAGCTATGGTGATGCTAATCTCTGCGGTAGTCCTTCAATGAATCGTGTGATCTTAGGTCATCAATTCTGCCCATGGTATGTCGTGATTCAGGCCCCTTATGTTGCTCTTCAATCGAAAAACCCAACGTTGTTCTTGCCTGAATAGTGTACTAGTTGCCCAGTGTGGGTTGGATTCAATGATAGTCCACCTAAGGCTGTCAGGGGGATGGTTTTTCTCGAGAAAATGACTCAGTAATCTAGTACTGGTTTTCCTGCAACGTATAGTGCTCCTGTGTTCTCCTATCCGAATCTTAACGGGTCTAGTGGTCATCCCCACATACCTCATCTCACAAGGACAGGTGATGAGATATATGCAATTTTTAGTATTGCAATTGGTGTGGCGTTTCTGATTCCAAGGTCTGGCCAGACCTAGGTCAATCTGTTTGGATGTTGTTGTCAGGGGACACACGGAGCACACCCCGCAGGGGTAATGTCCCTCTACGGTTGGTAGAGCCCATAAGGTAGGTTGTTTGGAGATAGTTGGTTTTGGACGTGTGTGGACCAAAATGTCTTTCAAGTTCTGAGTGCGTTTAAACGCAAAGAGAGGGTGTGGGCCAGGAGTAAAACTCCCTGTTTTGAGGATACTTGAGTGTTTTTTGATAGCTTTTTGAATCCTGTTGGAGTTGGGAGTGAACGTTGTTACGCATGGTAGTGACTCTGTCTCTGACCTCTCCCTAACCTCCAAAAGGGCCTCCCTATGATTGTTTTTTCCCCTTTTATGTGCCTGCCGTATGATCTTCTTGGGGTAATGTCATTCTGACAAGTTGTTGGACAGAATTCTGGATTGTTCTTCGAACTCACTCAGTGTGTTGCAGTTTCTGCGAAGACGCAGAAACTGGCCCACCGGGAGATTGTCCCTTAGTGCAAATGTTGTTTAAAAAATCCAAACATGTAACACTTTGGCACTAACCTATTTATTCATTTTCTTTTCAGGTTGTGCAGTCTTGTAGGAACGCGATATGGGCTCTGAAGCTAGGTCCCAATGCCATCTAAAAGCTAACACTGCCTGAACCCCGAAAAAAGATTGCACAAGTATGCAGGGGAAAGGGGACGTGTGTAAAAGAAGAGAAAATGTCCTTTGTTTAGTCTGGTCCTTCATAGCGTAGGTACTTCACATTGTGTAGTAATCTGCTGAACTGTTACCTGCTTCACTAGCTGTGATGTCATCTATAGAGCTTTAGAATGTTACTGTTTGAATCCAAGGGGCTGCTGTGACAGTTCCCTGGAAGCTGTGGAGACGAACGGTTATTAAACATTGAGTTCCTACACTTACCAGTCCTGTGGTAGTTACTTCAAATTTGGCGACGAGTTGGTTTGACCGTTCGACGTCTCCATCTACGTGTGCAGCAGTTTTGCCTGGTTCCATCTACGTGTGCAGCAGTTTTGCCTGGTTCCAGTGTGCTGCAGCTGTCAGGTCAGCTGAGGATTGACAGCTGGCAGATCCGTCTTTTCAGGCTATCCTGTGGCGTTTTTGGTGGTTCACCTCTGCTTTGACATCAGTGGGACGTCGGTCCTGGTGTGGGGTGAACGATTTAAACCTTATTCTGCGTCTTTGCAGAAAATTGCTCCCAAGCCAGCCTCTCGTGCGCATCTGAAAAGATTTGCAGTTGTTGTTTTTTTTATTTGACGTCCATCCCCTGAGCGTCGCTGGAGTTTGGGTGGCAGGAGAGGAGTGTCACACTACTGAGGTACTCTTATTTCTTTCTATTGATGTCCTGTGTGATACTGCATGATCCTTAACCTTCCCCACCGGGAGCCAGCTCAAAATGATGACGTGTCAGAATGTTGGATGTCTGACGTGCAATCTTTTCACGTGCTAGCGAAGTCAAGTGTGACGTGCGCGGCGCATTGGAGAGGAGTGTTTGGTGTGCGGTGTTTCTCTGGCAACCAGCGTCTGATGTGCGGATAAGGAGAGGAAACTTCCATTTGGCGTGCTGTGCTCCCCTGGCAACCAGCGTCTGACGTGTGGCGCGCTGTGCGCTGAAGAGGAGTGTGTTCTCTTTTGCAAGTTACAGCGTCTATCGTTCGGCGTTGAAGAGGAGCGTTCAATCTGTGGTGCGGTGTCCTCTTTATTTCGGGTCTTATCCAGTCTGCAATTTTATGCGGATCGGAGGTGTTTACAGCACTCGGACATTTGCCAACGACGTGAATTGTTACGCTTGTTTGGGGGGGAAGATCAATCTGTGCAGGAGCAGCGGCCTTCAAGTACTTTCATTTGTTTTTTCATTGGTGATGTACTTTCTCTGGTTTTTTTTTTCTCTTCTCAAAAAAAGAACAGGAAAATAACTTTAGGTGCTCTTTAATTGTATATTTCATCCGTGAGCACAAGTCATCAGATTTTCTCCTTAAACATTGGTTTTCTCGCTTTGTACACAATACTGCATTATGGTGAATAATCAGTAGTATTACATTTGGCTTTCTGTTTTCTCCCACAGGACTGCACTGTATACTGTTAGGTATTGTACTATTTGTACTATTTGTTTTACGGTATAACTCAAAATGCAAAGTGTCCAAGCACCCCCTCCTTTTTACAGCTTCCAGGAGACCCTCGGGTAAGATGGAAGGTTTGGTATAGAGCTTTCACAAAGTATTTAGGAGCTATGGGGGCTTTAGATTTAGTGCGGAACGTAGGAAATTCATTCTGGAACACAACCTAGGTCTAGAGGGTCAAGCTGTTTTAGAGAATTTACCCCTCTGGAGGTTCCTGAAGGGGAAGAACCTCTCAACGAATTTGACCAAGCGGTAGCTATGTTAGAGAAGCAATTCGATGTAGAAGGCAGTCTTGTTGTAGCGAGACACAAATTCTTTACTAGAGACCAGAAAAATGATGAAAGTATTGTTTCATATGTTGCTGCGTTACGTATTCTCGCATCTGAATGTGAATTTGAACAGTTTACGTCACAACTTATAAGGGACCAAGTTGTAGCTCATTGCAGAGACAAAAAAGTGCAAGAGAGGTTACTGACGCTAAAAAATCCATCATTACAGGAAACTATCACTATTGTAAAAAGTATAGAACTGTCTCAGTCAGCGTCTAAAGAATTGAAACCGGATAAGATGAGTGTTGGGGTGGTGAAAGAGCACAAAGAGCAAACCGATAAACAAACTAATGTTATGCGTGGTAACAAGAACATTTCTTACAGGCCTGACAAGAAGCCTAATTCACAAAAGAATATGTGCATGAAATGTGTTTTTTTTCCGCACTATCCCAACTCCCGCATTTGTCCGGCTAAGAATGCATCGTGTCGCAAATGCGGGAAGTTTGGGCATTTTGCGAAGATGTGTATCTCAAAGGTCAACTCTGTCAACTCTGTTCACGATGATGTAGACAATGGTGAACAAATGGGCGACAAGGTGAGTTCCTTGACGGATTTAATCGTTGTTGTCAAAGATGACGCTGATGAGTGTGTTGATCCAGTCGTGGAAGTGGTTGTGGATGGGAAGCCCATTCAACTCTTGGTTGATTCAGGGGCACGCATGACCATGGTCACAGAAGAATTGTTTGAAAGTGTGTGGCAGGACAAGCCTTGAGAAGCACCCGACAGGAATCCTGTATCCTATGAGGGCAGGAAAATTGAGCTAAAAGGGTTTTTTGAAACTAGCTTAATTTTCAAAGGGAGGTGCATTTCAGGGAAAGTGTATGTGGCGAAGAAAGGACTCAACATATTAGGGTGGTATCAGCAAGGTCTATTTGGAATGACCCTTAGACCAGGTACTAAGGAGCAAGTCTCGGTGGTGGATGAGTCTCAACAAGGTGAGTGTGTGACGGAGTGGTGTGACAAGTTCAAGAGTGTATTCGCTGATACTTTGGGGTGCATAAAAGGATTTAAGCACTGTATTAAAGTGAAGGATCAGTCTACCCCGGTGAAGCACAAACTGCGCAATGTACTGTATAGTGTGAGAGATGATCTGTCAGTTGAATTGAAAAGATTATGTGAGTCTGGAGTTATTGAACCGGTGGAGTCCTCTTTATGGTTGTCTCCATTGGTCGTCGCACGTAAGAAGGATCAAAGTTTGATGGTATGCATTGATTTGCGCAGCCTCAATAAAGAGATTTGGGTTGACTCCCACCCCCTTCCCCGAATCGATGACATTCTTGCAAAATTTGCGGGATGCAAGTTTTTTTCTAAAATAGATCTCTCATCCACTTACCATCAGGCGGAATTGGATCCAGGTTGTAAGCATGTGACTGCTTTCGTCTCACCTATTGGCACATTTCAATTTAGGAGAATGCCCTTTGGGCTTGCCTCTGCTGCTTCAGCCTTTCAACGCATTATGGAAAATGTTCTAGAGGGTTTGGAGGATACTGTTGTCTTCCAAGATGACATTCTGGTTGGTGGGAGGTGCAGAACTTCTCATGACAGACAGCTTTTGAAAGTCCTACATAGGTTACAGGAAAGAGGCATTGTAGCTAACAAGCGTAAGTGTGTGTTTGGACAGGAGTCCATTGATTACCTGGGACACCGTATTTCAGGTCAAGGTATTCAACCAAGAGAAGGCTTGATTGAGGCTATCCGCAATGCTCCCTGTCCCAAATCAAAGGAACAAGTTTCTTCATTCCTGGGAGTGTGTGAATTTTATTCCAAATTTATCCCCAATTTCGCTGCTAAGACGGTCCATTTGCGTGAGCTTCTCAGAAGAAAGGTTGTTTTCGTGTGGGACAAGGTGTGCCAGGATGAGTTTCTTTGCATTAAGGAAGAGTTAGGTACGTGCAAGATCCTTACACCATTTGACCCACTTCTACAGTGTATTGTTTCGGTTGATGCTAGTCTTGATGGCTTGGGGGGTATGATTACCCAATTGAGACGTGGTAAGGAGCATACTATTGGGTTTGCCTCTCGTGCTTTGCGTCCTAGTGAAAAAAACTACTCTGTCATAGAAAGAGAGTTGTTGGCTTGCTGCTGGGCTGTTGAAAGGTTTAAGTGTTTTCTTTGGGGAAAGTCGTTCAAGTTACTTACGGACCACAAACCACTCATTCCCATACTCAATGGTCACCTTGTTAAAGAGCATACTCCAAGGATAGCGAGATTGAGTTCAAAACTTCTGCAGTACAATTTTGATGTTGCGCCCATCCCAGGGGGGAAAAATATCAGGGCGGATTTCCTTTCCAGATCACCTTCCCCTCTGGCGCAAGAGGAGTTGTTTGTGGGTGATGATGATGAAGAATGCTTGATTGCCGCAGTTGATGTTTGTGGTGTGGGAGGTTTCTCAGAGAAGGAGTGGTTTGATGCTATGCAAACAGACTCTGTTTTAAGGAGAGTGAAAGAACACATCGTCTTAGGCTGGCCTAAAGAGAAGCATCTAGATGCTGAACTTCACCCCTTTTCCAAGATTTCCATTGAACTTACCTTGGAGGGTGGTGAGTTAATTTTGCGTGGTGACAAGTTTGTACCACCAGAATCCTTGAGGTCACGTATCATCACTCTTGAACACGAAGGTCATTTGGGACAAACCAGCACCAAGAGAAGAATTCGTTCTGTTTACTGGTGGCCTTCAATGGACAGGCAGATTGATGATGTCGTTAAGGAGTGTGTTATGTGCTGCTCGAGTGACAAGGTCATTAAGATTGCCACTCCTCCTGTGCAAGTTGTTGTACCACCCACTGAACCGTGGATGAAGTTAGCTGTAGATTTTGTAGGGCCCTTTAATGCCCTTCCCCATAAATACAAGTTTGCCTTGGTTGTAGCTGACTATCATAGCAAGTGGTGGGAAGTCCATTTTATGGTTGATCCCAACACTAGGGAGGTCATTCGTTTTTTCCAAAGTATGTTTGCTAGGGAAGGTTTTCCTAAAGAGATTGTCTCAGATAATGGGGTGCAATTTACTTCTAATGAAATGTCGGAGTTTCTTTCCCAGTCTGGCATATTGCACCGCCGTGTGGCCCTTTATCATCCCCAGGCCAATGGTTTCTTTGAGCGCATGAATCGCATCCTGGTTGAGTGCGTGCAATGGGCTTTATCTAATGGTGTTGACATCAAGGAAGCGTCCATAGCATGTTATGGGCCTACCGCACAACTCCCAACCGAACCATGGGAAAAAGTCCTTTTGAACTGTTGCGTGGAAGAATTGCTACTTTCGACATGTGTCCTGCATGGATGAGAAAGTGGGGTTTGCGCTCAAAGGTGGGGCCATCAAACAGTGCTTGGTTTGGTTCCCATGAGTCCGAGTTGGGCGCAGACAAAAACCACGTATGATGTTTCCAGCAATCTGATCAAACATTCGTATGATTCAAAGGTTTCTGTGGGTGATTGGGTCAAAATCAAGCTACCCATTAAAATGCCAAAGGGGTTGTCCAAGTTCAGTCCCCCTGTTAAGGTGGATGCCATTTCACGTTTTGCTGTCAGGGTCAATGGGAAGAATTGGTGGAACTGTTCTAGGATTTATAAAATTCCCAAAAATGTGGTCCTCAAACTAAGACTTGAGAATTGTGTTGAGAAGAATAATGATTTGGGTCAATCACAAGATCAAAGTCGTTCTCAAGATCAACCTATTCCCAGATCTCCTGCTGTGCGTAGGAGTCTTAGAAGAAGTGTTCCTCCTAAACGCATGGATCTGTAGTTCCCATTAGTTTTTTATCTTGTCCTCTGCTTGTCTTTGATCAACACTGTATGTTTTCTTTCTCTTGTTATTCCTTCCTGCCTTATTTCCTCTTCTTTTCCTTTATCTACTCTTTTGCCCTTCACACCGTTATCTGTTTTTCTCTTCAGCCCATCTTCTTCTTATTTCATCTGCAAGCTTTTAAGAAAGAAGGGAGATGTTGTAGTAATCTGCTGAACTGTTACCTGCTTCACTAGCTGTGATGTCATCTATAGAACTTTAGAATGTTACTGTTTGAATCCAAGTGGCTGCTGTGACAGTTCCCTGGAAGCTGTGGAGACGAACGGTCATTAAACATTGAGTTCCTACACTTACCTGTCCTGTGGTAGTTACTTCACATTGGTTTCCTCTTAGGTCGCTAAAGGAATATGTCTAAGTGTATCTAACAAAACAAGAAAAATATTGTGTAAATTATATGGCACTTCTGATACTAAGTTTAAGAGGGAAACCCCATCTCCTAAAATTCAGCTTACCTAAAATTTCCATCTTTCCCGCATAAGACTTGGTGTATGGGAAAACAACATATGCATTCAGTGAAACTCTAGAGAGAAGCAAACATTACCATCGCATGAGGAAATGTTGTAGCACAAATAATTACCCTTGTTGAAACTCTCCTATTACCTATTGCACCACATAGCAAATACCTTAAACCTTGTGAAGGATCCTGGGAATTATATTATCATTCCTTAAATACCTCCAATAGTGAGCCAATTTGAGAAAGAGGCTAAATGAAGGGAATCATATATCAAAAATCTACATATATTCAAAAAATAGTCTAGCAAAAAAGGTACTTTTCTAAATCTCCAATAGTGTCTTTCTACCTTTAGGAACTTCAGAATCCACAAGAAATGATGCACAAGAACAAGTATCCATTACAGTTAGTCTTTCTTCATACTACTTTCACACATTGCGCCTTACCACATTGTAGCAACAGTCCTCTATTGGTAAGTGCATTTTGATTCTCTTTCAGATCCCCCAGAGCCCTACCGAGGAGCCGTGATGCTGACCAGAAAACGATGCAAGAAAAAAGGCAAAAAACTGGCCTCCAAACAAGGCAAGAAGACTAGCAGGCATCCAGACTCCCTGTGAGGCTGAGCAACGTGAATACAGGCCTGAAGTTGAGAATTTGCAGCAGGCGTCAGCATGGTAAGTTTACTCAGATAAGTATCTTTATAATAGCAGGCGACTGCTGGGTCCCTGAACATGGCTTTTATTCTTGCCGAGTCCGAATGCCCCGACCACAAGGTACGCAGACTTCTGCATGGGATTATGGTCTCCAACGCAGGGGACGTAGCAGTAAAGACTAGACTGCGCCCTGTGCAACAGAACCTACTTCCGGCCATGGCTGCAACAAGAGGGGACACGACAGCCATGACAAAACATCTCAACTAAATAAAGTAGACATTGGAGCTTTCAAGAAGCTCTAGAGCTTCCCTCTTCCTCCTACAGGCCATGTGCTCACCACAGCATGGCCAGCACTTGGAGATCATAGGTCTCCATTTGGCATTACATTTTGCACCGAGATTACAACAAACCCCTTCCGCAACTGGCTGCGCTGCACAGAGGTTGGAGAGACACAGACAATGGCGGGGATCAGCAGACCACCATGTCTCTGATTGCTTTAAACTAAAGCAAACCTTTTAATTTAAATGCAGCCCATTTTCCTTTAAGGAAGCAGGATGCATTTTTAAAAGAAATACTTTTAAAAAATGTTTGCGAGATGACAGGGGTCTCCTAGAGCACTGATGACTCCCAAACTTTTTTCAACATTCACAATTGGGAAGGGGCCCCAAAGGACCCCTTATCCTTTTGAATACAGTACAACCTCCTTTGAAGCATTGGCACCCTAGCAATAGTTTGCAATCAAAAGTGCGTTTGAAACCACTGATAAATAACATTCTGAATTGCAGTTTGGAAGGGATGCGTTCAAAGCCCCTTCCAAATTGCAATTCATTATGCATTTCTAAATGCATTTTGTGATTCGGTATGCACTTACTGAACCACAAACTGGGTTTGGTACATAGTAAAAAGCCATTTAGCAGAGGGTTTGCAACTGACAAAAGGCTTTGTATATCTGGTCCTTTATTCTTATTCTAAGAGTGATATTTTGGAAACTCTTGGTGGACAACATTTAAGTTTGGTGAAAACTGAGTGTAAAATGCTGCGTACAATATCAGTGTAAACTCTATTTTTTATGTTTTTTTAAAATGTAATTTAAGTAATCTGCATTATACATTTAACAACATCTATGGAGGCCAGACTTGGCGTAATTTCCATGAGCACTGTATTCAACTTTGGGCCACTCACCCCGACATCTGCTGAGGAGAGTCACCTCCAACCAATCCAGGACCTTTTTTGTCAAAAGGCAGCTTTGGTGTGTTGCCGCCACTCTAATATATCTTTTGCTTGGTGCACTTATATTTAGTCCAGCTGGGCTGCTCTTCCACCACCTGACACAGCATGGTGCAATGTGGTCCCAGTAGGTAGTTTCTGGTATGCCACGCCCCCCTACTCATTGTTAATTAGATTTGCAGATTTATATGTAGGCCTTGATCAGTGCTCCTAGATACTGAACAGGCCCACTCTTCAGTGAGCCGGGCAGCCACCGGAGCTCGCCCGTCCGGGCCCACCAGGCACTCACCCTCACAACTTGGAGAGGCGGGCCAATTGGTGTTTTTAGCAAGAGCCAATCACACAGCACATCTGATCCAAGAGCCAGGACACACAGGTCCAAATGTGTCGCCTTCATGGCTCATTTCAACAGGCAGTCACTAGGCCTCCTAACTACTGCCCGGCCCCCAGGATGGAAAGCTCCTCCCTCGTGGGCTCAGGAGACTGATCTCTTGGCTGGGCTTTGCTGCGGCTGTGTCTCCCCACAGCTTCCAAGGTTTCAGATTGCTAATGTGTGACGTTTTCAAAATTTCTGTGTAATTATGAGTGACATTTAGCGACTATGAGTGACACTTTCTCCCGAGCAAAATCAAGCAACAAAGGTGAGGGAAACATATCAATATCAGAAATTACACCAATTTGAGCAGCAAAAAACTCTAAGAAGATCTAAAAACTGCTGCAAAGCACCTGAAATGGATGGGCACTGTGGGACCTGACTGTACCAAACAGGATGTGAGAGGCCATACTGCCTGCAAATGAGCCTCATGTTCCATAACACCATAGCTGCCATGTTTTCAGATTGCTTATGTGTGACATTTTCATGGTTCAAGTGCACTTTTGATTGACATATTCAACTGCCAAATATGTGACACTTAGAGTGACACTTTCTTGCGAGTAAAGCCAAGCAATTAAGTGCATAGAAAGAGATAAATACCAGAATTAAACCCTTGGAGCAATGAGAATCTCTAAAAAATATCTTAAAACTGATTTATCATCTTTCATTTAGGTGTATGGTTACCTAAAAAGACTAACAAAATAATTATAGATTATTTTTTCCTTGTTTCTGTTTTGTTGTGAGTCATTGGCTGCTAAAGCCCATTGATTCCTTCTGACCTCTGCAGTTTCAAATTTCAGCAGATATGTGACAGGCTTTAGAGCAGGGAATCTGTTATTTGATGTTAAAATAAATAGGGATTTAAGAGTAGAAAACACAAGTTAGCAGAAGGGAAAGAAGACTGTCAATATGTCTGTCTCTCCACATGTCGTTATCCTCATACGTCCACTTCTAGGAGTGGAAAGGGAGGCCAGGACAGCAGAACTTCTCACTGAGAAAGTATCTTCTGCCTGTTTATAATCTACAAGAGCATGGATTTTAAAAAACACACCATTAGAATCCACACATCACAGGTTTCCCAAACAGAGAAATCTTTAAAGTCTCGAAGGAGTGTATGAGACTCCAAGCGCGTCCTTTAAACATCGGCATGGCGACTGTACCCCAGCACATGAACTGTCAAGCATAGTCTCCATGTCTGACCTCCAAAAACAGCAAGGAAATGTGGAATCTCTGGAATAAATGTGCTTTGTGTTATCACTGTGCCTGTCTTGTTTCAGTTTTATGGTTACTGAACGTGTTGGCTGTTATTGTATGTTTCCCCAGGCCGCAGGAGTGCACAGCGTAAGCCGTCATCTTGCCATACGGATCTTATGTATTCCCCATGCCTTTTAATGTTTAACTTTGGCAAACATGAGAAACTAGTGTAGGACAAACACTGACATCTTAGTAGTTTTGCAGTAGCATTGACATCTCTAGCAGGTATAACAGCCATCACGGTATCAAAAAGTTGGAACCTCTACGATTCTCTACTCCTGAATTGCAAAGGCCAAGGCCCACAATGATGCACAAAAGGGAGGCAGAAAGGGACAGCAGATGAACAAAAGGAAGAAGGATAATTTAAACTAATTGAAGATAGTCCCTAAAGAACGTCTGCAATGCCTCTGTCAGATAAAATAGCCCTCGGCATGTCCAAGACATCATCACTCCATCTCGCACAACAAGCCTACCCCCAAGCAAATCTCAGTACTTATGCTGTACAAAAGTCTCCTAGTCTCTGTCTATAGTATGGGGTTCAGATCAGAGAAGAAGGAAAGTTGTGCTTCTCCATCCTCGCCATTTTCTGTGTGTGCTGCTCAGAATATATTCTCTTCAAGGCCAGTGAGGGGACACCTACGACTCTGAGGTGAGCCGTAGTCCTCAAATTGTCAAAGACTTCTATCCTCATATCAGAACTGTGATATTTTCACACATGCAGTTTTTGAAGTTGTCCAACCCTCCCAACAGTTTAATTCGCAGATGTATGGTTTTCTTATGTGAGAACCATATTTGTACCATTATCCAATTCCTATCCACACTATACCCCTGCCAGAAAGACCGTTATGTCTCTGTTTCACCCTCTCAAAGCGAACTCAATGTTTGTTGTCTTCCCTGCCACATCTGATGGAGTGCGTCAAAGTCCTCCTGATGCCACTGAGCTCTGTCCCTTGAAGTGAATTTTCAGAAACATTGCTATCTCTTTTTATGAGCTGTGCTGCAGATCATAACAGAACTATTCTTTGCATTTCCCCATCTTTTACGGTGACTCTCTAGGACAGGGTGCATCGCCATGGGAACAAAACGTTCCAAGAGCCGAAAAGTATTGCTCCTCATTTTGAGACTTAGAACCTGATTAAATGTGCTCTAGAAATTAGGTTGGTATTTAACGCATGTGACAAAGTTCAACACCCTGGAGTTTGGAATTTTCCTATTGCTATAAACAGAATCTATCTATAAACAACATCTATTCAGAGTATTTTCTCTTCAGTGGGAAATAACCTATGGATTTTGGTGCTTATCGCACCAAAATCTGCATGTCTCAGTAAATACTCATCCTTTTTCCCCCTGATACATTTCGGCAGATTCTGTGCAGGGATCACAATTTATTGTGCCAGTTGTGATCAGGGCTACATGTGTCATATCACCTCCAAATGACTTGGGTTCCCCCTTCCATTCCTGGTGCAACTGTGAACAGGGCAAGGGTCATGTCATATTGTTGAGCTACTATCATAAAGAGTTTCATGGCCTAGGGTATTATGAGCTGCTTCCTCCACACCAGAGTTCAGCCTGTCACCATATTCCGGTCATGCTCACAAGGGGTCTGAAAAGGTGCTCTACTACCAGCCAGATCCGCTCCCACTTCTCATTTTTACATTGCAAGAAAGGGCCACTTTTCCTGCTACGGCCCTCCAAATGATCCCTTTCAATGGAAAGTTCAAGGAGGGCCAGCACGTCAGGAGATGACCCTACATTCAACTTTTAACAGCTGTAATTGGCATGAAACACTGGCCTATTATAGTTCTTATTTGGTGGTTGATGCTTATTGTGGGTATACGTTTACCTGTAAAGGACAAAGGATTAAATGAGTTATACCATTTGTTAAGGGTGTGATATGTATTTTGTATAAATAAGTTTCTACAACATCAATCCACGTATGGTTCGGAAAAGCAATCCACAAACTTGAACTAAATGTAGTCTTAGTTTCCTCACTTATAAGCAGCAAACCCTTATATGTGCATATAGTTACTTTTAATTATCCCTTCTACTCCTCAATATACTTTTATTTTGCTGTTAGTCAGCTTTGTACCGAGTCCTTTTTTATGTATTGCTGCCTTATCTTATGGCTATTTCAGTACTTCTACTGCAAAGCATTCTAATGCCCCGGTGCTAACTTTACATTCTGATGTTTACAGTTCTTGCTCCCTGGAAAGTTTTTGTGTTCCTTTTTTCATACTCCTTCTCCTTTCAACTTGCACTCTGGTATTCTTCTGTTTTTTCCTATATTATTTTTATTCTATAATGTCACCTTCCATAATGGTAATTGTCTTTCTTTTTGTAAAGTACTTTGGTACCCCCAGGCCATGTTTGTGCTTATAAACTGCACAAATAAATCACTAAACCTACATATCTTGCATGCTTTGAGTAGTGCTGTTTACGCCCTCTGGCAGTCACATAAACCCCTCTTTGGTCACACTGTTAACCACCTTGGTTGTGCTGGGTACCCTTTTAAAAATCCCATATCCCCAGAACTATCCAAGCAATGCAGCACAAAAGATCACGATTCGAATGTAGGCCACTTATTTTGGCCAGGCCGTATTCGTGGTCTCCACCATGCACTGCCTCAAGTGTGACCACTCGTCCATAATACACACAGACCGTCAGTTGTTTAAGACAAATGCCTGTTGTCCGTAGCTAACTTTTTGGCGGACAGCATTTGTCCATAAATTGAAAGATGTTGGTAGATAACATTGCATGGTGACTAGCCCGGCCCCTCTCCCTCTTTCAACAGGCTCTACTGTCCTAGGCAATTGTAAAAAATTGTTGGAAATAATTTTCAAACACCACACAGGTTCTTTTTTCTCAAAGTGCCTAACCAATCAATGCATTACTAACAGTGCTCTTGCAGACGATGTAGAAATTACATATTCCTGCACGTATTTCCCGATAGAGTCTGAAACTGAGACCACTTTAAGAATACTGCACCGTAATTTATTTTTCACAAACAACAAATATAAGGTGGCTTTGCAAATAAATGCAGCAGGAAAGTATGCATCAGATTGCTGTACATGCAAGCTGCGGATTGCAAATTCCTCTGTAGAACAGGTTCACAGGTGCCCTGAACAAGTTTATATAAGCACAGAAAACATAACTGTTGGTACAAAGTTTGAAATTGCTAAACTTGTTCTTTGATTATGAAGGAATATGTACTACTGAGACTTGAAAAGGGGAAATTATCTTTTAATTGGCACATCAGAGTCTATATGATATGTGTGTGTGTATTGAGTGTACGTATGTGTGTGCATTTTGTTGGTTTACAAAACGTCTAAGCTGGTTATTATGAAGCTATGACGAAGACAGTAGGTCTAGCTTATTGATTGAGAAAACCATTTGATAAAGATAGTAAGCCTTTAAAATAGACTTATTAAATTGAGTTACAGGATGTAGACAGGTATTTTGTAATATGTAATCTCCCAGATTGCCACAGTAGGCAAGGGTCTTTGAGTTGCTCATCCACTCTGGCAAACCCTGGAGATTATCGCAGTGGTGATTTACGTTATGACCAATTGACAGGGCTTGTAACTGTATTTTTCTACATATTTGTATTTTTACAACTGTATACATGATGGTTGCCAATTTATGTGCACTGGACTAGGTCTGTGTTGGTTATGGTGTCAAACCAATCGAAAAGGGTGTAGGCTAATCGGTTCATGGGAAAAGTCATGCCAGATTCTGCAGGTTTGATCAATTTATTAGCAAATGTAATGACAAAGCCAGTAGACCTGACTTGCTTAATGTGAAAAGCATGTGTTAAACACAATAGGCTTTTAAAAGTGGATTGTTATTAAACTGTGCTAAAGCCGGTAGGCAGATATTTTGTTAGATAGAATCTCACAAATGACCTTAGTAGGCAAGAATTTAGGTGTTGGTGACTAACCCAAACAAAACATGGGGACAGAGGATGTGCACACGATAATCCTTATTAGGTTCTCCTAGCAAGGATTTTATATTGTTTTAACAACTGTAATTTTGTACATATCTGTAAGTTTATCATGGTATACCTGACCATTGCCTTTCAGGAAAGCTTATGCCCAACAAAGTAGATCTGAGTTGGTTATGGTGACAAGCCAATGAGAATGGTTATAAGCCTGGTTGTTTTTTATGAAAAGTTATGATAAAGGAAGCAGTAATGCCATATTTATTGTGTGTATATGTTAAAGTTAATAGGCAATTAAGGGTGGATTATTACTTTGTAATAAATCCTACAGGGAGGTGTTTTTGTGAAATGGAATGTCACAGAATACCATAGTAGGCAATGGTTTTGGTGTTTTATACCCCTCGGACAAATGGTGGGTATAGAAAACTTTCACTGTTGGAATCCTTGTGAGACCTTCTTAGGATAGTATTTTGCTTTGCCAACTGTAATCTTGCATATTTTTTTTTATTATTTTATGGCTGTGTGCCTATGGATGCCTTGTGGGAAAGCTTAAGCTCAATAGAGTAAGCCTGAGTTGGTTATGATGACATGCCAATGATAACAGCTATAGAACTGATTGATCCATTAAGAAAAAGTATTTCAGATGCCATAACTTTCGTCTGTTTATTACGAAAAGTTATGACATATGGTAGTAGACCGGATCAATTTACTATATAACACATATATTAAAGCCACTAAGGTTTAAAGGTAGATTGTTTTTGCATCACATTGAAGCATGCAGTCAGATATTTTGTTACATGAAATCTCCCAGATTAACTTTGTAGGGAGAGATTTGGGTTTTGGAGATGCCCTTCAACAAACCCTAGGGGTAGAAGATTTGCACTGTATTAATTCTTGCTAGAACCTCTTCGGAAGGCCTGGCATGTTTAGCGGTCTACCAAGATCTTGTAATGTGGAAAAAAAACATGAAATAATTCACACACCTCTATATATATTGATATAAAGCTACACATAGGGCCTTTGAGTCAGCCCTCTTCTGCTACCGATGTGTCATTTACACTCTGCTTCCATCCATGACTGTATGCTGTATGAGCTAATGGTTCAGTTTATATCAGAAATTGGCTTTCTTGCCGTGTCTTCATTTTCTGATCACAATTGACCCATCCACATGACTGCTCTTCAGTGTCAAGCCTGGTTGGCTAGTTCTTTCTTTTGTTTTCAATTTTCTCTTTTTATAGTTTCACTTTATTAGCTTTACCTCTTTTTATTTTAATTTTTAAGAGTATACTACAGCTCCCCAGGTAGTGCTTAAGGTCCACTTGCTTGCCACTCATTTCATCTGCACTGCGCTGCATTCTATGTAACTACTTCCTCTAAACCAGGAAACCATTATGGAATGCTGTTGTCCATACTATATCGTTTTACCATTCCAAAATGGTCAAAATGTTGTTTCTAAACGTGCCGGCGATGGTGGAACTTTAAAACAACAATAGGCTATGTGCAATACTACTGCAAAGCGGACACCCACTGCTATGTTTAGTTCAGTTATTGCAAGCATGTACCCGCTGTGCTTAGACAACGAATATGTGATGTTACAACGCGATCAAAATGATCGCGGTACGTTACATCGCAGTTTTTACAACGCAAGTCGTTACAACGACTTGCGCTGGAGGGCGCTGGACTTAGGAATAGTATGATTTACTATTCCAACACCAGTCTACGTACAGTAGGGAAGGTGTTGGAATAGTAAATCATACTATTCCTTAGGTTAGAGCGCCATCCAGCGCAAGTCGTTGTAACGACTTGCGTTGTAATACCCGCGATGTAAAGGCATTGTGATGCAATGCCCGCGTGGTAATGGATGTCTCCCTTAGACAACAGCCCGTTTTCTTTTTTCTACTTATATTCTGTTGATCTTGCATATGTTGTTGTGATTGTGTGTTTGTTATCATGTGGGATGTGTCAGCGGTTTCTTTCAAGAATGGATGGTTGAATCGATGAATGAGTACAAAAATTAGTGACAGAGTGCATGCTAATAACTTATTGCGTGCCTAAACCCATCAATGACACCAAAGGCACTTTTATAAGCCAGCCCATTTAGAGTGGCTAATGCTTGTTGTCAAACAGAACCACTGACATTTAGGACTGTGAACATCGAGCTAATGAATAGAAAAACAAGCATTGGCATAGCCAATAGGTCTCGCTTTTGGGACCTTATAAGTATTTAGTTATGCAGCACAATATCCTTGGTGCAACAACATCAACTGTTGCATGGCTAAAAACGTATAAGGTCCCAAAGGCGAGACGTATTGGCTATGCCAATGCTTGTTTCACAGTCAGGGACCCAGCAGCTTCTCCAACCATAAGGTTTTGCAGAAACCATGATAAAACAAAATAAGCATTGACAAAGCGCATATGGCTGGGGTCTAACAACAGACCTGTAATCTTTGCCAATAATTATTTATCTCTGTTTCTGTACCCACGATTTGTGCTGTTTCTGTCTCTGCACCTGTGGTTAGCAGTTTTAATATGTTAATATATGATTTGGGCAGTTTCTAGGTCAGCTCCAGTGATTGGACAATTTTGTCAGTGCATGCATAGCTCAAGATGTTTCTCTATCTGCCCCTCTGGATGGGCAGTTTCTGTGTCTATACACATGATCTGGACACTCTCTATATCTGCAGTTGTTGTGTAGTTTTTGTCTGTGTACGTATGATTAGTACTTGCCTGCCAGGCAGCACAAGTTGTCTGTTTGTTTCAGCTTACAGTGGGCTTAGAGCCTGTTCATTTCTTACCATTGATTAGCTTTATTGTCACTCTGATTTACTTGCTTTTTATTTGTCTTGGTTTGTGTAGCATGGCCCAATTACTTGTGTCCTCCCAATGCTTGCTTTTCAAGCACTACTTTTGTTCTTTTTGGTTAAACACTCCATGAGCGAGCCTGTGTTTTCCAGCTGTCTCCCATGTTTACTTCTGTTGTTCCCTCCTCTATGCTCTGTGTTGCCCTCTCTCACCCATGTGCTTCTCCACTGCCCCCCTCTATGATGCGCTCGCCCTAGTGTACTTCTCCCCCGCCTTGCTTTCTCGCCATGTGCTTCTCCCCACCAGCTCCATGTTGCTGTCTCTCACATGTGTGCTTTTCTTTCCCAACTGTACTCCACATTGCTCTTTCTCTATGTTGCGTTGCTTACCCCACCTACGCCTTCCTTGTTGCTTCCACCCGCCCCCATGTCAACTGTCTGTGTCACTCCCCTACCCCCTTCAGTGTTGTTTCCCCACCCCTGGCCTCCGTGTTGCTTTCCCTTGTCTTCTGTGTTGCTTCGGCAGGGGTACTAGTGTGAGTGACGGATGTAAGGGCAGGGCTGGCAGCGAGTGACAGTATGAGGGTTGGTGAGGTAACACACTAGCAATGGGGTAGTAGTGTGAGTGAAGGGTGGCGTTGTGAGTATGAGGGTTGGTGAGGTAACACACTAGCAATGGGGTGGTAGTGTGCTTGAAGGGCAGGGGTGAAAGAGTGAGTGAATGATGAGACTGAAGGTGTGGGTAGTGTGAACTAAGGAACAGTTGGTAGTGTGAGGCTGGTGGTTAAGTTGCCAGGTGACTCCTCTCACTGGGGCGCTGTGTAACAGTCCTCGTTTTCACTTTTCAAATGACTGTTTTCAGGTGTGTAAGCCTCAATGACTTGGGTGAAGTGAACCAAAAATACAACTCCCAGAGTGCAGTAGGTTTTGAAAGAGAATCCTAGGACCGGGAAATGATGCTCCTGATGACAGTCATTCATCTGGTAACCAAACTGGTGGTTGTACAAGGAGAAACAGCTGCTGATAGTCGGGGTGGGAGGGTCAGGTCATGAGATGGTGGTTTAGGTGCAGGTTAACAGTGATGGGTGATGTAAGCTAGGGAGACAGTGTGGAGGGGTGGTTATGTGAGAAGGAGAGCCCTGGTGTGAGTACGTGTAGAGGTAGAGTGGGGTTGATAGTGGGGTAATGGTGTGAGGGGTAATATGAGTGAGGGTAGCATCAATGAGGCTAGCAGCAGGCCAGAGCTCTCAAGTGGCTCTGTTGCATGTGTGGTTAGCTCATTCATTCCATGTATTTCTGGGAATTGAAGTCATATTTGTCTTGTTATAAAATCAAGACTCCAAGTTGCAAAATACAAATAAAAAAACCTGGACTGGATGAGTTACTCATGACAGGATCTGGGGTGCGAATGCATTACCTTTGGGGTGGGCCTGGCCCCATGTTTCGGCACTGGCAATGGGGGTCCTTGAAGCAGAGTGGATAGCAGCAGCGTCATAAAGGTCCGGTTAGCCGCAGCCACACTCCACATGCTCTCCTGCCACTTCCGTGCCTCCTGCATTCCATTCCTGCATCCCAGTACTCCCCCTATGCTCCCACACTGCTCTTCCGCTCCTCTGTTAGTTTGGACACACCCCCCCCATCCACCCGCTGCCCCGTGCCGACAGCCTACCTGCCGCCGGCCTCCGAGAGCAGTGTTTGGGAGCCAACGCCGGCATTTCCCGACGTAGCAAGGAGTGGTGGGTGAGGCCTTTGCGTGCTGCACCGTATAGGTACTGGCAAGCGAGGTGGCAACAAAATCGGCAGCAGCTTTGGCAAACAAAAACGAGAGTTCAGCCTGCAAGTGCTTGGCTTTGGCAGTACCACCCCGGCAAGCGGAAGCGGTCGGCGATAGGTCGGTGCGGCTTGCTGGCAAAGGGGGTATCTGCCTTTCAAGTGGCTGAACTCTCCTCCTTCCAAAACAAAAGGGTAACAAGCCCGCGAGTGGTGCGCGCGCACCACAGAGGAGCGGGGGCGAGCGACGCGGCAGCCTGCTCAGCTGACCAGACGCCTCAGCTGACCAGATGCTGGCGTCGTGGCTGGCCTTTGGATGTGTACGCGCTGCAGACATGTGTTTCCACTTATCGCGCCCGCGTCTGGGCACGATAGTTGGAAACACATGTTTGCCGCGCGTACCCATCCCAAAAAGGCCAGCCACGACGCACGAGCGTTTTTGGGACTGCTTTTAAACCCGCTTACATTAAGTCTTCGCCTCTAAGCAGCGCTTGCGCGCTACTCGAGGCTCGACCTAAAAAACCACATTGTTTCAGACCGTACAACAAATATGAACACAATTGCCACTGAAATATAACTAATTTTTCTTGTGTATTATACTGTCCATTTGGTTCAATGGCCCACCCCTAGAATAACAGCATCGCACTGAACCAGCAGAATTATGGTGATGCTTTCATATCCTTGAGTACTTTGCATTAGATCTTTCAGTTCGAGGTGTATTTTTGCAATCTTCTTTTGACTGTTTTTGTAACACAGTGCAACTCTTCGAATTCAAATATTTGGTGGATGAGAATAGCATTCACGCCTCTTTCTCAATGCCTAATGCTCAATCTCACTATCCTTCTATCTGCTTCTACATCACCTCCTTCTGTTAACAAACATATGAATTTTTCTAAACTTTCTATCACTATGCCTGTAAACGTTTGCCTTAGTAAGGCTGGTGACACCTAATGTTTTCATAAAGTTGATTGTTATAGCATCCTTTGATTAAATCAAGATCCCCCCAACCATGCAAGACATCTCTGAGAGCAGAGACACTATGTACAACAGGGGAGGGTCTAAAATACTTATGTAGTAAGCATAACTGCACAAACAGTGACATTGGTGGGAGCGGCATGTCTTGGGGGAAGAAGGGCTGGCACACAGAGGGCAAGTCGCATGTGGGGGAGAGAAGAACTGGAACATAGATAAGCTTGCCACTCAGGGATATGAAGCCTCTGTGCCAAAAAGTAGACCTAGAGGGGATGGAGAGAGAGAGCTTTCTGCCACCCAGAGCATACAGCAATGAATGAGAGAGGGGGTGCCAGCCAGAGCAGCGTGGTAAATGTAGCAACTGCACATCCAGAATTATATGAAACATTCATGAGTAGATTTATATTTATTTTCGTAGTTGAACAAAGAACTTCCTTAGTCTGCCAGTTCTGATCAAAAGTACACTATCCAAATCAAAAATTAAAACGAATAGTGCTACTTGCCAATGATCCCTGGTTTATCAATAGAACACTGCTTATGCTACTGACAATTCATGATAATGAGGCAGAATCCTGTGACAACTGCCCATTATGTCGGCAGTCAAATTTTGCTTAGTGTGCATGTTTGCTAGTTTTCTTCATTTTTAAATAAGACCAGTTAGATATGTTTGTTTATACAATACTGATATAAGAATATATATATCATTTTGGCTAGAGATGACCATCTATTTAGTTTATTTAAAAATATCCCGTAACCTCCTCAGATGTGTCCATAACATTGAACTTTTGTCCCGAATTTTAGTCACTGTCCAGAAGTTGCCGCTATGTCAGGGGTCACCCTTCTTACTACCTCTTGGCTTTTTAACCCGCTTGCCGATTTGAAATATCCTGGCTGGATTGTCTTGATGGCCAGTGCTTGAAAACGTATCCTAGTCTGACAGATCAAAAGCTGCACAAGGGGTGGGAGGTGGTCCCCAAGCCTAAAACTCTTCCCAGGCCTCGACAAAGCCACCTTCTGGCAGCTCAAAAACTGGTGCCTGTGGGCTAACCGTGAAATCGCCCACGTGTTTCTGTACCACTCGGGAGTGTCTGTACTTTTTTATGCGTTCCATAAAACTAGGGGTGGAGGCACGAAAATTGTTGCAGATATTCACCAGCCCCTGCTGTGTCCCTGTTTCTTATCGTTACATCCTGACCCTAGCTGAACTACTGTTGTCTTTTTTCCGGAACACCGAACTCCCATTCTAGGCTTCCAGCGTCAGTCTGGCTTGAGTTGACCTACTCCGTTCTCCAATCTCCATAGGCAGATGACCAATTCACACAATGCACACGTAGTCTGGACCCCCGGCCCTCAGGCGGCTACAGCTTGTCTTCCGGAGCATCGTGGCGGTTACTTCCGGTGCAGATGCTGAAGCGGTTTCTTAGGTGATGGGTGGTTCGTGCTTCGGAGAGGGCCAATCTCTGTAACCAATCACAGTGTTTATTGTGGGAGTTTCCACCTCACAGCCCGCCCTTCGGCTGTCAATCCGCGTTGAACCAGCTTTCTGAACAGCACCTTTACACGTTTGAGTTGGTTTGAATAGAGTGGAGTGAGGAGGACGGTCTGTCTGGAGAAGGGAGGTAAGGCCCTAGCTTGGGAGGGCTGGCATGGAGATGAAATGGCAATATTGGAATCGGAGAGAGGTTTCCGTTTTAGTAAAACATAGTGGCGGAGTTTCACCGGATTCTGTGCGGAAAAGGGAAGGATATACTGGCGTTTTGAGCAACGGCATGCGGGGGAACTGAAGGCATGTCTTTGCCAGTGGGACGTGGCAGGTTGCTACTCCCCCGTTCATTCATAGATTAAAGTGACGTTTGCAGAGCTTTAGGTCTACAATCGATTTCAATGTACGAGCATATTGTACTTCTCATAGTTTATTTAAAACCTCTTTTGAGCGGTTACCGTCCTTATAAATCACCAACCCGTATACGGTCACCTGCTTGCTGGATGATGCTTCAGTTTCTACTGACCTGGCTCAGCTTCATACCTTTGTACTATGTAGTTTTTCATCCGCCACGTGAGCATACATGTTAACATTTGAGAAAAAAACGGGTTGCGATTTAGAGTGATGAAATCATG
The DNA here is from genome assembly GCA_963921515.1 of Calotriton arnoldi. Lineage (NCBI taxonomy): Eukaryota > Metazoa > Chordata > Amphibia > Caudata > Salamandridae > Calotriton > Calotriton arnoldi. The sequence goes on from CAWUFW010005705.1 coordinate 753,099, forward strand.
GTGAATTAATATGCCCACTAATTTACATGGAATAGAGGAAGTTCTAAGTGTGAAAAGGTTACAATAACAGTATTTTTTATTTTGGAGACTGTCGATTTTAGTCTAAATCTGGATTGTTGATGAGTATGTATTATTAAATGGGATGGTAAAGGGTGGGAAAAGGCGGATATAAAAAGCCTAACGAGGGATATTTTGTAACCGGTGTATTTTCTGTAACTAATACTTGCTTGACTGATAATGTATGGAATACAATATTGTGTTAGATTTTTTTAAATTGGGAAGTAATACCCGAATTGAGGTGCTGCGCAACAATAGTATCGCAGTTTTAGCTCTAAAATCGGGGCCTCAGCCTCTAAGCGTTCTGTTAAGGGGATTATCACACTTTTAAAGTAATGAGTAACTCTGTACATTCTTTCTAAATTACATCTGCACAGACCTCACAAATACCAAATGCTGTCTTGGGAACTGAATAACTTCCTGTACCTCGAATCTGAGTAGACAGCAAATACTTGTTTAGAACGAGCAATTCACTACATGAACCATTCCTTGAAGTTTGTTCGTAAACACACTAATGGCACACCAATGTTAAACCTCATCTCATTTGCGCTTTAATTCATGTGAAAGGGCTAGTAATCTCCTACTATATATGTTATTTTTACTAAATGGTTGTTATGTGAACTATGCCTTTAAAGCTTTCAGTGTTTGCACAGGTTACATTGTTTCTACAGGACAGCCTAAGAGAACTCGTCACATACATCAGTTACAGCTTGGATCAGCCATATAGTCGGCGATCACCAGGTCCACAACAGCACACACCACCAAGCAATACCACACACATATCAGACAGAACAATTTAGACACATCATTTCACGTTCATCCAACAGTCAAGATAATCCACATAATCAACTTTCATGGGACTCTTGACAGCACTTACCCAACAATGCAACTGTCCAAATATATTTGTAATTCAGTTGAACCAAACTGAACACATTAAACAGATTTCTTTGCGCTCTTAAGCACATACAAATGACCAAAGCCATAATTTGCCACATCAACAACACATGATATCCTCACATTATCATATACCTCAGACCATTTATATCACACTAACCCCATGCCACACCCAAACAACATAGAATCAAAGCTCTATAAATGCCCACAAATGCAGCCGCCCCATGTATTTATACCTACTCCTGACATCATAAGGGTAACTCGGTTTGTACAGGAAACTGAAGGGGTCGGTACCTTAACCCCTCATCCAGATGGTGAACACAGCAGACAGCGTCCTGCCCAGTTCCACATACTCCAGTTTTGTCGTCCGATCGAGTCTCACTCTCACTCTCCTTCTGGGCAGAGGAAGGCAAAACTGGCCCTACGCTGTCGAATGGAGCACCTTTTCTTTCTGAGTGTGTGGTGCTGTAGGCATGTTACAGAGAGAGAGAAAAGGTTTGTGCAAGGCTCCCTTCCTGCATGTGGGTCAAGAAACCAAATCTCAGTTCGCTCTGGTGATTCATGGTTGGAATAGGGAATGGAGCCTAGTCTTCTGCTGTGTGTGCACCAACATCACTGATCCGACCCATCTCCTGCACCCAACCTACTCCTGACTAGTGCCAAAGGTTGTTGAGAGGAAGGAGACATGTTATTCTGCCAGTGACCAGCTCCATCACAAGAAAAAGCAAGGCAATACACCACCCCCCCTTACTCAGTCACCCACTCCATGAGGCACCTCGTACCCTCCCTGAAATGTAAGAAGCACATGTAGAAAAGCTCCTTCTTCCTGAGTCTTCCCTCATGCTAGCCACGAACACCACTTCTGTTGAGAGTTTGCCTTAACATTGAATATGCCCCAAACCCCGAAGTGTGTGACATAGTTGTTCACCATACCACACCAGGTCCCATATTCCATGGTGGAATTGGAATTAATTAAATAAAAAACATGTTACAGTGCTGCTATGTAACATGTTTTTTATTTAATTAATTTTTGGGGCACTTCTATATAGCGCCAACATCACCAAAGCTACAGGAGCACTTTATATTACAACTAGTTACTTCATACAAGCACACAGGTAACTAATTGCCTTTGCATTTAAACCTACTTTTCACAATTTAATTTTAGGATCAGTTTATATAGCGCCAGCATTACCGAAGGTACAGGAGCCCTTTATATTACCACAAGTTACTGCACAATATATTACCTTTCTCAGTAAACAAGTCATAACACTTTTCTGGAGTTTCTTTAACTTATAGTGCACAGCTGCTCACCAAGCCAAAACTTGCAAAACAATTAATCACATAGACGAAACCTATTGCATTTTCCAATGTTTGTTTCACTTCGTGATTCTTTTCCATTCTGTGAAACTGGAAACCTACATTTTTCTTTCTTTTTCTTATGGGTTGGAAAGCGCATATGTACTTCTTTGTCTGCTCGTTTGACTATTAAATATCCAATCATTTTATAAAACTTAGCAGGCCCGCCTGCTTTTCCGTGATATTTACAACGTGTATACTTATTCAAATGGTATATTGTTAAATGCTCTGCAGTATAAAATGACACACAGTTTCAGCCAATACGACAAAATTCACATTTGTTTTTGTTTCTGCTGGTTTCTTTTAAACACAACTTTAAAATTAATTTTCATTAGGAACCTATATGGGATTGATTCCTTGCAACAAAATAAGCCCTTTAATTTTCTTCCCCCTGATGTGTCCATTTTCTGTATTTAACTTATAGACTGGTATCTCAGTCTGCTAGGGGCATGACTGACCGATTTGTGTAGAAATCGAAAATATCAAAGCATTTTCTATTTTGACACTTGCATGATTCTATCCTATCCCTCAAATTCCAGGCAATGGGTTGTATATTATCTCTGGAATGGTAGGGATATGAGCTACTTCAAGAAAAACAGACTTTTTCTTTTAACATACTGCAGCTTAAAAGAATTATTGAAATGGAAAGGCTCTAATATTTGCATCCTCTTTAATATTCATTTTGAGACAGTCTCAGCGTCTTAGGAGTTGTCATCAACTGCTGCATCAACATGTTTATTTAATATTACATTTATTTACTGTCAAAATAGGAATTTTTTTCTTAATAATGAATGTTTGATTGTGATTTCCTGAATCCCACTCTCCCATTTCTGAGGACCTGCAGTTTTTATCGTTTAGATTTGATCTGCTGGGTTTGCTGTACAAGGAAATAAGTGGCGATCCTTGACCCATCTGGTGAGCTGATGTGGGGGAAAAATAACTATACTCTGCACTTTAGGTAGAATGTGAAGTATGCATTCCTTGGTGATGGCAAAACAAATTATAGCTCAGTTGACCTGGGTTTGCCAAAAAATGATTCCCCCCCAAGCTCAGGGTCATTTCACATTTAAAGACAATATAAGAAAATAAGAGTTTTGTTTAGTATCACATGCGTTTGTTTCTGTTTGTTTTACATATGAATAAGGTTACATCTCCTACAGACTTCTGTGGCCTTCAAGATTTTTTTTTTCTCTCGGCGCAGTTATTCTCCGGCTGCTTTTTTCTAGCTTATTCTTGGCAAGTCAGTCTTGTTCGAAGCTAATGGCACATCCTTTTCTTCCAGAATAGTAGCCATAATGAGTCATAGTTAACTTTTCTTTCTAAAAAGCTATTCATATCTATGAAATTCCCCAGCCCGGTCTGTATCTTGGCTTTTTCAAGTGTCCCTCCTTGCTGTCTTGTATATCAAAGCAAAAAAAGGTTGGGGCAGTAATTTGATTTGATTAATTATGCCATATCTTTAATTGTATTTCAGCAGTGCTTTTCGAACTTGCTTGTGAATAAATATCTTGAACACCATTAAAATATAACAATTGTTTCAAATATCACCCATCTTTTCCATCCTGCTCTAAGAGGTGGGAGGTGCTGCACTATTGTAAGTAGTGATGGCTGCTACTATTCCGGCCCGGAACCCAGTAACACTTCTAAATTCCAGTATAGCAACACTCCTGCATGGCATACTCTTCATTAGACCTCTTTTGTCCACCCCCTTTTACTGAAAAAAAGGAGATGAGTGTAGGATGGTTTTTTTCCACTCCAAGAGAGGGCTCATTATGGCCTAAGCCCTGTTAGCTGCTTTTTTTTGCATGATTCATTGTCCTTTTGAGGTCTTGCAGCGCAAGTTGTCTGGCTGTGAAAGACCTATTGTAGGCTTATCAGGAATTTACTTGGGCTTGAAACCCACCCATTATCTGTCATTGTTTGGCTTTATTGTTACTCTCATTTCTTGCTTGTTTTTTGATGGCTTTTATTGTCCATCTTGTTCGCTCTTCTGTTTGTTCCTCTCCCGGAGCATAGCCTCTTGATTAACTGATTATTGTCCTTTCACTTTTAGAGAACTACTTTTTCTTTTTGGTTAGACACTACACGAGAGTACATGTGTTTTCCAGCTCTCTCCCTTGTGTTTCTTCCGTCTCCACTGTGTTGTTGTCTCCCTTGTGTGCTTCTTCCCCCTAGGTTGCTCCCTCTCATTCGTGTGCTGCCCCCCTACCCTTTATTTTTATGTTATGGCCCCCCACCATCTCGTGTGTGTGCGTATGAGTGTATATAAATATATCTCAAATCGATAAATTTAAAAAAATGGCACCTGCATTGGAATGAATGGATACGTCATCACGCATGTGTGCGTGCGCCTACAAAATGACAAAGCCTCCAGTAGCAGTCATGTTACCAAGCCTTCACCTCCTTTTGGCATAGCATAGCCAAAAGGAATTGATAAACCCAATATGTCCCAAAAGCGAGACCTATTGGCTTTGCCAGTGCCTGCTTTTTCCTGTTCGTGACCCAAAAACACAAGCAGCTCCCGGAACTTGGGGAGGATGAGGATTACATCTCTGTGCACAGGTGTTCATTGATACTATGATGACCCAGTTTCTATGTGCTCTGCCTCCAGAACAGTTTTTAATAGATATTGTATGGCGCACTTGGAGGCAAACAGATTTGCTGTTGAGGCATCACAACCATCGGTACAATCTAATCTAATGATTTTAAGCACCCTTGGTATTCAGCCTTGCCTAATTATTATTCCAAGCGGGTACGATAGATTTGTACTGACCCGCGTTAGACTCGGTATCTTTCATCGATTGGTAAGCTTTCCTACAACTAATGATTGGTCAAAAATACTGAGTAAATGTCCGTGTGACGACATGTCTCAACAATCATCAATGTACGTAGTTTTATTCTGCAAATTTTATATTATACAAAGAAGGAGGTGGATCATACCTATTTTAAGATTATGGGGTCTGAGGCAATGCCCACCAGCATTTTTAGCACTACAATTTTTAGAAAATTAATGTTTTTCAAGGGCAGTTGCATCATTTTTAAAATGCGTAATCAAATGCAGAAAAGCTATTTGTACATGAAACTGCGTAAAGTAAACTGATCGGAACTGTATTAAGAGCCATTTTTAAAACTAAACTTTGTATAATTGAATACTTTGTAATTAATTCTAACTATGTACTGTATATGTGTCATTAATTGTACGCTTTTATGGTCATTTACGCAAAAATCGAATAAAGCTTACTTGAATTGAATTGATTACCACTCTGGGATGACATCTTGAGAGACCCCACTTCTTCAGGCCCATCCAGCAATCCATCTGGCTCTGAGATCCAACTGGTGCTGCTCTCATGCTTTCCTCTTCTACCACACACTTCCTCAGAACTAACTGAATTGCACAGTCTATCATAATCTGTTTGTCTGTCAGATCATTTTTTAATGCTGTCATGTCCTCCACATAAAATGAAAGTGGCATGCCAGCCATACAAACGAACGAGTTTCAGTGTGAATCGCCTTTTATCATCATCATTCAGTTTTAATCTGACAAACACCATGTAATTGTGTGTCAAATTGCCTTAGTTGTTTTACTTTTAGATCTTGTGAACGTCAAACATATTTCTATAAGTAATGCTTCATCATGGAGGCTGTTCCTTAAGGAAGTTTGTGGCTCCCTTCAAACTCAAAGTGTGCATGCACATGTGGGCCACTATGTAGGGCCACATTATTTGAAACTGGCCGAGACATACCTTCAGTTAATCTAGGCCGTAGACAACCTTAACTCACTAATAGGAATATACTTTACAACTATGCTAAAGTTGCTTTCCACGTTTACCAAACTATTTGACACATCTCCTTTGTCCGAATAGTCAACCTATTAAGTATGGTGCCTTGCTATACTGTTGTCAAAGTATTTTCTTTGATATGGTCTTTGCTTTAAAGATTAGAACTGAACATTTTCAATTCGAATTCCATCCCCATATCCATGAAATATGTTTGTATTACTGGTCCATTGGTCTCAGACATTTTTGTTTTAAACACAAGCTTCTGAGGTAAAATCCACCATGTTTCCTAGTATATCCCTAGCATAACTTAAGAAATGAGAAGGAAGGCATTAATTAAGGAGGATACTTGATTTACAGCAAATCACACCTCAGTGTTTTTGCTGTGTTAACTTTAAATGTCACACACGGTTTGATTTGTCTCCTTCAGTACAAGTTCTGGTACTACAGGGGGAGAAAAGGTTATATTGCATGGATTTCCAGAACCACCATTTTCCTTCATATTTGTTGGATCGACGATCAGTTGCAGATACTTTCTTGTATTTAGATGGAGTGGGCAACACTGCCTGTCGTCATCTGTGTCTGTCTCACCCCCTCCCCCTCCCTTACCCCATGTCAGAAGAGGGTTCACCTTTATATAAAATACTTGCTAGTTCCAATATTTGATTCCTGGATACAACGTTTAACCATGCCTTTTGCACATAAATATCTCTAAAAGTCTGCCATATTGGGTTAATTAGTGCATGTTTATATCAAACAGGATTTGGCTGATAGCTACGCTATTTCTTTTTGCTGGCTTAGTTCAGCATTCTCCATTTGGATGCACATTGAATGTTTTTTTATATTTTCTCCTAGTATGCAGAGCTTTTGGTGTTTCTAATGCACCATATTTGGGCCTCTTTTCCCTTGCTCCCTGCAATGAAATTTGCTAGGTGCCTGAGGAATAAAAGGAGGTGGGATCATTTACAATTCAACAGTTACAGTGTAACCCATCTCGCCACACAGTAAAGCTCAGTCGATAGATGGGATTTTAGGTATGGATTTATTACAAATTCAAAGCCATACTGACATACACAAGTCTCAGGAATATATTGTAACAATTCAGAATCACTACAGGCAGGCCAAAACGATGAATAAAGTTTAGCTTCAGCAACGTGAAACATACAAGAAATTTGGTGATTGCAATTCACGCTATTAAAAAGAGGATCTGATGATCCGTATACGATTTGCATTCGACTTGCATGTTATGCATGAGGATAATCTAAATCTCCTGACCTAAACCTGCTCTAAATGTTGCTGAAGGGGGAAACCCTAATTAAATCCATTAAAGATGAAGGGTGTCAGCATAGTGGAACCTCTGTAGAAGTTCTCTGAAGAGAAAGACTATTGTATAGCATGAGCCACACAACAGAGATGTCGCAAAGAGGTCTGAACCTCTCTAACTCTATCAGGAGTCCGAATAAAACTGATGTGTAATCATCAGTTATCTGTAAGATAAACCTAATTTCCCTTGGAAATCACGACACACAAAGAAGTCTCATACATTCACTGGTTACACTCAAAATTATTCATATCCCCCACCGGGCTTAAAACATATGCACGGTTTTTCTATAATAAACCCAAAATCTGATGTAGCGTTATCACAATTTTATTTCATGTAATTCATAAAAAACAGGTAAATTCCATATTAAAAAATATACATCAAAATATTCAATTGGTACAAACAAAACAATTATACTTCATTTCTAAAAATGCCAAAAAGCCTATGGTAAAAATATCCCCCTGAAACATTCAAAAATGAATGTAAAAAGTAAAACCCAAAGAGGCACAATGATTTACACTGTTGCTAACTATGATCCAACACTATTTTTACAAACCGAAGAACTGGTGAAAATCTTAATTTTATCCAAGTAGATCTGGTTTGTTGGATTCTCAAAAAAAAACTAGCGTCGACGCGTTTCGGTGGTATAACAAATCCTATATACAACCACCTTCTTCAGGACTCAACATTAATATGGGTTTGTTCTTGTGAGAAGTTGATTACTATCTTAGCCAAGATCTAGTCGTTTCCACACGTAGTATGACTAATGTAGAAGATACTACTTCATTTGTTAAAAAGCTGCCGATATTCGGCGTCATGGGCGTGTGTTCGGACTCAGGACCATTTGGCTATTGCTTGCATGTTATAATGATCTTGGCTCCACTTTTTATGCTTCACCGATTTTGGTGGTGTTCTGCCAATATTAAATGTAACGACCAATTCTCATAAGCCTAACTTTATAGAGGATTTCCTCACAAACATCGGATAAAACCGTTCTTTATGCGGGGGGCTCACGACTCAGTATGTCCTCGTTTTCGAGACCTAGAAAACGAGGACATACTGAGGCACCGAGGTCCCGGAAATATAAGGATTGACCACCAGCTAACTATACAAGGTGGCTTGGAAAAGTAGGCGAGAAAGATATATGGCCTGGTGGAGGATCAATTTATAAGAGTCGTGAGCCCCCCGCATAAAGAACTGTTTTATCCGATGTTTGTGAGGAAATCCTCTATAAAGTTAGGCTTATGAGAATTGGTCGATTACATTTAATATTGGAAGAACACCACCAAAATCGGTGAAGGATAAGAAGTGGAGCCAAGATCATTATAACATGCAAGCAATAGCCAAATGGTCCTGAGTCCGAACACACGCCCATGACGCCGAATATCGGCAGCTTTAACAAATGAAGTAGTATCTTCTACATTAGTCATACTACGTGTGGAAACGACTAGATCTTGGCTAAGATAGTAATCAACTTCTCACAGAACAAACCCATATTAATGTTGAGTCCTGAAGAAGGTGGTTGTATATAGGATTTGTTATACCACCGAAACGCGTCGACACTAGTTTTTTGAGAATCCAACAAACCAGATCTGCTTGGATAAAATTAAGATTTTCACCAGTTCTTCTGTTTGTAAAAATAGTGTTGGATCATAGTTAGCAACAGTGTAATCATTGTGCCTCTTTGGGTTTACTTTTACATTCATTTTGAATGTTTCAGGGGATATTTTACCATAGGCTTTTGGCATTTTTAGAAATGAAGTATAATTGTTTTGTATGTACCAATTGAATATTTTGATGTATATTTTCTTAATATGGAATTTACCTGTTTTTATGAATTACATGTAATAAAATTGTGATAACGCTACATCAGATTTTGGGTTTATTATAGAAAAACCGTGCATATGTTTTAAGCCCGGTGGGGGATATGAATGATTTTGAGTGTAACCAGTGAATGTATGAGACTTCTTTGTGTGTCGTGATTTCCAAGGGAAATTAGGTTTATCTTACAGATATTGAGTGCTCTGTTCCCTTGGACTGTAGAGCCGCCTCGCTGGTCTTTTACGTTAATCATCGGTTATACCCACAAAAGAACCTTCGATAATCCCATGTCACATGTCTCATTATTTTCCACCTTCAGACAGTAAAACATTGCACCTACACTTGAAACTCCTTTCCTTTGGTCCACACATCAGAACGTTCTTTGATTCCTCTGGTCTCCCAATTCCGTAAAAACAGTAGCCTTCCCTTATTTGTTAAGGCTTCTTGTCCTTGCTGAAAGATACTCCTTTCGAGCCTCACTATCTCTCTCACACAGTGTGCCTTTTTTTTTTTTATTCGTAAGATCACACAACTGCACCTTTAGAGGAGAGAAGAACATTGCATGCAAAGCAAATGTTTGTTGAAGGTTAAACCTTACGAAATCCTAATGCTTAAGTAAGGCCTTTGGTCAAGTTAGTGTGGCAAGCATCTCAATACATGTTTACATCCATGATTGCAGATACATATACGTTTATAATATAGATGTAGAGTACTATTCAAATGGATACATTTTCAGTTATAAAATAAATGCAGAGTATTATTCAAATGAGTACGTGAATACATAAGAATTTTCAAGATTATTCAAACCACACAAATGCAGATATGAGAACTGCAATTCGATGTTACTGCAAGGAAAACGTTAATAAGCACACTCTTATAAATGTCGATTACACAGTAAATGCACCTTCTGTATCTGTTCAGGTGCACTGCATAACGTTAATAATGTCACATTACACAAAGCCATGTGTAAGTATATATGTTTGGCCTAATCAAACAAAAAGATGACGCTAAAATTACGCAGCTCCAGTGTCAGAAAGAGTTGAGATCCATCAAGACCTTTGAAACACAGGTATGAAGAGGGGTGCATCTTGTGCTACCAGCTCTGAATTATTTCCAAAGTTTGCTTGTTTACACTGTCTCATTTCTCACTGAATCCCTCATGTATTGACTTATGTCGGCATGCAAAAGCGTAGCCTGTGTTACTTCTTTACAGCAAATCCAATTGCACTTCTTCAGATGGTTTTTGACTATTGACTAAGGGCCCGATTCTGATGCGGGTTGGAAAAGCTTCCCGACCGAGGGCCTGATTCTGATGCGGTTAGGAAGGCCTCCTAACGGCATTTGCTCCTTTCAAATCGGATCGGGAACGTGTCTTCCCGACCGAGGGCCCAATTCTGATGCGGTTAGGAACAAATGTTCCCATTGAAGTCAATGGGAGTTCAACCAAATCGTATCTGGAAGCATCCGGATGCATCCTACTCCGCCGGTCGGACTTTCCCGATCCGAGTGGGTCGGACACCATTTCCCAACCGATTCGGTCGGGAAGCTTTTCCAACCCGCATCAGAATCGGCCCCTTAATGTTTAATTTCACATGCAATGAGGCAGATATCACTCTAAAGATTTATATCAAGATGTCGCAGAGTCTTGTAGGATCATCTACCTCCCTCCCCCTTTCTAAGCTGTGTGCAGAGAATGGCCTTCGGTAAAATCTAGCAGTATTTACACGGTTGTTTGGAGGGACTTTAAAGTGGCCTTTGCCCTCCATAAATGTTCACTTGCCGAGGCCCTTGCAGTAACGTGTCTCTGTATCTCTCTCAGTGCCTTGCGTTTTCTGTGACACTTAACTAATTGTGTGATCTGTTTCTTGTCTGTTAAGTTAATTTTCTAAGATCTGCAAATATTTCTGCTGCTGTTTTTTCTCCGCCTGTTTTCATATTTGTAGGTTTCTGTTTGCTGTTTTCCTGACGCTGAAATATTTTTTTTATGTGGAATGTTATCAGAGTTGGTGCCTTCAAATTAGAGTTACAGTTGCCTATACTTAGTGCCACTGTCGAACGTAGTGTCACCTTCGTGTCTGATTATTGGATCATGATTTTATATACATGTTATTTAGCTGTTTGTGTGTGTTCTATTTGTTAAATAAAATTCTCTATCCAGTCTTCTAATTGTTTTGGAGCGTACCTGGGCGGAGGTACATTAGGAGCCATATGCCATTAGTGTGGCCATAACCTACCACAGTGCTCATATGCTTCTTGGGGTGCCACTATCAGAATATGGGCTATAAGGGTTGCAGTGTAATTGCCACAACTGGCCCATGGATCTTTGGAAACTGCTAGTGGGCCTGGAAGACTCTAATTGAGAAATAGGCATACTACTTTCTCAACAAGGGCTTCCCCAATTTTCCTCACTGATCACCGTTCCTGCAATTATCAAATTCCTTATCAACCATGCTTATTTTGATTTTTACAGGCCTAATCCAGAAACGCACGACAATGGATTGCTCCCATCTGGGTTTTTTCCTATCGGGGATTGTGATTTTAATCGTGTGCACCCTGTGGAGGTCAGACAATACACCGGCATGTCATGTGCCCTTCTGTGGTGTAACGCACAAACAGGCCAGTATAGAGACATGCATAGGGTACAGCAGAGGATTTGTAGGTAGGCACCCCTCTGTCAGCCCGAAGTCCATATTGACACATTATTCTGTAGCTATACGTTTTATTTTATGCACTCTTTTTAGTGCAGAACATATGAAGCATAATTATAGCGATTTATCATTAACATTTGCAAATGCAAACATTATAAAATAAATGGCATTAACATAGCAAACATTATATAGGTAGATGCATCCTAACTGTGAACCTATCTTGGAGCCTCTGGATGCCCATGAACTGCCTGCTGTTTTAAGGGAGAAAATCCGTCATATTAGTTTCTGCCACTGAGCAGAAAATGATTCACAGAATGTAAAAAAAAAAAAAAAGTTACCAAATCTGTTAGGTATAACGTTTGTAAGTCATTGTGTGTCGGAAAGATGTGGTGAAAACGAGAGCAAAGTGTGTCCTATACATCATATACATGGATACGAACACGCATTAGTAAGCAAAACTATTGTGATAACGATTATGCATAAATAAAATAATTAAAGGCAACCACGGGCCATAAGGTTATAAACCGTAATGGATGTAAAGTACAGATAATGGGTTATACCAACAGTATTTAGATAATATATGAATGAGTAAGTCACAGGTCATGTGGGCAGGCGACCCAAGGAAAAACTATTCCTAGTGGCTACCCAGCTTTTTTTTTTATTTTAGATAAAGAGGCCATGAGAATGATTATATGAGATAAATGGAGCATCGTTTCAGTGGTAAGAAGTAAAGCAGGGTTGCACTGACAAATCACTGGCATGTGTACGCGAGAATGGAAAGTGGCTTCTCCGGGAGTAAAGGGGAGGTGTGCATTAGAAAGGAGGGTTTTGGCTTGAGGCAATTGCCAAGGTTAAAGAGTGGTTGGGAGGGGGAAATAAAAAATGCAACATGGTTTGAATGTATAGGTTGGCAAGATGCTTGTATACATACATCTCAGTTTGGCGTAATTCAAAGTACTTTAGTTTATCCGTATGGCAGATGCACTCTTGAGTAGTTAGGTGAAAAAATAACTGGCTTTTCAATTACTGTAAGTGCTGTAATATCTTGGAGTATATTTGATTAGATTAAATTCAAAAAATATCCAAGAGATGGTTATGTGGTGAGGAAGTGGGTCTATGCAAAGGGAGATTAATTTCCTAGTGTAGCAGCAAGCTCCAGCACAGCCTGCACAAGAGGTGTGATGTTTTTCTGTGTTTTTACTGTTGCTCGCATCCTGAACTTGCTGCTAATTGTTCTACTCTGACACCAGTAACGCTGACTTTCTGTGCACTAGGCACCTTTAGACTTCGTTCTGTGCAGGAAGTGGGATTTTCACAGACCGGTGGTGCCGCGCTCTGATTGGTTCTTTTTCTCCAATCAGAGGCGTACCTGGGAGGAGCCTGTTGTGCCCTCAGGTACTTTATGCACGTGGCAGCGCGGTAGCGCAGCGGACGCGCCGAAGGCGTGCCAAAGGCAAGCCCGTCGGCGCCTGGATGTCGCCAGGAGCCAGGGACTCCGTCCATTTGTCCCCCCACAGGATGGCATACTCACGGGAGGAGCTGCTCTCGGTGCGTCCATGTGTGGGACCCATAGTTGGCCTCCCTCTGAGGGAGTTTGGCAATGCTGTCACTGTAACTTCCAGTCCCAACGTCGCCTAGGCGCTCTGTCAGGCGATCTGCTAACCTATGTCAACGTTGGTAGCATTAATTGTCGTTCATTAGTTCAACATCACGCTGAAATTTTTGATTTATTGTCCGAACACTTTCTAGACCTTTTGTTTCTAACAGAAACATGGCTCTCTCAAGACTCGGTCACTATTCCTGCCTTGGCCCTGCCCCCGGACTTCACGATGAAGAATGTAAATAGAGAGATTGGCCGGGGTGGTGGCATTGCAGCAATCTATAAAGATTTCTACACCTGTATTTTCAACCGGGCACCCATTCAGGATTGCGAAAGCGCCATTTTTAAATTGGCTTCATCGGACAATTTCATGTTCTCTGACCTACTGGTCCAAACTTTTTAGAGAAGGGCTAATCAATGTGGTTAGTAGTTTAGCATTGAAATCGGCCAATTTTGCTATCATTGGCGATTTCAATTTGCATCTGGAATCCGACAAGGATCCTGGTATACATAATTTTCTTAACGATATGGCTGCTTGTGTATTAAACCAACTGGTCTCTGGACCTACGCATGAGGCGGGACACCTGCTCGACCCAGTGCTTACCAACATTTTGCTTACGAAGGCCCCAACATCTTTACAGATGACATGGACCGACCACTACTTAATGTTTCTCATTGGATCACTCTGGCCCTAAATTTTAAGGCCGGCTTAACGCTATATATAAGCGTCCCTGGCAGAAACTAGATCATTCTACCTTCCGAGACATCCTGGCCTAATCCAATAGAAACATCAGATACAACCACCAATCAGTGTACAGATGTACCAAACAATATCAGACTATATAAGGTCCCAGCTACCTCAGACAAGGTTTGCTGGCCAGGAGTTGGAAGCTGCTTCTCTATTCAGAAATCTCCTAGGAGACAGACCGGCTCAATCCACACTTTGGACTTCTGCAGGTAAGGCCCCAACAAACTTGTCCTCTAACAACACTATTTGTATAAAACTTTACTCCCTCTCCTGGCCAAAAAGCGAAGTGCACAGTCCCTATTAAACAGAGTTTAAACAGCTTACAGCACATTACTGCTGTCTCAGGAGGGAAGGGGGGCTGGTTTCACTGACTTGTTAACACAAGATGGTCGCTGAGGGTGCACTGCTTAACATACAGATCTTGGCACAGAGCAAAGGAGACATTTGGAGGGAAAAAACTGATAGTCACAGGGAATGAGAGGGAAAAACTACAGAGTTTGGACTGCAAATCCCACAATTCAACAGGTTAAATGGAAGCAGTCACGGGCAGGAAAAAACACAAGTTTAAACACAAAAACATGGGATATGTAGTCCCAGATATCTCATCTGGTCTTCTGCCAGTTCTTTGTGTCCTGAGACATGTACTCTGAAGAGGGTGGGCAGGTTGCATAGTGTTACCCATTGCCTTAGAGGCATTTGCTGTATTGTCCTGCCTGGCTTCTGTGTGGAGTCACTCCGGTACGTTGTACTGGTTTAACCACACACTGTTGGATGAGTATCTCTTTCCCTCTCACGTTTTACATTATAAGTTAATGCTTTGACTTTAATTCCTAGTGCATGAGAATAGACCATTGGTGGCAGACCGAAGTCACATTAAGGCTTGGTTTTCTGTCCTCACCATGCATCTCCTTCACGTTCCCCTACGCCCACCTTCCATCACCAGGACCCTCGCATTGCTGGCATCAATGTGTCCCTAGGGCATGCCCCAGACAGTACTTTTCAGCCCCCTGGGGAAATGTTTGCGAGTACCCATGCTTTAGTAAATGCAAGCAGACCTAATGGATTTGTCAATGCTTGTTTCTGTAACACGATTAAATCTTTGTCACGGCAGCTTACTTGCCACGGGTTGCATAATACTTTCACTTCGGTTTTACAAAGTTGATTTGCATTTGATCTGGATTCAACCTGACTGCTCGTCGTCGAGTTCATCTCTTACCATCTCTGCTGTCGGTGACGTTGGCAGGGTTCGGTAACGCAGTGAGAGGTTGCATCATCTTATGAGAGATGCTGTCCACGTGCAATTTCGCTTCCCGGGCTGTCTATCTGCCTGCAGCTCGTTGGCTGAAGCTGTTAGCTGCCGGGCGGCTTTTATAAAAGGCCTCAGCTGAATTTGCAGAGAAAACGTTATTTTGCTGACTCGCCTTTCTTTTGACAAAGGCTGTTAAGCTGCTGGTACGGAGTTTTTGTTTCAGTTTAATTAATGCACCTATGTACTGTTTGATTAGATAAAGTAGGTCATTAAGTGCAATTTTTCTTGGTACTCGGGGCGCAGTACGCGCGTATAAAAATAAAAGCAGATTGATAAGTATATTTGTATTACCTGATTGTCTTGGTGTTGCCAAGAAGAGAGACGCCTGGTGCGTTGCTAGCTTTGAATCTTGACCGGGCTGATGGCACAGCAGCACGGAATTATTAGGTATGTGTTTATTTTTTTATATATAACCCCCTGTACTCTAATTGCTTTTTCTTAGTAGTCGTTTTCTCGAACGCCCATTTATCTTTACCCTGAACCATGCTCCGAGTATTGGCAAGCTAGCATAGTTAGTCAACCATTTTTCGCAGCCTCTCAGCAATATAGACCAAGAAATGTTGTCCTTTCTTTTGAAATTGTGCATAGTTTAGGGAATTTTCTGAGTTACTTGCTGTTCACTAGATACTATTGATGTAGTTTATTTGAGGCCTAACCAGGCTTCTGCCAGATTTGTATAAATGTTCTTTCTCTTTTCTTGCCTGAGCTAGAGTTTCTTGCAATGGATCAAACTGTGACCGAACCATGCTCTACCCAAAACCTCTAAATGCCATCTCTTTTTGCTCACAACATGCGCAAGTCAAATTAAGTGAACTGCCAGCAGAGTGCCACGTGAAGCATAGTGTGTGGTACTGGCTGAGATTTTAAGTCTTTGCTCAACAAAATCAGTGTCTTTCTTTGGCAAGTTTGCTGTCGTATAGATTGTCAACCAATTTGAAGGCTAGGAGAGCAGGAAATGTAGTGGGCCTTTGTCTCTTAAGTGTGTACTATAAAATCTGCGAGAACATATTTCAGAATGATCAAAAAGCACTTGAAACCAAAAACAATCAAACAGCGACACTACTATGGAAACAGCTGGGTTTTGGATTCCTTGTGAAACCGAATGTGGTGATCTTCAATTTTCTTCGGCTCAGTGTAAGAGTGTATACGAATAAGCTCTGTACTTCTCACAAGATTTATCTAAATGTATTGTTATATTTCGATCAGAGGTCTTCTGAGAAGGTGATGGCAATTAGTCCCTGCACACTAAAATCAGAATTTAAGTCCTTGAAAGCTTTAAGCTTTATCAACAAGGTTGCAGGCCTTGAAAATAACAGTGCCAGCCGGTGCTGACTAGTATATGAAACTCTGGGTAAGTAATGCACTCCCCTGCTTATCCTTTGCATAACACACCATTTTGGAGTCTTGGCAGTTCCTCCATTAAGATATTATCCCAGCCCAAGATGATATCACAGATGAAATAAAATTGAGACTGTCAAAAGGTCGCACGTAATATAAAGGCATCGTAAAAGAGGAGGCTGTGCTTTTCTTCTTTAACCTTTGTTTTAAATACTTTGTTGTCATATTGCTCAATAACAGAATAACAAAAACTGAAATCTGACCATCCTGTCATGCCTTTTTACATCTCCATATATTGCCTGACCCCACACCCAGTCCTTCGAGCAAAATCCCTCTAACACCATCGATTCACACATTTTATCCATGTCTAAAGGTTTGCAGAGTGCGCTTAATACAGAAACATTAAGCTATTTATTTTAACTCCAGTGTTTGGAAACCTTGTTAAACACTCCATGCTGTTATAAAGGTCCTCCTGCTGTAGAGTATGTTACTCCTAGTAAGCTAGACGCTAGGCAGGTGGGTCTTAACACAGCCCCCTCCTGAACTAAGATTTCGGCTCAGTTGTTCGCTGGGAATGCCATGTGATAAACTGAGGAAGAGAACTTAATGATGGTCCCCCTGCACTACTATTCTGATCTTGTCTTTCTTTTTTTTGCTTTTTTTCTGTAATGCTGAACATGTCATTCTGCAGTCATTTAAGAATAGTTTTATACATAATAAGACTTTGGTGCTAGCGGGATACCTGGATATGAATGTGTATTTCCCCCTACTGGCTCCTAGAGGTGAGGCAGGTAGTTGAACGTGCAGTAGAGGGTAAAGAGGGCAAAACAAGTAAGTAATAGTTGCCTCTAGTTAGTAATGAGTCTTAAGTGAGATGGTCTATGGTGCTAAGCTTAACTCAAAGTTATATGGGGAAGAGATGATGAAGGGGTTCTCTGAGTGGATTTACAGAATTGGGAATATAAGTCTGGATTCATCCATTTTTCTTTGGAATAATTATTCTTTATTGTTTTCAACAAGAATAAGCACAAAGAGAAAAAAGTAAGGTAAATATCACCCGCCACGGGTATAAGGCAAATAATACGAAGCATACATCACACCTAGAGACAAAAAAACATTAACAAAAAAAATCTAGAAAGTTGGGAAAACATTATGCTATTGTCTTCTGTGTAGGGAGTACAGACACATCAAACCCGCAACTGAGCCCCCCCCAAAAAAAAGAAGTAACTAGAGTCGGGACAACCTGGAGAACCCGCAAACCTTCCCTCCCACCCCAGTCAAATTCTCTCCAAAAGATTGAACAGGGCCCCCTTGTCGACAGTCTTTACAAATGTATGTATTGCCCCCCTTAATCTGTAAAAACAAAGAAGGAGGTAAGATGAGAGTTGAAGCCTACAGGAATGGGGGACTTCGAGTTAGACAGTATCAAGCTGTCGTAACTTTGAGAATCGTCAAATGAATCAGTGTGACGGTCCTCACTTTCTGAGGCACCACTTAACTACGGACGAGGAAATTGTCCCACATCTGATCAAACATATAATCAGTCTTCCAATGTATATATAATTCTCTCAGTCAGTCAGACAAAGCTTTATTTGGCCAAGGCCATAAAAGTCAATAAGATATACATGATTTAAAAGGTATTCTTGGATTGCAATAATGCATTAAAATCGTTTGCATTTAGCTATATAATACCAATATCAGGTACAAACTGATTCAAACACTGCACAGTTATTTTCTTAAAATAATTTGACTAAATATTACTTGTATCGAAAATATTAAAACACTACATCAGCAAAAAGAACACCAGCATCAATTATTTCAGCTATGCAACATAATCACAGGGGGATAGATTTGTATCTTTTCCTGAGTGCTAAGGTCTTTCTGATAAAATTTAGTACAGAAAAACAGATCTCTGGGGTAGAAAGTTTCTGCAGGAAGATCAAGCCTTCCTTATGAGTTCTCAGTCTGGACTTCCTTAAAACAGGGATTGAAATATTTGTTCTAAAATCAGTATATAAAGGACAAAACAGTATAAAGTGACACATGCTTTGTTTGGATGCTTGATCACAGTTATATGGGGGTAAATCATGTGTCCAAACACATTGTAGGGGAAAAGCAATCTTGAAATGTATCATGTACAACCTAAAGAGAGTCCGATAACTGCGGTAGGTAGGATTCACAACCCAGAGGAGATAAGGGTCAAGGTAATCTGTGGTAGAAATCTTAACATATCTTTTAAGAGATGCCATGCACTGCGCTTTTCGTAGTCTTGTGTCTCTATGGATGTTAAGAAATTGTGATTTAATTTCTTCCTTACTTTTAAGGGTAATTTGAAGAGGATTATCAAACGGCTCTTTCATTCCAATGGCTTTGAAGGTTTGTTTCAGATACGAAACCCATGGAATCTGTGCAACCCCATCTAAGGAAAGACAATCCAGAATACAGGATCTAACCAAATGGGCCTCCGGGTTAATCTATGACTTAATCCACAATAATAGCAGGGTGAGGCCCAACTTATCTTCTAGGTACGCGAGAACTAATTCTTCATGGCAGATGAAGGTAGCAGTCCCCGGGGAGATCATGAGTAATCTGCGAAAGAAACAATTTTCTGCCCTTTGGAGAATGGTCATATTTGTGTAGCCCTATAGGCTGCCTCAATGACCCTGCAGAAATACGTTTGGTGTTATACACGGTTAACATTTCTTTAATGGGCGTCCGTCCCAACCTTTGCAAAAATCTGAATAGTGCCTCTATATTTTTCTTAAATTGTTGTATCCTGGTCGTCAAAAGGGAGTTCCATTTGAAAGAAGAGCTAAACAGGATCCCTAGATAATTAAACTCCTTCACTTTCTCTAGGGTGGAATTCCCCATTGAGAAAGTTTTTGATTTAGTATCAAGGGGCCCACAGGTCACAATAAAAAACTTAGAATGATTAACCTTAAGGTCCAGAGTTTCCATATAGGAAAAGAATGAGGCCAAAAGGGTTTGAAGACCTTTTGCTGTGTGCCCTATTAGCACTGCATCATCGGCATAAAGCAGGATGGAAATTGGTTGCTTATCTATCTGAGGGATATCCTCCCTAACCTCAGCAAGTTGTTTTGAGATCTCATTTATATATAAGAAAAATAAAAAAAGGGGCAAAGATACACCCCTGCCAAACCTCTCTTGTGGATTTAATGTGTGGGGTGTTTTCCCCCAACAAGCCATAACGAACTCTTACTGTCAACTCATGGTGGAAGCGTTTATTGAGAGTGAGCAGTTCTAATTCCACCCCCATTTTCTCCATCAGTGACCAGAGTTTTGAGCGATTTACCAGTTCAAAGACGCTGGATAAATTGATAAATGGCAGATGCAGAGGCCGAGGCCCTTCTTTTTCCATTACATATTTTCCTTCCAGCAAATAAAAATGTAAACACTGAACTATTGTTCCTAGACCTGGCCTGAAGCCATATTGTACATTGGACAAGATTTTATTCTCCGAAGCCCAAGATTCTGAATGAGCCAAAAGCACCTCGCCCAGAATTTTCAGGCTAGAGAATCTATCAATGATATTGGTCTATAGCATGTTAGTAAATGCCGATTTACCCCCTGTAAACCAGAAATAATTATGTCCTTTCTCCATGACTCTGGATTTGACCTGTGAATATGCTCCTAAATACGTTTGTCAGGCGAGGTGCCCAGAGTTCCAGTTTGGATTTAAAGATATCTACTGGTACACCATCTGGTCCTGGTGCTTTCTCAAATGCACATTTCTCAGTTTCTCTAGAAACCTCATCCACCTCTATGAGCAAAGGTAAGTCCTGGGTAGAGTCCACATACAGGAAAGATTCTGGTACATGGGTTGTATATGGAGGTACACTAAAGTTTGAATGAAAAATCTGTGCAAAATGGGCCATCCATAAGTCTGCCGGAATTCGAGTTTAGATTTTTGGGGCTTCTTGATCTAGGAAAAAAACAGTGGTTGATAATTTTCCAAAATAGCGAGTTATCTTTTAAATTAGCCGCCTTGAGGAGGTCCTCCCAGGCTTTAGCCTGAATCTCCTTTTTCCTTTCCGCTATCGTTATTTTGTAGTAGTGCCTCGCAGCTCTAACTTCCATGACTTGTCAGTGCTGTTTTTTTTAGGTCGAGCCTAGAGTAGCGCGCAAGCGCTGCTTCTGGCGAAGACTTTATGTAGTGGGCATTTGAAAGCTGACCACACGCTCGTGCACAATGGCCTTTTCCGTGCGGTTACCCGCACGTTTCAGGCATGATGCACGAGCGTGTGGTCAGCTCAGCAGGCTGCCGCGCTCGCTCGCCCCCGCTCCTCTCTTCAAAGCTTTGTTGTAGTTGCTTTCACTTAAGCGGCCGCCGCATTCTTACAGCGCGCGCACCACTTGCGTGCTTGTTTAGCTTGGTCCCGCATTCCGGTAGAATTAATAGTTTTATCACTCCAACACGAGCCTCCTCATGCCCGGCCCCACCAATGGTACGTGTTCAAGTTTATGTGCGTGTCTTGTTGGTTATTACGGTAATGTTTCCCTCATCTGAATTACACTTGGGTTTAAGCCATTGCTCTGAATATTCAGGTGCTAGAGTTGCATGCTTATCAAGTGGCGGTACAGGGACGCTCTGCTGCTGTTCTTAAATGGACCACTAGCAACACATTTTAAGTACTTGTCTACGGACTTAGATGTTTTTCCTGTTGCTCACGTTATTTGCATTTATTTTTATGTATGGTACTTTAAGTCTAAATAAGAAAACATCGTTTCTGTGTTAAATGGCAGAAGCAGTTATCCAGTGTTTTAAGAAACAAACGGCCGTAATTTCTATAAGCGACTTGGCATGAACAATTCTTTTCTTCACGTACTTAAAACACAGAGGTAAATAGCAACTCCTCTGTTACAAAAGCAACGCCTCGCTTGTTACAGATGTGCCAAAAGCGCCCCCTGCTGTACAATACGCAAACTGAGGGTTTTGTAGTTTTTTGTTTGATTTGCCAAAGATTTGGGACATGCAATATTTTCGTCAATGTTTACATTATTTAGTGTGTACTCCTGTGACAGGTCATTGGTTCAGGTCATTGATTAGTTTCCACAGGATCCTAACTCTGCTTCTTTGACGTCTGATTTCAAAGAGAGCACTAAATGGTGCATATTTTCCTTTTGTAAATAATCCATCACTTAGATTTTACTAACATTGTTTTTCGTGGTTGCCATCTGAGGCCTCCGTGTTCTGCAGCAACACATACAATTCATAAAATATTATTAATAGTCGTAGTATAGTGTTTACTGTCACTCGACTCAATGGTACTTATTTTACTGACTCCGGAAGGAGTATTTGCTGGGTTAGAATTAAGGCAATAATGTGCAGGCGTTGGCATAGCCAATAGGTCTCGCTTTTGGGACCTTATAAGTATTTAGTTATGCAGCACAATATCCTTGGTGCAACAACATCAACTGTTGCATGGCTAAAAACTTATAAGGTCCCAAAGGTGAGACCTATTGGCTATGCCAATGCTTGTTTAAAGAAGACTTTAGCTGTTTCTGGGCTTGGCTACCTGCTGAATTAAACCATCTACGCAAAGGTTTTTCACGTATAAGTTTATCAGATGTCAGGTTTTCTGAGATTGCTCTACATAGGGTGCTAAAACCCTCTAAGATTGAGTGATCTTTTGCATTACCTGAAAGGCAGCCTAGAACTGTAGGTAGTTTTTGTGAAATAATTTGCTCATTAAAAAGATCAGGGTTCACCTTTTCCCATTTTAATTCTAACTCCCTTTTATTAAGACTGTCTATCTTGGTGCATTTTTTTTTTGTGGGTTTGTCTATCTGACGGTTTAATGATAGCACTAAAGGGTTTTGGTCACTTATGCAGTGGGCAACGATCTTAAAGTCTAAAAACTTGAACAAGCTCTGGGGACATAAGAATAAAATCGCATGTACTTCCTATCCTATTACCTGTGTAAGTTGGGAGTGTATTCCCCTTCTTATCAACATTTTGTTTGCTCCCACTAAATCATATTTTAACATAATAATGTTCAGTGTATCTCCATATGGTGTATGTTTAAAATGGGAGAGATGTATATTATGCTGATTTTTAAAGTCACAAACCCTTTCCCCGCTAAACTCACACAGGGTTGTATTAAAATCCCCCACCCAAATTAGTACGGTCATACGTTTAACATTTATGAAAAAGGAATGCAGAAAATCGTCAAATGAAACTTTTGCTTTTGTATCCGAGGGGTTGAAATTATGATAATAAAAGTTCACCAGCAGAATGCCATAATCTTTTAGAAAAATAAAAAGCATGACCTGGCAGTATGGTGAATACCAAATTTTTGTCATTGAGATGGAAGGTATGTGAACAGATGTAAAAGTCACTAGGCTGCCTTTGACTCTACCCACAACAGACAGGAGGGCTGACTCCTAGAAAGATTGATATCCATTCAATTCCAGGTCCTCCAAAGACCATGTCTCTTGACAGTAGATACCAGCTGAACTTACAAAGTCAATCCAGTCCAGGTTTTCAACTTTTGAACGTGTGTCTTCAATGTTCCAGGCGATGATTTTCAATCCTTTCTTTGCAAAATCAGATTTTGAAGTTTTAACCTTGGAGCCCCTAGAAGTGGGAGGGCAGGGGCCTGGACGTGAGGGCCATGCTTGAAGAAGGAGCCAATCCGTTTGGTCCAGAGGCGAAAGTGGCTCAAATCTATTTCTTATGGGGACAGAAAAAGAGGCAATAGTAGAGGTTTGTGAATATCTTGCTGGAGGTCTGTAAAAGAAGCCCAAAGAAGGGTCTCAATCGGGTTTGAGACAAGACTAAGATGGTTAAGCCTAAACAGAATATTCTTCACAGCTGCTTCATTGTTTGAAATTGGCCACAATACAATCCCTCTCATCTGGTTTGGGCAAAGGACATACCCATGAGACACTCGGGGACATGATTTATTTGGATATACAGCAGCACCAGTCCTTTCAACCTCCTGTTTACCCAATGCACCACTTGGGTTAGAATCCTCCATCATATTTTCCTGTAATGGCAGGACTCCTTTCAATATCACTACTTATGGAGTAGCTTGTGGGGGTAGATGCAAAGCCAGGAGTGTTGTAGATTTCTGGGGTTGATTCCCGCTAGGAGTGGCACACAGTATGGACCTATGCCCCTGAGTCTTACCTGGTTCTATTGGATTGTGTGGAGGGCATACGGCCCTGTCCCTTATAACACTATGCCCTTTGCTGATTTATAGAATTAATTTGTGGGTTGCTGCCCTTCTTAGCAGCGTTTAGGGGATTCTTAGCCATGGAAGGTGTTTTTAATTACTGTGGATGTGTTGGTTTTAATGCCAGCCTAGTTTGGTCAGGAATAGATGGGCCACTAGGCTGCCCCTCCATCAAGACAGAAGATAGTTTGGACAGCCCCTCATCGATTGTGGACAGTCCCTCCTCGATTTTACTTAAGCGGGTCATGATGGGAGTTAAGGCAACGAAAATAGCCTCAGTATTAGATTTGGACACACAAATACGGAGCTCCTCTGTCAAGAGATACGCTCTGTCT